>JARQOC010000002.1:106225654-106825654 GCA_033576535.1 Allobates femoralis
TGACAAGTGGTGCCATCACAAGCATTACTGCAGTTCAGACTCGTGGGGTCACACAGGGGCAACTTTAAACTGCACTGCACTAACTGTTTTCACATCTCAAAATACAGATGATGTTTACCTGATACATATCTCGAGATATCGTGGCTCTTAAGAGTCTGTTACAAGCGCTGACACCACTGAGGTTCACTGAGGTCACACAGGATTCTGTGTTGCATGATACCCACTGTGTAACCTTTAAAGAGAAGAAGAAAAAAGCGACCATAGGGTATAATGAAAAATATAATATTTTATTAGAGATGTGCTTGAACATGTAAAAAAGGGTGGAGAGGGGAACATACAATATAAATCCAACCACATATACGGTTTTACATACCAGGTATATCAATAGAAAAAAGACCAAAAGTGCAAGTGCCAGAATATCCCTATATATAATATAATCTTACAAATAGATGTCATATAAAGGATAAAGATTACAGTGTAACTGTATTTGTATCTGATTGATGTCTTGACATTACTAACCTCTTGCCTTGCTGACAGCTAACATTACCCAACTGGCATCAGCTTTAAAATACTAATTAATAAAAAAAAGGCATGGGGTAGCCCTTATTTTTTTTCGCCAGCTAGGGTACAGCAGACAGCTGTTGTGCACCTGTGTAAAGACATATATATATATATATATATATATACAGTGCCTACAAGTAGTCTTCAACCCCCTGCTGATTTAGGTGGTTTGATAAGATGCAAATAAGTTAGAGCCTTCAAACTGCAAACGAGAGTAGGATTTATTAACAGAAGCATAAAGCTTACAAACCAAAAAGTTATGTTGCTCAGTTGAATTTTAATAAATTTTAAACATAAAAGTGTGGGTCAATTATTATTCAACCCCTAGGTTTAATATTTTGTGGAATAACCCTTATTTGCAATTACAGCTAATAATCGTCTTTTATAAGACCTGATCAGGCCGGCACAGGTCTCTGGAGTTATCTTGGCCCACTCCTCCATGCAGATCTTCTCCAAGTTATCTAGGTTCTTTGGGTGTCTCATGTGGACTTTAATCTTGAGCTCCTTCCACAAGTTTTCAATTGGGTTAAGGTCAGGAGACTGACTAGGCCACTCCAACACCTTGATTTTTTCCCTCTTGAACCAGGCCTTGGTTTTCTTGGCTGTGTGCTTTGGGTCGTTGTCTTGTTGGAAGATGAAATTACGACCCATCTTAAGATCCTTGATGAAGGAGCGGAGGTTCTTGGCCAAAATCTCCAGGTAGGCCGTGCTATCCATCTTCCCATGGATGCGGACCAGATGGCCAGGCCCCTTGGCTGAGAAACATCCCCACAGCATGATGCTGCCACCACCATGCTTGACTGTAGGGATGGTATTCTTGGGGTCGTATGCAGTGCCATTCAGTCTCCAAACGTCACGTGTGTGGTTGGCACCAAAGATCTCGATCTTGGTCTCACCAGACCATAGAACCTTGAACCAGTCTGTCTCAGAGTCCTCCAAGTGATCATGAGCAAACTGTAGACGAGCCTTGACATGACGCTTTGAAAGTAAAGGTACCTTACGGGCTCGTCTGGAATGGAGACCATTGCGGTGGAGTACGTTACTTATGGTATTGACTGAAACCAATGTCCCCACTGCCATGAGATCTTCCCAGAGCTCCTTCCTTGTTGTCCCTGGGTTAGCCTTGACTCTTCTGACAAGCCTGGCCTCGGCACGGGAGGAAACTTTCAAAGGCTGTCCAGGCCGTGGAAGGCTAACAGTAGTTCCATAAGCCTTCCACTTCCGGATGATGCTCCCAACAGTGGAGACAGGTAGGGCCAACTCCTTGGAAAGGGTTTTGTACCTCTTGCCAGCCTTGTGACCCTCCACGATCTTGTCTCTGATGGCCTTGGAATGCTCCTTTGTCTTTCCCATGTTGACCATGTATGAGTGCTGTTCACAAGTTTGGGGAGGGTCTTAAATAGTCAGAAAAGGCTGGCAAAAGAGATAATTAATCCACACATGTGAAGCTAATTGTTCTTTGTGCCTAAACTACTTCTTAATATACTTTAGGGGGACCAAACAGAATGCTGGTGGTTTGAGGGGTTGAATAATAAATGACCCTCTGAATTAACTTTTAACGCTTTAAAAAAAAAAAAAAAAAAAACTTTTTGGCTGCAGTGCATTTCCACAGGCTGATCTACAGTCCAAATGTCACAATGCCAAGTTAATTCCGCATGTGTCAACCAGCTAAATCTGCAGGGGGTTGAAGACTACTTGTAGGCACTGTATATCTATATATATATATATATATATATTATATATATATGTTTTTATACAGGTGCATCTCTTAACAATGTAATGCAAGCTTCAAGAGATCTCAGTCTATGAGCCCTTGTGGACAGGGTCCCCTCCCCTCCTGTACCTATTTGTCCTGATTGTCTAGAGTTATTGTAATTGTGCTTGTCTCCCCTATCCTCATGTAAAGCGCCATGGAACCTAATGGCGCTATATAAATAAATAATAATAATAATTATAGCTGGCATGGCACCTGCACCAGAGCTGAGTACAGAGTGTTTGTATGTTAAATGAGGAAATATAGTAAAAAAGAAAGGGTTGTCTAAAAAGTGTGAAACCCCTTTAGGGCTGCCCAAATAGTATTATTCTCAGTGGATGCATGGGACTAATTATTAGTTGTCCTCATTAAAGTGTGTTTGCAGATGTTTTTTTTTTACCAGTAACATAAAACTAATGGCAGGAAATTCAGCTAAAACGTCACATCATAGAGTTAGGGCAGAGACACACTTATTCGTGCTGCGTAAGAGTATCTCGCATTCATCTCGTATGATTCAAGTCATCATCAAATTGATATCTAAATCTAGCATCTAGTCCAAATATTCTTGATTTAAATGCTTTGTGATATACAAACTAACATGTAATAGAAAAAATATATAAGAGGAAAAAAAATGAATGCATACTCAGACAAATTACTTATAGAACTAATATTTTGACTCTAGAATCTTGTTTTTCATAAGAACCTTCTTTAGATTTTTTTTTTTTTTTTAATCAGCAACATATTTTTATAAGTTGATCTTTGGTGTAATTTCCATATCTAATGCAAATGAAGAAAAAATAAATAAATGGATAATTAGCGGAATGCTGGATGAAATGCATAAATACATAAATAAGAACTGTAATTTTCACATTTAAAGTCCAACACAGGAGGTTTCAGAAAGGATTACTTCACCACTAACAAATCACAAGGCTGAGGGATGTTAGATCGGCGCTTTCGTTCAGTGGGACCTTGTATGAGCTCTGCTTGGTTACAAAAAAATCAAAGAGAATAAATCATGGCCACACATTGCTTTGCCACGTGGCTTCAAAGTACATCAGTAGCAGCACTGAGATAGCATCATCTGGGAACTGCCAGTCGCCACTGTTTTATGCAAGAGGTTAATTAAAACATTCATCAAAGACTTCTAAACTGAAACGTCTGGGGCTTCATCTTTTTAATTACCATTTTCTCACATATATTTAAAAATACTAAAACATAAGCGACTCACACAATCTTACTGGTGTTAAGTAAAATCTGCATACAATGTTAGTGAATTGATTATATGGTGAATCAGTATTTGGAAGCCAAAGTCAGGAATGGAACAAAGGAAAAGTATAATTTGCATCTCTGCCTAACTCTTAGCTTTGGCTTACAAACAGTGATGGGCGAATCTGAACTGTAAAGTTCGGAGTCCGTAGCAGACACCTAGTGTTTGTGCACCGACCCCGAAAATGGACTTCTCAAGTAAATCTGTGTTCAGGTTCCCATGCCAGGATAAAGGGATAGGGGGTGGCAGAAGCTTAGGCCGCCCCATACTAAGGATTTCAGACCCCCGCTGCCTAGTTTTACCTGGCTGGCAACCAAAAATATAGTGATTTTTAATTAACTTATTTAAAAAAATAATTAAAAAAGGTCTCTTCTGTATTTTTGGTTGCCAGCCAGGTAAAAATAGGCAGCTGTGGATGGGTGGCAGTCTGTGACTGCCAGCTGTACTTGTCCTGGTGATCAAAAATACAGCAAAACCATATGTCATCAGTACAAAATAATGGACATATACTATATTTATCTGAATTGCTAGCAGAGAAGTGTAGAAAAGGTGGCCTCAAAAACTGCTAACCCTCTGCAATAATAAAGAAGGTTTGCTCTCTCTAAAAAAAAAAAAATATATATATATATTTATTAAAGTAACATAATAATAATAATAATAATAACATATAAAAAAATACAATGCTGTCTTGAATGGACGTTTAAAGGACATTGTAAGGTTTCTGGACTTCACAGCTGCTGTCACCTCTGGGTCTGTTTTAAAATTTCACATTCTGCAGGTGTCCCAACAACTGAGAAACTAAAGAAAACTTAACAAATTATTTTAAAGCTCCATTAAATTCTACAGTTTGAAAGAAAATGGTAGACTCAATGGCTGGGAATACTCCTAACTAGAAGGTTAGGTGTTGTTCCCAGCCAGTAGGTCATCCGGTGAGTGTTTTGGCACCAAACAATCAGGGAAAGTTTTAGGGTCATTTTAAATTTTTTGCCTTTTTCCCAAACAACCCCACATTTGCCAATTATTTTAATAAATTGCTTTGGTTTCCAATCCCACACCAAATCTGCAATGTTCAAGCTGAATTGACAAACATGTTGGGGGAAAGTTTGCGCATCTGTAGTCATTATAAAGCAGGGCATGGGTTGGCTGGTTAAAAAGCCTTTGATGGAGGTCTAGGGGGATACTGCTTTTCTTTGCAGGAATACTACTGGAGTAGTAACAAGAAGAGAAGATAGGATTTACTCACTGTTGGTGGTCTTTGGAAGGACTTTATATATGACAAGCACACAAGTGACACGTGGGCGGCTGCAGGATGTATTTTCGCTCAAGTGAGCTTCTACTGGTCCACATAGAAGCTCACTTGAGCGAAACATATGTCCTTCCGGAGGACGCAGCCCACATCCTGCAGCTGCCCGCATGTCACCTGTGTGCTTGCTATAAATAAAGTCCTTCCAATGACCTCCTGTGATGACCATCCACTTCGAGGCTAACCTGCTGGTAAGACAGCACCCAAAGAAACCCTGAGACCCTTTACCCCTATAAAGGGATCTGGAATTATAGCGGAGCCCAGGAGGTAGCTGCCTACGATAAGCAGTGGACCGGAGCAGGAAGGTCGCCAGGAAAGGAATATTAAATAGGACCCAAAAGAGTAGTCAGGAGTCAGGGTGAAAGCCAGGAGGTCAGCATACGTACAAAAACGTCAGGCAGTAGAAGCGTCAATAATCCAGGCAAAGGTCAGAGTCAAAAACCGGGAGGGCAGCTAAAGTACAAAATCATCAGGCTATAGAAGAGTCAAAAATCCAGGCAAAAGGTCAGAGTCAAAATACAAACACACACTAGATCGCTGGGGAAACCAATACTATATCTGGCGGCCTGCAGGACAGGCTCCAAGGTATTTGAAGGGCGCGGTTTCATCACATAGGCTGGAGCTCACAGCCTGATTACCTCAACCGGACCACCACTAGAACCAAGCCAGATGGTGATGCATGACTGGTACCAACCACCCTACTTCTGATAGAAGAGCGAAGCCTGCACCTACCAGACGCCTCTGCAGGAACCTCTCTTCTGGTACCAGCATCAACCACAGGAGAGACACGATGATGCCCAGCAACAGAGGCAGGTGTCAAAGGAGCAAGTCCATATGAAGACCCAGCCCTCCTATCACCGGCACCACCAGCCGAAGGAACCCAGCGCCTCCCAGCGGCCGGGGAAAGAACACCAGCCACCGAGTCCAATGGCGACGTGACACCTCCAATGGTGAGTGCATCCTATCTTCCCTTCTTGTGATTATTAAAGTCTTCTCTTAAATGGGACTTCATCCCAACATTGTGGTATAGCAGCCTCCCCTTATGGACAAAAGGTTGGTATGTATCAGGTCCACATAGTAGTGAAAGGCTTTCTACAAAATTATTGATACTACTAGAGTAGAGGGAGTTTTAGGCCTGTTAGTGCGTTTTTGGAAACAAGTATGCAAATTACATCTTACGCAAGCGGAAAAATGTGTCTCTGTAGTGCACCTATTGTAGGTACTGTATAAATCACTGTCCAATCCCTTGAGTTGCCAATGAAAGATGTTGAAAGAGCTATATGCGCATGTAAACAGTTTGGGGGTTGTGCTGACAGATTATCTTTAAATTGTTGGAGATTAATTTTGTATGTAACTCCTCATGTACAGCACCATGGAATTAATAGTGCTCTATAAATAAATAATAATCATATTAATTGATTTACAAAATTGCTAGTTCCAAAAGGTTGCACTAGAGTGAGCTGTTTTCCTCCTGGAGGAGAGATAGTTAGCGTACTGTTTGCAAAATAATTCTAATCCTATCAATGCCTAAGTGGAAAAAAACATTGAAATATTGTTGCAGTACAGTATTGCATTTTAGAAAATATTTGCAAGAAAATAAAAATAAAGTTTTGATACAAAATAAATGTTTGAGTTTGCTGAAAGCTTCAAAGCTGTTCAACAGTAAATAATCCTGAGAAACTGTCATTTCTTAATACCATAATTATGCACAGAGTGCTTCTTGTTGTCTTCCCTTGTGTTAATAATCCTCCCCAAAAAATGTTTTCAATACCATTATGTTGAGTAGTGCAATGAAATTTTCATTAGCGTTATATAAAATTCTACAGAGACTATTCTGAACTAAAAAGTTTTACTCTGAAAGACAAGCTGATAAAGTAGTGACTCGAGCTTTAAATTCCATTTGCACTCTAGACACTACACGATTAATAATGCTGCAATTTATTGGTCCTTTTAAAAGGAAGCATTACTTATAATGGGCATTGAGTGATTTCAAACATTTTTTGTCTTTAAGTTATACAGGTGGGAAGTAATTTATGTATTCTTCATCCAGCTCTGTGTTTAAGTGCAGTACGTTCTTTCTAACATTTTAACTTATTTGATTTAATTGGAAAATAATTTGCTTTTTTGTTTTCAATCTGTTTATGAATAGAGTGAAAAATAGGAACAGCACAAAAAACTTTTACTTGAGTGAGTCTGACCAGTTTATAAAGTTTTAAAGGGGTGCACATGTGATTTACAATAATCTTTCAAAGCAAAATTCATAAATCAACAAAGATATGTTTAACATACTTGTAAAGCGCTTAGTGTATGAAAGTGCATGTAAGACAACAGATATGTACACAGTACATACATATTGATAACTCTTGAGCTACCTTTACACGCCGCAACTATCACTGTAACAACCGTACGTGCGCGTGCACGTTTTTAACGGTTGCTAACGATCTCCGATTCCACATGTACACGCCGCAATTACGTTGTCAACTCAAGGTATCATGGTCCCCGGAAGTTGAAACAGATCCTGCGGATAACTTCCTGCTGAATCCCGTCGCAGCAATCAGTAGGGGAATGTGGGCGTACATGTTCTGCGGCGCCAAAACATAGGCGTGACAGAGTTGTGTATTCCGTGACGCTAACACACTGATTGGACAACGCAATAGCGTCATGATTGGCCAGCCTGCGCAGGAAGGCTGGCTAATACATAACGCCATTGCAATTGTGTAGTGTGAATGGACAGCTCTTTAAATTGGCCGTCCCTTCACAGGGCGCCATATGGTAACACAGTAGCCCCCACCAATCATCACTGATGGGGCGCGGTAACAAACATGCTGTGGCACGCCTCTGGGAAATCACTAGGTGATGCAGATTCCATCCCTATCGCCCGTTTACACGCCAATATCAGGGCAATTCACCATTTGGGTTGCCTCAGATTTTAGAACACAGCTCAGAAACCACTACCCGGAGCAACTGCGAAAAACCCGATCACTTTCCCAAATTACACGCCGCAACGTTGTAGCAATTTCAAGGCAACCGTGACAAAAATCCCGATTGCCAGGCAGTTGCTACACCTCAGTGGCGGCGTGTTAAGGTACCTTTAAAGTGAGAGTAATAAAGTGCCATCTACTTTATGTATGTTAATATACAAACAGGGGTAGATCCTCAAAGAAGAATTAAGAACACTCACAATCATGTAAATATGGATGTCGCTGAATCCTGGCATCTCCCATTCCTCATTGCGCATATCCATAGAGGGAAACTACATTTCCCATAATGCCTTATGCTTCCGCGGCTGCGCAGTAGCCTTTTCTCATCCAATCACGAATGAATGTTTTGAGATACAGCACTTACTGACATGTGACTCAGATCATGTGATTAATCTTTTACAATGTCCCTGTTCCTTATGGTATGTCGGTGACACTACATGTGATTTCAAGACAAGGATAAACCTTCACCGGCATACCATAAGGAAGAAAAGAATGGACCTGCCAGTCTCCAAACATTTTGTTGAGAAAGCACATAGAGAGAAACAGCTTTGTTATCTTATGATTGACTGTACCAGCTATGAGGAGGGGTGGGGACCGTGTTTGTTTATTAAAAGGGAAGGAGCTCGAGTGGATCAAGAAATTGAATACGTTGAGACCAAATGGGCTCAATGAAGATTTTAAAGCTAGTAAACCTTTGTAATTTTTGGATTGTATAGCGGATATCTGAACCTTTTTAACTTTATTGGTATTTAGTGTCTATATAAAATCGAAAAAGACTAATGAATATGTTCGTATGATTCTTAACTAATGTTTGTCTCTTTCTTGTTTTTATACAGGTGTTGGTATTCTAGGAGAATACACACTCACATTGGTTGAATTGATGATTCTTGTATATAAAATTATCAAAAAAGTTTCTTCTTCACTGCGCATTGTTGATGGCTGTTATATAAATATATCATGGTCATAATGTTTTGTAATATACAGTATATCAAAATTAAATTAAAAAATCTTAAAAAATTCCTACTTGAGTGGGTTTGTACTTTATTCATGCATAAAGAGGGGTGTACTGTGTTTGGAGAGCATTAATGGAGTGGTATCTATGTGACACAGGTGCATAGGATCCTTTGTGGTCCAAAAATGCACAAGGAGACGTGGTGCTCTGCTACGCAGGGTAGGGGTCCCCTGATCTAGTGACACATTTGATGGACATGGTTCCTTACCCTCTTATATTGAAGCTCGTATAATGAAGTCCCCCTAAGTATTGCATTGGATTTGTCACATGCCTAATAGGTAAATCGTGGTGAAATCCCCATTCTAATGATATATGAGGATGATAATATAATTTTTATATTTAATACTTAGTTTATTGCAGGATTAAAAAATTACTTATGACTATAATTATTTCATGATTTAGAACTTCTGTGGCCGCGGGTATTATAACTGTACATTTGCTAGAATTTAGGGTTTAATCCTTTATAGCGGTTATTAATGGTTAATTTTATGGCCATCAAGCCAATTTACATTAATTTCCATGGCGAAGAACCTCCCCGTGTTTGTTAACACTACTGTGGAACCGCAGACTTAATAGGAACTATGGGTAACATAGTTCTTTAGTCCGGGCATGCGCAGAGCGGAGATGGTCATATGGGAGGCGGCACCGCCGGCGTCTAAGCCACGGAAGCGTAAGGCATTACATGATTGTGAGCGTTTTTATTTCTACTTTGAGGATCTACACCTGTTTGTATATTAACATACTTAAAGTATATGGCACTTTATTACTCTCAGTATAATAATAGTGATAATAATAATAATAATAATACTATAATTATCAATATGTATGTATTGTATACATATCTATTGTCTTATATGCACTTTCATGCACTAAGCACATTACAAGTACCGTATATTAAACATATCTTTGTTGATTTATGAATTTTGTGTAAATTGAAAGATTATTGTAAATCACATGTGCACCCTTTAAAACTTTGTAACCTGGTTAAGGCCCCGTCACACACTACGATATTGTTAACGATATCGTTAGTACGTCATGGGTTTTTAGTCGATCTAACTCGTCGTTCAGTGTGTAATGTACAAATGATCAACGATAATCGGGCAGTTCATTGATGGGAGGTTGGTGAACCGGACCTTTAACCAAACGATGAGCGTTCGTTCAACCGGCAGCATGGATGTGTGTGACACCTCGATAACGAAGAACTGAAGGACGTAGGCGAGCTAACAACCACAAGTATCATTTGCTTGTCGCGGAATCGTTGCTGTGTCGTTAATGAGATCTTTATGCGTGACATTTCACTAGCAATCATTGAACTTCGTTCTAGTGATCTAATGATCGTTGGATTGAAGCGTGAGACGGGGCCTTTACAAAGACTCATTGCTTGAGAAAGGATTACACATCTGAATCGTTACCACGCCACTGGGCAGTCTTTGGACAATAAAAAAGTCCACAACACTTTTGGTGCTGTTTTTCTCTTTTTTCATTGTTTATGAATATAGTAATTTATAGCATAATCAGGAAATTAATCAGTAAATTAACAAATCACCAGATCCACCATCAAGACAGGAGTACAACACAAGAACCACCACCATTAAATGACCACATCACCAGAACCATTACCATTACATGAGTATATCACCAGAACCACCATAATTAAATGACTACATCACCAAAACTATCATCAGTACATGAATAGATCGCCAGAACAATGATCAATACATGTATGCAGATACACATATAACCATATACATCTTAAAATAGATGATATGATATATACATAGCAAAATGAATAGCTCTTAGTTAATAAATTCTACTTCGCAATACCTTTGTACTTTTGTTAGAAGGTAAGTTGCTGCCAGTGATCCTTTATTTATATGTTGTGAACTATGGCACTAAAATGTAATTTTCTGATCCTGATATAACAGCATCATTATAATTACACCTAAACGTTTTTTTTTGCCTTCCTCTGGATCAACATGTTAGGCAATGGGTTGAACTAGATGGACTTAAGGTCTTCCTTCAACCTTAAATACTTTGTTACTATGTAAATAAAAAATATCTGCATATGTTGTACACAAAATAAGCCTTATATTGTTTACCTGATTAAATATAGCAGATAGAGGAAATTCAGCAAATCAATGTTCCAATTTAAAACGTACAAGTAAAAAGTTTCAGAAAATATGGGAAGTAAGGTGTGCCACGGTCCGCGCTGCTGAGTCCACAAAATCGCCTGGGATGCAAGATGTTGTAGCAGTATACTTCTTTATTCCTTCTTACGCGTTTCGGCGCCCTTCCTGGCACTTCCTCAGGGACCAGGAAGGGTGCCGAAACACGTAGGAAGGAATAAAGAAGTATACTGCTACAACATCTTGCATCCCAGGCGATTTTGTGGACTCAGCAGTGCGGACCGTGGCACATCTTACTTCCCATATTTTCTGGCAGTTTTTCCACGTTGGAGTGGTCGGTGGAGGTCCTGCAGCAGCTGATACTGTGATATGCTGTTAAACCAGTTGTGGGTCTCACAACTGGAATAGGTGAGTGTAACTGCATTACACCACTCACATCTGAGTGTCACTAGTGATAGGGCACTATTGCACCTCTTGTTCCCCCACCTTTTTTGTATTAAGTAAAAAGTTTGACATCCACAGAGGCAACCAACGTCACAACCGACACGTTTTGGCTGTTAGGTCATGGTCTTCATGAGTAAGACCTAAAGGTCAAAATACATCTGTTGTGACGTTCATTGCCTCTGTGGATGTGAAGCTTTTTACTTGTGCTAATAAAGTCAACGTTTTAAATTGGAACATCGGTTTTCTGGATTTCCTCTATCTGATTTATCTACATGCAGCCCGGGACCAGCGCTTGTACTGGCAGATCTGCTCCTGATGGGCGCAGGTGGTGCAATTAATCAGTGTGCTACCTTCATCCTCTCCCCTTCCCTGTTAAACACCTGAATAAATATTTGCCCCACTATATTCCCTGCCAAAAAAGTGACCCCTCCCCACACTGTCTCTTACGATGCATGCCCTGCTTTCTGTCCCCTTCATATTCTGTGACTATTTAACCATCCCTCCCCCACAAACTATAGCTGCATCACTGTTTTTCCTTATGAAAATATCCTTCAAACCACCCCCCCTTCTAAGCCATGGCCTATACGCTGTCTGTACTAACAATGTAACTACGATATGGACAATGACCCCCACACGCTCAACAACTTTCGTGCCCCTCTTCACTCTAACCCCTCTACATACTGTTCCCCCTTTTCACATGGTACCTCCTTTATAATTTGCCCTCACACTGTCCCATATATTCTGCTGACCCCATAGTGTGCCCTCACACTGTCCCTCGTGCACTGCTCTCTCCTTGTGTGACCTCACAGTCCTTATGTTTGTATGCAGCCTCCTACACTGTGCTCCCACTTTGTATAATGAGTAAACACCCCTATACCCATCCCTCAGTCTACAGTATAGGTCATCACATCCCCAGCTCCAGTGTGGAGCATTTACATTCTCATTTTCAACTCCTTTTTGGTGCTCTCACACAGAGCCTGCCCCCATAACCCACAGCCTGCCCCCCATATACCACACAGCCTGCAACTCCAGATCTCACACACTCTCCCCCCATATCTCACAGTCTGTACCCCCACACATCACACACAGCCCGTACCCACACATCACACAGCTCGTACCCCACATCGCACAGCCCGTACCCCACATCACACAGCCCATACCCCACATCACAAAGCCTGTACCCTCACATCACAAAGCCTGTACCCCACACATCATACATCCCATACCCCACAGTCTGTACCCCATATCTTCCATCTTCTCCCATCTTCCCTCTTTACCTGTCACACGAGCCTCCATCGCCTCCAGCTTTTCCTTTGCATCCTGCTGCTTCAAAAACTGTTGCTCCTCCCACATGGCTCACATGGTCATGAAGTCATCGCAGATCCTGCACCCCCACCAGCAGTGCATTATATTAAGTGTGGGCAGGAGCTGATTTTTGCCCCTTTGCCCCCACAGAGCGCAGGCAGCATAGCCCCTAAAGGAAAGTGGTTTTCCCACCCCCACACTCATCTGCAGTGGCAGAGGAACAGTCGGGGCACAGCAGACATGCAGAGAAGAGAAGCAGTAAGTGAAAGTGACTTGCTCTCCCTGCAATGCCACCTGGTGGCAGGCACCCAGTGCAACCGCACGACTCGCACATAGGTAGAGCTGGCTATGGGTCTCTGTTATCTTTTTCAGGAGGTACAGGCCATCTTACAATGTGCAGGTTCAGTAACCAGAGAGTTAACAACAAGGTTATCTGTTAGGTAGAATCCAAGCATTCTAAGAGTATGTGCTCACCATCCAGAGGCATTGTGCCTCTGCATATGCAGAAACCTGCAGGTGAGTGCAGGGAGCCCGCAACCGCCCTATAGTCACCATGTGTGGTGGGTGCCGAGCGGCTTCTCCCTGCTTGCTGCCGATGGGGTCCCATCCACTGTGCTGCTACTGTACTACGCAACATTTTAGCTGCAGTGGCAAATCGCTGTGTTCCCTAATTGTGAGTATGCACATAACGCTACCTCCTGTACTATTTTCCAGCAATCAATATAATAAATAGGGGATTCATTTAATACTGCATGGACCAGCCAGGATCTGTACAAGTACAGTTAAAGTGCTATTACTTGCATGGAGGGTGTAGACAGATGACACAAGAGGCCAGATTTGGAGAAAAGGCAGAATGGGAATAGTTAGAAAAGTGAGGTGAGGTGATAGGCTAATTTAAAGAGATGTGTTTTTAGGGCCTACTTAAAACTATGGGTATTGGGAACAAATTGAATTGATCTTGGTTGTACATTCCAGAAAATTGTTGTTGCTCGTGACAAGTTTTGTAGAAGGAAGTGGGAGGTTCTGATTGTTGTTTGATGTCAGTCTTAGGTCACTTACGGAATGATTTGTAGATGCAGTGCCTTGTGAAAGTATTTGGCCCCCTTGAACTTTTCAACTTTTTGCCTCATTTCAAGGTTCAAACATAAAGATATAAATTCTAATTTTTTTGTGAAGAATCAACAAGTGGGACACAATTGTAAAGTGAAACGAAATTTATTGGATATTTTAAACTTTTAAAACTGAAAATTGGGGTGTGCAATATTATTCGGCCCCCTTGAGTTAATACTTTGTAGCTCCACCTTTTGCTGCGATTATTGCTGCAAGTCACTTGGGGTATGTCTCTATCAGTTTTGCACATCGAGTGACTGAAATTCTCGCCCATTCTTCCTTGCAAAACAGCTGTAGCTCAGTGAGGTTGGATGGAGAGCGTTTGTGAACAGCAGTTTTCAGCTCTTTCCACAGATTCTCGATTGGATTCAGGTCTGGACTGTGACTTGGCCATTATAACACCTGGATATGTTTATTTTTGAACCATTCTATTGTAGATTTTGCTTTATGTTTGGGATCATTGTCTTGTTAGAAGATAAATTGTTGTCCTAGTCTCAGGTCTTCTGCAGACTCCAACAGGTTTTCTTCCAGAATGGTCTTTAATTTGGCTCGGTCCATCTTCCCATCAATTTTAACAATCTTCCCTGTCCCTGCTGAAGAAAAGCACGCCCAAACCATAAGGCTTCCACCACCATGTTTGACAGTGGGGATGGTGTTTTGAGGGTGATGAGCTATGTGGCTTTTACACCAAACATATCTATTTGCATTGTGGCCAAAAGTTTAATTTTGGTTTCATCTGACCAGAGCACCTTATTCCACATTTCTGGTGAGTCTCCCAGGTGGCTTGTGGCAAACTTCAAACGAGACTTTTTATGGATATCTTTGAGAAATGGCTTTCGTCTTGCCACTCTTCCATAAAGGCCAGATTTGTGCATTGTACGACTGATTGTTGTCCTATGGACAGAGTCTCCCACCTCAGCTGTAGATCCCTGCAATTCATCCAGAGTGATCATGGGCCTTTTGCTGAATCTTTGATCAGTCTTCCCCTTGTTCGAGATGAAAGTTTAGAGGGACGGCTGGGTCTTGGTAGATTTGCAGTCTTTTATTTAGATTATTGTAGTTATTTGTGTGGTATGGGTCGAGAGAAGTATCTTTAATAATTGAGTAATAATAGAGTGTTCGAAGAAAGCGGGGATTATACCAGAAGAGAGGAAGAGAATGAAAATATTGGTTAGGTGAGTAGTGACAACCAGAGAAAGAGACTTGAGTAGATGTAAGAGAATGGAGTTACTGGAGTGTGTAATAGGACGAAAGGAAGAGAGGAGCCTGGAGACTTCTTCTTCTGTGGCTGGATTAAATGAGAAGAATTAGCCAGAGGGGATGTCAGGAGATATGGGAATAACAGCGTTTTGAGGCTGGGTGCTAATTTTCTAGCTGATTTTTTATATTTTCTATGGATATGTCACAGATAAAACAAATGCAAATGCTCCATTTATTGTTCTTCAAAGAAATTTTAAAAATGTTGGCTTTAGGGAAAAAAAACTTTGTTTTAATAACAAATCTCCATTTGTAAAATAGTTTTTTTTGTCTATTTTCAATCTATGTAACTTTGAAACAAACAAAAAGTGTCTTATTAATTTTGCTGAAAGAATATTATCACGTTCAGAAGCAGTCTGTTTTAAAAACTCAAAGTTAACTTGCTATGTGAGAGTGAGTATTGAAGACTGAAATGTTACAGGAATAATCCTGCATCAAGTGCTGAGATGAAGAACACTCAGCCATTTGTCTTATCCTTCTATCGTATTATTTAACATGCTTGAGTGCTAAAATAATCCTATAACAAGCGCAATGGAGAGTATAGCTAATGGGGCACTGAAGTGCTATACTTCAGAGAGGAAATAAATGTAAATTTAGATGAATATAATTCTTGTGAGAATGCAGTATATTTTTTTAGGGTAAAGTGTCAAATCAAAGCAAAAGCAAATATGATAATTTGTAGTCATGCATCCTGAATTTGGCTTCCAATCGGCAAACACAAAAGACACAAATGTAGGTAAATCTTAATATTATGGACGTTTGACACATCACAAGGGTTCTGTCACCAGTGGAACAATATTTGTATAAGTTAATGTTTATTCTATCATAAATCAAATGTATCTCCAGAAACAGGACCTGAAGAAAACATGCAAGGGCCCCTGTACTAGATACTATGTAAGACCTCAACCCTCAGCTCCGCTTATCATGCCTGAAATAATGCATACAGTAAAATCACATCTTTTTTGTTAAATTCTCACTCTAAAAAGTTTAGTTTGCTATTTTACAATTATTTTTGAATTTGATGTTTCACTGCCAAGAAATCAGCTCTTATTAGACTTGCAAATCAAATGGTCAGTTATTTCTCATTTCTCTAACATAAAATAATTAAAGTAATATATGGAGTTCATTTAAATCAAAGGGTTATTACTATGGATAAGAGAATCAGTTTTTGAAGTTTGGAGTTCACATCGACACAGACTTAAACCCCATTACGACCAATGACGAGTTTAGCTGTCATGAAAAGATGTCAGTTCCCGCATCATGACGGCTAAACTCGTCATGGCTTTGAACTGTCACTGCTTGTAAACAAACAGTGACAGCTCAAATCTAACAGCTGTCAGTGACAGCTAAGGGTCAGGGGCAGAGGTGTGGGGACCCTTGTTAAAGAAAATTTCAATTTTGCGTTAGGAGTTCAGGTTCTTAATGTACACAAATCACTGGAGCGAGCATCGCTGTGCTCGGGTACACTCTGTGCTCGGCCCAGGGAGAGCAGCATGCAGTGTTTGAATGTCTCGTACTGGGGTACAATCAGTGTTATCAGATGTAGTGTGGACCAAAAAACCCCACCCTTCCTTTCCCAGAAATGGTTTATTTTTGTCTGGCTGTATGTGGGTGGAGATCAGAACTGACCAATCAGTGACTTCTAATAAGGTTCATGTCAAGTTTGGGTCCAATACAAAACTTTAAATCAAATTCAGCTCAACCCCCAGAACCTGAAATCCCAAAGTTCCACTCATCTCTAGTTATTACTTGTATAATGCATCTAAAAGTTAAGTGTTCCATAGGGAGTCATTCTTTTTGCTGTGGCTCAGAGGTATTCAGTAGGGGCCCTGCAGTATTAAAAGGAATGCGTCATTAGGTTTTGCTATGTAATTTGAAAGCACCCTAACATAGGAGCATAATCCCTAATTCCAGCAATCTGTCACGCCAGGGCTGTGTTTTTCTGTTTCAATACAGCCAATGATTCATCTGCAGAAGATTGATTATCACAACTGCCCTTGTACCTCCTAGTCCAACTATGCCCCCAACACTGATTAGCAGTTCTATTTAACATTAGTCATTTGTCAGAGTCAGCTTTTACCATCAGATTTTCATCAGTGATATTCTCATATAGAATAATAAATAAGAATATGACAAACCTTCTCTTGTCCATTACAATGTTAATCACAGACAGGGCACAGATTCTATCCATGTTGATCATTTTTCCCCGTGACACAGATCAAAAATAGTCATTCCTTCATGATTTCTTTTGCAGACACCTGGTCAGTAAAAAACATAGATTGTAAAGTTTATGCGTTCTACTTTGAAGAGGAGACATGAAAAACAGATGAGTGAGTTAGACCTTGAATGGGTTGTCCGGTCTTAAATGATATCAAGTGACTGCAGGCTTATCAATCCGCCGCCCACCTGGGTGTTGCGAGGATTCATGGTTTTTAAGCCCAGAATGGACAGCAATTATGCAATATACATGTTCCCAGCCAGACCCTGACAATAAAAGTGCACATGTGTGTCCAACTAGTAGGTGTAGCTTTATAGTGGGCGCGGCCTCGCTCTATACACCTGTATAGAGCAAGGCTGCGCCCATTAGTTGGGAACATGTATATCGCATAATAGCGGTCCATTCCCGTCTTTGAAACTGCGAGTACTCACAGCACCCTGAGCTGGGAAGATTGGTAGGTCTGCAGTCATATCAGGTAACTGCAAAGCTAGAATTTTAGAATGGACAACCCCTTTAAGAATTAGCTAAAATGTACACATTGTTCCGAGGAAACAACTGCATTGAAAGTGCAGCATCAAAAAAAGGTCAACTTTCTAGATAGGAAAAAGCTGGCCGAAATCTCATGTGAAAATAAATATTTAAATTCAAGGCAAAAAAACTCTACGACAAGCAATTATACTGTTTATCTAAAAGGGTTAATTTTCTTTCAAATGTGACTTCAATGGTTTTCATTTAAGGCATTCTAAAGACGCATTGCTCCATTAGAGAAGATTTCTGTTACTTTCTTTTCAAATGGATTTGTGTTTATCTCAAGTCATTATGCAAACCAGGTTGAAGCTTTGCAATTACATCCACTACAAAAACCTGCCTTCCGCACCTGAAATTTAAAAGAATTATTTCCCGATTCCGTTTCACTTAGCTCTGAATAAGATATTTATCTTTTTCTTCCTTTTGTTTTGTACTTTTGCAGAAAACACTATGACAAACTAGCAGGAATAAGGTATTGAATCTCAACTCTGCTTATTGTAATGCTCCGTGGATCAAATGTGTTTATTATGGAATATAGCCTGAAAGTCATCCAGCATTCTATAGAACACATTCCCTCTCTTGACACTAGTGTAGAGAAATGGAGTCATCGCTTCACAAGGGTTGCTCTCACAAAAATCATGCGCCACTTTTAAAATGCTAATTTCCCGGGTGGCAGAACTATAAAAAAAATCATTAGTAACCTCCAAGTATTGAATTTATAGCTGCATCATATTGTCATTGTCTGCTGTACACAGATGCCCAGCGGTAAGATCATAATAAACGGACACACACCATTCCAATTACTGGGTAATGTTTTTAAAATCACTGACTAGTAGATTCTAAAGTGTATCCAATAAATCATGTAATAATTCACTGTTTAATCCAATTTGAAATATAAGCCCGGAAGGATAATAAGCGTAGAATAGGGTTTTACCTTGGATAGGCTCACCTTGATTGGATGCGTCAGACACAACCACTATGGTCGCATACATCACACATACAACTATATTATCCGGATATTATACAAATCATGATATCCTGAAGAAGAAGCTGATTGCTTTGAAAAGCGTTGACATTAAATAATTTGTTTCAACCATCTGAGATTACTCTCATCATTCTGGCAGTGCAATCAAGACCCTTTTCTTCTATCTGGATAAAATAATCCAATTTGAGTAATAGTAAAATATAACATTTACTAATTGAATGAAAGTTTGAAAAACCACACCAAACATGAAATAAGTCTTTTACAAATTCTTGCAAAGCTATCCCAAGAATAGACAATAGTTTTAGCCTCTATAGTTATTATTCAGGTATTATTATAAGCCCGCCTAGCAGAGCTTATTTATTAGTAATGCTATAATGCCCATCCTCCAGGCAAGCTCACATTAGATAACTCAGTTGGTATCTTACAAACTGCCCTATAGAGATAATCTTGTGCATTTCTTTGATGTGATTGACTGCTTTGAATCATCAGGCGCTAGCAGTGTAAAGGTATTGTCCTTGCTGTGATCATCACAGACTGGCAGAGTTGCTTCACGCATTCAACGGCAAAACCATTAGCATTATAGAAGCACGAAGATGCCATCCCATTTCCTTTTGTATCCACTCCACTTTGCAAATCACGGAATGGGGTCTTGTCCATGTTAACCAATAAGAACTATAGAGCATAATCTAGCCAGTGAATGTCCATGTTATGGCTGCGCCACTTTGGAGGGTTCGCACATACCTTGTCTCCCTCAAACTTTGGACAGTGCATCTGTGCATCAATTATTTTTTATGGAGAAATCAGCTTATTAGCTTCCCATACACTTACTCCTTAAGTTCAGGGACAGTACACTGGTTATTTGATACAGAGAGGAAGGTTATTGCTGAATCATACACTGACTCCCTCCAATCAGGGAGGGAGGGAGTGTAACTGGTTGTTACATAACAGCAAACTAGTGTCCACGCATACACTGAATGCTGCCAATCAGGGATAGTATATCAGCTTGTTGTGATGAAGATGTGGGCTCAACCGTCAATCTCCTATCTGCCTAGTATTAGGGGTAATGTAACAGACCGTAGTTGTAGAAATATAATTCCATCATCCAAAGAAAAAAGCTTCACTCACCGGTTTCGTTGTGCTCTTTTTTATATACCTATTCCAGGTGGACAGTAGGTGCAGGGAGGGGTTGGAGGAGGAAGACGACGGCACCGTTTCTCAGGAGTTCTGCTTCTACAGGTCTGTGCACATAGAAGCAGAACTCCTGCGAAACGGTGCCGTCGTCTTCCTCCTCCAACCCCTCCCTGCACCTACTGTCCACCTGGAATAGGTAAATAAAAAAGAGCACAAAGAAACCGGTGAGTGACGCTTTTTTCTTTGGATGATGATATTGTTGGTCTAAATGTGGCTGAGCAACACCGGAGTCAGTGTAACGTAGGCAAAAGGTGCGGTCAGTAGTGCCCGGTACCAGAACGTGTTCACCAATTTAAAATTTGGCATGAACATTGCAGATTCTGTTCGCAGTTGCAAACCCAAGCAATTTACCAAAAAATTGGAAAGAGTTTGAAATTTAAAATGGCCCTAAAACTTTCCCTGATTGTTTGGGGCCAAAACGCTTGCTGGAAGACCATATGGCTGGGACCAACACCTAACCATAGGAGTGTTCCCATCTATTGGGTCTACCTTTTTGTCAACCTGTACAGTTTTTTGAAGCTTAAAAATAAGTTTTTTAAGCTTCCTGTAGTTTTCAGTTCTACCAGCAATCTCTTCAGTGACCAAGTTACAGTTGATAAGAAGTCTGAATTCAAGCTCCACCACAGAGATCTTGGTGCATGCATGTACTGGACTTAGAGTTTGGCAAGAGTCAATTACGGTAGTTGATTAGATTTAAACCATGAGAGGACAGTGCTTTCTGATCACGAACAAAGCGCTTGCAATAATAGAGACTTTGTCTACTTCTCTTGGCTGAACCCTTGTTGGTGTGATTCTTTGGGCAGGGTAAAAGGGAGGGTTAAAGACAAAAAAAGCTTCTTAACCTTAGGTCTTCACCATTAAAGGATTAAAGGGTCAGCCAGAGCACTCATCTAGTTACACCATTCTTTACAGATAAGCTCCTTGGCTTTTGGATTGGACAGAAGGTCTGGTTAGGTCATCCTCTGGAACGATTCGGATCCATGTCAATTGTGCAGAACAGGGGTGCTTGTCAATTCTGACAAGATGTGTGTTATACTGTATATCAGTTTGTAAGGAAAACCTGTCTATAAAAGTGAAGCATAATAGGGTATTATACAGGTGATTAACAAACAATTAAACAGCTACTCGCTCAACTTGTGGGGTTGTGTGACACACAATTAGTTACCAGAGCATAGGCTGGCTGATGCAGAAACCAGGTGACAAAGGCAAACATATATAGGAACTGGATACAAGTAGTGGACATAATCTGCGCTGCCATGGGCCAGATGAAAGAACTCAGAGATAGTAACTTTCAATGCAGGTGACTTTATTCTACACATTTTGAAGTGTTATCCTCATCACCAATAGACAAACCCCAAACATAGTGCAATTTGAATAGACCCAAAAAAGTGCCTAAAAGCCACATGACAGAGTCAAGGTTTCCACTCCTTGTGTCCAGTTCCTGTAGTTCACTTTGTATTATTGTGTAAGACTCATAGAAACTTCTGCTACACCCTCAGTAAAGTAAAAGTTCCCCAGCGTGGTTTGATCTTGTCCCTTTTCCATGGTGTGTTTTCTCCTGCGGTGACCACCCTGGTGCATGGTGTATAGCGACATAAAAAGGCTAGACAATGTTAGCAATTACATCTATTGCTACTGTGAAAATGAAGAAAGGATCCCTTTTTGAAATATCAGCAATAATGTATCTCCCTTGCTGAGTTTAAACTCCATTACCTCCAGTAGGGGGGCCGGCTGGCAGAGGACTTTTGCTTGGAGTTCTGTAGATGAGTCACTGACACCAATGAATAGCATTGCTCTTAGAAGTAATTTTAGTCATAATCTGTCATGGTAGGTTTAAAGATTCAGTGGCTCTATATGCAACTCCTGAGTCATTAAACGTTGCTACTGCCTTTGCTATAAGGATTAATAAATGTCTCAGGGATAGACCTACAGTTACCCCACCTCCTGTTGTCCTCCCAAGGGAGGGAGTTCTACCAGAGTGCATTGACAAACCCATGCAATTAGGAGGCTCTTCCCCTCAGACAGGATCTCTTGTGGATCGATGCGGGATGGGGGTGTCTTTTTTCTGTGGTCCTAGGGGTCATTATATTGGGATCTGCCCTTCTGTACTTAAACAAATAAAACTATCTGAAAGGCCTCATATCCAAGGTAGTGTGGAGAGTTGCAAACTGGGTGTGTATATTTCTTCTGCATTTACATCTCAATTTACCTTAACTGCTGAAGTTGTAATTGGTACAAAGACTGAGACTATTTCTCTCCTCTTGCATAATAGACCAGGAGTCAATATGGTGGATTCTCGTTTTGCTCAGATTCATGGTCTATCCTGATGTCAACTGGCAAGATCCATCCCTATATTTGCTATTGATTCTGCTCCAATCAGTAAGGAAAGTTTTCCTAAGTGGTGTGCAATGTGAACTTGTGCAAACGGATGCTTCACAAGGAGCTCCTTTACTCCTATATCTTGGAAGGTCTCCTATTTTATTAGGCCTATCCTGGCTGATGATGCATAGGAGTGCATCAAGCCCTCACGCCACCTCGCCTGAGCTGCGGGTGAGGAGCGGGGGGTGCTAGTGGCCACGGGTGAGGAGCGGTGGGGGAGTGGGGGGCGGAAGCTAGTGGTTGCGAGCGAGGGGGGGTGCTGGTAGCCGCGGGTGCAACGCAGACAGAGGGTGAGTCTTTGCGGCTTGAAGCATTCTGCAGCCGGCGGCGCCCATCACACAGGAAGCCACTGTGTGGTGCAGGCGCCCCAGAGCCCTCCTTACCAGTCTCTTAATGGAGACTGCTTGTAACTTATAAAGCGTTTTTATTAAACTTTATAGGCCACATTTAGCTCAGAGAGGGATGGTTAGGGATCAGCTACCAAGGTGCAGGGACGGGTAATGATGGTTAGGGGGATAGAAGGAGCTGACAGGTTCCCTTTAAGAATTTCAAGTAAATAGTAAACAAGACACAACAGAGAGAGAAAATATTTTATTAGAAATTAAAACACAAAGACATTTAAGAACTCAATTTTTATTAACCCCTCAGTTGTGCCCCTCCTCGATCCTGTGAGGCATCTTCTTCATTGAAGGCTATGGTGAAGAATACAGCAATCTGTCCCCATAGCTCACAATCACTGATGAAATGAGCTGCGAGCTCCATCAGTAAGCGATGACTCACTGAGGTAACCTGAGGTCACTGTTTAGGTAACCAAGGTATTCGCTATGATTAGCGGCCACCATGGTTACCTGAAGGATGACCTCAGGTGACCTTAGTGAGTCACCGCACATCTGGAGCAGAGCTGGTCATGTGTGACCTGCGCGGCAGCTCATCTGGTCACAATAGTAATTATGTCAAGTGACCAGATCAGCTGACACTATCTGGTCTTGTGACGCGATTGCTATGGTGATCTGATCAGTTTACCGTGCATGTCATTCACAGCCAGTGCGGATGCTGAAGTCAGAGTGAGTGCAGGAATATGGACCGGACCAATCTAGCAGAGGAGATATGGTAAGATAATCTGTTTGTGTCTGTCTGTTGTGAGGCACCGCCGGCATGGTCCCCATGGCCGGGGCGCGTCACATGCGGGATCAAGGTATGATCCTGTGCACACTGGCCGGTTTGAGGGATAATGCTGTGTGAACCCAAGGTTTCATGAGCCTAATGAGCGGCAGTGAGAGTGGGATGAGATCGATGAGGCTCTAAGGAATGGAAGGGCTGAGTGCTGACAACCCGGAACACAGGGAGTTAACCTGAGCTGTGTGAAAGGCTGATTACCGGCAGCTAAGGGGGTGTGTCCATGTGGGAGTGGCTGGTACGATAAGAGGCAGCCAGTTGAGTGATTGAGATTGATTACAGATTCATTGAGATTGATTCAGATGGAAGCTGAGACCAGCCCAGTGCAGAGCAGTCTAGAGGCTCTGAGTAAATGACGGGAGCATGCTAGCTCCATGCCGGTGCCGAGGTCCGGGGTCGTGTCCGCACCTGGAGGGGGAAGCCGTGGTTGACCCGTGGACGCTGGTCCGGGCGTGTTTCACCACACGTCCGGGAAGGGGCCCGTGGGGATGCCTGGTGGAACCTGTGACACAGGTAGCGAGACCCGGATCCGTGCCCGGTAAGAAAGCAGTTTCTGAATGATTGTGTGAACTGTGCACCTTGTGTGTAAATCATGCTAGGCGAGTGTAGCCGCCATTAGGCCCAGTGAAGGACCTGTTGAACCTTATAAGTACTGTATGGCTTTTTAAAAGACCCAGCGAGTGAACGTAGCCCTATAGGGGCCGATGTATGAAGTGTGCCAGGCGGGCATAGACCGCCCTTGGGACCGACTCAGTGGAGTCAGTTAAAGGTCCTGATGAACCGGGATGAATGTAGCCCTTCGGGAGGCGAATGAATGTAGCCCTTTAGAGGCAATCGTATATAGTGTGCCAGGCGGGCATAGACCGCTTTTAGGTCCGAGTCAGAGTACTCAGTTAAAGGACCTGATGAACCGGATTGTATGTAGCCCTTCGGGAGGCGATTGTATGTAGCCCTTCGGGAGGCGATTGAATGTAGCCCTTTGGGAGGCGATTTTATGTAGTGTGCCAGGCGGGCATAGACCGCCTTTGGGTCCGAGTCGGAGTACTCAGTTAAAGGACCTGATGAACCGGAATGTGTGTACGAGAGGTCAGAAGCAGGGGTTAGAAGGGCTCCCGTACTGGGTAACGTGTGGTTCACCTCACAGGTTACTAGGGTTTGCCAATCCCTGTTCTGAGCCCAGAGGAGCCACAGTCCATGGATGTGTATGATGGGCTGTGAGCGAGTGAAAGGACGTGTGTGGTCCATGGTGGCTTATAGGATGGATCACATATTGTATGTAAGAACCCGGTCAGGCTGGAGTCCTGATTCCGGGTAGTATGAAGCTGGGGAAATAGAGCCAGGCGGCTGGTTCCGCCATTCGGACCCATAGGGCCCGTTGATATGGTACTTGATGTTAAATGTATGTGAAATGTATAAAGGCCGAAGGCCGTAGCCACCACGGGAGCTGTTAGTAGAGCTCCAATGGGAACAGAGAGATGGTTACAGGTCCCGGGTTACTATAAGCGTTATGTGCAATATATGTATTATGTAATGTTATATGTAAATGTATGGTGTATTTATGTATGGTGTTTTTAATCAATGTGATATGTGTCAAACATGCTACCCGGGTTATGCTATTTATATGTGAAAAATAAACGGGTAGACATTGGTTAAACTTATAAACACGTGTTTGTTGTCGTTATGCAAGCGGGTTCCCCGGTTGCTACCTCACACTGTGTTTAGCAACGTTGAAGGTGTTTTCAATGCATTGAAAATTACCTGCCATTGATTTTAATCTTGTTCGGTGAACGTTCGGCGAGCAAGTCTGCGAACATCCTGCATTTGTTGAATAAATCTGAATCTCTAGTCCCTACTCCTATACTCTCAAAAAAGTTACCGTATATACTCATGTATAAGCCGACACGTGTATAAGCCGACCCCCCTACTTTTGCCCCCAAATCCTGGGAAAACCTATTGACTCGTGTATAAGCCAAGGGGGGACCCGAGCACAGGTATACAGCCCCAAGCAGTGTGGTATACAGGCCCCCCCAGTGGTATACAGGTCTCCCCAGTGGTAATATACAGCAGCCTCACCAGTGGTAGTATACAGCAGCCTCCCCAGTGGTATATACAGGCCCCAGCAATATTACTGCAGCCTCCCCAGTGGTATATACAGGCCCCAGCAGTCTATACAGCAGCCCCAGTGGTATACAGCAGCCTCCCCAGTGGTATATACAGGCCCCAGCAGTATTACAGCAGCCTCCCCAGTGGTATATACAGGCCCCAGCAGTATATACAGCAGCCCCAGTGGTATACAGCAGCCTCCCCAGTGGTATATACAGGCCCCAGCAGTATTACAGCAGCCTCCTCAGTGGTATATACAGGCCCCAGCAGTATATACAGCAGCCTCTCCAGTGGTATATTATAATAATAATAATAATAATAATTAGTGATGGGCGAATCCTAAATTACTCGGAATCGCTTGACTCTAGCGAGTCCGAGCACAGGACTCGCTACTCGTTGCGAGTCTAGCGAGTCCAATGTTAATGAATGGGGAAGCGAGTAATAGCGAGTAGTGTGAGATTTACAAATCGCAGATGTGTCTCGGAAGCTTCAGCCTGAAGCAATCCTAGTTTTGTCATTTATTTGCATTGGATTCGTTTACTTTGCAACTGTAATCGCTGGGAAACTCGCACAGATAAGAGTCCTGTCTGCTCAGTGTGCTGGCTGCCACAGCTCCAGGGTCCTAGAGCACGCCTGCTGCCTGATGTAGCAGAGCTGAGATTGTTCTCAGTCTGCTCATTCCCTGTGCATAGACATCTATATATATGCACAGGGGATGTAGCAGAGAGGACATCGCGTTTTGGACTGCGTTGGACGGAAGAGGATTTTTTTAAATTAAAAATGGAGTCTCTAATGGCTTTTTTTTTTATTTCTAATAAAATTTTTTCTCTGTGTTGTGTTTTTTTTAAAACAATTTAATAGAAATTCATGGCGGTCATGTCTAATATTGGCGTGACCGCCAAATATTTCGGGCTTAGGGCCAGCTGATAATACAAAGCTGGCCCTAACCTCTTTATTACCCAGCGTGCCACCGCCACCAGCACCGCTGGAAGAGCGGGGTTCAACGCCAGAGGATGGCGCTTCAATGAACGCGCAATCTTCTGGGGCGGCTGCTGGCTGCAATTTGCAGCGGGGGGTGCCCAGAAAGCTTGGGCATCCCTGCGCTGCGGATTCCAGCCCCCAGCTGCTTAGCTGTACCTGGCTAGAAATAGAAATTGCGTGGCGCCCCACCCATTTTTTTTTAATTATTTCATGAAATTCTGAGACTCTGACTCTGAGACTCTGAGACTCTGACTCTGAGACTCTGACTCTGAGACTCTGACTCTGAGACTCTGACTCTGAGACTCTGGCTCTGAGGGTGAGACTCTGACTCTGAGACTCTGACTCTGAGACTCTGACTCTGAGACTCTGA
Organism: Allobates femoralis; assembly: GCA_033576535.1. Lineage (NCBI taxonomy): Eukaryota > Metazoa > Chordata > Amphibia > Anura > Aromobatidae > Allobates > Allobates femoralis. Next base: position 106,252,705 of record JARQOC010000002.1, read on the forward strand.
GACTCTGACTCTGAGACTCTGACTCTGAGACTCTGAGACTCTGACTCTGAGACTCTGACTCTGAGACTCTGAGTCTGACTCTGAGACTCTGACTCTGAGACTCTGACTCTGAGACTCTGACTCTGAAATTCATGAAATAATAAAAAAAAAATGCGTGGGACTCCGCGCAATTTCTATGTCTAGCCAGGTACAGCTAAGCAGCTGGGGGCTGGAATCCGCAGCGCAGGGATGCCCAAGCTTTCTGGGCACCCCCCGCTGCAAATTGCAGCCCGCAGCCGCCCCAGAAGATGGCACGTTCATTGAAGCGCCATCCTCTGGCGCTGAACCCCGCTCTTCCAGCGGCCCTGGTGGCGGTGGCACGCTGGGTAATAAAGGGGTTAATACCAGCTTTGTTATACAAGCTGGTATTAAGCCCGAGATTCTTAATGTCAGGCCACGTTTGACCCAGCCACTAAGAATCTCCAATAAAGCGTTAAAAAAACACAGAGAAAATTTTTTATTTGAAATAAAAAAAAAAGCCATTAGGGACTCCATCTTTAATTAAAAAAATCCTCTTCCGTCCGACGTAGTCCAAAACGCGATGTCCTCTCTGCTACATCCCCTGTGCAAAGATATAGATGTCTATGCACAGGGAATGAGCAGACTGAGAACAATCTCAGCACTGCTACATCATCTCTGTGAGCAGGCGGGCTCTAGGACCCTGGAGCTGCACAGAGAAGACAGCTGGACTCGGCTCGCAATGTAACAGCAGTTATTTGCGAGTTTCCCTGCTATCACTGGCACAGTAGCCGAGTCTAATGCAAACAATGGCAATCCTAGTTTTGTCAGCGTTTGCAATTGATTTGCATTGGACTCGTGCAAGTAAACGCTGGGAAACTCGCAGAGTACCGAGTCCTGCGAGTCCCTTACTACTCGCCTAGTAACGAGTCCTAGCGAGTAGATTCGCCCATCCCTAATAATAATAAAAAAGCTTTATTTATATAGCGCCAACATATTCCGCAGCGCTTTACAATGTAGGGGTTAGAGTACAGAAAATATACAGTAAGTAATTAGAGTAGAGAACAAGTAAAGTACAATAATTGGATACAAAACAATAGGCAAAGAATCAATGTAAAAAAAATACAATAAATAAAGCAAGAAATGAAGGTGACCCTGCTCAAAAGAGCTTACAATCTACAACAGGATATGGGTTGCACAAGGTACAGGGGCTTATTGCACTGATGGTCCAGGCATCTTGAGGAAATGGGGCATAGGACTAAGCTTACATGGATGGTCATTATACAATCTGTGTAGACCTTTTTGGTTTGGTGGAGTTTGTAGAAGAGTAATGTCCAGAGGGATAGCCCATTCACTGTCTACAGTGCAATGGACTTCTATTAGGGAGTATGATAGGCCGCCTTAAAAAGATGCGTTTTTAGGGATCGTCTGAAGCCATGCAAGTTGTGGATAGTCCTGATTTCTTGGGGTAAAGCATTCCAGAGGTTTGGTGCAGCTCAGGAGAAATCTTGGAGCTGGAAGTGGGAGGATCGGATTAGTGCAGATGTTAGTCGAAGGTCATTTGAGGAACGTAGAGAGCGGGTGGGGTGATAGACAGAGATGAGGGAGGAGAGGTAGGGGGGTGCTGCACTGTGAAGAGCTTTGTGGGTGAGAACAAGCAATTTGAATTTGATCCTGTAGTATACGGGCAGCCAGGGCAATGACTGGCACAGAGCAGAGGCATCTGAGTAACGATTAGCCAGATGGGTGATCCTGACTGCTGCATTAAGGATGGACTGGAGAGGAGAAAGTCTGGTGAGGGGGAGGCCGCTTAATAGAGAATTGCAATAGTCAAAGCGGGAATGGATTAGGGCCACGGTGAGGGTTTTTGTTGTTTCCAATGTGAGAAAGGGGCGGACTCTAGAGATATTCTTCAGGTGTAAGCCACAGGAATAGACGAGACATTGTGTGTGGGAGGAGAAGGAGAGATCGGTGTCAAATATACAGGCCCAAGCAGTATTACAGCAGCCTCCCCAGTGGTATATACAGGCCCGAGCAGTATATACAGCAGCCCCAGTGGTATACACCAGTGGTATACAGGCCCCAGTGCTATACAGACCCCAGCAGTATATACAGCAGCCCCAGTGGTATACAACAGTGGTATACAGGCCCCAGCAGTATATACAGCAGCCCCAGTGGTATACAGGTCCCAGTGGTATACAGGCCCCAGCAGTATATACAGCAGCCCCAGTGGTATACAGCAGTAGTATACAGGCCCCAGCAGTGTGTCATATATGGCCCCCAAATGCTGGCACTCGCCCCCTCCGTTGTAAGGCTCCCCCCTGCTGCTTAACTTACCATCCCCGGCCGTCACAGTAACGATGACGTCATGCAACCGGCCGGTCACATGACCCCGGATTCTGCCGAGGACGGGAGCACGGAGGACGGAGCACGGAGGACCGGTGCGGTGCAGAAGACCAGGGATGGTAAGTTAAGCAGCAGCGGGGGGGTGGGGGGGGGCCAGTGCCAGCATTTGGGGGCCATACATGCAGATATGCACTGCTTCCCCCGCCGCTGACAGGGGGAAGCAGTGCATATATAATGAGCGGCCCCACGTGACGGGGCGCTCATACAGCAGCCTCCCCCCCGCCTCCTCCAGGCTCCCCAGCCCCGGTCACAGTTCCTACCGTATTGACCCGTGTATAAGCCGAAGGGGGGACTTTTCAGCCCAATTTTGGGGCTGAAAAACTCGGCTTATACACGAGTATATACTGTAGTTGTTTACTAAAGCTCTGCAAATCTGCACTTTACAAGAACTAGATAGCTAAAATCCTGCTAACAATTTCAAGATTACCCAAACTTAAAGTTGAATCCTTATTTTACCAGTCCGCAATTTGTTTTGTCACTAGCTCTTACTTCATTTATATAGAGATATAGCTGTCAACACTTCATATATTATTCTCATCCTGCTCTATTCACTGTTCAAAGGTAGACCCAAAAAATGTTACAGAAAAGACAATTTTGTAACTTAGTTCTATAAATCTAACCCCATTTCTTTGTTTGGTTGGTAGTACAATCTCTCAAAAAATATGATAGAGTGGCCACTAATTGGTAAAGACACAGTTTTTTATCATGATTTACAGTAGTCATGGCCGAAAGTATTGGCACCCTTAAAACTGTTCCAGAAAATTAAGTATTTTTTCTAGAAAATTATTGCAATTATGCATGTTTTGTCAATCACATGGTTATTTTTTTTGTGTGAATTGGAACACAAAATAACTGAATAATAGGCAAATTAGACATAATCTCACAAAAAATTTTTTGGCACCTTTCCTAAATTCTCGTAACTCAACTTTACTTCAAGCATTTGAGGCTAGTTCAAACTCATCTGTGGCAAGTAACAGGTGTGGACGTTAATATAATCACACCTGAAACCAGATAATAAGGAGGACGTTGACTCAATCTTTGTGTGCCACACAAAGTACGCAAGGTGAACAGAAGGAGAAGAGAACAGTCTGAGAACTTGAGAACCAAACTTTTTGAAAAATATCAACAATCTCAAGGTTACAAGTCCATCTCCAAAGATCTTAATGTTTCTTTGTCCATAGTGCACAACACAATCAAGACATTTACAACCCAAGGTATTGTAGCTAATCTCCCTGGATGTAGACAGAAAAGAAAAAATGCTGAAACTTTGCAGCACAGGATAGTTTGGATGTTGGATAAGCAGACCACATCAAGTTTCAAAGAATTTAAGCAGCACTGCAAGCTCAGGGTGCATCAGTGTCAGTGCGAACTATTCATCAATATTTCAATAAAATGAATTTCTATGGCAGGAGACCTAGGATAAACCTACTGTTGACACAAGTACATAAAACCTAGACTGAAGTTTGTCAAACTGTACATGAGTAAGCCAAAATTGTTTTGGAAAAGTGTTGTGTAGACTGATAGCCAAATATAGTAGACATTCAAAGATTTTTGAGTGTTGCTGCCTGTGGCACTGGGTGCCTTTACTTTATGCAAGGCATCATGAAATCTAAAGATTACCAAAGGATTTTGGGTATCAATGACCCAAAGCATATTTCAAGAAGGTCTCAGAAATGGATTTAAACCAAGTGCTGAAGAGTTCTGATGTGACAGTTTGAAAGAGTGGTCCAAAACTCCACTTGGGAGGTGTCAGAAGCTTGTTGATGGTTATAGGCAGTGATTGATGTATTACAAAGGCTGTGCAACAAAGCAGTAACTTGATGGTGCCAACAATTTTATCTGGCCAACCTTTAGGGTTTTGTGTGAAATCATGTCCACTTTGACTTTTTTCTGTGTGTTTTTGTGCTGTTCAAAGAAAATAAACATGTGTATAACAAACCATGTATAATTACAAAAACGTTTCTGGGAGAAATACTTTAATTTCTGGAACAATTTCAAGGGTGCAAACTGCCAACACTTTGACTATATGTGCTTTATAATTTTGTACTGTACATTTGTCCAGTTTGTTCATTTATATTGTGTAATATTGTTTATTAGATAGTATTGGATCATCTCTAATACAATTTTCCATGTATGGAATTTGTTAAAAAAATATAATAATTGTTGGTAATTTTGTAATGATGAGCATAAGTTTTCAGTACAGATTTTTAATAAAATATATGTTTGGTCTTTTCAGATGTGCAAGCTTTACCAAACAAAACATATAAGTAGTGATAAATTGGAGTATTAGATAACAGTTATCAGAAAATGGGGAGGATTCATTAAACCTGGCATATTTGCTCACATTCAGCCCTAGGTAGCAACAAATATAGGCACAGTCTAATGCATATTCAACACATCCAGCAAAATGACCCAAATGAGGAATCTTAATTCAGCAAGCAAACATGTTTCTAAGAGATTTATTTCTCTCGCTGAACGTTAAAATGTCATATTGATTTGTGTAAAATTAATCAATTTTAAAGAAATTTCCTATTCAGCGCAGCATATTTGTAGCACTTAAAACAGAATATGTAATCAAAAAAAAGCTCTCAGTTTTGTTCTGCTTGTGTTTCTAGTCTATAAGGCAAATTTAGAAATATTCCATCTGGAACAGGTAGAGCTCATTCATTTACCTTCCCAATTGTAAATTGTTAGCACACAATATGTTGCCAAAATGCCTTTCAATATATAACGTTGTTCTCTTAGCAAAGATGAAAAAAGTTATTAATCCAGGTCTACATTTGTTACATGTTATGATACATACAGTTTTTTATTGTTTCTTAAATGGTTACTAAATCAATATCATATTTAAAGTTGTGTTTTGAAAGGAGTACAAACAATATTAATATTTTGAAAAAATTATATTAATGGCTGTCTGTAACCTTTTAATCAGTTCCAGTCTCATCCCTGGAAGCAGAATTTGTAACTATTTACTTAAAGGATTGATCATCTGAGGGTCTCATAGAGGCCTGAACATCATCAAACAAGGGTTTGCTGACAGCTGTCAATTCTCAGCTGTCATTAACCCTTTATATTACCTGGATTGCCACTGCACCAGGGCAACTGAGAAGTTCCAGGTAAAAAGCCAGAATTTGGCGCTTCGAAAAAATGCATCAAATTCTGGGGAGGCTGCGGTCTGCTATTCTTACCCTGGAGGGGGAAAAATTTTATGTGCCTCTTCAGGGTGAGAATACCAAACCCCAGCCATTCATGAGTGCAGTGAATGTTCATAAGGCATAATGAGCAGACCCAGAAGCAACTGTCACTGCTGTGGCCAAGACTGGTAAGTATAATTTCACTGCTTTAATTACCAGTTTGCTTATTTTTACAGTCCCCCTAGCCAAACCTAACCTGAACAGTAACACAAGCTTCTCAGGAAATTCTGTGTTTGGGGTCCGTACACGAACAGTAAGTATTTGGAACGGACCCCAAACTTTTCATTTTGTGTTTGCCCATCGCTACTTGCAACACATGCTATAATGTTTGGATTGTATAGGAACAGCAATGATGTATAGGAAAGATGGTATTTTGCAGCAAGAGTGAGACTACATACACAGGAACATAACATATATTTAGGCAGGCTAATATGTCTCTGCAGGAATACAGTTACATACAGGAAACTTCATCTAGCTAAGATGAAGATGTAGATGGCATTGAAATAACAAATTTGAACTAATAATCTTGGTACCTTGATGGCAGAGGTAAAGGTGTGCATATTACTAATGGTTAAATGGAATTTTTATTTGGTAGCCTGATAATAGATATAAGTTCTGGTGTATTTATCTGCATAATTATTGGGAACGATCATACAAATTAGATAAATTAGTAAAACACTAAATTGTGAAATGACTTTTTAGCTGGTTTAAAAGATTATAATTTTCAGCAGGACGTTTCAGATTATTCTCTGTGCATGCTTTAGAAAGTCTCCTGTTCTCAATAAAACCAAAGAGAAAAACTCAAAATAAACATAAGTCATGTAGTAAATAAATATGAAAATATTATTAGTACATATAAATAACATAGAGCACTTTGTTAACACTGTTTGATCAAAAAATGTAAAAGTCATCCCACCGCAACAAGGTATGCCCAGTCAGGATGGTCTGATCCTATTTTTATGAAATAGCCACAGTGTGAACAGTTTTTTACTATTTCTGTATCCTTATTCACATTGTTGTCACTGATAAAAGGTGAGGTTTTATTACTTGAGACAGGATAGGATTGTCCTGACTGGGCATACCTTGTTGTGGCGGGATGGCTTTTACACTTTTTGATCAAACTGTGTTAACCAAGTACTCTATGGGTTTTCTCTATCAAATGGCCAGTGTGAATGTTCTCTTATTATTGTACACTTTCCAATTTATGTGCCAACTCATTTTTTTTGTTTTGCCTTTTTAATAGTCTATTAAATGACTGTTGATGAGAATATATATATTTTTTTATTCTTTTGTACACTTCACTATATGTAGTCTAGTTCTTGTTTTTGCTACCCCATCTGAGAGTAGTATGAAGTCGGGGCACAGACCTTGCTTCCACCAATGTGTCACTTAGGCCATGTCCACACACCTCCGCTGTAAGTATTTAGCGGTTCTCCGCTTAAGCCGAGCGGGCAGGGAAAGCGGACACTAGGCAGCCTGCTGTGTGAAATGGTTACCACGATACGCATCGGGTAACCATGGGCTGCGTCCGCAGAAAGCGGCGGCACACACGCACCTCCGCTTCTCTGAAAAACCTAAGTATTTAGCAGAGAACCACTAAATACTTACAGCGGAGGTGCGTGGACATGGCCTTACTGGGACATTTTGAAAAAATCCATGTTTTATCTGCTGCAGATTTAGCAGTTCTCTGAATGCTGAGCTCTGCATAACCTTGCTCACACCACTGACTGGCTGCTTTTTATGTATGCTGTGCATAAGCAGAAAGGTTCCCATCTGTGGGGGGATGGCTCATTAATATGCTTGACTACCTGGCCACAGTTTGTAGCCAGGGATTTTAGTATTGGTTGGTTGATTTGGAGTGTTAATCCTGTGAGATCCACTCAAAAAGTCTTGGGCAGCCCCATGATCTGATAGTATGGGCACCAACAATGAGTGTATGAATGTGTGACTGGTGCCCTATACAAACCTCATCTTTGTGCACATTTGTAATACTAGCAGCCACATTCTCCATGAATTGGTAGGATGTCAATAGTTGTCTCATCAGTATTTTGTACCTGTGCTGCCCTTACCTATACCATGGGGGTCTGCTATATCCAGCTAGTGCTTTAGCAATCTAACCTTTGGTTGTAATGGTTGTTTCTTTTTCTGTGAGGTTTACTAGTCCTCTAATGACAATCTCCTGCTGATAAAACACTGATTTTATAAAATGTATGTCTAATAGCCCAGTAAATGACACATCACTGGAATCAGAGTCTCTATCACTATATTTTGCTACTCTCAGATTAAGAAGAAAGTAAAAAAATGCTGACATATTCTCTTTAATATTTGATATGCATAAAATGCTATAATAAAACTATTGCCCTTTTAATAAGCCTCTAATATACAGTAGCAGCCATTAAAACTACACGGAGCATGTATTGCTTTACAAGTTATATTTTTACCCCCGCTAAAAACATTTTTCTAATTAAGTTACGGTTTTTATAAAATGTTATACAGATACTAATAGTGATCTAATTTATTTACTCAACTGAAACTCATTACATAAAACAAAGCTTTTACTTTATCCATACAAATGATATCATGCTTATTTCAAACTACTGGAATGTATTAGTACAATTGAGTGAAGAAATCAACCTTTCTCAAAATTAGCTTAAATTAATTTGATGTTATCAGTATTTTAATGTGTCATAAAACCCTCCATGATTATAGTATTATTATATTTTTTTCTCTCGGTTTTTGAAATGCTGTTTGTAGGTATAATAATATTAATTAAAGACCTTATCAATCCTTTGTTATATTAGGTAATGCTAAAGGCTTTTATTAGACAGATTAGGCAAATGAAGGAGAGAAAACCTGAGAAATAACATAAACAGAACAATAGTAAAGACTCCTTTACAATGACGCTAATTGTTCCGTAAGGTATAATATGTTTTATAATATAATAGGTTCCACGTCATCTTTATATGTGGTACAAACTATTGTAGTATTTCAATACACCAATTAAGGCTGCTTTCACATCAGCAGTAAATGTAATTTGCGGCAGATCTGGAAGATGTCACCGCACCTGCTGGATCTGCTGTGTAACAGCCGACTTGCGGCATCGATCCGGCAAGCCCCTTCATTCTCTATGGGGATTGCGGTCAGATGCAGCAAGTACTGCTTTGCCGGTTCTGGCACTTGCGGCACTTGGGGCGCTGCAAAAAAGCGCTGCTAGCATTGGTGTATATCCTGGCCTAGAATGAACACTAGGTCAGAAATGAGATGCGACAAATGCTCAGCGAGCAAGGACTGCCAGGGGTAGCTAGAGAAGGGAGTTGTGAGGTACTGTATATATATTTTTCTTTTCACTTTTTGCAAACTTTTATCTCTCTTGTTTCCCCTTGCCCACTCTACAGTCTTCTGTGTCTCCATCGCATCACATCTCCAGCCCAATATTTAATCTACACCTGGGCTTGCATGTTGCCCATGCTGTATTAAAAATAATTTACATCATTTATTACATTCAAGTAAAAAGGGGGATGATTCTCCACAACAGCCTCAGGGCTGTGGAGTTGGTAAGCCACAGTTGCGACTCCGACTCCTGGATTTTATCAAGTTCCGACTCTGACTCCGGCTCCGGCTCCGACTCCGACTCCGGCTTCAACTCTGACTCCTTCATAAATGGCCACTTAGTAACAATAAATTTACTGTTGTAAAATATTACCATCGTGCTTATTCAGTTTCTCACCATCATATAAGTAATCAGACCACTTAGAGCAAAAACTATATTTATTAGAATACAATTAGAATATAGCAAATAACTTTTATAAACTTTTCCAAACTGTAAGTAAATATGCAATAAATACTGTTATGCAGTTAATAAGAAGAAATCTATAAATTTGTCCTCAGAAAAAGTATTGCATCTTCATGGATGCTAGGGATGGACGAGTCTACTCGCTAGGACTCGTTACTCGGCGAGTAGTAAGGGACTCGCAGGACTCGGTACTCTGCGAGTTTCCCAGCGATTACTCGCACAGCAATGAGTCCAATGCAAATCAATATCAATCCTAGTTTTGTCAGAGACTCTGACAAAACTAGGATTGCCATTGACTTGCATTGGTCTGATTACTGTGCAAGAAATCGCTGGGAAACTCGCAAAGTAACTGCTGTTACTTTGCGAGCCGAGTCCAGCTGTCTGCTCTGTGCAGGCTGCCGCAGCTCCAGGGTCCTAGACCCGCCTGCTCACAGAGATGATGTAGCAGAGCTGAGATTGTTCTCAGTCTGCTCATTCCCTGTGCATAGACATCTATATCTATGCACAGGGATGTAGCAGAGAGGACATCGCGTTTTGGACTACGTCGGACGGAAGAGGATTTTTTTAATTAAAGATGGAGTCCCTAATGGCTTTTTTTTTTATTTTTAATAAAAAATTTTCTCTACCGTCCGACGTAGTCCAAAACGCGATGTCCTCTCTGCTCATCCCTGTGCATAGATATAGATGTCTATGCACAGGGATGAGCAGACTGAGAACAATCTCAGCTCTGCTACACACAGGAAGAGCAGGCGGGCTCTAGGACCCTGGAGCTGCGGCAGCCTGTACAGAGCAGACAGCCTGACTCCTTACTGTGCGAGTTTCCCAGCGATTACTTGCACAGTAAACGAGTCCAATGCAAGTCAATGCCAATCCTAGTTTTGTCAGAGTCTCTGACAAAACTAGGATTGCTTCAGGCTGAAGCTTCCGAGACACATCTGCGATTTGTAAATCGCACACTACTCGCTTCCCCATTCATTAACATTGGACTCGCTAGACTCGCAACGAGTAGCGAGTCCCGGGCTCGGACTCGCTAGAGTCAAGCGATTCCGAGTAATTTAGGACTCGCCCATCACTAATGGATGCCCTCAAATCTGATCTAATTATTTTGAGAGCAGAGAACAACCTCTCTACACTAACTTGGGTTGGTGGCAAAGCAGTAACCACTCGGGCAACATCTCTGATAATGTCAGGATACAGAGGAATCGCTTGTTGCACTGTTATTTTTGATGAACGGTCAAATTTCTCAATTTCTTTTAGTGCACATGAACAATTCTACTGAAATGTACTGGCTGTGTTCTTTGATGGGGATGACTCTTCTTCTATGCGGGAATGCTTTGCACGGTCCTTGTGATCCAAATACTTTTCGAAATTAAATTCTTCATCAGTTAATGATGAGGGTGAAGATGTGGCAGGACGACCACATTTTTTTTGTTCCTCCTGACTGTTCTGCAACCCTTTCATCCTTACTGCTATTTCAAACAGAGCTTCTTTTCCTTTACTTAGCTGTTGATCATCTAGAAGAATCCGATGCATTGGGTCTACATAAACAGCTGCCAAAAGAATGTTATTTTGTAATAGTAGCTCCTCTCTCCGTTTCATTGATGTAGCAATGCCACTTGCAATTAACCCTCCTCTTTGGGACAGGCGAAACATCAGGTTCTTCCACTCCTATAAGAAAATACCTGGAGTTAAGTCCTCTGCTTGTAATTTTTTAGTCACTGTAAATGGGTGATCTAGCAATTTTTCCATCTCAGTCACCTGATTCCACTGACTTTCATTTAGCATCAGTTGAGGGTTAGCCATGTCTACAAGAAAGGTTTTCAGTTCAACCAAGCGCTGAATCATTAAGTAAGTACTGCCCATCGTGTGGCTTGATCAATATGCCCCTTTTCCAGCACGTCTCTTCAAAATTGAGTCAACTTTAGGGGTTCTGGCAACAGTAGCCAATTTTCTCACCTTTCCAATCAGTGCAGCAGCATGTCCTTCTTGCAGACTGTCTCTTATAGCCAGCTGTAGCGTATGCACAACACAGCGCATGTGATGAATGAAAGAACGTATTTACACAGTTTCAACAAGATCATCTATACTATCATGTTGCTGATCATCTGAAGCAACTTCAGTTTGCTCCTCAGTTACAATACTGTGTTCCTCTATTTCAAATATTTCTGTGTCTGTGGACCCAGAATGTTCTTCTAGCTGCTGGTCACCATCATTACACTCATTCATTAGCTTAATAGTACTTATCATATTTGAAGCATTGTCAGTTACGACAGAAAGAACTTGCTCTTTTTTAAGTTCATAGTTTTGCAGAACCTTTTCCACCAAGACCTGGAGAAACTCACTGGTGTGATGAGCTTTGGTGTCTTTTACTGCCAATATCTTGGTAACTATTTAATTTATGTCACAAACAAATCGGACATTGATGGCAAAATAGTCACTCTGTGACGTGTGCAGGCATCCATTTTAAGAAACAGAAAGCGTCCCTTGAGAGTTTTTTTAAGTTCTTCCTTTTGTTTAAAAGCTTCTTCGATTACTAATTTTCTAATACTCTCTCTCTCCAGAGAAATACCAAGCTTGCGGGCCATTTCCCCATTCAGACACATAAAAGCTGGTCATGAAAATAATGAAATAGGCACACTATCCTTTACAACAAGCTCTATGATCTGTTTTTTAAATGTATCTACTGTCACTGTCACAGTAACTTTGTCACTGACAAAATATCTTGCAACTGATGGCTGCAAAGTTCTCTGCTCCTTTGTTTGGCTGGAAGAGCTGGGCACTGGTTCCTTGGTTTGGATGCAGTCTTTCTCTTCCACTGCTTTCAGTACTTCTGGATGAAAGCACTGTAAATGTCTCTTTAGATTAGAAGCTCTGATAGGAGCATTTTTATCTTTGCCTGAATATGCACTCATCTTGGCTTGACAGCATCTGTTTTCGTCTGGATCATTTGTCATACACTGACAGACATAATGTTTTCCATCTTGAGTGATGGTGAAATGTTCAAATACAGCTGATTTAATGTGATGCCTCTTTGACATTCTCAGGTTTTTAATTCTGCATTCACAATCCAAATGACAATTGTTTTTCCTAAAAACAATTGTACAAAATTATTGCCAGGTCGTACAACTGATATAGTGGTCAGTAATACTGTTATTATTCCTCATGTACTCACAGTTAACTGATGCAAAGTTTGTTGAAAGGACAATACTTCTTACAGTCTTCCTCTTCTGAGTAGCAGGCAGCTGTGTGAGATGCTTGGGAGATGAACACCTAGTATGATCTAGTCTAGACGAGGAGGAGCTTTACTACTAAGAATTTGCAACACATTTTCACTTTCATTTTCATACATTATAAGTAGGGGGGTTGGGGCAACATGAGGTTAACCAAGTATAAGATTAGATAAGGGCAGTAGAGAACAGTGACACACAAGAAGTAAGAAATGTCTCTATCTCCAGCAGAACTGCTTATCACTGTTGTTCATAGTTTGATAGAACATATATATTTGAGTAACATTTATAAAATTCATATGAAAGTTCAATTATGAAATATTAATAGATTTTTTTAAAGCTGGAGTCGGAGTCGGTACATTTCTACCGACTCCGACTCCGACTCCAACCAAAACTAATTCCGACTCCACTACTCTGACTCCGACTCCACAGCCCTGGCTCTAGTACAGGGTCTTGTGTCCATCTTGAGACCATGTAGGCAATTTCATGAAGAGGACTTCAGAAGGAAACATCACACTGGTCTTACTTCCAGGATTATGGAGACAATGGCACAATTTTCTGTAGACAGACCACTTTAGTCTTTAGTTCAGGTACACTGACAGTGTGGCACATCACTAATGTGGGGGTGAAACCAGTGGTACATCCAATTCTTTAGTGTGTCCCAGGAGTGTTTTATCAGCACAACAAGGCCAAGCTACATGTTGATCATGCTACTGAGAGCACTTTGTGGCCCAATGTGGTACAAGGTTTGCAGCATCTCTAGACTTGTTTTCTATCGAGCACATATGAGGTGCTATTGTACCGCCCCAGGGTATGGGAACTTGGATGTCTGGGCCCTCAGATTCAGTGGAAGATCTCACTGGTGGCCTGCCCAGACCCGTGGCCCCGAGGGGAAGACAGTCGCCAAATTAAAGGATTGAAGTTTTTATCACGTGATGCCACCTGTAGTGCCTGGTGACTAGTCACCAGCGCCGCCACAATTCTCTGATAGGTGGTGGTATTGTGGCTATGGTGGAGCAGCTCCCTACAGGTAGACTTAATCCTCTGGGCCATGTTACCTGATGCCAGCACGATGCAAACCATTAAGAAAAGTCAATGAAGCAGGACAGAGACACAGAGGCACTTCACTCTTCCAGGTACTTTACTTGTAGGACCAAACCGAACAAAATGGTGATACAGCTCACAGCACTCCAGCAGGACGGCTGGCCGGGTAGTCGCAGCAGAATGCAGAATCTGTGGAAGTCTCTGGTGGTACTTTCTTGGATATACCCTTGTCCTGTCCCTTCTCTCTCTTCGGTGCCTACTTCGCGAGCAGTAGTACGGCTCAGGGGATAAACACCCTGAGAGCGTCTTTGGAGCCGGGACGAGTACGGTCAGAGGAAGAACACTCCAGGCCACGTTATCAGACCCGTGTACTCCAGGTGTACAAGTCAGGACCTTTCTGTCTGGGCAACGTCTTTCTCTAGCCCTCTTTTGAAGCCCCCTTTCTCTCTCAGGTAAGCTCCTGTTCTCCGGCTTTACTTGGGGAAGACAATCCTGAAAAATCCCCGTGTGTTCCACTTTGCTCCTCTTACACTTTCCTCCAACTTTCCAACCCTCCAACTAACTCTGGGACCTCCCTTAGTTATATTGGTGGGTGTGTTTTGGGATCATATCCTTCCACAGTCTTCTGCATTCTACTTACAACAGGGATGACCACACACTCATCTTTGGGTGTAGTATCCCACTTGTGACGCCTGACCAGTGGGGCGCCACATTATTCTCATGACAGAGTGAGGAGTCATCCAGCATACAGCATTAAAAAAGGGGAAAACCAGGGAAAAGGTAACAGAATGGCCCTAATGATAGGAAGAGGGGAGAAGAGTTACCCCCTAAACACTCGCCTAAGGCTGAACGCTGTATTTCGTATTTTCCTTAGATGGTTCCTTCCCAACATGGCTGACACTGGGCTATCCCTAGCTAGTGAGTAAAGCAGCAAATTGCTAGTTTTACTACTGCAATGAAAAAACTCAGGGAATACAAGGAGAGAAATAAGTGGGAAAAAAATCCGTCCATCCGTCCTACAGTATGTGTTGTCTGGGAGTTTGCAGGATAATATTTCAGTAGTCTTCAGTTAGTGAAAACAGTGGATCTACATATGGAATTACAGTTATCAATTTAAAAAAATTATCTTACAAGTTTCTATTTGAATATATGGGCTAATATAAAGGCTTTTTTGTTCCTTAATTCTTTTGAGAGTAGATTGGATATTTACTGATAATCTTAATGCCAAATCCCTACTGCACATGCTCCACCAATATATGCATCAGTCATTAGGTGCTGCCATATTCATTTTGCAGGTGGCGTTGGTGTTGAAGGAAATATCAGCGACAATAGAATTGAGTGGAGTAGATACTATACTATTATGGCTTGAATCTGCGAATCCACCCTGTCATGCAGAATGTGCGCTGTCCAGCAGCTCAGCAAAAATAATTATCTCTCTGCTGTGGCTAGTACTGCAATATCCTTAAAGTATCAGCATACTCCTAGAAGTTGACATTTATTTCTTCACAAGCTTGAAAAGTATGGTCCGCAACTCAACCTTTTTGGTGCTCAGAAGAAAAAAGCCAATAACTGTATAAGAGTAACTTCGGCACTCAAATGGAGATGAATGAAAAAAAATCTTTATTCTGAAAATTTTTTGTGATATTCTCATAGCATAAATTTATACTGACGTTTCGGTCACATTGACCTTGTTCACAGTGTCAAGAATATCTATCACAAATAAAAATAAGATAAATCAGTGATACATCATCTTACATGAATTTACATGAAAACATAACATTATAGCTTTAATAACAGCTTCAAAAGAACATACCGTATATACTCGTGTATAAGCTGAGTTTTTCAGCCCAAAATTTGGGCTGAAAAGTCTCCCCCTCGGCTTATACACGGATCTATACGGGGGCCCATGGTGTGGTGGCTGTGGTGGGGGCTGTGGAGGCTGGAGGAGGCGGGGGGGCTGCTGTATGAGCGGCCCCGTCACGTGGGGCCGCTCATTAAATATGCACTGCTTCCCCCTGTCAATCAGCGGCAGGGGGAAGCAGTGCATATAGCCCCCAAATGCTGGCACTCGCCCCCCCTTGTAAGGGCCCCCCCCCCGCTGGTTATATTACCATCCCGGTCTTCTGATCATCGCCGCTCCTCGGTGCTCCTCGCTGCTCCGTCCGTCCGTCCTGCTGCTGCATCCGGGATCTCCGGCCGTCGCAGGCATATGACGTCATCGCGCGACGGCCGGGGATCCCGGATGTAGCAGGCCGGGAGCAGAGAAGACGGAGCGCCGAGGAGCAGCGCTGATCAGAAGACCGGGATGGTAAGAGAAGCGGGGGGGGGGGCCCTTGCAAGGGGGGGAGTGAGTGCCAGCATTTGGGGGCTGCTGGGGACCCCCAGGGGCTGCTGGGGACCCCCAGGGGGCTGCTGGGTACCCCCTGGGGGCTGCTGTATACTACCACTGCTGGGGCTGCTATATACTACCACTGGGGCTGCTGTATACTACCACTGGGGCTGCTATATACTACCACTGGGGCTGCTATATACTACCACTGGGGCTGCTGTATACTACCACTGGGGCTGCTATATACTACCACTGGGGGTGCTATATACTACCACTGGGGCTGCTGTATACTACCACTGGGGCTGCTATATACTACTGCTGGGGCTGCTATATACTACTGCTGGGGCTGCTATATACTACCACTGGGGCTGCTATATACTACCACTGGGGCTGCTGTATACTACCACTGGGGCTGCTATATACTACCACTGGGGCTGCTATATACTACCACTGGGGCTGCTGTATACTACCACTGGGGCTGCTGTACTACCACTGGGGAGGCCTGTATACCACTGGGGGGGGCCTGTATACCACACTGCTGGGGGCTGTATACCTGTGCTGGGGTCCACCCTCGGCTTATACACGAGTCAATAGATTTTTCCAGATTTTTGGGGCAAAAGTAGGGGGGTCGGCTTATACACGGGTCGGCTTATACACGAGTATATACGGTACTTCCACGTTTTCACAATATCACCTGTCAAACAGACTATATAAATTATTACAATGTTCTTGGTGTATTCACTGATATGTGGATGAATTCCTCTTTCTCATAGAAATATATGCATAGATGCTTTCTCATAGAAGTATACTTGCTCCTAGAAGTATATGTGGAACACATGATATTGAAAGTCAATAACAAAATATGTTTACCTTGTGAAAAAATTTTCATGGAAAAGCAATTCAGCTCTGCTATGTTTAATACCAGTCAACTGCAAATTGAGAGTATAGATTTAATATTATATCAATCCCATTTGTCAATTAAGATATGAAAATATATGGCACACTACCTGTAATCTAAGAGAATGATTCAATGGATATATTTCCCTATATGGGGCAGGATTATTGGTATATCCTACAAGAATAAAAGCAAATATCTGTATTTAAATACCTACTTATTTAATAGTGGGCATCTCTAAAACACAGTAATCAAATTAATTACCTTTTGAATATATGTCAAAAAGGGTGAGACATTCGGGATTAATTCTCCCTTATCCTGCAAATAGGACCTCACTGCGGTCCCTATAAACAAAGGAGCATGAAAACAACAGTAAAAAGCAACAAATTCCGCAATTGCTGTGTTAAATTTGCATATAACGATAATATTATGCCATTTAGTGAAAGAGTGTCCACATCCTTCATGCAAACTAAATGGGTCTCTCTCCATAAGCAGTTAAATGTATTGTCCACCAAGTACTATCTTACATCAGTGCCAAAATGCATCATAATCTATGAGATCGGGTTATACTAGCTAACCAAATCACCATTGAACATATTCAAATAAAGAGAAAGCAGTACCGTGTACTGTATACCTTGTGTGTGTTGTCTGGATAGCGTGGACTCGCCGCGCAGGATACAAGTGCGGCTCTCAGTGAGCCGCGCCATTAAAAAGCGGCGTGTGACGTCATTTCCGCTGACGTCACTGCGGGCAGTGCGCAACTGCGGGAACGAAGGACTGTTTAGTGTATGCGTAACCTAGGAAACTCATCTAAACGCGATACCAGACACCCGATGCTGTTTGTGTCTATGGTAAAACTTGCAACTTAGTATCTCACCTATAAATGAGAAAGAAATAGGAAGAATGAAATGACGATAAATAGTCATATGTACTATAAACATGATACAAAGGTAATAACTAGGAAACTGAATATTAATGTGATCAATGCGATTTAAAGAGACAGTGTACCTAATTCTACCAATCAAGTATAATGAAGAAAATACCTTTGTGAAACTGTTTATGCTATGAGAATATCACAAAAAATTTTCAGAATAAAGATTTTTTTCATTCATCTCCATTTGAGTGCCGAAGTTACTCTTATACAGACATTTATTTCTTGACATCGTTTTAATTCGCTTGTATTTTTCCTGATGCACTAATCCTAATCCTGGCTTTTGATTTAGGCTATTTTTCAGCTTTCCTGCTGAATCTGACACTATCTATTCTGATTTACCTTTATCTAACCATAATATATTCTCGAATACGGTTTTGTCCATTAATTTTGTCTTGTACATGCCCTCTCTCATTTAGGCCAAATACGGTACATTTTCCTCTGACAGCTTGCACCTCCTTGCATACATTTTTCTGTCTCTTCACGTAATCTCAGACAAACTCAACTCTGTGGGGCCCATATCATGACTTCCAGAAACCATTGTTCTATAATGTGACGATAATTCTTAGTGACCTTGGCAGTATATTTGGGTTCAATGTCATGCTGCTGACTAAATTTGGAGCCAACCAGATGCCTCTCTTATGGTACGGCATGATGGATAGGAATTTGCCTGAGTTACTCAACATGGCAACATTGAGGACGATAGACGAATGGTCATCAGCCATGGAAGCTCAGTCCACCAATCATACTTCCCTTTAAAATTGGATGTTGTCTGGCAGTGATATCAGCTTAGAATTAGCAGCCAGCAGTAAGATGTAGCTACACTCATCTTCAGTTCAGAGAAGTCTGGGCATCAGTGGTTTGCGACCAAAAACCATACTTTTGACATGGGAGCAGTGCAAAGTGACTTAACCATGGCATGCACAAAAACATAAGAACTTGGGTGCATAAAATAGCAGAAGGTGAGTAAAAATGGGAAATATTTAACTGTTAGGCTGGGGTCACACTTGCGTTTTTTTCATGCTTTTTTGGAGACTTGCGTTTTAAAAAAAACATGTAAAAACGCACCCATAGGCCCCCATGTTAAAAAACGCATGCCCTAATAGCAAAAACGCATGCCCCAATAGCAAAAACGCATGCCCTAATAGCAAAAACGCATGTGTTAATAGCAAAAATGCATGTGTGACAGTACCATGCGTTTTTGCTATTATATGATTAGCTGACATCAAAAACACATTAGTGCCATCCAAAAACGCATGCGTTTTCCATAGGGGCCCATGTTCAAAAAACACACCAAAAAATAGTGCATGCACTATTTTATGGGGCGGATTTAAAAACGCATGCAAAAACGCAGGGTGCCATCACACACCTTAAAAAAACGCATGCAGAAATGAAAAAACGCATGCAAAAGCGCATGAGTTTTTTTAAGTCACTAAAAAAACTCATGCCAAGTGAGACCCCAGCCTTATAAAGGAAAGTTTGTCAGGTAGAGAGCGGATTGATATGAGTGTCTGCAGGAAACAGTTATTCGTGGTGGAGGATCTTTCCAAGTTTGGTGCTGCATTTCAGAAAAAGGAGTTGGGAATTTGGTCAAGATTAATGGTGTCTTTAATTCTGTGATAAACAGGCAGATACTTATCCATCGTGTAATATCATCAGGGAAGCATCTGATTAGTTCTTAACATATTCTGCAGTATGACAAAGACCTCAAACATACATTCACTGTAATTAACAACTATCTTCAGTGAAAGGAAGAACAAACAATGCTCAAAGTGATTAAATGACCCCAAAGAAATTGTCTGGAATTACGTGAAGAGACAAAGAGATACGATCTGTGGTTTGTTCTTCAAGATGTTTAGCAAAATCTCCCTGAAGAGTTCCATTCAAAATCTATGAGGAAGTATAACTACAAGAACCTAAGCTTTATTGCTGTTTGACGGCAAAGGACAGTCGCACCAAATATTGATTTGAAGTAGCTTTTCCTTTGTTCAGTCACTGTGCATTTGATAAATTAGGACAATAAACTATCAGAGTTTCTTTTAAAGCATGTTTACCTTGATACATTTTTTCCATCCCTGCTTAAACTTTTTTGTATATACACGGTTGCAAATGTTTTAAGCATGGGTGGAAAAAATGTAGCAAGGTAAACAGGCTTTAAAAGAAACTTAGATTTTTTATTTTCCTAATTTACCAAATGCACAGTGAATGAACAAAAACTAATTCTAAATCAAGCCAATGTTTGGTGTGACTGTCGTTTGCCATACTGTGCCTTCAAATAGTATTCATACATTGCGAACCTTTCCACATTTTGTTACATTACAACCACAAACTCAAGTGTATTGTATTTTGACTTTATGTGATAAATCTACACTAGGTAGCTAGTATTTGTGAAACGTAAAGGAAATGATGCATCATTTGCTAAGTATCTTAAAAATATATACCGTATCTGAAACTTGTGATTTGCATTTGTATTCAGCCCTCTGAGTCTACTCTTTGAAGGACCATCTTTTGCTGTAATTACTGCTGTTGTTTGGGTCATGTCTCTACCAGCTTTGCACGTCTAGAGGATGAACGTTTTGGCCATTTGTCCTTGCAAAATATCTCTAGCTCAGTGAGATTGGATGGAGGCATCTATGAACAGCAATTTTCAAGTCTTGTCACAGATTCTCAGTGGGATTAAGGTCTGGACTGTGATTGGGCCATTCATGCACAGAAACATCTAAACCATTCTATTGTAGCAGGATGATGAGGGTTATTACACTGCTGGAAGGTGAAACTATGCCCCAGCCTCAAGTTTTTTCAGCTTCTAATAGGTTTTCCTCCAGGACTGTCCAGTGTTTAGCTCCTTTCATCTTCCCATCAACTCTGTCCCTGCAAAAGACAAGCCTCCTCAAAGCATGATACTATCACCACCATGTTTGATGGAGAGGATGGTGTTTTCACTCTAATGGGAACAAATTTGGAAAAGTTCACAGGCTATGAATAGTTATACTTTTTCAAGGCACTATATATATATATATATATATATATATATATATATAGATATTAAGTACAGTATATCGGTTTTTTTCCTCTGATAATGTGTATATCTGTTTATTTTTATTAGATTACGTGTATTTTTCCACACTACATGATGTGTACACAGTATATAATATATTGCTAGGTCTTTAAACACAAGAACCATTATTATTCCTCTTGCTCATCTACTCTGTCATCTCTTCTTTTTCTTAGTATAAAGGAAGCCCAGCATACTGCCTCAGAGAAGCCTTCAGGCAAGTTTTGAGTTCCCATAGTATGTCAACAATTACACAAATCGGGACAGAAATATATCATATTATACTAAAAAAGGGTTTGTTAATGGAAATCATCCCAACCTACAGTATATTTACTATGATTATGTTTATACATATGGATAAAGATAAAAAGTAAATGATAAATAAATGATTATTCTTATATTCTACATATCAATCACAAAATTATTTCTATTGAAATGTGGAGAGGCCAGATACAAACTATACAATGTCACATTTTTACAAAGATACCATGGACAGTAAACTCAGGAATGGACAAGAAAAAAAGACAGTAACTATTGAAATGATTTTTAAAAGCTTTTGAAGTAACCAGTATTACTTGTAGAAAACAAAGGTAATTGCTTATTATATTATTAACTAGAGAAACGAATGAAAAGAGTTAAGTGGATGAATCTTAACGTGAACCTGGCAGCTGATATATGGTGGCCGTTCCATGGATCAGATGTTTGCTGTATGATCTCAGTCAGATATGTTTGACTCTGACATGGTTATGTAATATCTCAGGCACACAATAATGGAGATGAGAAAATATTGCATCAATTCCTGTTTTTATTGTCTTGTCAGTAAGGAATGTTTCGGCTATAAGTAGCCTTCTTCAGCCAACTGACACTATATGACATAAACATAAGAAACACATGTGTGTAAACAAATCATCATATGACAAAATTTCAAAACAATCATGTCACCAGGGAGAAGGGAAGGGGAAAGGAAAACAACATGTAAATATGAACAAAGATGAACAAAGCAAAAGCTATACAGAATTATAAGGCTAAACACCATTCATGACATAGCTATCAGGGGTAACATAGATAACTCCACAGATGATGGGTTTTCAGATCATTTATATGGAATCCATAATGATAAGAGATATGCTGAGAATTGTCCGTGTTTATCAACCAAGACGTCTACCTGAGGAAAAGAATCCTCAGGAACAAAGGATTCTCATATGAATGTGATTTCAGCCTCGTAATGAGAGTCAATGGTAAAAGGTCTGAGAAACCTATAGTAACAAAAGAAGTACAAACAAGTGATGGAGAAATAAAGCATCAAACTATAAAGGTATTGAGTTACTCAAGTCCATGTACAATATGGAGGTATTATTTCTGGCAGTTACCTATTACTCGAGAACAAAAAGGAGGACCAATCAGTGTATGAATGGTCGTAAGTGTACCCCTCGGTCAGTATGGACCACGTGGAAGGGTCATATAGTCCTAAAAATGATAAAGGGCATAAGTGTCACTCTGTGAGGGGAGGCATAAGTGAAGGATCCAAAAGATCACATAGCTAAATCATATAATCAAAAAACCATAACCTTAGAAGGGTCCAGAGTAACCCACTATGGTACCGCTGCCCATGTTTCAGAAGCAACTAAAAGAAAAAAGGAAAACACAGTAGGGGGTAAATAAGCCCAATGTAAACCCTTAATAAACATCCCTTTATGGGACAGACAAGTAGTGTTTAATAGTAGTGGTAATATACCTTTAAGGTGAAATAAAGCCGGTCTCTGGCAGAAAAAAACAGGAGAAGGAGAAAATAAGTAAGTAAGTAAATGGAACAGTCTCACCCATGTCTATTTGTTGTGCCTCTCAGTGCAGGGGAGTGCGGGTTGCGGTAATGCCGCCGCTATGAGGTTTATATGGGCGAGGGGTGGGTGTAGCGCGGCTTCCTGTTTCCGCCATCTGGAACGCAGGAAGCCGATCCGGAACGCAAGCCACGCATGCGTGTTAGTGACGCGATCTCTCCTATACACTAACAGCCAGTCAGACCTAAGTGGTAGATCGTGGAAGAGCGCAGACTCAATCAGAAGATCTGCAGGGAGAAAGAGACAAGGAAGAGAATGAAAACAAATGCATTAATGATATAGAACAAAAACATGCTTAACAGAATCACACTACTTTAGTATGTCCACCAGTAAAGGGGGGGGGGAGGCAAGATAAAGGTAATCAATGATTATTAGGTGATGGTACCAAAAAATTTTTTGTATCCAATTCTTAAATAAGATATGCTTAAACTTACAGCAGTACAAAGGGTCCTATGGAAACACAAAGATATAAGACAACAAAAAGGATATTAGCTAATAATCTTTGTGTGATATCTTAGATACTCTAAGTATAAACAATACCAGGTAAGGCAGACCTCAACGCCCAAATGAGAAAAGAATCTATATGAACGTTGTTGGATTTCAATATTTAGGGTCATATTCCCTATTCAGGCCTAAAGGGGACTTGGTATTGTTAAGCATGTTTTTGTTCTATATCATTAATGCATTTGTTTTCATTCTCTTCCTTGTCTCTTTCTCCCTGCAGATATTCTGATTGAGTCTGCGCTCTTCCACGATCTACCACTTAGGTCTGACTGGCTGTTAGTGTATAGGAGAGATTGCATCACTAACACGCATGCGCGGCTTGCGTTCCGGAGCGGCTTCCTGCGTTCCAGATGGCGGAAACAGGAAGCCGCGCTACACCCACCCTCTGCCCATATAAACCTCATAGCGGCGGCATTACCGCAACCCGCACTCCCCTGACCGGACGGTAGGCACCTGCACTGAGAGGCACAACAAATAGATATGGGTGAGACTGTTACATTTACTTACTTACTTATTTTCTCCTTCTCCTGTTTCTTTCTGCCAGAGACCGGCTTTATTTCACCTTAAAGGTATATTACCACTACTATTAAACACTACTTGTCTGTCCCATAAAGGGATGTTTATTAAGGGTTTACATTGGGCTTATTTACCCCCTACTGTGTTTTCCTTTTTTCTTTTAGTTGCTTCTGAAACATGGGCAGCGGTACCATAGTGGGTTACTCTGGACCCTTCTAAGGTTATGGTTTTTTGATTATATGATTTAGCTATGTGATCTTTTGGATCCTTCACTTATGCCTCCCCTCACAGAGTGACACTTATGCCCTTTATCATTTTTAGGACTATATGACCCTTCCACGTGGTCCATACTGACCGAGGGGTACACTTACGACCATTCATACACTGATTGGTCCTCCTTTTTGTTCTCGAGTAATAGGTAACTGCCAGAAATAATACCTCCATATTGTACATGGACTTGAGTAACTCAATACCTTTATAGTTTGATGCTTTATTTCTCCATCACTTGTTTGTACTTCTTTTGTTACTATAGGTTTCTCAGACCTTTTACCATTGACTCTCATTACGAGGCTGAAATCACGTTCATATGAGAATCCTTTGTTCCTGAGGATTCTTTTCCTCAGGTAGACGTCTTGGTTGATAAACACGGACAATTCTCAGCAAATCTCTTATCACTATGGATTCCATATAAATGATCTGAAAACCCATCATCTATGGAGTTATCTATGTTACCCCTGATAGCTATGTCATGAATGGTGTTTAGCCTTATAATTCTGTATAGCTTTTGCTTTGTTCATATTTACATGTTGTTTTCCTTTCCCTTTCCTTCTCCCTGGTGACATGATTGTTTTGAAATTTTGTCATATGACGATTTGTTTACACACATGTATTTCTTATTTTTATGTCATATAGTGTCAGTTGGCTGAAGAAGGCTACTTTTAAGCCGAAACGTTCCTTTACTGACAAGACAATAAAAACAGGAATTGATGCAATATTTTCTCATCTCCATTATTGTGTGCCTGAGATATTACATATTCTTGTCTGCTATTTTTCTCAAGAGCACCTCAAAATACCAGTGAGCCGGGTTTACCCCTTTATTTTGACTCTGACATGGTGTGACGTTTCAGAGAAAAACATACTTCGAAAGCGACCAGGGACCGAGCCATACCAAAGACGAGTTTGGCAAATAAATCCCTGGTGATTTCTTCCTGCCTGCTGTCTGGAAGGGACAGCTCTGTCCCTATATGTACATGAACGGTCAATCTAGCGGTTTTTAAATTCAATCAAATCTAGCTGAAATCATACATCAAGTGGTTTTGGCAGCTCATATCAGCTTTGAAGGTCACTTTAAGTAAACCTGTCAGGAGATACCTGTTGCCTAAACCACGAGAATCATGAAATTCAACAAGCTTCCTCGTTTCAAGAAACTTTGGCCTCAATTCATTAAGACTGGAGTTGTACATGCTAGTCTCATCGAGAGTGATGCAATTCCATGGTCGTGCTTCCCATGGTAATAATTTTAAGAACTTTTTGTCCACAAATAAAATTTAGTGCTCAAACATACAAAACCATAAAAAATCAGTTTTTAATGTTTTCGTATGATTGAGCAATACATTTTATTTGTGGACAAGAAGTTCTTAAAATCATTATCACGGGGAGCGCAGCCATCATAGAATTGGATCACTTCCTATTGAACCTTTATGCCTGCCGGAATCCGTGGCGGGACGCAACACAGGATCAATTCGAGGCGAACAGCTGACCCGGGTAAATCTCCAAAGCATGAGGAGGCTTTGAAAAAATCATACGCTTGAAGTTTTTATGGCAAGATGTGAGCGCATAAAACTTCATTAAGAGGGTACCAGAGAGTTACAATATTCTTTATATGTACCCTATAGCTAAAAGTGTTATGCAATATTTTTAACAGAGTAGTGCATCTTCTAGACAGAAGACACTTGCTGCCTCTGTAACTTTAAAATGACCAGGGCACCACTTTACCTAACAGTTATCTCTGTATTTGTGTAAAGGATAATACCTGATTTAGCAAAGGGATGATCAGAAAATGATCAATTGTTTGAATCAGGTTCTTGTATGACATTTATTTAAAAAAGGCATTTTTTTTCATATTATAATCTTTATTGAAAAGAAAAAAAATAGTAATCTTGCAATTTTCACTTTGGCCGCTTGTTTTTTTTTTAGACTTGTCCTTTTCTTTTAGGGAGAATTGTCAGAAGGCTTCTTAACAGCAGAGGAAGGATCGCTGTGACAGGTAACTCCTCTATAAATAGCTGATATCGTTTTCATATTTAATAAGAGATTTTGATTTAAAAAGCAAAAATTGGCAACAATTTTTAAAACATATTTAACATAAAACATCAGTGTTTCTCGGCATTCGCGGCAGATTAGGCCGTTGTGTCTGATTTGCAGTATGCCAGAACACTTGTGGCAAGACTGCATTCCACCTATGGGACTTGTGGTCATGTGCAGCACTTGCGGCCAATCCGCTACTTGTGGCAATGGACAAAACCACGGCTAGCTGCGTTTTTTTGACTCGACGCAAGCGCCACAAGTGCAAAACCGCAAGTGACGCACTTGACCACAATATAACATAGAAGGGGACAGCACCACATACCAGACGGGATTCTTTATCAATTCCTTTATTCCAGCACCCCAGTGCAAGCCTGCACTGGGGTGCTGGAATAAAGGAATTGCTTGCACTGGGGTGCTGGAATAAAGGAATTGATAAAGAATCCCGTCTGGTATGTGGTGCTGTCCCTTCTATGTTATATATGTATCTACTAGGATGACTCCCTGGTATAGGACGGGCACCACACTGGAGGTTTGAACTTCCTTTTTCCGTGGGTGCTGCGGGCTCTGCATTTGTTACTGCACTTGACCACAAGTCCCATAGCGAATGCGTTAGGTCGAACGCAATCTTGCCACAAGTGTTCCGGCTACCGGCATATACGCCAAACTGCCGGATCTGATGAGAAATACAGATGTGAAAGCAGCCTTAGGCATGTATACATGCAGTGTGTTTAGTGTGCACATTTCAATTAGATAGAAACTTTGCAATACATTTCTCTGTGATTTTCCAACAGTGGTAAAACCTTTCTATTTTTGAGCCACAGGGAGTCAGGGAGTGCATGACGCAATACAGACACTAATATGTAGTTGAACTATGGCTGTCTAAGGCTAAGTACTCTAGAATGTATGAAAATTCAGGTGATTTTAAATTGCATGACTGCTTTGGACTCAGTGGCATCTACTTATAAATCAAGCATAAAAAACTTTTGCAAGGTCAAATACTGTATCCTATGTCAATAATGGCAATTATTTGATTTAAAAAAAGCTAAATAGAAAGCTTATATTGAATCTGATTTTTTGGTTAACTTATTAAAATTTCTGGGTGAATCTGATGAGACTGGGCCACACTGTCATTTTTTGACATAGAATATTAGTCCGTGTGAAAAAAACGTTCATGGCAACTTCAACATTGATTAACATTGGTCTATGTGATGTATGCATGTGATCTACATGGGCAGCACTCAGACCAAAAATACAATTGTATGAACATGCTAAAAGTAGGGCGTAAGGGTATATTTACATTACATTTGGACACACATCAGTGGCTCCTTAGCGGCATCTGTTTGAAGCCTGGAAAAATGGGATTTTTGCAAAACACCTGACAGGAAAATTCACATGAATGAGGCAAACAGAGTAAGGCTGGAGTCACACTAGCATATTATTTGGAAGACTGAAATGCAAGAAAATCTCAAGTTGCACTTGGCCTAATGTAAGAAAATGATGCAACTCAGATCTAGCCGGACTGAGGGAAAAATTGTAGCATGCTGCGTTTGTCAGTGTCTTGGATCTCTTACACCCATGAAAGTTTATAGGTGCGAGTGAAACATTAGACTGAACTCAGATATCATCCAAGTGCAGTGCCGAAACTATCAATGAAGGAGATTTGGAAATGTCATTCCCTCTGCTATGCATCTATGATCCGATTGCAGTCTCAGATCAGAGTAATGAAACTCAGCTCATGATCGCAGCAGAACCTGAGCCAACTGTCATTGGCATAACGCATTGGATGCCATATGCTTGTCTGATCGCGGCCTAACTTTGTGCCTAGAAGGAGCCATGGATGTGGGACTTAAATGCAATGTGAATCCGGTCATGCTGCATTTCTGCAAGCAGATGACCTTTGAACCAATAGCGGACACTGACATAAGAGGACCCCTTTGCAAGAACAATATATGTGCCCTCTGCAGTCTAATAGTTCATCATACAGCACAATTCCTCCTGCCTTGGAACTTAAAGTTGGCCTCCTTACCTCTTGTCCCTTGTGCAGATACACAGGTTGCACCAAGGCGATTTCCACCCTTGCTTTGAACAAGCTAAAATAATTACTGTAGTTCAAAACCGGCAAATTCTAATTATTAGAAATTTATATGGTCCTTTGATAGCATGATTGCATGATTACATGTAGCTTGTATTTACAAAATAGTACATTAGCGAGTTCCCATGTGGAAGCATTGGTTTGAACTGTCATTAATAAATTAAACCAGATATCCTTGGCAAAGCCCTTTTATTACATTTAGTTACTTTAATCATTTTCATATTACAAGAAGGTCAATACTGCATAAATTATGCAAATGAATACTAAATTTAATCTACAGCCTTTAAACAAAGCATGCATTTGCATCTTGTCTTGATAATTTAACTTAAATTGCATGAATCCTGGAGTTAAACTTGCAAACAGCTGGTGCATTAAAGTGAATTGGTCTGAGACTAATGCATAATGTTCTAAAAGGAGTTAGAGAACTAAACATAGAAAAAAAAATGAGGAGACTCAATAAGCAAAGGTTTATGTAACGGGACTCATATATCCTTGTAAAATTAAAAGATCAATAGCAATTAACATAAAAAAGGTTGCTGAACACACAGTAGTTCACAATGGGATGTGAAGGAAAACTGTCTAAAGAAATCTGGTTACTTTTTTCAGGGTGATAAGCTTAGATAGAAAAATACTCAACAAGTCAATAACACGGCTAAAAAGTGAAGATCGAAGTCGTAACACTCATTGATTTTTTTGTATTAGAGAAGACATTAGGAGGCAAATGTGTAACTCAAAATATCATTTCACATTTTTGGGTTTTTAATTATTTATCAAAATACCTTAAAAATTCTATTTTGGTAATTTTTTTTTAAAAAAAACCTCATCGTGGTCGAGGTTCGAGAAATCTTGTAATGACATCGAGGTAAATAATAATTTTCACTTTGCCAACAACAATGATTAAGTATAGCGGTGGAGATTACTAGTTATAAATCAAAGGGTTTTTCCACAGTACCTTTGTTAACATATACTGTGCCGAATTATTAGGGGACTATTATGACCATTTCATTGCTATTCTACAAATTTTCCAACTTCAAGCAGTATAATTTTGAATAATAAGGAGTTAGGTCTAAGGATACAATGACCTTTATTAAGGTGTGCAGTATTAAATATCAAAATATATTAGAGTCTTGCAGAGGAATGCAGCACTCTTGAAATGACATAGAATCATCAAATATTTAGATGCAATTAGTCAGGAATGTTACAAAAAAACATGTTGAGAAAAAAAAGATGAATATAGGGATGGGCGAATCTACTCGCTAGGACTCGTTACTCGGCGAGTAGTAAGGGACTCGCAGGACTCGGTAGTCTGCGAGTTTCCCAGTGATTACTCGCACGAGTCCAATGCAAATCAATATCAATCCTAGTTTTGTCAGAAACGCTGACAAAACTAGGATTGCCATTGTTTGCATTAGACTCGGCTACTGTGCCAGTGATAGCAGGGAAACTCGCAGATAACTGCTGTTACATTGCGAGCCGAGTCCAGCTGTCTTCTCTGTGCAGCTCCAGGGTCCTAGAACCTGCCTGCTCACAGACATGATGTAGCAGAGCTGAGATTGTTCTCAGTCTGCTCATTCCCTGTGCATAGCCATCTATATTTATGCACAGGGGATGTAGCAGAGAGGACATCGCGTTTTGGACTACGTCGGACAGAAGAGGATTTTTTTAATTAAAGATGAAGTCCCTAATGGCTTTTTTTTTATTTCAAATAAAAAATTTTCTCTGTGTTGTGTTTTTTTAACCCTTTATTGGAGATTCTTAGTGGCTGGGTCAAACGTGGCCTGACATTAAGAATCTCGGGCTTAATACCAGCTTGTATAACAAAGCTGGTATTAACCCCTTTATTACCCAGCGTGCCACTGCCACCAGGGCCGCTGGAAGAGCGGGGTTCAGCGCCAGAGGATGGCGCTTCAATGAACGCGCCATCTTCTGGGGCGGCTGTGGGCTGCAATTTGCAGCGGCGGGTGCCCAGAAAGCTTGGGCATCCCTGCGCTGTGGATTCCAGCCCCCAGCTGCTTAGCTGTACCTGGCTAGACATAGAAATTGCGCGGAGCCCCACGCATTTTTTTTATTATTTAATGAATTTCAGAGTCAGAGTCTCAGAGTCAGAGTCTCAGAGTCAGAGTCTCAGAGTCGGAGTCTCAGAGTCGGAGTCGCCTCAGAGTCGGAGTCGCCTCGGAGTCGGAGTCGCCTCGGAGTCGGAGTCGTCTCGGAGTCGGAGTCTCCTCAGAGTCGGAGTCTCAGAGTCGGAGTCGCCTCAGAGTCGGAGTCGCCTCAGAGTCGGAGTCGCCTCGGAGTCGGAGTCGTCTCGGAGTCGGAGTCGTCTCGGAGTCGAGTCGGAGTCGTCTCGGAGTCGGAGTCGTCTCGGAGTCGGAGTCAAAAAAATGCGTGGGGCTCCGCGCAATTTCTATGTCTAGCCCTGTACAGCTAAGCAGCTGGGGGCTGGAATCCGCAGCGCAGGGATGCCCAAGCTTTCTGGGCACCCCCCGCTGCAAATTGCAGCCCGCAGCCGCCCCAGAAGATGGCGCGTTCATTGAAGCGCCATCCTCTGGCGCTGAACCCCGCTCTTCCAGCGGCCCTGGTGGCAGTGGCACGCTGGGTAATAGAGGTTAGGGCCAGCTTTGTATTATCAGCTGGCCCTAAGCCCGAAATTTATGGCGGTCACGCCAATATTAGACATGACCGCCATGAATTTCTATTAAATTGTTTTAAAAAAACACAACACAGAGAAATTTTTTTATTAGAAATAAAAAAAAAGCCATTAGAGACTCCATCTTTAATTAAAAAAATCCTCTTCCGTCCGACGCAGTCCAAAACGCGATGTCCTCTCTGCTCATCCCTGTGCATAGATATAGATGTATATGCACAGGGAATGAGCAGACTGAGAACAATCTCAGCATTGCTACATCATCTCTGTGCACAGACATTCATGTCTGTACACAGGGAATGAGCAGACTGAGCACAATCTCAGCTCTGCTACATCAGGCAGCAGGCAGGCTCTAGGACCCAGGAGCCAGCACACAAAGAAGACAGGACTCTTATCTGTGCGAGTTTCCCAGCCAGCGATTACAGTTGCAAAGTAAACGAGTCCAATGCAAATAAATGACAAAACTAGGATTGCTTCAGGCTGAAGCTTCCGAGACACATCTGCGATTTGTAAATCTCACACTACTCGCTATTACTCGCTTCCCCATTCATTAACATTGGACTCGCTAGACTCGCAACGAGTAGCGAGTCCTGTGCTCGGACTCGCTAGAGTCAAGCGATTCCAAGTAATTTAGGATTCGCCCATCACTAGATGAATATTAAGATTTGAGAAGAAGGTGAAGTGACCAGAAGCCAATTATTCTCCAGTGCTGTCATATTCCAGAACTGCAACGACTCTGGAAGGTCCAGAAGTGCAAGGTGTTCAGTGCTCAGGGGTGAGCTGGCTTAGACTCTTTTTTTGTTAGAACAATAGCTTTGTATATATGTAAAGTCAGAAGAACCCTCAGATGCAAATCCCTATTTAGGCAGGGAAGATTATACAGCCATGCATGAGTAACCATATAACTTTACAAGCCTAATTATTACTTTTTTATTGGAAGACTAGTAGACTACAGTGCATGGCCACTGTTATCAGCTGCAGTAATACTACTATGTCTTAAAAAGGTTTCCCAACACAGATCAAACTTTAAGCAGTGTAACATGCCGAGTTCTAACAGCATGAAACATACATATAGTTGGGATTCAGCTTCACTTGCCGGTTTAGCATACTTGATATTAAGTGCAGTTAGCTTCTTATCCATTTTTCTCAATATACACAGTGTAAATATTAAACTCACTAGCCAGTTTAAATGGTTATTATAGAGCCACAAGTATTTGTTATTGAAACAAGCTGTAAGATGGGTGACAGGCACGTCATGGATAGGAGATACATATCAGAGAGGTTGTTATCCCCAGTGAAAGAAGCCTAGAAGCAAGTTGCAGCATGTAAAGTGCTGAGAGTGTTAATAGGGTGTGTCAAACATCAGGTATACAGACAGCCAGAGAGATGGGTGTGACTGGCCACTCACATATCGCCATCCAAGGGCATGGGAATATACATATAAGAGTGTAGTGACGAACCGTACATTACCGCCCCACCCTGATGTCTCTAATATGTCGGAGTAATGCAATATGGTACCGTCACTTCCACCAACACATGACTTTCTGCAACCCCAGGGGTTAGCAGTTTCAGATTAGCATTGGCATCCATCAGACCAGGCAGTGCTGAGAAAGCTGGAAGAGAGTTTTTATGCCAAGTACAGTGGACATTCTTAAAAAAAAGGAATGGTGTGGAGTCACTGACTTGTCCCTTAGTCAGCATTTTGTCCGAAGAGGAATTTTTTGAGTTGTTTGCCAGTTCATCAAACCTCAAGGCCTGTTTTTTTTGCTAATTTTATTTTTCCCCTTCCCAAATATAGCACCATTTGCGCTTTCCCCTGCTGGATTAGCATGCATGCATACAGCATGCATGCTGTGGGCTACAACTCAAAGCCTTTAAGGGACTTTGCCCTTCATGGACTTTCCACTATTTTAATAGAGCCTGCTGTGGGACTTTCGTTATATATACTGTGTGTATTCATATATGTATATATAGGTTATTTAGCTTGGAAAAATGAAGGCTTAGGGGTGACCTTATAATATTGTATAAATATATGAGGGGACAGTACAGAGACCTTTCTAATGATCTCTTTACTCTTAGGCCTGAGACTGGGACAAGGGGGCATCCTCTACGTCTGGAGGAAAGAAGGTTTAATCATAATCACAGACGAGGATTCTTTACTGTAAGAGCAGTGAGACTATGGAGCTCTCTGCCACATGCTGTTGTAATGAGTGACTCACTACTAACATTTAAGAAGGGCCTGGATGCCTTTCTTGAAAACTATAATTTTACCAGTTATATATACTAGATTCTTTGATAAGGAGTTGATCCAGGGAACTAGTCTGATTGCCGTATGTGGAGTCAGGAAGGAATTTTTTTCCCCCAATGTGGAGCTTAGTGTTGCCACGTGAGGGTTTTTTTGCCTTCCTCTGGATCAACATGTTAGGCTATGGGTTGAACTAGATGGACTTAAAGTGTTCCTTCAACCTTAAAAAACTATGTTACTATGTTACTATGTGTGTATGAGACTTTTTATAGTCTGTGCTACAGTAGAGTTTTTTACATCACTACTTGTAAGCATGACTGTTTCAGCAGACAGGTGTTTTTATACTGCACCACAGAGACATGTGAACAAGTCGCAGGCCTCTGGCCTGACAGTCTGGGGTATGGAAATGCAAGACTCCACACACTCCTGTAGAACATGGTAGGCAAAGGCTGCAAAACAGTGCATATTTTCAGGATTTACCTAGCATTGCACAAGATGCTGGAATCACCACCTCTCCAAGTGATGAAATTAGCACCTGTGCAATGCTAAGGAAATTCTGAAAACTTGCACTGTTTTCAGATCTTGAGGACTGTAGTGAACCAACACCTTCCCTAGAAGTCTTAGTGGAGGGTTCCAGGGGGCAAGAGGAATTCTTCAGCCCTTTCACCATAACTTAGGTTTTCCCTGGACCTTTTTAGGCCCTGTGCCCACAGTGCATTTTTATGGTTTTTTTACGTCAATTTTGATAATCTGCATAATCAAACTCTGCATACCTACCCTGAGGCCAGCAAAGTCTATGACAGATCAGAAGTATTGTGCCTACATTGCTTATTTTTTCCTTGGACATATGGTTCAGATTTTTTTTTTGTGCCCCAAAATCTGTACCAAATTTGCAAGGAAAAAAGCACATTGTCACAGCACTTCTGAACTCTCATAGACTTTGCTGGCTTTAAGATAAATATGCAAATTTTGATGCAGATTCTCCAAATCTGCTTCAGAAAAACGTCAAACTATTTACTGTGGGCACGGGGCCTTGCAGCAATATAGTGGGGTCACGGTTACAGAAAACATCCCCCTTATACTGTGAGAGCAGGTACGTAAGCACTATTCAGAGTGTGACAAGCGGTGCTATCGCAAACATTACTGTAGTTCAGACTCAAGGGGTCACACAGGGGCTATCCTGCAAGTTTCATCTGCGCTGCACTCCCTGATGTAACCACTCCTCACACGCGCTGTCTCATAATACTGGTGAGATATATGTACTATGTTTCACGCGATATCATGGCTCCCATAAGACAGCTAGTGTTATGAGTGCTAATGCTACTGAAGTTATATCTTAAGTCACACAGCACCATTCCCTGCTACGTGATACCCTCTGTGTAACTTTAGGCAAGCACAGTGAATTCGAGAGGATGTCTGAGGTTCATGAGTAGGCTTAGCAGCATGTTGACAGCGACGCTGAAGCATGTTAAGTAATAGTTTTAGAAGATAATGTCTGTAAAATGGTTTGAGTTGTGTTTGGTAGCTTTTGGACCCCTTTAAAGGTGTTTTCTAGGCCCTTGATTTTGTCTCCCATTGGTTTGAATGTTGTTCGGAAGTTTGGCGAAATGTTCACCGATCAATTCGGCAAATATATGCCCGTTTAGCCAACTGAACTGAATCTGAGCTTCAAAAGGTTTGCTCATTTCTAGTCATGAAGAGGGTTTGAGGTCTGGTGAGAAGAATGAAAAAGGAGGGACGTACTGTAATGCTCGTGTTTCTGCCCTACTCCGCTCATGGAACCCAGCAGAGACGCCAACACACTCACTTCCATGGCTTTGCACAAGTCTCTTCTTCTCCAGCTTACTGCACTCTCCACTCCGTCTTCATATCAGTACCTGTGCACAACATGCAGGCCTCTGTTGATCACGCCACCCATTCTCTACGTTCTACAATTTACTTTCGACTAACAACTGCACTAATCCGATCCTCCCACTCCCGGCTTCAAGATTTCTTCCAAGCTGCACAAATTCTCTGTAATGCTCTACCCCAAGAAATCAGGACTATCCACAACTTGTATAGCTTTGACGCTCCCTAAAAACACATCTTTTTAAGGCGGCCTATCATGCTCCCTAATAGAAGTCCTCTGTACTGTATATAGCACATTCACTATCTCTCTGGTCATAACTCTTCTTCAGACTCTCCCAAACCCAAAAGCTGTACACAGATTGGCTGGTGACAATTCATTTCTATCCCCCACTTCCTCAAGATTGCTGGACAATCACTGTAATAAGCCCCTGTACTTTGTCTAACCCCCATCTTGTTGTAGATTGTAAGCTCTTTTCAGCAGAGTCACCCTGTTTTTTGCTTTAATTATTGTATTGTACTTTTTACATTGATTCTATGCTTATTGTATTGTATCTAATTACTGTACTGTATTTTTTACATTGTTTCTCTGATTTATTTATTGTACTTTTTATATTGATTGTCTGGTTAGTGTATAGGATTTTTTATATTAATTATCTATTTTACTTACTGTATTGTATATTTTTCATTGTTACCTATGACGGTTTGTATATCACTGTAATGTAAAGTGCTGCGGAATATGTTGGCACTATATAAATAAAGATTTATTATTATTATAAGTCACTTAGGGCGTGCATGCACATACACTGTGTCTCTTAGAGAGGCAGTATGTGCACTCCAATAGTCTTCCACAGTCAATTGCTGAGAGCCTTCATGTATTCAAGGCAACTCCCCTTCAGGGAGGTACCTGTTTAATTTTGTTTGCTAGTTAGTCCTGTGCTTCTAGTCATATTGTGATGTTCCTGTTCCTGTGTCTTAAGCACTTACTACTCTGCCTTTTCCTAGCAGCCTGGTTCCTTGTGCCACTCAGCCTGTGTTTCAATTTCTATCAAGTCTGTCTTTTATTCACCCTGTACCAGACATCTTGTCTGAACCAGCTATTCTCTTTGTACCATAACATTGTCTGTCAGCACCTGAAAACAAACCTGTCTAGCCTGTAGCAGCAGCTCCACCTTGCCTTGCTACAGCTTGTGGCTCTGGCTCCACCTTGCCTTGCTACTGCTTGTGGCTCTGGCTCCACCTTGCCTTGCTCCTGCCTGTTGCTCCAGCTCTGTGTCCAGTCCAGTGTCTACGACTCCATGTTGCAAGTGGTCAATTCAGACTCCAGGCTGTGTCTCTGACCCGGTCCTCCCTGCTGCTGTTTGATCCCTTTACTGCGGACCCAGGGATTGCCTCGGAGTGGATGCTGGTGTCTACCTGCAGCCAAGTCTAACTTGACCATCAGAGGCTCTGTTGAATTCCTGGTAGGCACTTAGTCACACCTCTCTAGGGTAAGGCCGAATCCTTAGTCTAGTGGGAGCACACTCTTGTCTTGGTGATAATGCTCTCTGCCACTCCGACTGTAACAACCATTCACACATCCATGAAAATGAGCAGATCTTTTCGAAAGAGGTCCTTGAGACTCATAGCATGTACTATTCTGATACAATTATGAGCATCAAAATAGTACACACTCTATTGTATTGTGTGCTGTCTAAGAAAAATTGGGCAGCACCCCAACACCTCACATGGATGTGTGAATGCCTTAATTTGTTTACATTTGCACCATCCTTTAGTATATAGTGTACTCACTTATTTATAGCACTGTCACTTAGTTTGTAGTGTACTCTCTTGGTGTGTATAAAGCGATTCTTTAGTATATACTGGGTTGTCTTGTAACGTATACCATTTCTTATTGCATAACATTACAACACTGTCCTTTATTACAAGAATCATCTCTTCTTATGTATAGCATTGTCCCTCACATAGTATATTCTTTTGCTATTTTTGATATTCCCAGTGCCTTTTCTTTATTACATTGAGTTCTCTGTTATTAGGTATTATTAAATAAAATGACTACTGATGGAGCAACATCTGACCAGAATATGAGTCTATCACTCTCCTCTATTAAAAGCAATATCGTTTAACTTATTTTCCTTTATGAAAGTTTCTTTTTCGTGCTGAGTTCTGAATAAAAATGTCCCAATCACCAGAAAAAAAGTACCTACAAAACGATTTAGACTTCAATAAATAACAAAGTCAGCTGGAAGCGTACAAAAGTTTAAAGTTTATCTTATATAAATGATTTTTATTTTTTTCTACAGCTGTTTTTACAAGATTTCCCCTTATAAAGACTACACAAACATTCAAAGCATGTGCAGGGGACGGCATCATAGGAATCCTAAAGTTCTAAGAACCTATAAAACTCTTTCGATTTTCTTCCTCAACACATTGTTTATTCGTCTGTCTCCATTTTTTATTGCACAAAGTCACTTTGCTTCTTTTGATAGATTGATGCTGTTTCAAGCTCAATTTTTTATGAGAGATTTATTACTCCTGGAAAACTGCCATGAAGAAAGGGCATTATTTTTCTTTTTTTTGTTTTATCCCTCCCTTAATGGACAACATATAGGAAGAAGTTCATTTTTCTTGCATTCATTGGTCACAAAACACCAGACTAGCCTATAACACAGCATTTTACTTATGCAATAAATGTCAAGTGTATCTTGCATTTTGCTGAATTCTGAAATGGGTTTTCCAGGTTGAAGTCATGAATACGGTGTATTTTGTTTGTAAAATTATGTACATGAATTACAATAAAAAAAGAAATGGTAAAAGTTTTGTGGTGTGAAAATCAATTAACTCAATGTAGGCTTCTACAGTCAACTTGTCACTACACATAACTGAATCTAGGGGCTCCCTGGTGGTCTTCAGCCTTTAAATGTTGTACAGGGTCTGGACTTCACTACTGTGTCCCTTAGGTCATATCTTCTAAATAGCTGCTGACCATAGAGCAAGTAGAGAGAATGTACAATGACAGATCTAAATGTGTATTTGGGGGAGATTGGTCAGAGTCCAGATGGTCTATCAGAATCATTAGGCAGAGAGGAGTCAAAGCAGCCCAAAGGTCAGACCAGTGAGGGTATCTAGAGAATGTGAAGGAAAATGGTCATCAATAAAGCGGTGTCAGAGAAAGATGAACAATCCAAAAAAGAGCACCAGAGTAACAATAGTTTATGTTATAGTAGGCACAATTGATAGGAAATATGGAATTTAAAGGGGTTGGCCACTTTATCCTCATTTTAGCAGATATTTTAGGGACATGTATGTAGATTTACTGTTATATAATTACTAGCTGGGTGCCCGATGCAGATGCATCGGGATTGTAGCAGAGCGAGTCTCTGACTCGCAATGGCCGCTTCGCGGCCAATGCTTCGCGCTGCTAAGGCGACTCGCCATGCCCGCTGCGCGGGCATAGCGAGTCACCTTAGAGCTGCTCGCAATGGCCGCTGCACGGCCAATGCTTCGGTCGTATCCACATGACGACACTGACTCGCAGCGAGAGCGGACTCAAAAGGGGCAAAAAACCCATTCGTGATTATATAATAGATGACAGGTTTATCTTCTGCACTTGTTAGTGCAGCTCCCCATGCAGATAATATCACTTTCCTGTTCATAAAATGGCTGTTGGAGGTGGACCGTGGCGGAACTTGAAGCTCATGGGCCCCGATGCAAAAGCTCCAATAGGGACCCCAATTATTGCATATCTTTAATAGTATTAGTCTTTTTCTATAGGCCAAAGTGGCTTTTGGGGCCCCCTAGGCTCCAGGGCCTGGGTGCGATTGCAACCCCTGCACCTTGTGTAGTTACACCCCTGGTGGTGGATCTTATGACCAGAACAATCCATGACTCACCTTCAATTCATAAGCAGCTTTCCCATGTGAAGTGTTTTCTAATGTACAAAGCTGATTGACTAATCCGGTCACATTCTTTTCCAACACCAGCCATTTTATGGACTGAAAAGCTGTGCATTCTCTGAGGAAACATTCATAATAAGTGTAGAAGACAAATCTGTCATACCTTGTTTGGTGAACACCTGGACGTTTGCCGAATCTTAAAAGGCCAAGTATAGAAAACAAGGTACCTTCATGCACCCCCTCCCCGCACCTCTTCAATAAAGAAAGCACCTACGAACATACGGTGAGTACCGCCTATTTGTTTTCTATACCTGGACTGTAAATGCTTGACTGGCTGATGCAGGCGTAGCACCACGAGGTGGCTGGGGATAAGACAGCGGTCTGTCTGTATGGAGCAATAAGAAGGACCAATAGCCCTGAAGGTGCCCGGTGCCCCTACCTTTCAATATACGAATCTTAAAAGGTTTGCTCATCTCTATTCCCCACCAATTCTCTTCAATCTGAAACATGAGGTTCTTAACTGCCATATTAGCATAATAAGTTAGCCAGCTATCACTTTATTCATTATGCATGGGACTGCCTGGGATAGCCCAGTACGCCTGGTAATCTCGATGATTTGAGTAGTTGGGATTATGCAAAGTAAATTATGATATTTACTAGATGGAGGCCCAATGCTATCGCAATGGGAAGGCAGTGATGTCATAATGGGGACAGGCTCTGTTGTGCTGGTGGCCATCTGTCCCCCTGTGCACTCTCTCTCACCTCATGTGGTCTCTCCTTTGAGTTGTCTTTCTCCTATGCACTCTCCCCTCGTCTGCTCTCTTCTTTGAGTTGTTTGTCTCCCTATGTGTGCTCTCCCCCCTTGTGTGCTGTCTCTCCCACTTCTCCGCGCTCTCGTCCCCCATGTGCTCTGTCCATTGAGCTGTCTTCCCCCTGCGTGTAATGAATGTAGATAAATGTAATTTACATTTTCTGTGTTTCCTGGTAAAAAATGTGTAAGTTTTGCTGTACTTTCTATTGCCAGCGCAGGTAAGCCAAGCAGCTATTGCTTGCCAACTCCCGTTGCGTGGTGTTACCTTAGCTGGCAATGAAAAATACAGGGGAGCCCGATTTTTTTTTAAATTGTTTAAATAACTTTTTAAAAAAGACGTGGGCTCCACCATATTTTTTATTGCCAGCCAAGGTAACCCAGGCAGCTGGGGGCTGGAATTCTCAGTGTGGTGAGGCCCAAGCATTCTGGGCCCCCCATGCTGAAAATAGCAGCCAGTAGCTGCTCCAGAATTGGTGCCTCTATGAGAGATGCCAAAACTGGTGGTTACTTTACTCTTCCAGCTGTCGTGTAGTGTTGGCAGACTGGATAATAAAGGGGTTGATGTCAGCTCTTTTTGACAGCTGACATCAAGTCCTATTGCTAATGTCAGCCATCAGTATGACAGCCAGCCGGCCATTAGCAATATTTTCAGTAAATATAAAATAAAAAAAACACAACATACAGAGAAATCCTTTGTTACATACAAAATTGGCACAGACATCTTGTTATCCACTTTATTAGCTCCCACTAAGTTCCGATGCAATCCTGTAATTACTGTAATTTTGTAGTGGGGCAGTGTGATGTGTCATGCTGCTGCCATGTTTGTATGCCCGAGTGTCCAAAGATGACAGCCGCGTGAGTTAGTGTGCATGTGTGTGTCTGACCCAACATGTAACCTGCCGCGTGTGTGTATGTGTGCGTATATACATGTGTGTGTATATATGTGTTGACCTGCTGCATCACGTGACCCAGTGTGTGTGTGCATATATATATATATATATATATATATATATATATATATATATATATATATATGTGTGTGTGTGTATATATGCACACACAGTCAAAATTGTTGTTACCCCTAGTTTAATGAAAGCAAAACCCACAATGATCACAAAAATAACTTGAATTTGCCAAAAGTAATAATAAATGAAAAATCTATGAAAATTGACAAATTAAAGTCAGACATTGCTTTTCAGCCCTGCTTCCATAGAGTTTAAAAAAAAATAAACTCATGAAGTAGGCCTGGACTGAAAATGGTCCCTTAACTTAATATTTTGTTGCACAACCTTTTGAGGCAATCAAATGATTCCTGTAACTGTCAATGAGACTTCTGCACCTGTTAACAGGTATTTTGGCCCACTTCTCAAGAGCAAACTACCCAAGTTATCTCATGCATGAAAGTTGCCTTTTCAGATGGCATGTTTCAGCTCTTTCCAAAGATGCTCAATAAGATTTAGGTCAAGGCTCATAGAAGGTCACTTCAGAATAGTCCAATGTTTTCCTCTTAGCCATTTTTGGGTGTTTTTAGCTGTGTATTTTGGGTCATTATAATGTTGCAAGACCTATGACCCGTGACTGAGACCAAGCTTTTTGACATTGCATAGCACATTTCTTTCTGAAATCCCTTGATAGTCTTGATATTTCATTGTATCCTGCACATATTCAAGACACCCTGTGCCAGATGCAGCAAAACAGCCTCAAAACATAACACAGCCTCCTCCATGTTTCACAGTAGGGACTGTGTTCTTTTCCTGATATGCTTCATTTTTCCATCTGTGAACATTGAGCGTGCCTTGCCAAAAAGTTCCATTTTTGTCTCATCTGTTCATACATCATTCTTCCAGAAGCTTTGTGGCTGGTCAACATATATTTTGGCAAATTCCAAACTGGCTTTTTATGATTTTTCTTCAACAATAGTGTCCTCCTTGGTCGTCTCCCATAAAGTCCACTTTGGCTCAAACAACGATGGATGGTGCGATCTGACACTGATGTTCCTTATGGTTGAAGTTCATCTTTAAGCTCTTTAGAAGTTTTCCTGGGCTCTTTTGTTACCATTCATATTCATCTCTTTGATTTGTCATCAATTTTCCTCCTGCGACCACGTCCAGGGAGGTTGGCTACAGTCACATGGTTTTAAATTTCTGAATAATGCACTCCCTGTCAGAAGTTATGTCGCTTATCCATGCTATGTAAATAAAAGCTTATAACCTGATGTTAAATTCATCCATTGGTTGTATAAATTACTCTTTTGAAAGCTGAAACCCTCCAAAATTTGGTTTAGGTTTAGAAAATAAATTGGCATCAATGCTGAAATATTGATCATTTAATGAACACAGAATGGTCAGATTTTAGCAAGACAGAAATTTTGTCGCTTGGTCATATAATACACCCAATCCTAGTTTACATCCTCACCTGTGCTCAGTAAATGATCGGTTAATTAGTGGGTGTGTCTAAAAAGAAACCCAGCACCCCAGCCCTTCACTTGAACTACAACTTGAGCTCTGACAACATGCCAAAAACCTCCCTGCGACCAAAGCCTTGATTTTCTAGAGGCTTAAGACCAGATCCACTGCAGAGGTGGCTGGCACCTTTAGTGTGTCTCAGCGTCAAGTACAAAGAATAAAAAAAAGATTTGAAGAGACTGGAGATGTGTTTGACAAGCCCAGGTCCAGCAGACTCCGCAAGACAACTGCTCAGAAGGAACGTTTATTGGTTAGAAAATCCAAAGCAAGCCCTCTTCCACTGCAGCAGAGCTTCAACAGGCCTGGTCACCTCAAGTCCCTGTGTCAACTAGAACAGTTTGTAGGATTCTGTCTTGAAATGGCCTCCATAGTCAAATCAGTGCCCAGAAGCCAGCACTAAACAAAAGGCAAAAAAAAAAATTTGTGGCATTTGCAAAATCCCACAGCCTGCTAAACAGATGGATGCTGGAAAAGTGGCAGAAGGTGGATTTCTCTGATGAATCTTCAGTAGAATTACACCACAGCCGCCACAAATACTGCAGGAGACCTACTGGAGCTTGTATGGATCCAAAATACACCCAGAGAACAGTTAAATTTGGTGGTGGAAAGATCATGGTCTGGGGTTACATTCAGTATGGGGGTGTGTGAAATATTTGCAAGGTGGAAGGCAATATCAATAGCCTAAAACCAAGAAATAATAACTACCTCTTATATTCCAAATCATAAAAGGGGTCAAATTCTGCAGCAGTATGGTGCTCCATCTCATACATTCATCTCTACAACAAAGTTCTTCCAGGTAAAAAAGATCAAGGTGCTCAAGGACTGGCCAGCCCAGTCACCAGACATGAACATCATGAAGCATGTTTGGGGTAGGATGAAAGAGAAGACAAAATCAAAGAATCTACATGAGTGTAGTACACACCATGTCACCAAAAAGCACAATGAGTATCTGTAGCTTTATATACAGGCCCACTGGCTGATTACAAGACTGTACACAACTGTGATTATAATTAGTGGACACACCTTGATTTAACATGTCCATTAGGTAATATCCCTGATGAAGGTGCCAGGATAGGCGCCGAAACGCGTAGGAGAGAGGAGGAATAAAAGGATGGAAATCGATTTGGCTCTTTGGTGAGTTTATTTAACCCTGAAGCAGCGCGGACCGTGAGACACCAGCACTCCCATCATTTCTTTGATACATACCACTATCCAGTGGTTGGTGGAGGTCCTGCAGCAGCTGGAACATCGTTTCCTAAAACGCCTTTAAACCAGTTGTGGGGATCACAACTGGACCAGGTGAGCAGCTTCACAGCACCACCACTGTATATAAGTGTCACTAGTGATAGGGCACTATTGCGCCTCTTGTCCCCCTCCCTATTTTATCTTTACAACATGTCCATTTTGTCACATTACTTTCAGGGGTACCATCATTTATGTCCAGGCCTATTTCATGAGTTTATTTATTTATTTTTTTTTTATTCTGTGGAAGTAGGGTTGAAAAGCAATGTCTGACTTTCATTTGTTCAGTTTCATAGATTTTTTTTTAATATTGCTTTTGTCAAATTCAAGTTACTTCTGTGACCATTGTGGGTTTTTCTTTCATTAAACAAGGGGTACCAACAATTCTGACTACGTGAATATGTGTGTGCGTCCCCGCCGTGTGTGCATATGTGAAACCACTGTATCACGTGACCCACCATGTGTGTATATATGTGTATATCACTGCCGCGTAAGGTGAGCCGCCACGTGTGTGTATGCATGTGTAGACTGTGTGCAGAATTATAAGGCAAATGAGTACTTTTATCACATGATACTTTTTATACATGTTGTCATACTCCAAGCTGTATAGGCTTGAGAGCCAACTACTAATTAAGTAAATCAGGTGATGTGCATCTCTGTAATGAGGAGG
The DNA here is from genome assembly GCA_033576535.1 of Allobates femoralis. NCBI lineage: Eukaryota > Metazoa > Chordata > Amphibia > Anura > Aromobatidae > Allobates > Allobates femoralis. The sequence continues at coordinate 106,296,651 of JARQOC010000002.1, forward strand.
GGTGTGGTGTAATCACATCAACACCCTGTATAAGGTGTGCTTAATTATTAGGCAAATGCCTTTCCTTAGGCAAAATGGGTCAAAAGAGAGATTTTTACGGGCTTTGAAAAGTCCAAAATTTGAGATGTTTTGCAGAGGGATGCAGCAGTCCTGCAATTGACAAACTTTTGAAGCGTGATCACCGAACAATCAAGCATTTCATGGCAAATAGCCAACGGGGTCGCAAGAAGCGTGTTGGGAAAATAGGCGCAAAATAACTGCCCATGAATTGAGGAAAACCAAGCGTGAAGCTGCCAAGATGCCATTTGCCACCAGTTTTACCATATTTAAGAGCTGCAACATTACTGGAGTATCAAAAAGCACAAGGTGTGCCATACTCAGGGACATGGCCACGGTAAGAAAGGCTGAAAAACGCCCACCTTTGAACAAGAAATATAAGTAGGGATGAGAGAGTACCATAATATTCGGACTCACTATACTCACAACGATTAGGTACTGGTACTCGGTACTCGTTGCGAGTATAGTGAGTCCGAATACTTTCACAGTGTATCTATAGATACACTGCAAAAGTAGCCTAAAAGTGAATAAAAGTTGTTAAAAATAATAAAATTACATGCTGACCTTTCCGACGCCTGCACCGGGACCGTCCCAGAAGACCTGCGATCCCCGGACATGGACCTGTGACTACCAGCCAATTAGATGGCTGGTAGCGATCTGGCCAATCAGATGGCGACACGTCACAAACACGTGATCGCTAGCGGCCACCTGATTGGTCAGATTGCAAGGTCCTGGCAGTACCTTGCAATCAACAACAACTTTTATTCATTTTTAGGCTACTTTCGCAGTGTATCTATAGATAAACTGCAAAAGTATTAGGACTACTCGCTACTGCCGAGTACACATAAGATACTCGGAGAGTAGCAAGTAGCCGAATACCCCTACTATTCGGCGAGTTCTGAATAGTAGCAAGTATACTTGCTCATCCCTAAATATAAGATAAAACATCAAAACTGGGCCAAAAGTATCTTAAGACTGGTTTTTCAAAGGTTTTATGAACTGATAAAATGAGAATGACTCTTGATGGGCCAGATGGCTGGGCCAGAGACTGGATCAGTAAAGGGCAGAGAGCTCCACTCCGACTCAGACGTCAGTAGAGTTGGGGTACTGGTATGGGCTGGTATCATCAAAGATGAACTTGTGGGACCTTTTCGGGTTGAGGATGGAGTGAAGCTCAACTCCTGGACCTACTGCCAGTTTCTGGAAGACAACTTCTTCAAGTAGTGGTACATGAAGAAGTCGGTATTGTTCAAGAAAAACATGCTTTCATGCAGGACAATGCTCCATCCCATGCATCCAACTACTCCACAGCGTGGCTGGCCAGTAAAGGTCTAAAAGAAGACAAAATAATGACATGGCTCCCTTGTTCACCTGATCTGAACCCCATAGAGAACCTGTGGTCCCTCCTAAAATGTGAGATCTACAGGGAGGGAAAACAGTACACCTCTTGGAACAGTGTCTGGGAGGCTGTGGTGGCTGCTGCACGCAATGTATATAGTAAACAGATCAAGCAACTGACAGAATCTATGGATGGAAGGCTGTTGAGTGTCATCATAAAGAAAGGTGGCTATATTGTCACTATTTTTTTTGTGTTTTGTTTTTGCATGTCAGAAATGTTTTTTTTCTACATTTTGTGCAGTTATATTGGTTTACCTGGTGAAAATAAACAAGTGAGATGGGAATACATTTGGTTTTCAGTAAGTCGCCTAATAATTCTGCACAGTAATAGTTACCTGCACAAACAGATATCCTCCTAAGGCGGCCGTCACACGCTACAATATCGAGAGCGATATTGTAAGCGATCACGTGCACGCGCGATCGCTAACAATATCGCTCACATCGCTGGTGAGCTGTCACACAGACAGACTCACCAGCGATGTGGACCAGCGAGATTGCTGGTAACTATGGTACACATCGGGTTACTAGGTGCCGCGCGGCGCTTAGTAACCCGACGTTTACCATAGATACCATCTCCCAGCATAGGCCCTGCCGCTGGGAGATCGTTCATCACCACGATGAAGCAGATTGAACAAATGATGATCGCTTGATATGAGCTCCGACTCCCATATCTGCGATGTAACGATCAAGCGATTTTACATTGTAAAATCGCTTGATTGCACGCAGCGATGCACAAACGATATCGCTTAAGCGATCAAAAAGCAGATCGCTTAAACGATATCGTTCGCAATATTGAACCGTGCCCGCTCCAGCCGCCTCTCCACTGTGCCCATTGCCCGACATCTGGGGGGGCCCCGCACCCCCTGGGAGGCCCCGTGCTGAATTACCCACCAGCCGCGCGCCCGGAGAGGAGGGAGGATGGGACTTCCTGTCCTGCACCTCTGCCCGCCCCTCCTCTCCTCCTACACCAGACGCACGCCGGCCGCGGTGAGTGTGCACCCCCCCACCCACCTACGCCTCTGCCCTCCAGCCTCTCCAGCTTCCGCCCTGCCCCTCCAGCCTCTGCCCCTCCAGCCTCTCCAGCTTCCCCTCTGCCCCTCCAGCCTCTGCCCTCCAGCCTCTACCCCTCCAGCCTCTGCCCCTCCAGCCTCTCCAGCTTCCCCTCTGCCCCTCCAGCCTCTGTCCCTCCAGCCTCTCCTGCTTCCCCTCTGTCCCTCCAGCCTCTGCCCCTCCAGCCTCTGCTCTCCCCTTCAGCCTCTGCCCTCCAGCCTCTGCCCTCCCCTTCAGCCTCCGCTCTCCCCTCCAGCCTCTGCCCTCTAGCCTCTGCCCTCCAGCCTCCGCTCTCCAGCCTCCGCTCTCCCCTCCAGCCTCCGCTCTCCCCTCCAGCCTCTCCGATCCAGCCTCTCCCCTCCAGCCTCCGCTCTCCCCTCCAGCCTCCGCTCTCCCCTCCAGCCTCTCCGATCCAGCCTCTCCCCTCCAGCCTCCGCTCTCCCTCCAGCCTCTGCTTTCCCCTCCAGCCTCCGCTCTCCCCTCCAACCTCCGCTCTCCCCTCCACCCTCCGCTCTCCCCTCCAGCCTCTGCTCTCCCCTCCAGCCTCTGCTCTCCCCTCCAGCCTCCGCTCTCCCCTCCAGCCTCCGCTCTCCCATCCCGCCTCTGCTCTCCCCTCCAGCCTCTCCCCTCCAGCCTTTGCCCTCCAGCCTCTTCCCTCCAGCCTCCGCTCTTCCCTCCAGCCTCTGCCCTCCAGCTTCTACCCTCCAGCCTCCGCTCTCCCCTCCAGCCTCTCCCCTCCAGCCTCCGCTCTCCCCTCCAGCCTCTGCTCTCCCCTCCAGCCTCTGCTCTCCCTCAAGCCTCCGCTCTTCCCTCCACCCTCCGCTCTCCCCTCCAGCCTTCGTTCTCCCCTCCAGCCTCTACTCTCCCCTCCAGCCTCTGCTCTCCCCTCCAGCCTCTGCTCTCCCCTCCAGCCTCCGCTCTCCCCACCACCCTCCACTCTCCCCTCCAGCCTCTGCCCTCCAGCCTCCCCTGTCCTCTGCCCTCCAGCCCTCCCTCCAGCCTCCGCTCTCCCCTCCAGCCTCTGCTTTCCCCTCCAGCCTCCGCTCTCCCCTCCAGCCTCTGCTTTCCCCTCCAGCCTCCGCTCTCCCCTCCAGCCTCCGCTCTCTCCTCCTGCCTCCGCTCTCCCCTCCAGCCTCCGCTCTCCCCTCCAGCCTCCGCCCTCCCTCCAGCCTCTCCCCTCCAGCCTCCGCTCTACCCTCCAGCCTCCGCTTTGCCCTCCAGCCTCTTCCCTCCAGCCTCCCCTGTCCTCTGCCCTCCAGCATCCCCTGTCCTCTGCCCTCCAGCCTCCGCTCTGCCCTCCAGCCTCCGCTCTGCCCTCCAGCCTCTACCCTCCAGCCTCCCCTGTCCTCTGCCCTCCAGCCTCCCCTGTCCTCTGCCCTCCAGCCTCCGCTCTCCTCTCCAGCCTCCGCTCTCCCCTCCACCCTCCGCTCTCCCCTCCAGCCTCCACTCTCCCCTCCAGCCCTCCCCTCCAGCCTCCCCTGTCCTCTGCCCTCCAGCTTCCCCTGTCCTCTGCCCTCCAGCCTCCCCTGTCCTCTGCCCTCCAGCCTCCCCTGTCATCTGCCCTCCAGCCTCCCCTGTCCTCCGCCCTCCAGCCTCCCCTGTCCTCTGCCCTCCAGCCTCCCTGTCCTCTGCCCTCCAGCCTCCCCTGTCCTTTGCCCTCCAGCCTCCCCTGTTCTCTGCCCTCCAGCCTCCCCTGTCCTCTGCCCTCCAGCCTCCCCTGTCCTCTGCCCTCCAGCCTCCCCTGTCCTTTGCCCTCCAGCCTCCCCTGTCCTCTGCCCTCCAGTCTATTAGTAAATAGACTATATATGGATTCTAGACTACCCGATTCTTTTGAATCGGGCCGCCATCTAGTAATATAAATAATCCACTAAAATACAACTTGCCTAATGATTCTGCACACAGTGTATATTAATCCTAATGGTCTCAGTAATGTATTTTTTGTCTCATATTGTCTGTATTGTATTTCATCATATTATTGTATTGTATTTTATTATATGTTATTGTATTGTATTGTATTATATACCCTCTGAATTGTAAATGTGAATATGTTGGCGCTATATGAATAAAAAATAGTATTATTAAAAATTATTATGTGTGGGTGTATGTGCATATCTGTGTATATGTATATGTGTGTGTACCCACTGCATCACGTGATGCACCACGCGTGTGTATGTGTGTGTGTGTGTATGTGTGTGTATGCGTGTGTATATGCCAGGGTATATATGTGTATATATGAACCCACAGCATCATTTGACCTGCTGTGTGTGTATATATGTGTGTGTGTGTGTGTGTATAATGTGTGACTGTACATATGTATATATGTGTGTATGTGTGTATATTTATACCCGCTGCATCAGGTGACGCACCATGTGTGTGTATATATGTGATTGCATATATGTGTGTGTATATATGTGTATCTCCCCGCTATGTCATGTGACCCACCATGTGAGTGTATGTATGTGTGTGAGAGAAAGAGAACCACGGTATGATAAGCCATGGACTCCTATAGGCCCTTCAGCCTACAGCGGTAAAACCGAGCAGCGGAGAGGGACTACGCGGCGGGGAGGAGGAGGCCGAGCTGCGGGGAGATACCGGGTGGACTGCTCGGAGCGAGCGGGGAAAGCGTGCACCAGACTGCGGTCAGCAGGGGCTGGTGGGCTGTTGGAGGGCAGGTGTCGGGCAGAGGGCATGCAGCATTAGTAGCGGTGATCACCATATTGGAATACCCATCACTTGGGTGTACCAATGTGGCGCCCGGCGTATTTCAGGCAGCGCTTGTAATTGTGGGATTTGGCCTCGTACAGAGGGAAGTGGATGACAGACAACATTAGGCAATTACAGTGCCTTGTGAAAGTATTCGGCCCCCTTGAACTTTTCAACCTTTAGCCACATTTCAGGCTTCAAACATAAAGATATAGATTCAAATTTTTTTGTGAAAAATCAACAAGTGGGACATGAAGTGGAATGAAATTTATTGGATATTTTATACTTTTTTAACAAATAAGAAACTGAAAAGTGGGGTGTGCAATATTATTCGTCCCCTTTAGGCCACATGCACATGCTGAGTATTTGATGAGTTTTTTATCTCTGGATTTGTAGACAAAACAAAAGTGGAACAATCAGAGGAAAAGTCTAATAGAAACACCTGCACCACTCCTGTATTTAATTATCCACTCCTGGTTTTGGCTACAAATCCTGAGGTAAAAAACTCATCAAATACTGAACGTGTGCACATGGCCTTACTTTCAGTGCAGCAAGCTCAGTCCAGAAGTTCAGTGAGGATCTCAGAATTATCCAATGTTGTCCTAAATGACTGGTAATGATAAATAGAATGCACCTGTGTATAACCAAGTCTCTGTATAAATGCACCCGCTCTGTGATAGTCTCAGGGTTCTGTTTCAAGTGTAGAGAGCATCATAAAGACCAAGGAACACACCAGGCAGGTCCGATATAATGTTGTGGCGAAGTTTAAAGCCGGATTTGGATACAAAAAGATTTCACAAGTTTTAAACATCTCAAGGAGCACTGTGCAAGCGACATATTGAAATGGAAGGAGTATCAGACCACTGTAAATCTACCAAGATCCGGCCGTCCTCTAAACTTTCATTTCAAACAAGGAGAAGACTGATCAGAGACACAGCCAAAAGGCCCATGATCACTCTGGATGAACTGCAGAGATCTACAACTGAGAAGAGAGAGTCTGTCGATAAGACAACAATCAGTCATACACTGCACAAATCTGGCCTTTATGGAAGAATGACAAGAAGAAAGCCATTTCTCAAAGATATCCATAAAAAGTATCATTTGAACTTTCCACAACCCACCTGGGAGACACCAAACATGTGGAATAAGGTGCTCTGGTCAGATCAAACCAAAATTGAACTTATTGGGCAAAATACAAAACGATATGTTTGGCGTAAAAGCAACACAGCTCATGACCCTCAAAACACCATCCCCACTGTCAAACATGGTGGTGGCAGCATCATGGTTTGGGCCTGCTTTTCTTCTGCAGAGACAGGGAAGATGGTTAAAATTGATGGGATGATGGACGGAGCCAAATACAGGACCATTCTGGATGAAAACCTGTTGGAATCTGCAAAAGACCTGAGATTGGGACGGAGATTTATCTTCCAACAAGACAATGATCCCAAACATAAATTAAAATCTACAATGGAATGGTTCAAAAATAAACATATCCAGGTATTAGAATGGCCAAGTCACAGTCCAGACCTGAATCCAATCGAGAATCTGTGGAAAGAGCTGAAAACTGCTGTTCACAAACGCTCTCTATCCAACCTCACTGAGCTCCAGCTGTTTTGCAAGGAAGAATGGGCAAGAATTTCAGTCTCTTGATGTGCAAAACTGATAGAGATATACCCCAAGCGACTTGCAGCTGTAATCACAGCAAAGGGTGACGCTACAAAGTATTAACTCAAGGGCGTCAAAAAATATTGCACGCCCTCACTTTTCAGTTTTTTATTTGTTAAAAAAGTTTAAAATATGCAATAAATTTCGTTCCACTTCATGATTATGCCCCACTTGTTGTTGATTGTTCACAAAAAAAATTGTATTTATATCTTAAGGTTTGAAGCCTAAAATGTGGCAAAAGGTTTGGGGGCCGAATACTTTCACAAGGCACTGTATATAAAGAGATTCCATTATATAGCACCATTAATTTCATAGCACTTTACATACATCAGCACCACTGTTCCCTTTGGGTCTCACAATCTAAATTCCCTATCATTCTGTCTCTAGAGCATGCAAAGAAGCCCACACAAGGAATGTTTTTGTGCATAGTTTTAAGTCACATTAAAATGGGGGTATGACCTACAGTCCGAATCCCCAAAAAAAACAACATACCGAAGGGGGTTGCAATGGAGGAGCGGAGGTGCAGGAGGCAGGGTCCACGGGTGCAAGGAGGGTGGAGACACAGCCTTGGGCCCGGTGCTGCAGGGGCGTCCGGTGCATGGTGGGGAAAACCATTTTCTATGTGCTTGTATTGCATTGCCAAGCGTCAACTGGATAATAGAGGTTGAGACTTCCAGAAAATGGCCACAGATGGAGATCCGCAGCAATTTTCTTGAAGTCTTAACCTCTAGTGTCCAGTCGCAGTTTGGCAGTGCAGTACAGGCAAATAGAAAATGGCAGCCCCCCCCGTGCACTAGAAAACCCCGCAGTAGTGGGCCCGCATCTGTGCCCCCACCCTCCATGCATCCGTGGACTTTGCCTCCTGCACCTCTGCTCCACCCCCACAGCCCCCTTGGTAAGCCATGGGTGACTATGGTGGGTCCAGGATGAGGTGCCATGTACCAGGATTGGGGGGGCTATAGTGGGTCCAGAATGGGGTGCAATGTACAAGGATTGGGGGGCTATGGTGGGTCCAGGATGAGGTGCCATTTACCATGATGGGTTGCCATGTACCAAGAGGGGGACCATATATATCAGGATGGGGTCCAGGATGGGGGACATATAAACTGATTGTAAGATGGACACTGGCACTGTAAGACGGAGCTCATTTAACATTATTTTTTTTGCTTTTCCTCCACCAAATTTGGGGTGTGTCTTATAATCCTGTGCATCTTATTAAGCAAAAAATCATGTAACTTTTATAGAGGCAGCAGTGGTGGATTATAATGAGGTCAATCTGGGCAGCCGCCCGGACCCAAGGCTCTTGGGGGGCCCAACCAACTAGAGTAAATTGCCTCCATTATAATCTGCCACTGTCCACAGGCACCGCTGATGTTAAAGCTGCCATGGAGCTGCTGCCGCCGTTGGCACTGCCACCCCACCCCCTCCTTCCTTCCGTACGTCATGAAGCTAGAGAAAGAGCACACAAGCAGTGGCGGGCCGAGCCGGAGACAGGGGGGCATGCTCCCACTGGGCCAGTCCCCCAGCAGTTATTCAGGGTGCCGGAGGACAGGCGCTAACCCACTGCATGTTTTATTGAGGCCACCAAAGTTTCCTTGTGGCCTGTTATCAAGTCATCATGCTGTGTCCTCATCACATGACTGCTGCTGGCAACACAAAGCCATGCAAATCTGTGCAGAGGAGGTGGGTGTGTGTTTATTATACAGGGGCAGCGTGTGGGGGGGGGGATGAATGCGAAGATTTATACAGGGGCAGTGTGTGTGCATGTGTGTGGGGTGGGGGGTTATACTGGGGCAGTGTGTGTATGTGTGTGTGAGGTGGGGAGTTTATACAGGGGGCAATATGTATGTGTGTGGTTTATGCATGGGCAGTGTCTGTGTGTGTGTGTGGTTTATACAGGGGCAGTGTGTGTGTATGGCTAGGTTCACACATACAAAACTATTTTTTTAACCCTTAGAAAAGCGATACGTTTTTCTAAGGGTGCCAATAGTGTCCCCTGAGGTTCTGGATGTTTTTTGGAAATTTTTGGCCTTAGTCATTTTTTCTTAAAAAACGCATATGCGTTAACGCATGGCGCTTATATGTACCATGCATTAACACATGCGTTTCCCATAGTGCCCCATGTTAAAAAAAAAGCATGCGTTTTTTAAGAGCACCCAATGTAGCGTTTTTTGGGATGCTGAACAAAAAAGCATGTGCTGTTAAAAAACGCAGTGACACTTAAGTGCTCCATGTGTTAACGCATATGCGTTTTTGGACTTAGGCTAGGGTCACACTTGCGTTTTTTCATGCTTTTTTGGAGACCTGCGTTTTTAAAAATGCATGTAAAAACGCACCCATAGGCCCCCATGCAAAAAAAGGCATGCCCTAATAGCAAAAACGCATGTCTCAATAGCAAAAATGCATGCCTAAAGTGCCATGCGTTTTTGGCATGAGTTTTTTGCACTTATGTGAGAAGCTGCCTTCAAAAACGCATGCATAAACGCATGGTACATTAGTACTATTTAGTACCATCCAAAAACGCATGCGTTTCCCACAGGGGCCCATGTTAAAAAACGCATGCGTTTTTAAATCAGCACCAAAAAATAGTTCATGAACTTTTTTTGGGTGCTGATTCAAAAACGCATGGAAAACCGCATGGGTGCCTGAAGGCACCTGAAAAAAACGCATGCAGAAATGAAATAATCATGCAGAAACGCATGCTTATTTTTAAGGCACCAAAAAAAAAAGCATGCCAAGTGTGACCCTAGCCAAAGATGGTATGTGGGAACAAGGCCTATGTGTGTGTGAGGTGGGGGTTTATACAGGGGGCAGCATGTGTGTGGTTTATACGGGGGTAGTGTCTGTGTGTGTGTGGTTTATACAGCGGCAGTGTGTCCGTGTGTGTGTGTGGTTTATACAGGCGCAGTGTGGCTGTGTGTAGTTTATACAGGGGTAGTGTGTGTGTGAGTGGTTTATACAGGGGCAGTGTGTGTGTGTGTGTGTGTGGTTTATACAGGGGCAGTGTGTCTGTGTGTGGTTTATACGGGGGCAGTGTGTCTGTGTGTGTGGTTTATACAGGGGCAGTGTGTCTGTGTGTGGTTTATACAGGGGCAGTGTGTCTGTGTGTGTGTGATTTATACAGGGGCAGTGTGTCTGTGTGTGGTTTATACAGGGGCAGTGTGTCTGTGTGTGTGTGATTTATACAGGGGCAGTGTGTCTGTGTGTGGTTTATACAGGGGCAGTGTGTCTGTGTGTGTGTGGTTTATACAGGGGCAGTGTGTCTGTGTGTGGTTTATACAGGGGCAGTGTGTCTGTGTGTGTGTTTGGTTTATATAGGGGCAGTGTGTCTGTGTGTGGTTTATATGTGGAGCCCACTGGGACGGGGTGCTCGGTACTGGACCGGGTTGCTGCTGGGGATGTCACGAAGGTCCTGGTCCGGACCGTGTCCCGAGTTCACACAAGTAAAATGGAATATATACAGGGGATAGAGTTTGCCGTGACGCCACCCACGGTTTCTGAGATGAGCAGACCCGTTGAAGTTTGGGTTGGGTGGTGGAGACGGACTTTTAAAACCGGGCTGTTCAGGGCCAATCTGTGACCCAAACCCCATTGGAAAACTCTGCTTATATCCCCAGTTAGAGCCAATCAAACATGCCAGCGGCTCATACTTGGCCAATCACCAAGAGTACACCAGCACCGCCGTACTCGCTCCAGTGATTTGAATTCGTAAAACACCCAAACTCCTACCCCGAATAGGTTAGCTTATCTCTAATGGCAACTTATTGGCACCCCACAATCATGTAGGGAGAAGGGTGTGAAGTCATGGGCTTTCATTTGCCACTGAAAGCTGTGTGAAGTAGATGAATCTAGAAACTTCTATAGGTAGCTGCTATACTGGGGAGAGGCAAAAAGGTAATATCTCAAAATAGAGGCATACATACACTTAGGGCCACTTTACACACACCAACCTATCTGTCCAACTTCTGAACAACTTACTGGTTGCAGTGAAATCATGGACACATTGCTCCATTTTGTGGCTGTGTACAAATGGAACAATGTGTCCATGATTTCACTGCAACCAGTAAGTTGTTCAGAAGTTGGACAGATAAGTTGGTGTGTGTAAAGTGGCCATTACACGTATTTACTAAGGTCTTAAGAAAGCTCTCAATCTGTAGATTTTGTAAAAAGGAAATATTTTCCTGCATGAAAATTTGTCAAGGTTAAGTAGAGGGCAATTACGTATGCTTCATGATTGTCCGGAAATAAGATAATGTGTGCATATAAATAACACTGTGCAATGTTATTAATAGCACTCATGGGCTCAGTGATAATCATCTCTTTTCAAACTGTAATTAATAAGACTTCACAGGGATCATGAATAGCAAGTATTCTAAACTTTAATCATGGGGACACAAAGAGGTTGCAAAAAGAAATTGTAAAGTACAATTAAGGAGACTTGGCCACATGCTGTGTAAAGGTTATTTGACTTATGTCCTATGTAGGAAATAAGGATGCTGTAACAGAAAAGCAAAAATCTGGAGCAAAACCAAAGACACTCTTCATTGGGAAAACAGCAGCTTTATTCACAAATCCATTAAAAACAAGCAGGGGCTGTCAAAGCAGCTACTATCATAGGGGAAGAGAGGGACCAACAGGTGTGCAGGAAGGACAATGATCGTCTTGTGCCCTTCAACAGGTCCAATAAGAAAATGACATAAAAGGAAAGTGTTTATACCGAATACATTCACCTTTTATTTGTAAAATTCAGAGAAACTCTTATTCTATTAGCACCGGAAAAGGATCACCATGGTAATCATGCAGTACATGCTGGCAATGAAAAAACACTGTGTTTTATTGGTCTTCAAGAGGTTAAGCCTTTTGTCTCTGGGGATGACAGACATAAATTATTACTGCAAAGAGAAGCATTATGGAACATTAATACTGATGAACAAGGTCCCCTCGAACTCAATGACAAGAATGATCTGTCTGTCCTCCTGTAAGCAATTATACCATATCTTTTTAAATGAAATGTTTTTAATCTGCTTGTTATAGCATATTGCATTTATATGTCACAAATAGTAGAGTATACAAATGCTTATTGGTGATGGGGTGCATCCGGTATACATACTTACCTTGCATTTCCATATTGGACCCGTTGAAGAGCCTCACGGCACAAAACAATTGTCGTCCTTCCTGCACAACTGTTGTTCTATTCGTCCCTCTATGATGGTAGTTACTCTAACAACCCCTGCTTGTTTTTACATTGGTGTCTGCACACTGACATGGATGTGGTTTGTAAGTGGATTGCACTTTTTATGAGAGTAGTGACAGCTGTTTAAATGCCATTTTAATGTGAATGTTTAAACATCTTGACTAAAGTGTGAACAGAATCCAAAGTAGTGATGGGCGAATCCTAAATTACTCGGAATCGCTTGACTCTAGCGAGTCCGAGCACAGGACTCGCTACTCGTTGCGAGTCTAGCGAGTCCAATGTTAATGAATGGGGAAGCGAGTAATAGCGAGTAGTGTGAGATTTACAAATCGCAGATGTGTCTCGGAAGCTTCATCCTGAAGCAATCCTAGTTTTGTCATTTATTTGCATTGGACTCGTTTACTTTGCAACTGTAATCGCTGGGAAACTCGCACAGATAAGAGTCCTGTCTTCTCTGTGTGCTGGCTTCCAGCTCCAGGGTCCTAGAGCCCGCCTGCTGCCTGATGTAGCAGAGCTGAGATTGTTCTCAGTCTGCTCATTCCCTGTGTACAGACATGAATGTCTGTGCACAGAGATGATGTAGCAGAGCTGAGATTGTTCTCAGTCTGCTCATTCCCTGTTCATAGACATCTATCTATGCACAGGGGATGTAGCAGAGAGGACATCGCGTTTTGGACTGCGTCGGACAGAAGAGGATTTTTTTAATTAAAGATGGAGTCCCTAATGGCTTTTTTTTTTTATTTCTAATAAAAAATTTTCTTTGTCTTGTGTTTTTTTTAAAACAATTTAATAGAAATTCATGGCGGTCATGTCTAATATTGGCGTGACCGCCATAAATTTTGGGCTTAGGGCCAGCTGATAATACAAAGCTGGCCCTAACCTCTTTATTACCCAGCTTGCCACCGCTACCAGGGCCGCTGGAAGAGCGGGGTTCAGCGCCAGAGGATGGCGCTTCAATGAACGCACCATCTTCTGGGGCGGCTGCGGGCTGCAATTTGCAGCGGGGGGTGCCCAGAAAGCTTGGCCATCCCTGCGCTGCGGATTCCAGCCCCAGCTGCTTAGCTGTACCTGGCTAGACATAGAAATTGCGCGGAGCCCCACGCATTTTTTTTTAATTATTTCATGAAATTCTGAGATTCTGACTCTGACTCTGAGACTCTGACTCTGAGACTCTGAAATTCATGAAATAATAAAAAAAAAATGCGTGGGGCTCCGCGCAATTTCTACGTCTAGCCAGGTACAGCTAAGCAGCTGGGGGCTAGAATCCGCAGCGCAGGGAAGCCCAAGCTTTCTGGGCACCCCCCGCTGCAAATTGCAGCCCGCAGCCACCCCAGAAGAGGGCGCGTTCATTGAAGCGCCATCCTCTGGCGCTGAACCCCGCTCTTCCAGCGGCCCTGGTGGCGGTAGCACGCTGGGTAATAAAGGGGTTAATACCAGCTTTGTTATACAAGCTGGTATTAAGCCCGAGATTCTTAATGTCAGGCCACGTTTGACCCAGCCACTAAGAATCTCCAATAAAGGGTTAAAAAAACACAACACAGAGAAAAATTTTTATTTGAAATAAAAAAAAAAGCCATTAGGGACTCCATCTTTAATTAAAAAAATCCTCTTCCGTCCAACGTAGTCCAAAACGCGATGTCCTCTCTGCTACATCCCCTGTGCATAAATAGATGTCTATGCACAGGGAATGAGCAGACTGAGAACAATCTCAGCACTGCTACATCATGTCTGTGAGCAGGCGGGCTCTAGGACCCTGGAGCTGCACAGAGAAGACAGCTGCAATGTAACAGCAGTTACTTTGCGAGTTTCCTTGCTATCACTGGCACAGTAGCCGAGTCTAATGCAAACAATGGCAATCCTAGTTTTGTCAGCGTTTCTGACAAAACTAGGATTGATATTGATTTCCATTGGACTCGTGCGAGTAATCACTGGGAAACTCGCAGAGTACCGAGTCCTGCGAGTCCCTTACTACTCGCCGAGTAACGAGTCCTAGCGAGTAGATTCGCCCATCCCTAATCCAAAGCCCTGAAAATCTCAGGATGATTGTGTAGCAGTATGATTGAGGTTGTTAGTTTTGTTCATTAGACAGATGGGCTAGGATTTTCTGAACATAACATCAATGATAAAATAAGAAATCCAAGGTAGATACATAACTAAAAAGTCAACACCTGCAATTGTGACACATTGCTTTGGTTTGCATGGATGTAACATTTGAATAGTAAAAAAGATTTGCCAAAAGCTAACTGTTACAGTCACAGTAAATGTTAACTTTTTAGGCAACTTTATTTTGTATTTTTAAGTGAATAATAGGGATGAGCAAGTACCATAATATTCATACTCGCTATACTCGCAACGAGTAGGTACCGGTACTCGGTACTCGTTGCGAGTATAGCGAGAATGAATACTTTCGCAGTGTATCTATAGATACACTGCGAAAGTATTCATACTCGCTATACTCGCAAAGTACCCTAAAAGTGATTAAAAGATGTTAAAAATAATAAAATTACATACTCACCTGTCCGACGCCTGCACCGGGACCGGCAAAGAAGACATCCGATCGCTGGACAAGGACCTGTGACTACCAGCCAATCAGAAGGCCGGTAGCGATTTGGCCAATCAGATGGTGCCACGTCACAACCACGTAATCGCTAGCGGCCACCTGATGGCCAGTTTGTAAGGTCCTGACAGTACACCTAGGACCTTGCAAACTGGCCAATCAGGTGGCTGCTAGCGATCACGCGGTTGTGATATGGCGCCATCTGATTGGCCAGATTGCTACCGGCCATCTGATTGGCTGGTAGTCACAGATCCTTGTCCAGCGATCGGATGTCTTCTTTGCCAGGTCCCGATGCAGGCGTCGGACAGGTGAGTATGTAATTTTATTATTTTTAACAACTTTTAATCACTTTTAGGCAACTATCGCAGTGCATCTATAGATACACTGCGAAAGTATTAGGACTACTCGCTACTCCCGAGTACACATAAGATACTCGGAGAATAGTGAGTAGCCGAATACCACTTCTATTCGGCGAATACCAATTAGTAGCGAGTATACTCGCTCATCCTTAGTGAATAATGATCCCCTACCTTTCACAATAATGATTGCACAAGACATTTTTCTTCTGCTGTGCAGTAAGAATGAGCAAAAAAATAAATGGTCATTCAAACGCAGTAAGACCGATGCCAGCTATGCTATATTGCTGATCAATCACACTGTCTGACATTGCTGTTGGCACCTCTCTTAACCCTTTCTTCCTATCAGTTGCATCTCTGTATTATTTCCATACTACTACTCTCATCACCTTCAGTGCTGCAGTTCTATAACATTTTACTTTCTGGACTGTTTGACCAATGTTTTATCACTTTTGCTCTTCAATTGCTGAGATATGAGCTTTGATGTATCATTATTATGCGAAAACCACCCTGCTGTGGCTATTGCATACCTCGCTTATGCTTTTATGCATGCTATAATAGTTCCCCCTGATTAGCTGTGCTATACCATGTAATGTGATAGCTACAAGTGTAAGGGTGCCGTCACACCTGGCGACGGCACCGCCAAAGTATTGGCAACGTAGGGGCATGGCCTATCGGCGCCGATATCGCCCTTGCGTCGCCTAATGTAAATGGGCGATGTCGGCTCCTCTGAGAGCTCGCCTGGTTTCACATCAGTGATGTGAAGCCAGGAGGGTGATCTGGGGTGATGGGTCCTCATCGCCCCATGTAAATGGCCGCTGGCGACCTGACAGGAGATAGGAGCCATAGGCTCCCATTTACTGCATCGCCGCTGGGGTTTTGAGAGACCCCAGCGGCGATGCCGCCTGTCAGATCACCGGCGCGTCGCTACAGGTGTCGCCCCATGTAAATGGGGGACGGCGACACTGGTGGGGCGCCAAAAACGTGCGCGCTCCTGCCAGTCGCCGCCGACATCTCCGGTGCCGTCACCAGGTCTGACGGTACCCTAAGAGTCAGTTATCAGAATCAGATGTAGGAAATAGATATCAGGTCAGGTGTGAGTTAGATATCCAAGTTAGTTGTTACAGTTGGTTTTCAGAGAAAGTGTCAAAGGAGAGTGTGAAAACCAGATGTAAGAATCAGATATCAGAAAAAAGTGTCAGAGTAAGTTGTAAGAGTCAAATTCCAAAATAAGAAGTAATACTGTAATCTTCTGAGATACTGGCCAGAGTCATGTTAGAGCCTGGCACATGGAATGACGAAGTCATAATGTGGATAATTTACATGAGAATGCAGATATGAATAATATTACAGTAAATCCACTGCTTTGTCAAGGTCCAAATTAACGATCAATTAAAAACATTTTCTTTCATATTCAAGTAATAATATGTACATAGGCAAACAAATAGAATTATACTTAACCTGAAATATTGAACATAGGCCTTCACCTATCAAATAACATTTTTTTCCTTATCTTGATAATCATTGTGAAACCTCTGAAGTGTCATATGTTCGTCTTGTCCATAACAATCAGTCATTTTCTATTTTGTTTTTCAAAGAATGAATCTGATGGTTAGTTGCTATGGATACCAAGGACATTTTCTTCTGAGACTGTTTTCATAGAAAGTCCAACCAATGTTAGGTCTCATCCTCATGATACTCACTTGGCCTGTACAATGTTACAGCGGGTACCGTGAAATCCATATTATAGAGCCATGGTACTTATAGAGCCATTGGCCTAGATAACATAAACTACAATTGGATTTAGCATCATGATTTCCTCCAAACATTGCTTGAAAGGGGAATATACAGTGTTGGCCAAAAGTACTGACATCCTTGCAATTCTGTCAGATAATACTCAGTTTCTTCCTGAAAATGATTGCAATCACAAATTCTTCGGTATTATTATCTTCATTTAATTTGTCTTCAATGAAAAAACACAAAAGAGAATGATGCAAAAAGCAAAACATTGATCATTTCACACAAAACTCCAAAAATGGGCCGGACAAAAGTATTGGCACCCTCAGCCTAATACTTGGTTGCACAACCTTTAGCCAAAATAACTGCGATCAACCTTCCAGGTAACCATCAATGAGTTTCTTACAATGCTCTTCTGGAATTTTAGATCTTCTTCTTTGGCAAACTGCTTCAGGTCCCAGATATTTGAAGGTGCCTTCTCCAAACTGCCATTTTTAGATCTCTCCACAGGTGTTCTATGGGATTCAGGTCTGGCTCATTGCTGGCCACCTTCAGAAGTCTCCAGTGCTTTCTCTCAAACCATTTTCTAGTGCTTTTTGAAGTGTGTTTTGGGACATTGTCCTGACGGAAGACCCATGACCTCTGAGGGAGACCCAGATTTCTCACACTGGGCCCTACATTATGCTGCAAAATTTGTTGATAGTCTTCAGACTTCATAATGCCATGCACACGGTCAAGCAGTCCAGTGCCAGAGGCAGCAAAGCAACCCCAAAACATCAGGGAACCTCCACCATGTTTGACTGTAGGGACCGTGTTCCTTTCTTTGAATGCCTCTTTTTTTCTCTGTAAACTCTATGTTGATGCCTTTTCCCAAAAAGAGAGAACATTCTTCCAAAACGTTTTAAGCTTTCTCAGGTAAGTTTTGGCAAACTCCAGCCTGGCTTTTTTATGTCTCAGGGTAAGAAGTGGGGTCTTTCTGAGTCTCCTACCATAAAGTCCCTTTTCATTCAGACGCCGACGGATAGTACGGGTTGACACTGTTGTACCCTCGGACTGCAGGCAGCTTGAAATTGTTTGAATGGTAGTTGAGGTTCTTTATCCACCATCCGCACAATCTTGCGTTGAAATCTCTTGTCAATTTTTCTTTTCTGTCCACATCTAGGGAGGTTAGCCACAGTGCCATGGGATTTAAACTTCTTGATGACACTGCGCACGGTAGACACAGGAACATTCAGGTCTTTGGAGATGGACTTGTAGCCTTGAGATTGCTCATGCTTCCTCACAACTTGGTTTCTCAAGTCCTCAGACAGTTCTTTGGTCTTATTTCTTTTCTCCATGCTCAATGTGGTACACACAAGGACACGGGACAGAGGTTGAGTCAACTTTAATCCATGTCAACTGGCTGCAAGTGTGATTTAGTTATTTCCAACACCTGCTAAGTGCCACAGGTAAGATACAGGGGCTGTTAATTACACAAATTAGAGAAGCATCACATGATTTTTCTAACAGTGCCAATACTTTTGTCCACCCCTTTTTTATATTTGGTGTGGAATTATATCCAATTTGGCTTTAGGACAATTCTTTTTGTGTTTTTTTCATTGAAGACAAATTAAATGAAGATAATAATACAAAAGAATTTGTGATTGCAATCATTTTCAGGAAGAAACTGAGTATTATTTGAGAGAATTGCAGGGGTGTCAATACATTTGGCCAACACTGTACATCTTGGTACATAGTATTTCAATTTATAATTCATAGTTCCTCAATAGCATACTAAGCAGCTGCATATCTCTTGCTGTGCTATATACATACACATATGTATTGTTAATACAGAGACCAAAGAATGATGAGTACATATAGGCCCAAAAAAGAACACCAAAAATGCCCATGCTAGTGCTCAGAATGCAATTCAGTTTATTAATCAATTACGTTGTGGACAGCTTATACAAATCTTGGAGACGGGATAAACAAAGGACCGAGGATAGAGGCAAGGCAGGAGAAAACCATAACACGAAGACAACAGAGGGAAATAAAGTGCATCTGGTACAGTAAAGGGTCCAAATACAAAGTGACAATATTGGGTCCCAATATTATGGCAAGGAATAATACAAGTGTAGAAAAATCCATCCCTATATCCATCTCTAAATAACTACTGGTTCCCAAATGTAAATTATTGCTCATTCATACTGTGTCCAGGAGTCATGCGTCCCTCCGTGTTAGCTTGTTAAGGTGCAGCTCTGACAATTGTTTCGCTGTATGCTGCTTCAGGGGCGTGTCAAATGCTCCAAGCAGGGTAGGTTTGTTTTTGCAGAATAAGGCTGCATGCACACGATCCAGAAAAGCAGCATTTTGGATGCAGCGTATTACTGCTGCGTCCATAGCGCTGAATTGTGCAGTACAAGTACAGTGGATGAGATTTCTAGAAATCCTATGCTCATTGCGCTTTTCCCCACTACAGCGTTATTTCAACTGTAGTGCGGGTTGTCACACTTCCGCATCTCCGCAGCATGTTAATTTAATCCCACAAGTCAGAAGTGAGCCCCAGAGAGTGAATGCAAAGAAGAGCCACCCTGCACATAATGTACATCGTGGGCACAGGACAGCTGCACTCACCCTGTGTTTACCCACAGCTCCCCTCAGGTCCGAAGGCACTGCGTCCAACATGCAGCACCTCCGTATCATGTGCATAAACCCTTAAGGTACCTTTACACGCCACAACTTTTGGCGGCAATCGGAGGCAACCGAACGTGCGCGAGCACGTTTTTCACGGTTGCCTCGGAATGCCGAAGGCGTATTTACATGCCGCAATTGCGCCCTCAACTTAAGGTGATCCCGGAAGTTCCCTCACCAACATTGGGAAACATCCGGTTGACTCCTGACGCCGCTTCACACGCTGCAAACCCCAAAGGAATGTGGGCGTACATTTCTGCGCCGCAAGAACATAGGCGTGACAGACTTGTGTATTCTGCTCACCAAACACTCTGATTAGACAACGCAATAGCGTCATTATTGGCCAGCCTACACTGAAAGGCTGGCTAATACATGACGCCATTGTAATTGTGTATTGTGAATGGACAGCTCTTCAAATATGTCGCCCTGTGAAGGGACAGCCAATGGTAACACACTAGCCACCACCAATCATCGCTAGGGGGGGCGGTCTCCAACATGCTGTGGTACGCCTCCGGGAAATCAGTAGGCGACGCTGATTCCATCCCTATCGCCACTTCACATGCCGAAACCAAGGAAATTCACCTTCATGGCTGCGTCTGGTTTTTGAACAATGCTCTGAAGTCGCAACCGGGAGCAACTTTCAAGATCACCACCGGGTTCCACAATTACACGTTGCAATTTCGTAGCAATCTCAGGGCAACGATGACAGAACTCCGGATTGCCTCTCAGTTTCTACACCATAGTTGCGGCGTGTAAAGGTACTTTAAAAGGAGCATACGGGCTAGGAAACTAACTGGATCTGGGGGCAAATAGATTATAAGTGCTACATTCCTTGCCTAGGTGATAAACTACCACTAATAGACTCCAGGGGTGGCAGATAACCTAGGCAATGAGACTATGCTATGAAATAAATATCCCTGCATTTTTGAGAACAAAGATTTTTAATAAGAGATAAATTGGAATGTTGCTTCATTTTTCCTTGGACTTTGCAAATATTCTCATTTCAAAGTTGAGACGTTTTGTCCACGAGTCTAGAAATTGCCATATTATAAAAAAAATTGATCTGTCTAGGCAAAAGAAAACCATTAAAAAGAATGGTTACTGTAAATAATTGTACAATTGGAATACTGTGCAGGTAAAAATTTTTTTTACTCAATCATTTTCCGACTCATGAACCAAATGTAGAGTGATTCAAACCATATTGGTCAAATTATCCAAACAACTATTTTAACATGAATGTTTCTAATTATACCTTCAATTTTCTCAGTTCGGTGTCGAATGGCTGCTGTGCTCCATATGGTACAATACCTTAATTATTTCAGTTAAGGCCCTTTCACATCAGCGTTTTTTTAAATTTGCGGCAGATGCGGTGAAAAAAACGCATCTGCCGCAATTACCGCATACCGGCTGCACTTGCGGCGCGGTTTCGGTAAACGCCATGCAAAGTATAGGCGTACTTGCGGCAGGTGCGGCAAGTGCGGTTTTGCACTTGCGGCAGGTGCGGCCGCGAAAAAAAACGCGGTCAGCCGCGTTTTTTTTTGCGGCCGCACCTGCCGCAAGTGCAAAACCGCACTTGCCGCACCTGCCGCAAGTACGCCTATACTTTGCATGGCGTTTACCGCAACCGCGCCGCAAGTGCAGCCGGTATGCGGTAATTGCGGCAGATGCGGTTTTTTCACCGCATCTGCCGCAAATTTAAAAAAACGCTGATGTGAAAGGGCCCTTAGTCTCTTCTCCTTTAAAAAATGTGCAGATTGATATTGCAAGCACGCCCACCTTTTTCTTCTCCGTTGACCTTTCTGTGGCTGTATTTTGCTTTATAACTCAAGATTTTTCAGTTAAAGCCCGAAAAATAAAATACCGGTTTTCATAAATTTATAAGAGATCCAGCAATAACCAGGAGGAAATATTGTTGCAATAAAAGAAAAATGTTGCAGCAAGAAATTCTTCTTTCAGACAGGAAGATAAATAATGAGTAAGGAAAACACAAGAATTGGATAAGCTTGTAGCAAAGCTCCTGAAGTATGTTCTGGTAATAGGATCAATCATGTCAAAACTAATGGACAAACACCTTCTAGAAAAAAGCAGAAGAAAGTTCCTCGCTCCCCTCATACTGTTCCCCACTGCTATTACTGTGTCACTGGCTGTAATTAGGTATTCATGTCATTAATTTATGCATTGGTGTAAATCTCCTATTTACTGAATGCAAATCCCTTATGAATCAGACTTTTAAATCCTCTGATTTACATGGGATTTACATTTAGAAATGTCAGAAAATAATATGAATAATTAATGGTAAATATGCAATAAAAACATATTTTGAAGGTCTATTTGTCTACACAGTCATGGCCGAAAGTGCTGGCACCCTTGAAATTGTTCTAAAAAATGAAATATTTCTCCCAGAAAATTATTGCAATTGGACGTTTTTTCATACATATGTTTATTCCCTTGTACATATTAAAATGACACAAAAAGAAGACAGTGAAAATAGGAAAATTGTACTTTATTTCCGACAAAATCGCAATATTGGACCATACAAAATTGTTGGCACTTTACCAAAATTGTGGATAAGCAACTTTGTTTCAAGCAAGTGATGCTCGTTCAATCTCTCCTGTGGAAAATCACACCTCAAACCACATAAAAAGAGAAGTTGTGTGTGCCACACTAAGCATGGATTCAAAGGGACAAGGTGTTACCAGTCCGCGCTGCCACAGAAGACACGTAGCCAATAGCTTCAAGTTATTCCCTAATGAAGGAGAATAGCAGGCTCTGAAACGTATCAGATGGATCCAATAAACCTGAAATAACTCGAAGCTATTGGCTACGTGTCTTCTGCGGCAGCGCGGACAAGTAACACATTGCCCCTTTGAATCTTTAGATTATCTACCACATTGCACGCGGAGGTGTGGGTCCTGCAGCAGTCACCATTACATGATTCTGATGCTGGTTGTGTGCTACACAACCTAAAAAGGTGAGCAGTGATTATTATGGCTTCAGAGCCACTCTGCTTTAAAAACGATAAGACCGTATTGCGCTTGCTTCCTTTGAAGTGATTACACTAAGCATGGAGACGTCAGAACCAAAATTATTGAAAAAAATCAACAATGTCAAGGTTGCAAGTCCATCTTGATATCTCTTGTCCATGATGCGCAACATAATCAAGAAGTTTACAACCCAAGGCACTGTAGTTAATCTTCCTGGACAATAATGGCAGAGAAAAATTGATGAAAGTTTGGAATGCAAGATAGTCTGAATGGTGGATAACATGCAACTGACTATAAGATGCATGGAGGATTGGACAACAGAAAATTGGAGAAAAAAATATTAGTATTAAAACTACCCTGATAAATATAAAGATGTGGAGGGGGTACAGTGGGGGTAATGTTGGATGGGTTCAGTTGCACCCCTTATGTGGTGCTCCAGTGTAGAAGATGGGGATAATGATTTAATTTAAATTGGTAGAAGTATATTAAGAGGGTTGCACCCCCAAATAAATATATATTAGATACTGTCCCTAACAGTGACATACCAAGGTCCTAATACACTTTACTTAGGTGTCTTGTGCCAAAGTTCATAAAGAGTACAAGGCCATTTATTGTGAAATCAGCTATACGTCTGGTGTGTTACATGTATAATGTTGTTTATCTAATCACTTAATCTCCTTATACACAATTTGGCTGGGTGTGAACCATAGTAGACGGTATTGTAATATCCATACTATAAATGGCTATGGCAGATTTTATTTCAAGCAGTCCTGTACTAAACTGATTTTCTGTGTGCTTCATAAACAGATAAAAGTGGGCAAACAAGGCTGGAATCACGTACGTATAAAATATGGTGCATTGACTGTGCAATATAGGGAAATATGGAAATGCAGGAGATCGGCCCTTACCTGGTAGACTGAGACTCTTATAATTGTAAATCAACTTGTTATCAATGTGTGTGTTTTATTTTTATTTGACTTGTGCACCAAGGATCATTTCTATTAACCCTAAAAAGCTCAGGTCAGTCTCTCCTGCTAACCATTTATTACACATATTGAGAGAGAGAGCGAGAGAGAGAAACAGAAAGAGATAAATGTGCAGCTACTTGCTATCTCAGTGATAGGATAGGGCATTCATAAGTGCTGTGCTCCTTTGATTAAAGAAAGCAGTCAGAGAGGTGTGACACTTCTGGCTTCACTGACTATAGACTATGAGATACATGTAGATTTTAGCGAGATATTAACTTGATAAACAAAATGCATCTTACAGTCCAAAAAATATTTGCTTTTTGTTTTTTCCTCCCCTTCCTTCAAGCAACTTTATATTTTTTCCATCTATATAGCCATATGAGGGCTTGTGTTTTTGCGGGATCAGTTGTGCTTTTCAATAATAGCATTAATTTTACCATATATTGTACTGAAAAATGGGACATTCCAAGTGTGATGAAATTGCAAAAAAAAGTGGAATTCCACAATTGTTTTGACTTTTTTTTTTTATCTACCATGGTTGCTATATAGTAAAACTCACCTGACAGTATGATTCCCCAGATGAGTATGAGTACACAGATAACAAACATGTATAGTTTTTTTACTTCTGTGAAAAAAAATTGCTATTGTCGCATATTTCCAAGAACTGTAACATTTTTATTTTTTAGAATCTGTGGCTAAATTACAGATTACCTTTTGCACCTTGATACCATTTTTGGGTAGATCTTATGTTTTGATTAACTCTTATTCTAATTCTGATTTTTTACATTTTTTTGATAAACTGCCTACTAATCGGATTATTTTTTTTTTTAGATCATACATTTCAGAATGCAGCAAATGTTTATTTTTAATTGTTTTATTTTAACTTTTTGTGTGTTTTTATTTTTTTGAATAGTTTTAAAGGGAACCTGTCACCTACCTAAAGCCCCCAGCCTATCACCACCTGTCCCTGCATCTTCCTATTACTACTCTAACTATCCCATGCTGTCCTAAATCTGACCTGTGACTGTGTAAGAAAAGGGTTTTGATACTCACTCATTAGTATGTTAATGATTCGGGGGGCTACCATTGCTAGCCACCCTGAGCGTCCTCTGTATGTCCCCTTCGCCGCCTCCTTTCATGTGTATCACGTCCCGATTAGCGTGATGTCGACTTCCCAATGCGCGTTCCCCCTGCCTGGCTCGTCCATCTGCAGAGTTTTGGATATGACGCCCAACACGTCATTTCCGGGACTCCGTACGCCGATTTCGGGCTGAGCAGTACGCATGCTCTGTGGAGCACAGTACGTCAGCTCATCTGTGATGAGCGTACGTGCATCCCCAGAGTGACGCACACTGCTCAGCCTGAAGTCGGCCTACGGAGTCCCAGAAATGACGGGGAACCCGCATTGGGAAGTCAACATCACGCCCATCGTGGCGTGATTCACAAAAAAGGAGGCTGCGAAGGGGACATACAGAGAATGCCCATGGGGGCTATCAACGGATCATTATCATACTAATGAGTGAGTATCAAAACCCTTTTCTTACACAGTCACAGGTCAGATTTAGGACAGAAAGGGATTGTTAGAGTAGTAATAGGAAGATGCAGGGACAGGTACTGATAGCCTGGGGGGGCTTTAGGTAGGTGACAGGTTCTCTTTAAAAACTTGTTACTGCATTTCCAATCCCTTTAGGGGACTTGAAGCTGATATAGTCTGATCACTTGTGCTATACAGAGCAACTGCAGAAATTATTATGTCCTTTGAACGCCGTCCAACAGCTGTTGTTAATAGTAGGACACAAGGGTCATCAGCTGATCCTTGGCTGACATCATAACCCCCACTGCCATCAGCATATTCAGAACATGATTGTGGAACACCGATGGGAGCGGGGAATGATGCGCACCACTGCTGGCGCATGTTAAATCCCACTCAGAGATTTCTAGAGAAAATGGGTAGACAAGGGCACAATGGGTCTTATCTATTTAGTACAAAGGAGTGTATGCAGTGTGTGAACTGCTCACCTTATATGGTTGTGTGACCCACAACCTGCTGCAGGATCCCCCAACTCAAAGGATGGTCACGTAATCCAACAGGACAAAAAGATAATAAGATAATTTGATCCGCGCTGCTGTATAAAATACATGTCCACTGTATAGTAAACCGATGATCTTTATTCTTTATTCTTACGCATTTCAAGGTTGTCCCGACCTCTTCCTGAGGGATACTGAAGAGATACTGATGTATCCCTGAGGAAGAGGGCAGGATGACCTTGAAACGCGTAGGAATGAAGAATAAAGAATAAAGATCATCGGTTTACTATACAGAGGAGGTGTCTTTTATAAAACAGCGCGGATCAAATTATCTTTTTGTCCTGTTGGCCTATCAGAGATTGACAGCAGGAATTAAGTGGTTGATCTCCGATAAACCTGCACCTGTTAGAGGCACATGACATCTCTGTAACTTGGGGCCTGTGTACTTCCATCAAAGGCAGGGACATGACATATGACATAAATATACATCATATGTCATGAAGGGGTTAACAATTACAATTAATGTTTGGATGTATTTATTGTTGCACAAGAGGGTCACACCAGAAACTGAAAGAAAAGGTTCACATACTTTTTCCAAAAGATTAAGAAATTTTCGTGTTAGGGAGCGCTCTGGACACAGGACCCAAGGGAATAGTCTTGGAATTCCAAGACTAATCCCTTGAGTCCTGTGTCCGGAGCGCTCTCTAGCACAAAAAAATTCTGAATCTTTTGTCCTTATTTCCCGGTGGGAGATCGTGTGGAGCAGCTTGGGACAAGACCTCTATACCTTGCAATAGGACCTGGTGTTACGTCAATAGTGGCATCAGGTGATCGGGACCACATGACCAAAACGCAGCCAGAGATCCAGGAACTCAGAGATGCCGCAGACCCCAACTGAGGCGCCATTAACCGAGGTTGTGCTAGGCGAGCACAACCTAAACAGGTGAGGGGCCATCCCCTCGTCAACTAAGCGTGATTTCAAACTGTACCCGCGGATCCTTCTCAATTGCGCCTTTCTGTTTTCTTCTTTTTGCACATACTTTTTCCAAACACAGACATGTTATATTGTATAATTGTTCTCTATAAAAAATGGCAAATTCCACTATTTTGACTAATTTGGTTGATTTTCTAATTTTAATTTACTTATAATGCTTTTCTGAAAATCCAATGTACAGTGCTGTGCAAATTAATTGGGACAAAATATTTTTTTAAGTAAAATCATGAGTTGGTTACCAGTCAGTGATTCAAACCAGTTTTAACTGCTTTGAACAGGTGTGAGTGTACAACCTTGAGTAAGAAAATGTGGTGTGACTGGTTTTAGTCAGAAAATAACAGCTAGCTACCCCCCCTCAGCTTCAGGTGAGAGTTTGTTTCTGTGAGGAGTGGTTTAGTGTACTTTTTCTCTCAGTGTGATTTGTGCCTGTAAAAATGGATGTTTCTCCGCGGATGATGTCTAGAATTGTTACTCTTAATGAACATACAAGTCTGACTGTAAGAGAAATTGCTTCCACCGTTGGTATTGGAAAATCTACCGTTTGAAGAATAATTCGCACACACAATGAAACTGGATCGTTTTCTCCAAAACGAAAAGGGAAATGTGGAAGAAAAAGGAAAATGACACCAAGAACTGATAAAACACTTATCAGAAATAGTAAAATTAATGCAAGAAAAACTTACTTCGTCCCAATTAATTTGCACAGCACTGTAGTTTTAACTCTAATTTATGGAGATATATGAAAAATTCTGAGGGGTTTACACACTTTCAAACATCAATCTAAACTAGGGCGGGAACATCAGGCTGCGAGGGCCACCAACAAGTCAGGTCTTCAAGATTTCCTTAGTATTGCGCAAGTGATAATTGAATCACCTTCACTGGTGATAATTCCAACCCCTGTGCAATGTTAAAGTGTAAATGTCATTTCATTTAAAAAAAAAAAAAACAATACTGCACTGGTTGTTAAATATGAGTCATATTGCAGCAAAGATTATTCTTTTTGTGTGCCATGTGAGTTATTTCATCAACTTTTTTATGCTCTTTTAAAGACTGCATTTTAGCACTGTGTGGGTGTGGCCAGAGTCCCTTGGTGTGAGCCAGCACTGTGTGTGTATTTACACAGCATCCAGGGCCGGCTCCAGGTTTCTGTGGGCCCCGGGCGAAAAAGTCTGTGGGCCCCCTTTAGTACATATCATGGACTATAATATATATATTGCCGCACACTTACCGCAAGCCCCATAGACAATGCATGGGGCTTGCCGCAAACGTGTAGCAAGTGCAGCCGCTAGGCGGAAAATGCGGCAGATGCGGATTTTTTTACCGCAACTGCCACATTTTAAAAAAACGCCTATGTGAAGGCAGCCTTACAGGAACAGTGACTGCTGAAACCAGCAAGAGCTGTTTCTGACAGTGAGTATATTACACGTTGTTAGGAGCGGGCTAAAATGCGTTTGCATTCTCTTGCGCTTTTTAAAAATACCCTTCAAATGAAAAATGTTGCATTTTTGTGCGTCTGAGGATGCTTGGTATATACACAAGCATCCTCAAGCACACAAAAAATGCAAGCAGCTCAATGGAGACACACTGCCATATGGGTGGCACCGCTGCCAAGCGGCGTGTCTGGCCATCCAGATCTCTCTTTCTCCTCACCTTTCTTCTCGCTGCTCCGGTCTCCTCCGGTCACTCTGCACATATCAGCACAGTCATGACAACATCGTGCCCCTCCATGCTGAGCTGCAGAATGCAGACAGCGGCAGAAGAGACTCTGGAGAAGAATGCTGCTGGCAAAGGTGGCTGAGACTATAGGAGCGGAATCCGCGGGGGGCTACCACTGGTACACATACCTCGTACGCACGCGGCTCTGCTCCATACACCTCCTACGCACGTGGCTCTGCTTCATACACCTCCTTGGCACGCGGCTCTGCTCCATACACCTCCTACGCACGCGGCTCTGCTCCATACACCTCTTACACACGCGGCTCTGCTCCATACACCTCCTACGCACGCGGCTCTGCTCCATACACCTCCTACACACGCGGCTCTGCTCCATACACCTCCTACGCACGCGGCTCTGCTCCATACACCTCCTACGCATGCGGCTCTGCTCCGTACACCTCGTACCCACGCGGCTCTGCTCCATACACCTCGTACCCGCGTGGCTCCGCTCCATACACCTAGTACACACACGGCTCCGCTCCGTACACCTAGTACCCACACGGCTCCACTCCGTACACCTAGTACCCACACGGCTCCGCTCCGTACACTTAGTACCCACATGGCTCTGCTCCATACCCCTCGTACACACACGGCTCTGCTCCATACACCTAGTACACACTGGGCTCCACTCCATACACCTCGTACACACTGGGCTCCGCTCCGTACACCTCGTACACACACGACTCCGCTCCGTACATCTAGTACCCACATGGCTCCGACCGTACACCTCGTACACACACGGCTCCGCTCCGTACACCTAGTACCCACTCGGCTCAGCTCCGTACACCTCGTAAACACATGGCTCCGCTCCGTACACCTAGTACCCACTCGGCTCCGCTCCGTACACCTAGTACACACTCGGCTCCGCTCCGTACACCTAGTACCCACTCGGCTCCATTCCATACACCTAGTACACACTCGCCTCTGCTACATTCACACTGTAAATCCCTCCTGACCCCACACATAAACTTCACCAAATTGCCATACACCTAGTACACACTCACCTCTGCTACATTCACACTGTAAATCCCTCCTGACCCCACACATAAACTTCACCTAATTGCTATGCTGGCCATCATGATGCTCAGAGTCCTGCATACACTGAGGAGCTGGTCATGTGACCCCTGACTCCACCCTCCATTGACATCATCACAGGTCCTGTCAGTCCAGAGTGTGCAGCTCTGTCGGCTCCCAGGGAGGGAGATCTCCGGAGCTGCAGGAGGCTGAGTGCGCCCTCCCTGCAAATGACCCCCCAGCTGCCCCCTGGATATGGCCCTGGCTGTGGGGGCAGTGTGCTCAGGGGCCCCTGAGGCTAGGGTCACACTTGCATTGTGACCCTAGCCTGATGCAAGTATTTTCGGCTGCAGCACATAGCTTTTAATGCTATGCGCTGGAGCCCATAGAAACCCGATGTTTAAGTTGCCAACCATTGGTTGTCAATGTAAACATCGGGTTTCTATGAGCTCCGTTGCTGGCAGCGCATAGCATTAAACGCTCTGCGCTGCAGCAGACAATACTTGCGTCAGGCTAGGGTCACAATGCAAGTGTGACCCTAGCCCTCAGGGGCCCCGTGGGCCCCCTCCAAGCAGTCGGGGCCCCGGCACTTGCCCAGGTGCGCCGGGTGCTGACGCCGGGCCTGACAGCATCCCTCACCTCCCATACTGTATACTCTTACTTGGGATCCTGCATCTGCTGTGTTAAGTCTCAGCTCTTGAGAGTAGGCTGAGGTGTAGAGCCATTGCCATGGTAATGCAGCTATGCAGACAGGGAATCTTTCTAATAACACTGCTGATGTGACAGCAGATAAGGGTCCCATAAGCTGTGTGGAGGAAACACCTGAGAAGAGTCAGCAGTGTGATGTGGAGCAGAGAAGGGTAAACAGAAATAGTGACTGACCAGAGAAGTCAGTTGACAGAGCTTGTGCAGAGGAGTTTACACTGAACCTGACGGAGCTTAGCCCCATGCTGTAGGCTGAGGTGATCTGATACATTATTTCCTCACCAACTCAGTTAGGAGCTTGCACTGTGTAGGCCCTGCCCCCTTTCTTAAGTGGCCATATTCAGTGTGAAGACAGATCTGATAGAGAATGTGCTTCCCTCACAGTGTACTGGGGACACCTTGTGGAAGGTTTATGAATAGTTTCCGTACAGATTTCATTAATCATTTTGAAAGTTAATTATAATCACTTGCTCTACATTATTATTAAATAAAAATTTTATTGTCAGTTATGCACGCTTTAAGGAAATACTGAAAACATGACCTGTTGGCGGCTCTCGTGGACTGGCGTTCCCAACACCTAATCTAATCTATCTATTTCTCAACCCCCGGCTGCATCTCACCCCTGGTTGCATCTCACCCCTGGTTGCACCTCGCCCCTGGTTTCACCTCTTTTCTGTGTCCCTGGCTGCACCACTTCCCTAGCTGCCTTCCACCCCCGGCTACACCTCACCCCTGGCTAAATAAAATCCAGGACTGCATCCCATCCCAGGCTTTACCCCACCCCCTGACCGCACCCTACTCCTGGCCACATCATATCCTGAACCGTGTACCCCGGTCCTTGGCTGCCCCCTAGCCCTGTCTGTGCCGCTTCCCCATCTATGATCCCCCATCCTCAATGTCCATCACCTGACCCCCGGCAGCTTCCCCCCAACTCAACCCCATCCCCAACCCTACCTCGCTCCCGCCTCTTCCACGCACCTCTCCCGCCCCAACCCACCCTTGCGATATGTTACCGCTAAAATCTGCACACTTAACCGCTACCCACAATGCTTCCCCTCCTTTTCACCCTCACCCCCATCCTACTTCACTTCCTTCTAACCCCGAACATCCCTCCACCCACCAAGGCTGCAGTGATCTCTCCCTCCTTCCTACCCATACATCTCACCCCCTTCTACGAACTGTTCCTTCACACCCAGTCCCTCTTCTCCAGCTCCCACCTTCTAACCCTCTCGCTGCTACTCCTACTTGCAGCGACATATCCCCCAATCCTGGACCTCTCTACCACATCCCTCTGCCCGCCTCCAACACGTACCCATCCCCCATCACAAACTTTCGCAACCCCCACAACCTTATACCCATTTGTGGCACACCTGTAGGGGATTGCCACAGGATCCACTGGTGCAAGGAGGCATTTACACCTTGGTACACACAGCACACAATACCTTCCACCCCAGACCTGAAGGGGGAGCTCTACTGGCTGCCTTAAGCCAGTTTCCCCTTTAAAAGATCCAGGCCTGAGGGGAGTAGTCAGTTGGTCCAGTGAGTAGCAGTTAGTTCCAGAGAGAGGAGAGAGCAGGAGTGAAGGAGCTGGTCACTGGGATAAAGCTAGTCCCAGGACCAGGGAACACTGACCCAGCTGTGCTGCACCCTAGGTAGAGGGTCGGAAGCCAGTGGAGGAAGCAGGGAATTAAAGAAGGGAACAGATCAAGCTTCCTTTAGCTCACCAGACACCGGAGTCCGACACTGCAGCATTAAAAGCCCGGAAGGACCAGGGGAAACTAATTCCCCTGAGGTAACAGACTAAGAGACACTTGAGACTGACCAAGCACAGGACCAGGGGCCAAGGGAAGAATAGGGACCCCGCAGAAGGACCTCATTGTCAGTTATAGAGCAAAGCCCTGGGAGGGAAGAAGGAGCAGCGAGTTCAGTTACAGGCAGAACTTACCCCAAAACCACAGTACACAGTGACAGAGGAGGCCTCACAACTCTCCAAGGTGAAAGTCCCAAATTGCACCGAGGACCTGGTTACTTCTCTGGACTGTACCTGTTACCCATCATCAGTAAAAGGTACCGAAACAAAGACTACTGTCTGTGTGTGTGCCTGCTTACCCGCCGCTACCCACAGCATTAACCGCAGAGACGCTACTACGACTCCCCTCATCCATCCCCGCTGCCCTGAGGTAAAGCTCCACCTGTGAGCTTTAATTATATGCCCACCTGAGTAGGTAGCATGTCTCTAAGGGGTGGGCACCCCTAGAGACATGATGGTCACAATTATTAGGAATATGAAAGCTTTTTTTAAAGATCTTACAGTTTGCTCATCCCTGTGGCAGTAATCCAGTTACCGGATTGTGGCTTCAGCAACACATTTTGCATGTGGATGCGGTGAACGCAATTCTCTATTAAAGTGTGACCCTAGCCTAATAAAAAAAAGCAATACAAAGTGGGCAGCACTCAATTGTGAATTGCATACAAAGGTGTATTCTCAAGCTGTCTCAGGAGTAGCACACAACATGTGATAGCTGCAGCCAATCGGAGATGTAGATGTAATTGGCTGCAGCACTCATGTGCTGTCGTCATGATGCCACTGCTTAAAGCTATCAACAAAGACCTGGTTTAGCATTCTTTATACAGTGGAAAAGTAAATTAAATGAATCTTGAACAATCATAGCAAATCTGGTCTAGATAAAGCTTTATTATTTCAGAGTTGTAGTCTTTTGGATAATTTTTCTGTATCTGGTATTAGATGAGTTTGTATAAATATCAGTGTGTGACTACAGTCAATAAATAACGGCTCTATTGAAAATTAAATGTCTCTCCTCCTCCATGCGTACCTCTATATATTTCCATCCTAACTATATGGGAGGTATATTCTGACATTGTATTTTTCCACTGAACATGAACTGAATCTTTAATCTGTTGATCTTCAGCCTTGCTTTCATGTGCATTCTTTTGAAGTGATATTTTATCTGACAGTAGAAAGCTAAAGTGCTGAAATAATCCAGTGTATGCATCATTCATTAGCTCACTATTTCTCTCCATTCGACTTTGGAATGATTATTTAGCAGGATGTGTGGGAGCCGAATTTTGTCAATGGGAAGAGGTTTTATTTCTTAATGGTTTCTAGTTTGTTGAAAGAAAAAAGAGCTTTCCAGCGCAGCCATCCTTACCTTGTCATACTAATTGGACACATTTCATCTTTTCTGCTTAGTTGCCAGGGCTTCCTATCCTCTCATTAACCTCCAAGAGGAGGAAATAAAATGCTGCAAATGCATGATACCATAGAGAAGGATTCAACTCTAGTGTCCATTACACGTGTCTATGTTATATATTTTTTTTACAATTTTACCACCTCTTTATTTGATAAAGAATTGTATATGATTAAACAGAAAAGCCATTTATGGTATTTTGCTAGTAAAGTGCAGATCAGTTTAATTTGTAATTTCTTGTTTTGCCTATGAAAATTGCTAAATCGGCATAGATACACAATGTCCATGTGCTTATGCTTAGATACCGTAATACCACTACCAAGCCTCTTATAAT
This sequence comes from Allobates femoralis, assembly GCA_033576535.1. Classification (NCBI taxonomy): domain Eukaryota; kingdom Metazoa; phylum Chordata; class Amphibia; order Anura; family Aromobatidae; genus Allobates; species Allobates femoralis. Next base: position 106,329,990 of record JARQOC010000002.1, read on the forward strand.
TTGCAAATTCCTATTGCTGTCTTTTTTTAGGTAATTTAAAGATTTCTGTGCTACTTGTGAAATGATATCCCTTTTCTATTGTTATAAATCCCACAATGCTCCAAATCTGTTTTGCTAAAGCTAACACTCTGAGGTTTGCACATTCTTTTTAGTGTTAGAAGTAGAGAGCCAGTCTGATCTGCAACAAAACCTAAAGTTTTGAGTGTTAAATGGATTTATTTACTGAAGGCATAAAAGCAGTCCTAGCAGTTCTAAGAGAGCAGTGGAGATTGCAAGTAAGAATATGATACAGCATCTTTGCAAACTTTATAAAGTTGCTTGTCTGTTAAAAGAAACAGAAAAATGTTCAGACGTAAAGTTTACCGCTGTTTAAATTTTTATTTAATAGTAATGTAGAGAATGTGAATATAATCAACTTTCAAATATACTTCATAAGTGAAATTTGGAAAAAAAACCTTTTAAAAATCTTCCAGAAGATGTCCCCACTAGGCTGCTTTCAAACCTGACATATATGCTGGTTGTTAAGGAAATCCATCGTCAGCTCTACACACTGAGTGCGGCTATATAAGAGGCCTAAACTGCATGCCTGTGTAGAATTGGCTACAGCTGATCCGTGTGTACTGTCAGTTTAACTCAGGCACACGGAACTCCAGGCTGTCAGCACACAGCCACTGTGATCTTATCTGACTCTTCTCCATTCACATCAGCTTTGCTCCATGTTATCAGCTGTCCACACAGCTTCTTCTGATTACACAGAGCAGACCGATGTGAATGGAGAGGAGTCAGATAAGATCATAAGAGCTGTGTGCTGACAGCCAAACTGCAGATACACTGATCAGTTGTGGCTCGCTGTGTAGGTCCCAACCCTCCACCCTTATATGCACGTATTTAGTATGTGAACCTGAAGACGGATTTCCCTGACAACCAGCTTATGTCAGGTTTAGAAACAGCCCAGTGGGGACATCTTCTGGAAGGTAATGTGATGGAAAAGGGGGAGGGAAAGCTCCCCACTACCTCCGATTGATCCGACAGGTGCAAGGCAGCGACTGGTATTCGTTCATAGTCCATGCAAAATTTAGAAAGCCAGCAACCAATCCAGTATAAAAAGATGAGTTCCTTTATTGAAATAATCACATGGATGTTAAAAGCATCTTGTCAGGCAAAGCCTAGTCAAATGCGTTTTGATAAAAATATCTTAAATTTGTCCAAAGTTGAGCGGGATTTGCAGGTGGTCCAAATACACAGATGTAGGCAAACAATAGGCGAAGTTGTTTAGGCATATGTAGGGTAACTGCGTCTTCTAAAGAAAGTGTCCAAACTGTATCATCCAATAAAAGTCCTAAAGCCAAAGCTGCAGCTTTAAATGTATCATGCAATACTCCGATAACTGTTTTCAAATCATAACTTGTAGCTCCTTTGACATGCAGCAGTAACAGCCGAAGGCAATATCTTTTCTTGATCCTTGACACTACCGGTATACATGCTGTGACGAAATGGACTCCTTCAATGTAGAACATATGATGATTTCTTATGCAACCCAGACAGTATTGTATTTTGGTTTGCAAACTTGTGATGGCCAACTCGATGTTCCTAGAGTCTTGTAGATGACTGTTGGTGTTTATTTTAACATGGTAATGTAATTATCTAATTTGTTTGTCATAGAAGGCCAGAGAACTTAATTATGCTAACCGTCCATTGTATATTACCATGTGGATTGCTGATTCTATGTAAATGACCTCAGCTACCATTGTTTAATGTCATGGTTTGCAGACTCAATGTCTCCTACTAACATTCCGTTGTATGTCAATGAGTATGTGGCCCTACCTTGACAGGACTGCAATACTAATAGAAATGTGTTATAAGAGGATTGCAAGCGAGCCAATAAGAATACAGTCTTATTCCACCAATCATGAAGTCCCCAATATCCTGCAATGAGGGCTGAAGGTATATAAGGAGGACTGTTCATTAACCAGAGTGAGTTAGATTCTGTTTAGTGCCCTCAGTCTAGGGAATTTGGTCCCGGCTAGAGTTGCACTTGACTTGATAAAGGCAGCTAATCTAGGATCTTCAGGTCTGATTGGCAAGCCATAACCCCAGGCCTAGGCATTTCGGTGCCGACCAAGGGGATCAGAACCTGGATTATGATCCCACAAGGACTTCAGCATTGAATTATTCGGCCGTGATGACAAAGACTGCATAAGGAAGAAATCCAGGTTTGGACGATTCAGTCACCTGGCTACAGACTTTGCTGTGCTATATTCTAATCCTTGGTGAGCCAGCGGAAGGGTGAGACTCTGTTGCCTGTTACATTTTATGTTTTGCTTGTTATGTGTTATATGCTGTTAACTGTTTGTGGATCCAATAAAGCCTTAATATTGTGATTCCCTCACTCTGTGTTGTCTGAGTAGTGTTCCGCCCACGGTTAAGGAGCTCGGGCATTCAATTTGGGGATGAGCCCTGGTCCACGTTGTCTTTGTAAAGGCAACTGGGCCAGCGGACGAGAGCACCCACTGACCCCCGTGTCTCCACACATGCGTCCAATTATTTTGCTAACTCCTCGTTGTCTTGGCTTCCAAGTTTTATTCCACATGTAATGCTCTGGAATCTCGCAATACAAATACTGCCTTGCGTTGTCGTCACGTTGGTTCAGCAAAAACCATTCCATTAATGTTGACGTCATGCTTAAAGTTTTTGAGACATCTTCGATTTGACAATTTTCATAGAAATAAAGCTGTTGTTGATTAGGTAAATGGATAGCTAAACGTATAATGGCATGGGACTGTTAATGCATTGGAAATGCAGATATCCTCCAAGCAGCTTCTGGAGCACTCACCTATCTTGAGTCAAGAATAGTTGATGATTCATCATGATTGACTGTTGTCTGTTGTATTTCAACATTAGCTTTATCATGGCCCTTGTAGATGTACTTGAAAAGATATTTGACACTTTTTATTGAAGCGCAGATTTCTACGTTGATGTGACAGTTGTAGCATTTTGATAAGTATGGGTTGTATGAGACTATCCATGAGTTATTTATAATTTTTTTTGCTGAACAATGTTATCAATGTATGCTTGCCAGTAGGATGGGTAGCCATCCAAGTCTTTAACAGTGTGCTGTTTTAACTCCTTTGGAAAGCCTTTAGTACACTTCCGATTTTCCATGAATGGACTTTTTTGGATTTGCTTCACCGCATGGACCATGAACCATATGAGAGATGACAATGTCATACAGTTCAGGATATTTTTCTTGGTTAGGAATTTCAGCCCACACTATGTTGTCAATTTCTTCCTCTATGCAAAACTTAGAATCCGAATCTAAGATGATAAGTATATGTGCATGTGGGAGACCTCGCTTCTGAAGCTCAATGACGTGTACCATTGCTACAACTGTTCCAAAAAGGCAATTTTTGATATCTTTCAAAAGGCTGGTGAGTTTGAGTCGAAACATGTGTGCAACTAAGTCCGGCCTGTGTTCCACTTGTTGCCAGGGTTCTAGATTTTCAGTAATTTCCGGCCATTCAGGATTACAGGTCATTGTCACAAAAATGTCAGGTCTTCCATACTTTGTGACTATTGCCATTGCATCTTGATAACGCTGTTGCATGTTGCGGGGGCTACCTTCAAACGACGACGGGAGAAATACTGTTTTTCCAATGGGAATTCCCTTTTGAATTGATTGGTTTTGCAAATCTTCTTGAAGAACATAGTAGTCTTCAACTGTAAGTTGTTTTTGTTTCATTCATATATAATTTAGGTGATTAGCTTCAATTTTAACGTATGTGTCGACTAAGTACTTTTGTGTCAGTTTGCCACCGTTTAAAATAGGATTGAAGTAATTTCGTACAGACAAAAGAAAACTGTAGTACTGCAATTGTGTAATTCATCTTAAAGTGCCTTGATTTTGTAGGTTTTCATGCCACCCTTGATCACCTCTTGGAAAGAATAGCGGATATTGAAGAGCATCAAGGTTGCTGTGCAAAATGCTACTTCGCTGTGTCTTAGGAAGCAAAGGGTTGTTAAGGTCTGATGGACTAATATATCCCTTTGCAAAGGAGACTCTCCATCATCATTTTGAAAAACAACTGCAACCTCACTTACACCTGGTTTGTTATAACGTCAGGGATCTTGTGTACGTTCTTGTTTAATTGCCATGACAATAGAAGGCATTTCCGTCCCATTTTGTATAGCCCTCTGTTGCTACTCAGCTTCAACGTCTTTTAGCATGCGATATGGGCTGATTTGTTGTAAATGTACGGCAATGAGATTCATCAGTTCAGCATTACACTTTTTGTTTTCTTTCAGAATCATCCTTTGTTCTGTAGCCTCATTTGCATCAAGGATGTATTATTGTGCACATTTTGGTGGTTGTCCTATTTCTGGGTAAAGTGTTCCAGTGCAGTGGTAGATCTGGCAATGAATTTTAAAACAATACAGTCTGAATCCAAGGGGCGGTGCAATGTTGCACCAAATGAAGCAAACCATGAGAACGGTTGATGCTTCTGATATTGTCCATAAAATGTCTACTGTGTTGATGTGCTCCTTTCATTAATTGTTCAAACAGATCAGAGTAGTGAAGTCTCGGTAGCATAACTTTCCTTTTTTGGCAGCATTGAGTAAACTTATTGTCAGATGGTTTTTCATCAATAAAATTTAGAGAGTTGCATGTAGAGCAAACTACATTCATATTCCCACAGTAGTGTTGAATAATTGCCGTTTCATCATTTTTGACGTAACATGCAAGTCGTTGAATATTCTCCTGGGCTTGCCTTAGTTGGTAGAGGATTCGTGTTGTATGAATGACGCGAACATGTTGTTGTCTGTTTGCCCTGTCTTCTGGAGATTCATTCAGCCGACACTGTATGAGATTCGGCATCTTGGGCTTGTCTGGCAACAGTTTGTTGTGGTGTCTCCTGTTCCCGATGACGTTTGTGTGAATTCTCATCCTGGGCTTGTCTCATGGTAGTTTGTTGTGGTGTCTCTTGGTGTCGACGTTGTCATCGCCTTGCTACTTCTGCAGCTTTTCTTTCATCATCATTGGCATATTTGTGCTTACGACCAATTAAACCCATTGAATAAACGTGACTGAAGTAGTTCAGACTGTCACTGACAGAACGTGTGAAGTAAATGTGACTGAAGAACAGCACACTATGACTGACAGACTTTGTAAACAGGAGTGAAGTGCGTCACACTATGGCCAGGGTCACATCTCCGTTTTGACCCTAGCCTGCCGGATTCCGGTTTTAACTTAGAACTTTTTCCAGCTGGAAAACGATGCCCTTAGTTACCCTATGTTTACCTTCACTACCTGTCACACAGGCAGCTGCTTGGAGTGCGCTTTACAGCGCCGCACAGGAAACACTGTCTGCAGCGTTTCCTGTGCGGCGCTGTAAAGCGCACTCCCAGCAGCTGCCTGTGTGACAGGTAGTGAAGGTAAACATAGGGTAACTAAGGGCAGCGTTTTCCAGCACCGCATAGTTCTAAGTTAAAACCGGAATCCGGCAGGCTAGGGTCAAAACGGAGATGTGACCATGGCCTATGAGTGGCAAACCTTGTAAACAGGAGTGAAGTGTGTCGCACTATGACTGACAGATCTTGTAAACAGGAGTGAAGTGCATCACACAATGACTGACAGCCTTGTAAACAGCAGTGAAGTGCATCACACTATGAGCGGCAGCCTTGTAAACAGGAGTGAAGTGCGTCACACTATGAGCGGCAGTTTAAATTGTGCGCCAATATACCAAGCCGTGCTCTGCTTCGCTGATTGGTTGCCGCCAGCCGCAGCGACCAATCAGCACACTTGGCGCATGTTTTAAAACACGCTTTGCTGATTGGTTGCCACGGCCAATCAGCAAAGTGTGTTTTATAACACACGCCAAGTGCGCTGATTGGTCCCCGCGGCTGGCGGCAACCAATCAGCGAAGCGGAGCACAGCTTGGTATATTGGCACACAATTTAAACTGCCGCTCATAGTGTGATACCAGCCGGTGAGTGGAGGTGGCTGGAAGCTAAGGTACACATCGGGTATCTAGGCAGCGCGCGCTTACCTCAGCCTGGCAGCGGGAGCAAGACATCGTGGAAACGATATTTAAATCGTTTCCACGATGTCTCTGGTCTATTGATCGCTGGTGAGTCTGTCTGTGTGACAGCTCACCAGCGATCTGAACGATAATGTTAGCGATCGCGTGTGCATGTGATCGCTAACAATATCGTTCATAAAATTGACCCATGTGATGGCACCCTTACAATCATTCCCTCATTCTGGTATATATTAATGCATCCCCCATACTGGGATACAGCCCTCCCATCCCATATATATATATATATATATATATATATATATATATATATACCGTGTTTCCCCGAAAGTAAGGCCCCCCCGATTGTAAGGCCGCCTAGGGGTAAAGGGGGGGCCTGCTAATGTAAGGCCTCCCCCGATTATAAGGCCTTACAACCAGGGGGCCAATGTAAGGCCCCTAGCGGAGGGGGGGGAGCGGGAGCGGGTCGCACGTCACGTGCGCCCGCTCATTACATATACACTGCATCTCCCTGTCAATCAGCGACAGGGGGAGCAGTGCATTATACTGTATATATGGGCCCCCTCCTGCTGGCACACTACCCCCCTGTTCTGAGGCCCCCACCGCTCCTGCTGCTGCAGACATCTTACCCTCCAGGGTCTTCTTGCAGCAGCCAGCGCGTCCGTCCTCTGTCCTCTGCTGTCTCCCGGATCATGTGACTGGCCGGTCGCAGTCGCGATGACGTCATGCGCTGCGAAGGGTCACATGATCCGGGAGACAGCCGAGGACAGAGGACGGACGAGCTGGCTGCTGCAAGAAGACCCTGGAGGGTAAGATGTCTGCAGCAGCAGCAGCAGCGGTGGGGGCCTCAGAACAGGGGGGTAGTGTGCCAGCAGGAGGGGGCCCATATATACAATATAATGCACTGCTCCCCCTGTCGCTGATTGACAGGGGGATGCAGTGCATATGTAATGAGCGGGCACACGTGACGTGCGACCCGCTCCCGCAGTGTCCCAGCAGGAGGGGGCCTGTAGGCCACACTGCTGGGGCACCCAATGTAAGACCCCCCCCGAAAGTAAGACCGGGGGCCACTTTTGGCCCCCAAAAGAATGTAAGACAGGGTCTTACTTTCGGGGAAACACGGTATATTTGTCCCCCATCCTGATATTGATGTCTTCATCCTGGTATATAGTATATGTCCCCCATCCTGTTATTTATGTCCATCATTGTGCTGTATAGGTCCCCCATCCTGTTTTATATCATCCCCTATCTGGTTTAGTATGGATCCTTATCCTGTTATATATGGTCCCTCATCCTGTTATATATGGCCCTCACCCTGTTATGTGTGGTCCCCCATCCTAGAGTATACCGTATGTCCCTCCATCCTGGTGTATATTGTGTATATATATATATATATATATATATATATATATATATATATATATATATATATATATACTAGCTGTACTACCCGGCTTTACCCAAGTTAATAACTGCTGTTAACAAACTAGAATGTGTTAAAAAAAATTTATTCTGCACACAAAAACCACAAAACAAATAGATAGAAATGTAAATGTTAAAAGGCAAACACTAAGGTAATAGAAGCATATCACAACATACAACAAAGTTTATTGGCTCTTGAAGAAGCAGTCCTTGTTCTCTTGTCTCGCTTCCCTCTCCTCATAAAGTTGATTGGCTCTTGAGGAAGCAGCTCATGTTTTCATGCCTGCAAGCCTCGCTTCCCTCTTCTCACAAAGTTCATTGGCCCTTGAGGAAGCAGCTCTTGTTCTCTTGTCTGTAAGCCTCACTTCCCTATCTTCAGAAAGTTCATTGTCCCTTGAGGAAGCAGCTGCTGTTCTCATGTGTGTCAGCCTTGTTTCTCGGTCTTCACATTTTTCATTGGCCCGTAATGCAGCTTTTCTTTTCGCATCAGCTGACATTCGTGCCAAGGAATTCCTTTTCTTATGAGGCATTATTGTGGTAAAAATAGTCTGTAGCTGGCAGTTTCTATATCCTCTCACATAGAGGTAATGTGACTGATATCAGCCTTTCCACCAACACACCCTAACTGACATCCTATTACCTCACTCAAGCTTTGTTATACTGAGAATGTGCTTTGTTGCCTATATTAACCAATCAGAGCTCAGATTAATTAACTGTAGAAAAATAGAAGCCGAGTTCTGATTGGTTGCTATTGGCAGCCTGATAAATCCCCAGTATATATTAGCTCACACATACACATAATAGACAGGTCATGTGACAGACAGCTGCCGTATTTCCTATATGGTACATTTGTTGTCCTTGTAGTTTGGCTGCTTATTAATCAGATTTTTATTTTTGAAGGATAATACCAGACTTGTGTGTGTTTTAGGTCGATTATATGGTGAGGTTGGAGTATGTGTGGTAAAATGTGTGCTGAGGGTGGTATATGTGTTGAAGCACGTGGCAGTGTGTGGCGCTTTTTGTGTGTGTGTTCATATCCCCATGTGTGGTGAGTATCCAATGTTGGGGCCCCACCTTAGCAACTGTATGGTATATACTCTTTGGCGCCATCACTCTCATTCTATAAGTCCTCCTTGATCACATCTGGCAGCTGTCAATTTGCCTCCAACACTTTTCCTTTCACTTTTTCCCCATTATGTAGATAGGGGCAAAATTGTTTGGTGAATTGGAATACGCGGGGTTAAACTTTCGCCTCACAACATAGCCTATGACGCTCTCGGGGTCCAGATGTGTGACTGTGCAAAATTTTGTGGCTGTAGCTGCGACGGTGTAGATGCCAATCCCGAACATACACACCAGGGGCGGAACTACACTGGTGCAGCCGGTGCAGCTGCACCAGGGCCCCGACCGGTTAGGGGGCCCCTTCAAGCCTGGAGGGGGCCCCCAGCCGACCCCCACAAGCCGCGGGAGAGCGCGGCTCTCAGTGCGGCTCTCCCAGCCGACCCCCACAAGCCGCGGGAGAGCGCGGCTCTCAGCGCGGCTCTCCCAGCCGACCCCACAAGCCGCGGGAGCGCGGCAGGACCAGGCGGGAGAGCGCGGCAGGACCAGGCGGGAGAGAAGCAGCGGTAAGAGAGCACCAGAATCGCCCCCCCCCCCCGTCCACACCTGCACCAGGGCCCCCGGGGGTAACGGTCCGCCCCTGATACACACATACATACATACATACATACATACATGCACACTTTGTTATACTGAGAATGTCCTTTGTTGCCTATATTAACCAATCAGAGCTCAGATTAATTAACCGTAGCAAAATAGAAGCTGAGCTGTACCATTAGGGTACCTTTACACGCCGCTACAGCATGGTGGAAACAACCGGGTACATAAGAGAAATGTATCTTGCACCGCCAAATCAACCCGAGGTAGCGGCGTGTAAAGTAGGTTGTTTCCACTCGTCACTTGCAGCACCTGTTTCAGAGCAGTGCTCTAAAACAGGTTGATCTCAACCCGGTGGTTGCGGCGTCTAAATAAGGTAGGCTAAGGTTTTTTCGTCACCTAGTTAACTCCTTGGGGCGTGACACAGCCTCCGTGAAACCACCCCCCTTCAGCGATCATTGGAGGAAGCTCCTGCGTTACGATTGGTAGTCGCTGCATAGGGCGGCATATTTAAGGAGCTGACCAGTTACACTACACATTTGCAATAGCGTCATGTATTAGCCATCCTTCCTGCGCTGGCTGGCCAATCATGATGCTATTGCATCGTCCAATCACCGTACAAGCGTCTCGTAATCCACAATTCTGGCACGCCTATGTGTTGTCCCTGCTGCACTAGGTCCTCCCATATTACCCTCTGTAGTAGCGTGTAAATGAGGTAAGGTGATTTTCAGAAGGTAACTTTAGGCACCCGGCTGTGCATCCAGAGATAGATTCAACCTTCTGTAGAGCACCTTGTAGGGGCGTGTAAAGGCGGTGCGGGTACCGTTTGTAACCGTTGGTGCGTGCTCGTGCACGTGAAGCACCCGGTTGTTTCCACCATGTTGTAGCGGCGTGTAAAGGTACCTTAAGAGTTCCAGCATCTAGTAGCATAAATAAATAGATCTTTAGAAGAAGTATTTCAAATAATTATTTATGATATGGTAATGATGCCTGTGACTTGTTACAGGGGCATTAGGTCCATGGCTAGTCGGTCCACTTTACGTTTCACGCCCCTATGGGCATCATAATATGCTGATAATATGCTTTACAATGCCTAGTGTCATGACAGCATGATTGTACCTCTTAGCACTGAGAGTCTTAGATGGCCGGGTGTATGGGTACTTGTCATCAAAAACACTCACTACCCATGATCAGAAGTTTTCCTCACTTCCCTTAATGCGCACTACTCGAAAGCAGTGTGTGATCTGTGATGCTCAATGCTGAAAGGTGCAAAGCTGCGCGCATGTGTGGCTCTGTATCATGCTGCCATGACACTGGGCATAGTAAATCATGTTATCATGCCAACAGGGGCGTGATAACATGCAAAGTGCGTCAAGTAGCCAGGGACCTAACACCCCTGCGACTAATCACTACAATTATTAGCATATCATAAACCATCTTTAGAAATACTTTTTGTAAAGATGTGTTTATATATGCTACTACAGTATGTGAAGGGACTGTTATGGTAACGTCACACGTAACGATATCGTTGCCGATATAGTTCAAAAGTCACGTGTTCTGTGACGCTTGAACGATGTCGAAACGACATCGTTGCGTGTGACACTGCAAACGAACGATCAGTCGGCTGATCGATCATCGCTTGATTTGAGGTCCTGTCCTTAAATCTATCATTGGCCACCCAGTGGACACGCAGCATCGCTGCACTTGACACCGGGAGACGACCGATAAGTCAGCTCCCAGCACCTCTCTGCAGGTGCTGGGAGCTGGTATCCAAGGTAAACTGCGGGTAACTAGGCAGCACGCACTGCCTAGATACCCGATGTATACCTTGGTAACCAGCCTTCTCCACTCACCGGCCAGTATCCAAAGTACACAGCGGGTAACTAGGGTCCCTAGTTACCCGCTGTGTACCTTGGATACCAGCCAGTGAGCGGAGGAGGGCTGGTAACCAAGGTATACATCGGGTATCTAGGCAGAGCGCGCTCCCTAGTTACCCGCAATTTACCTTGGAGACCAGCCTGCTCCCGCTTACCGCAGCCTGGCAGCGGGAGCAAGACAAGATGTCTCTGATCCATTGATCGCTGGTGAGTCTGCCTGTGTGACAGCTCACCAGCAATCTGAACTATTTTGTTAGCGATCGCGCGTGCATGTGATCGCTAACAAAATCGTTCATCGCATCGCTGCGTGTGACGGCACCTTTAGGCAGAGACTTCATATATGCACCCATAACTGCACTATTCATCTTACAGGTTCCCTTTATAGAGAATCTTTAAGTGGGGTTTTGCTATGTAATCTGAGGAAAGCATGAGGCAGGGGTTAAACACAGAATTCAACATTGTGTCATTTATCATGTGCTCAGAGTTTTATTACTAGGAGATTACCATTGCTATCTCTTAAGCGGCCGTCACACGGTGAGATATCTATAGCGATATTGTAAGCGATCACGTGCACGCGCAATTGCTTACAATATCGCTCACATCGCTGGTGAGATGTCACACAGATAGACTCACCAGCGATGCGGAGCCGCGATCTCGCTCGTTACTATGGTACACATCGGGTAACTAGGGCCGCGCGTCGCTTAGTTACCCGACGTGTACCATAGTTACCATCTCCAGCATAGGCTCTGCCGCTGGGAGATCGTTCATCGTGGTGTTATACACCACGATGAAGCAGATCGTGGCATCGTTCATCGCTAGATCTGAGAACCGAACCTCAGATCAGCGATGTCACGATCAAGCGATTTAACATCGTAAATCGCTTGATTACATGCAACGATATCTTGCCCGATATCGCTTAAGCGATCAAAAAGGAGATCGCTTAAACGATATCGGGCAAGAAATCGTTGCGTGTGACGCCCGCAAAGGCGGCCGTCACACGCTGAGATATCTATAGCGATATTGTAAGCGATCACGTGCACGCGCAATCGCTTACAATATCGCTCACATCGCTGGTGAGATGTCACACAGACAGACTCACCAGCGATGTGGAGCTGCGATCTCGCTGGTAACTATGGTACACATCGGGTAACTAGGCGCCGCGGATCGCTTAGTTACCCGACGTGTACCATAGTTACCATCTCCCAGCATAGGCTCTGCCGCTGGGAGATCGTTCATCGTGGTGTTATACACCACAATGAAGCAGATCGTGGCATCGTTCATCGCTAGATCTGAGAACCGAACCTCAGATCAGCGATGTCACGATCAAGCGATTTCACATCGTAAATCGCTTGATTACATGCAACGATATCTTGCCCGATATCGCTTAAGCGATCAAAAAGGAGATCGCTTAAACGATATCGGGCAAGAAATCGTTCCGTGTGACGGCCGCCTTAAAGGCACATGATTGATAGTCTGACTCTACTCCCTCCATTGCTAAGCAGCTTTTAGTCAATAGACTATGTGTAAGAGAAGGGTCAGGTCTCTTCCCCTAAGCATGGTGCACTATGTATACACAGCCATCTAGTGGATGGTGTTATGTAGCGTTCATAGATATGAATACTAAAATCTTCTTAGCAATAGTAAGACTGTATGAAGAAAAAAGCCTACAAGGGGAGGAGATAGTCACAGGGAACAGGCTGACTTCATCTTATATTTTCAGAATGTGAGAGATAGGGTCTGAAAGGTCTGAATGTTGCCAGATGTGTCCGCTTCTGGCAGGATGGACCCCAAAGATCTCAGGCGTATAAACTTCTGGACATCTGAAGCCCTGGGCTGTTGTTAGTAGAGCACCTGAAATCCCCTTTCAGTTCAGTGGAAGTAAGACATGGAGTCACGTGGGTATGAGAGTTACCATGTGATTGGGCTGGAATTGGCCAGTTAGTACGCAGGAACAATGTGAATGTGCAATGTGCCATGAACATAGTTGCTGGATAATATTAAGCTCTATATACGGTGAAGATATATGATGAAACAGGAATGTTGAGAACAATTATAGTTGAAGACAAGTGTTTGGTGCCTGCTGAATTATGAGTAATGGCAACTGAAACTGAGGAATGGAAGCCAGCTGCAGTCGATGGCCTACAAGTGGCCAAAATGTCGGGAAAAGTGGATCCATCTGGCCCATGTGTGAGTACCATGCACCACACTACACCTTACATAAATCCTTACCTTGGATGGACGGAGCATCCGAGGAGTAAACCCCGGTAGTGACTACTGCCACCTTCACGTATGTACATAGAAAGCTGGTGTCTGGGAGGTTAGCATACTCAACTCTGCTGCATCCAGCAAACTAATTGCTACACTGTCATAATCAGGGTCGCTTTGCCTATATGATGCTGCTCTCAGATGAGATAGTAAAAATCTGGAGATTTCCTTTAAAAGGTTTTATAGCTTAGATAGGACACAGCGCTAACTATGCACTTATATACTAAAAATAATAATAAATTGACAGAAGAATGGATAAAAACAATACAACTTTATCTGTATTGAATGTACAATTGGATTTTTAGGAGGTACAGTGTTGGCCAAAAGTATTGACACCCCTGCAATTCTGTCAGATAATACTCATGATTGCAATCACAAATTCTTTGGTATTATTATCTTCATTTAATTTGTCTTCAATGAAAAAATACAAAAAGAATTGTCCTAAAGCCAACATGGATCTAATTCCATACCAAACATAAAAAGGGAGTGGACAAAAGTATTAGCACTGTTAGAAAAATCATGTGATGCTTCTCTACTTTGTGTAATTAACAGCACCTGTAACTTACCTGTGGCACCTAACAGGTGTTGGCAATAACTAAATCACACTTGCAGCCAGTTGACATGGATTAAAATTGACTCAACCTCTGTCCTGTGTCCTTGTGTGTACCACATTGAGCATGGAGAAAAGAAAGAAGACCAAAGAACTGTCTGAGGACTTGAGAAACCAAATTGTGAGGAAGCATGAGCAATCTCAAGGCTACAAGTCCATCTCCAAAGACCTGAATGTTCCTGTGTCTACCGTGTGCAGTGTCATCAAGAAGTTTAAAGCCTATGGCACTGTGGCTAACCTCCCTAGATGTGGACGGAAAAGAAAAATTGACAAGAGATTTCAACACAAGATTGTGCGGTTGGTGGATAAAGAACCTCGACTAACATCCAAACAAGTTCAAGCTGCCCTGCAGTCCGAGGGTACAACAGTGTCAACCCGTACTATCCGTCGGCATCTGAATGAAAAGGGACTGTATGATAGGAGACCCAGGAAGATGCCACTTCTTACCCCGAGACATAAAAAAGCCAGGCTGGAATTTGCCAAAACTTACCTGAGAAAGCCTAAACGTTTTGGAAGAATGTTCTCTGGTCAGATGAGACAAAAGTAGAGCTTTTTGGGCAAAGGCATCAACATTGAGTTTACAGGAGAAAAAAAGAGGCATTCAAAGAAAAGAACACGGTCCCTACGGTCAAACATGGCGGAAGCTCCCTGATGTTTTGGGATTGCTTTGCTGCCTCTGACACTGGACTGCTTGACCGTGTGCATGGCATTATGAAGTCTGAAGACTACCAACAAATTTTACAGCATAATGTATGGCCCAGTGTGAGAAAGCTGGGTCTCCCTCAGAGGTCATGGGTCTTCCAGTAGGACAATGACCCAAAACACACTTCAAAAAGCACTAGAAAATGGTTTGAGAGAAAGCACTGGAGACTTCTAAGGTGGCCAGCAATGAGTCCAGACATGAATCCCATAGAACAGTGTGTCCCAACTCCAGTCCTCAAGGCACACCAACAGGTCATGTTTTCAGGATTTCCTTATCATTAGACTGATGATGGAATTATCCCCTGTGCAAGTGATTAAATTATCACATATGCAATCCTAAGGAAATCCTGAAAACATGACCTGTTGGTGTGCCTTGAGGACTGGAGTTGGGAAACACTGCCATAGAACACCTGTGGAGAGATCTAAAAATGGCATTTTTGGAGAAGGCACCCTTCAAATATCAGGGACCTGGAGCAGTTTACCAAAGAAGATTGGTCTAAAATTCCATCAGAGCATTGTAAGAAACTCATTGATGGTTTCTGGAAGCGGTTGATCGCAGTTATTTTGGCTAAAGGTTGTGCAACCAAGTATTAGGCTCAGGGTGCCAATACTTTTGTCTTGCACATTTTTGGAGTTTTGTGTGAAATTATCAATGTTTTGCTTTTTGCTTTTTTCTCTTTTGTGTTTTTTCATTGAAGACAAATTAAATGAAGATAATAATACCAAAGAATTTGTGATTGCAATCATTTTCAGGAAGAAACTGAGTATTATCTGACAGAATTGCAGGGGTGTCAATACTTTTGGCCACAACTGTATATACAGTATATAAAATAAAAAATAAAAAGAAATTGTATAAAAACTATTTCTTAAAAGCACCTGGGTGGTTAGCCCTGAGGCTTTTGATGACTTATCAGTTAGGATCTTGACTGTATGGGTGGTGTCCCCAAAATCAATGGTTTGGATGAGAACCCTTGATCGATGGAATAAAGGAATTGATTTTAATTATGTGATTTTATTCTTACTCTGAATACTTTCATAGATACGTAATACAAACCCACCTCTTGTCTTGGATGTTCTGTCACTGTTAGGCTGGGGTCACACATAAGCCTAACAGTCCGTTTTTGGCTTCATTTTTGTCATTTGTTTTTTCTAAGTCCAAAAACTGACAGAAAAACAGATTGGATGTAATAAACACCCTGTCTGTTTTTTTCTGGACCTTAAAACATTGCTCTGTCCGTTTTTGAGCCAAAAACGTTGCTTGCAACGTTTTTGGCATCAGTTAAAAAACGCATGCGTTTTTTTAACATGGGGCCCTATGGGAAACGCATGCGTTAACGCATGGCACATATAGGCACCTGCGTTAATGCATGCGTTAACGCATATGCGTTTTTAATGAAAAAATGACTAAGTCCAAAAACGTTCAGAGGTGCAGGAGGCTCAAAAAGCACCCTATAAAAAACGGATTGGTGATGAAAATCACTTCCAAAAACGGACTTCTATGTGTGACCCCAGCCTTATACTGTTACTTTTCTCTTCCTGTCAGATGTTCTCACTTCCCTATAATATAATAGTTATTTTTATTCTTTGAGTTGCTTTATGTGCTGTTCTAACTCAATTATCAAATATTTTACCCGTTGGATGACGACAGGGTTTGCTTGCTTGTGGTGACTGAGGGTAGATTAGCATCTTGTCCTATTGTGATAGATATGTATTTGATAAGCTATATGAACTTATTGTTCTATATACCCTTAATAAACAGTTGCTTCACTTACATACACCTCCTGGTCTTGACAGAAGTAAGATTCTAAACGTTTTCCTGTGGTTTTGGCAGACTGTCTCTATAAGGGAAAAGTTTACAACATGAATACCTTGACTGTTATGATATCTAAATGTGTTATGTATTAATCAGATCTATGCTTATTCACTGATCCACAACATTACACAAGCTTTTTTGCAGATTATGGGTCAAGTGGTTTTTCCTTCTGGGCTTCAAATATTGTAGCCTGTTTTTTTTAAGAAGATATATACACTTGGTTCCTAATTGGTGGATTGACCTCTTCTGCTTAACATAGTGATACTCCTATTACCTACTAGTGATGTTAGAAATACTGATGTGTTTCCTTATAGAGTATATGTACTAGTGTCTACTGATATTGTTGGATTCACTCATACACTGTGTGCAGAATTATTAGGCAAGTTGTATTTTAGAGGATTACTTTTATTATTGATGAACAACTATGTTCTTAATCAACCCAAAAGACGCATAAATATCAAAGCTTAATATTTTTGGAAGTTGGAGTGGGCTTTTTTTAGATTTGGTTATCTTAGGAGGATATCTGTTTGTGCAAATAACTATTACTCTGCTGACTTATTAGGCAACTTAATAAAAACCAAATATATTCCCATCTCACTTGCTTATTTTCACCAGGTAAACTAATATAACTTCACAAAATTTAGAAAAAAACATTTCTGACATGCAAAAACTAAACACAAAAAAAATTAGTGACCAATATAGCCACCTTTCTTTATGATGACACTCAACAGCCTTCCATCCATAGATTCTGTCAGTTGCTTGATCTGTTTACGATGAACATTGCGTGCAGCAGCCACCACAGCCTCCCAGACACTGTTCCAAGAGGTGTAGTGTTTTCCCTCCCTGTAGATCTCACATTTTAGGAGGGACCACAGGTTCTCCATGGGGTTCAGATCAGGTGAACAAGGCGACCATGTCATTATTTTTTCTTCTTTTAGACCTTTACTGGCCAGCCATGCTGTGGAGTAGTTGGATGCATGTGATCGAGCATTGTCCTGCATGAAAATCATGTTTTTCTTGAAAGATACCGACTTCTTCCTATACCACTGCTTGAAGAAGTTGTCTTCCAGAAACTGGCACTAGGTCCGGGAGTTGAGCTTCACTTCATCTTCACCTGAAAAGGTCCCACAAGTTCATCTTTGATGATACCAGCCCATACCAGTACCCCACCTCCACCTTGCTGGTGTGTGAGTCGTAGTGGAGCTCTCTGCCCTTTACTGATCCAGCTTCTGGCCCATCCATCTGGCCCATCAAGAGTCACTCTCATTTCATCAGTCCATAAAACCTTATCTTAAGATATTTCTTGGCCCAGTCTTGTCGTTTTATCTTATGTTTCTTGTTCAAAGGTGGTCGTTTTTCAGCCTTCCTTACCTTGGCCATGTCCCTGAGTATAGCACACCTTGTGCTTTTTGATACTCCAGTAACGCTGCAGCTCTGAAATATGGCAAAACTGGTGGTAAATGGCATCTTGGCAGCTTCACGCTTGATTTTCCTAAAATCATGGGAAGTTATTTTGCACCTTTTTTGCCCAACACGCTTCTTGCGACCCTGTTGGCTATTTGGCATGAAATGCCTTATTGTTCGGTAATCACGCTTCAAAGGTTTGGCAATTTCAGGACTGCTGCATCCCTCTGCAAAACTCACAATTTTGGACTTTTCAGAGGCCGTTAAATCTCTCTTCTGACCCATTTTGCCAAAGGAAAGGAAGTGCCTAATAATTAAGCACACCTTATATAGGGTGTTGATGTCATTACACCACACTCTTCCTCATTACAGAGATGCACATCACCTGATTTTACTTAATTGGTAATTACCAATACAGCTTGTAGTAGGACAACATGTATAAAAAGTATCATGTGATCAAAAAACTAATTTGCCTAATAATTCTGCACACAGTGTATGTCTCCTTATCACTATACAGTGATATATACAGCCATATATACTGTTGTGGTTCAAGGTTAACAACTCAACTCAGTAGCAGTGTTGTGGAGGATGGATCCTCCATCTGCTGTCCGCTGTGTTTGGTGCGGCCAGTCTGGCTTGCACGCCCCAGTTGTCTCTGTGCTTAACACCGCCGGGATTCTGTAGTTCTCTTTAAAAGGCTAAGGTGAAATCTTATGATTGGTCAATTTTTTAATTTGCTAAATGTTAATTTCGACAGCTGTATCAAATTGAAATCTAGTTGTGGTATTATGAAAAATATAAATATTTTGTGCATCATCTTTCTTAAAGGGAACCTGTTATCCCAAGCTCACCAACCCAGCACTATTTGTATATTTATTGCTAAGTACCTGGCGTAACCAGCCCTTTATTGTGTTTTACACCAAATTGCATGTTGAAAACCCTTAGTAATTGAGCCATGTTTGACACCAATGTCTCAGTCAAATTTCAGAAATCTGACCAGTGCCACTTTATAAGGTAATATTTCTGGAAGGCTTCAACTGACGATAGTAAACTTTTATTACTAACAGTACTTTGTGGTAACTGTAAATTAGAATGATATTTTTTGCATATATTAATGGGACAAAAACCAGAAATTTACCAAATAATTTAGAAAATTTCACAATTTTTAAACTTTAAATCATTATACGCTTAAACCAGAGTTGTATTAAAAAATTGTTAATAAATGACATTTACAATGTGTAGTTTACATTAACACCATTTTTATAACATATTTATTTTTTGTTTGGAAGGCCCATGTTACAGAAAATACCCAAAAGTTACATCATTCTAAAACTACACCCCTCACCCCTCAAACTACTCAAAGCCATATTCAAGAAAGTTATTAACATTTATGGTGCTTCACAGGAATTAGCAATAAGTGGTATGGAAAAAATAGATTAAAATGCTGATTTATCCCCAATTCATTCACTATTATCCATAGCCTGACAAAATGGACCCAAAGACTTGTTACCCAGTTTTCTTATGAGCGTGGAGATACCCCACATATGGTCAGAGCCCTCTGCTTAAACAACAGGAGGGCTCAGAAGAGAAGAAGCGCTATTTGAATTTTGGAGAACATATTTTGCTGCAATAGATTGCAGGTACTATGTTGCATTCGCAGGGTGACTAGGGGGTCTAAACAACAGAAATCCCCTACAAGTGACCCCATTTTGGAAAATAAATCCTTCTAGAACTTTATCCAGGAATATAGTGAACATTTTGAACCCACAGGTACTTCACAGAATTTGATAACATTAGGTCGTGATAACAAATATTTTCTTTTTTTTTTTACAAAAATGTTGTTTTAGCACCAAATGTATTACTTTTAATGCCAAAAGTGTACCCCACAATTTGTTACCCACTTTCGTATGAGTTTTTTGATACCCCACATGTGGTAAAAAAGTTCTGTTTGGTCAAAAGGGAAGGCTCAGAACAAAAGGAGTAATATTTGAATTTAAAAGCTAAAATACAGGGTCAGCCATTTGTATGGATACACCTTAATAAAATGGGAATGGTTGGTGATATCAACTTGCTGTTTGTGGCACATTAGTATATGGGAGGGGGAAACCTTTCCCAGATGGGTGGTGACCATGGGGGACATTTTGAAGTTGGCCACTTTATTTTTTTCATTGGAAAGAGGGTCATGTGACACATGAAACATATTGAGAATTTCATAATACAAACAATGGTGTGCTTGGTTGAAACATAACTTTATTCTTTCATGAGTTATTTCAAGTTGATTTCACCATTAATTTCAATTTTATTTAGGTGTATCCACATAAATGGCCCACCTGGGCAATTGTCTATGCTGTGAAGATATGAGATGTGCAGCATCTAAAACAACGGATACTGGAAGCCTGTTCTAGCATTTCTTCTGCGGTGTTACAATTAGTATGTCAAGAGTGGGAGAAGAGGGTTGCATTAAAAATCCAACACCATGGGCAGAACTTTGAACACATTTTATAAGTAATCATAAACTTGTATATAACTCATGAAACAATAAAGTAACGTTAAAACCAAGCACACCATTATTTTTCTTATGAAATTCTCAATAAGGTTGATGTGTCACATGACCCACTTCCCATTGAAAAACATAAAGTTGGATCCAAAACGGCCAACTTCAAAATGGCCACCATGGTCATCGCCCATCTGGAAAAGTTTCACCCTCCCATCCCATATACTAATGTGCCACAAACAGGAAGTTGTTATCACCAACCATTCCCATTTTATTTAGACGTATCCATATAGATGACCCACCCTGTAGATTGCGGGCACCATATTGCATTTGCAGGATCACTAAAAAAGGAGAAACACCCCACAAGTCACCCCGTTTTGGAAACTAGACCCCTCAAGGATTTTATCTAGGGGTATAGTGAGCATTTTTAAACCCACAGGTGCTTCATAGAATTTGTAAACATTAGGTCGTCATATTGAAAATTTTCATTTTTTTCACAAAATGTTGCTTTAGCACCTGATTTTATTAAGCTAAATAGGCTTTTGACTATTTGATGGGGCATTGTTTCTTCTTGCTTCTTCTTCAATTCTCAACACCTGCAGTGTGCCTGTCTGAAGCATGTTGCATGATGGGAAAAGCATACACTCAGCTTCGGAGGCACAATGATGTTGGGAAGAAAACCAAGCACACTCGTAAATAGGGATGGGCGAATCTACTCGCTAGGACTCGTTACTCGGCGAGTAGTAAGGGACTCGCAGGACTCGGTACTCTGCGAGTTTCCCAGCGATTACTCGCACGAGTCCAATGCAAATCAATATCAATCCTAGTTTTGTCAGAAACGCTGACAAAACTAGGATTGCCATTGTTTGCATTAGACTCGGCTACTGTGCCAGTGATAGCAGGGAAACTCGCAAATAACTGCTGCCGAGTCCAGCTGTCTTCTCTGTGCAGCTCCAGGGTCCTAGAGCCCGCCTGCTCACAGAGATGATGTAGCAGTGCTGAGATTGTTCTCAGTCTGCTCATCCCTATGCATAGACATCTATATCTATGCACAGGGGATGTAGCAGAGAGGACATCGCGTTTTGGACTACGTCGGACAGAAGAGGATTTTTTTAATTAAAGATGGAGTCCCTAATGGCTTTTTTTTTTTATTTCAAATAAAAAATTTTCTCTGTGTTGTGTTTTTTTAACCCTTTATTGGAGATTCTTAGTGGCTGGGTCAAACGTGGCCTGACATTAAGAATCTCGGGCTTAATACCAGCTTGTATAACAAAGCTGGTATTAACCCTTTTATTACCCAGCGTGCTACCGCCACCAGGGCCGCTGGAAGAGCGGGGTTCAGCGCCAGAGGATGGCGCTTCAATGAACGCGCCATCTTCTGGGGCGGCTGCGTGCTGCAATTTGCAGCAGGGGGTGCCCAGAAAGCTTGGGCATCCCTGCGCTGAGGATTCCAGCCCCCAGCTGCTTAGCTGTACCTGGCTAGACATAGAAATTGCGCGGAGCCCCACACATTTTTTTTTTATTATTTCATGAATTTCAGAGTCAGAGTCAGAGTCTCAGAGTCAGAGTCAGAGTCAGAATCTCAGAATTTCATGAAATAATTTAAAAAAAATGCGTGGGGCTCCGCGCAATTTCTATGTCTAGCCAGGTACAGCTAAGCAGCTGGGGGCTGGAATCCGCAGTGCAGGGATGCCCAAGCTTTCTGGGCACCCCCCGCTGCAAATTGCAGCCCGCAGCCGCCCCAGAAGATGGCGCGTTCATTGAAGCGCCATCCTCTGGCGCTGAACCCCGCTCTTCCAGCGGCCCTGGTAGCGGTGGCACGCTGGGTAATAAAGAGGTTAGGGCCAGCTTTGTATTATCAGCTGGCCCTAAGCCCGAAATTTATGGCGGTCATGTCAATATTAGACATGACCGCCATGAATTTCTATTAAATTGTTTAAAAAAAAACACAACACAAAGAAAATTTTTTATTAGAAATAAAAAAAAAAGCCATTAGGGACTCCATCTTTAATTAAAAAAATCCTCTTCCGTCCGACGCAGTCCAAAACGCGATGTCCTCTCTGCTCATCCCTGTGCATAGATATAGATGTCTATGCACAGGGAATGAGCAGACTGAGAACAATCTCAGCTCTGCTACATCATCTGTGTGCACAGACATTCATGTCTGTACACAGGGAATGAGCAGACTGAGAACAATCTCAGCTCTGCTACATCAGGCAGCAGGCGGGCTCTAGGACCCTGGAGCTGGCAGCCAGCACACAGAGCAGACAGGACTCTTATCTGTGCGAGTTTCCCAGCGAATACTTACAAAGTAAATGAGTCCAATGCAAATAAATGACAAAACTAGGATTGCTTCAGGATGAAGCTTCCGAGACACATCTGCGATTTGTAAATCTCACACTACTCGCTATTACTCGCTTCCCCATTCATTAACATTGGACTCGCTAGACTCGCAACGAGTAACGAGTCCTTGTGCTCGGACTCGCTAGAGTCAAGCGATTCCGAGTAATTTAGGATTCGCCCATCACTACTCGTAAACTTTTCAGAGAACTGGTGGCTATGCCTGCTTTTGCATATCATGTTATCAATTCCAAAGGAGCATCATAACATGCTGTGAGGGTCGGCAAACACTAATGCCTTATCGACTAGTTAAAATTCTAAATAGCACATTAAACATAGTGTTTATACTGACTTTTTTGTAAAGGGAAACAACCACCAGGATGTAACCACCTTTAAATCAGTGCAGCAGGTGATTGATCCTCCCCAGTGAATTTGTTTTTCAGCTGTAGGCCAAACCCTCTCCCCCTCCCTCTCATCCAGATTCATCCGGGGAATGTCGGCTTACAGAAAGACAAGCCCACATGGTAGGAATAAAAAAATTAATAGTGATGTCATGCTGCACTTGTCAATCACCTGCTGCACTGATTTACAGGTGGTTAAATCCTGGTGGTTGGTTCCCTTTAAATATGTGATTTGGATGAAAACACTAAAGCCCCCGTCACACAGGGCGACATCGCCGCCCATTACAGAGGCGAGGTGGGGGCGTGGCCTATCACCGTGGTCATCGCCCCTACGTCGCCTCATATAAAGGGGCGATGTCGGCGATGCCGGCCGGTCGCCTGGTTTCAGAGTAGTGCTCTAAAACCAGGCGACCATCATGGGGCAATGTGCACACATGTAACCGGCCGCCGGCAACCTGTCAGGCGATGGGAGCCATAGGCTCCCATTGTCCTGCATCGCCGCTGGGGTTTTCAGACACCCCGGCGGTGATGCCGCCTGTCAGCTTGCCGACGCGGGGCTGGAGATGTCGCCTCATGTAAACAGCGGACGGCGACGCTGGCAGGGCGCCAAAAGCGTGCACACACCCGCCAGTCGCCGCCGCCATCCCCAGCCACATCACCTGGTGTGACGGGGGCTTAAGCGTCTGGTTAGGTAGGGTATTTAGAAATAAATATGCAAATACTGGACAGTTGGTGGGAATGTTGGACCTGTCAGCTTCCCCTTAATTTTTGGTTTCTGAATTACTGCACAATGGATTAAAAAATGCTAATATTTAAAAAAAATTGTTAATATTGACTGAATAATATAGCAAGTAATTTTTTTCCTGCTGTTCCAAATTTTTGTTAAGATTTCCTTGTTTAATCATTGTTTTTTGTTTTTTTTTTAAGAAAAAGCTTATTGCATGGCTCTGATTATTTTTGGGCCTCTTTCACCCATCCCACATGATATTGCTAATTAAGTACAATTTGATTAGCATTAGGCAGTATTTTGCCGCATTTCACTTCTTAAAAATAAAGACGGTTGCCCACACATATTTCACCCAAGGTCTTTAGAGAGCCTTAATGTACTGGAAAGTGCGGAGCCAAAGAACATCTTATGTAGAACTAAAATCATTACATGAATGAAAGCTGCAGGAGAAATGATGGAATAAATGTAATGGATACTTTAGTTAACATAGTGAAGAATAAAAATGTGTCAAGTGTTAGGATGAGTGTATCTCAAGAGCTAAAATAAAAGGTGAAAATGGCCTTATTGAAATGTCTAATAATGAGACATTTTTATATTTAGGTCTAAGGAGTTTATGTAAAAGCCATGTGAGATCTCTTCATGTAAAGACAGCATTACTTAAAGAGGGCAGAAGAGTGTACAAAAGCCATGCACTGTGTATAGAAGGAAAAATCCTGACAAGGAGAAGAATGCAACATCTAGGTGAGTTAGTCAAACAGAGACAGCAGGGGGGTGTCAGGTCCTCTTTAAACTCCACACCTGTTTGTTCATTTTTTACATGCACCCATTTTTTTTATTCAAGAATACCTAGCAAACATTCAACTTTATATGATTGACTTAAGGCCCTGTTACAAAGAACGAGATCGCTAACGAGATCGCTGTTGCATCACAAATTTTGTGACGCAACAGCAATCCCGTTAGCGATCTTGCTCTGTGTGACACGCACCAACGATCTGGCCCCTGCTGTGAGATCGTTGATCGTTACACACTGCTCTGGGTCATTTTTACGTCGTTGTGCTCCCGCTGGGAGCGCTACATCACTGTGTTTGACAGGGACAATTACTAATGATCTCAGTGCTACGCTATGGAGTGAAAATTCCCAACGACCTCGGTATATTTCTGGATCACTAGTGCATCGTCTTTCACATCAGTGGAGAGATACCTGTTTGACATCTTACCAGCGATGTTAAAAATGACGCACCAGCGATCTCTGCACATCATTATCGTTATCGGGATCGCTGGTGCGTTATTGTGTGACTGGGGCTTTAGGTGTCTGATGTATAAAAAACTAATTTATCAAAGCTATTTTACCAGAATTCTGTAATAAATTGCTTTTTTTTCTTCACTAAAGGTTCCTACAGATGTATCAATATTGTTACAATAGTTCAGCAACTGAGCTATAGTCTGTGATATTACATCCTAGAGTTAGATGCTAAGTTCACAGACTGGTTCCGTCTGTAGACTTGGCCAAGTAGTTGATATTTGGTCCACAGAAGACCTCATAATAATCAGGCTCAATGCTATTGACAACACCTTTATTTTATTCATAAGCGATTTCGTTAACTTTCTTATGTTTTAGAAAATAATTTATTTGAAATAGCTGTTTTACGTTCTTGAATGAATAATCATATATAAAAAAATTATTGGGGAACCCAACAATGTGTTGAAATTAACCAAATGCTAAAAAGAACTACAGTTTATTAACCAAACTGCTACATTAACATACCAATGACCTCTACTGTACATTCACTATAATATGATGTAACCTTCTCCAATTGGAGGTTGTAGACCTCCACATCTTCCATAATAGTCATATGCTATTGGAAGGTATTTTATACAAAAACTTGATTTGGGTTCCTCCTCGTTATAATTTTGCGCTGTATAAGTTGTGGTAGTATCATAATTCTATTGTTTACTTAAATTCATTTTTTACAGTGAATTTCTGTCACAGCAATCCCTTTTTGGTCTTTTTAAGAAGCCCTCTCTCCACCACTTCCCTTTAGCTTGAGGTAATATAATTTTCAGTAATTTATTATTTTATATATATTTTTGTGATTTTACTTGGGTGTTGTATACATTGTGGGGTCAGAGATATTTTCATTATTTCATTATATTTCATATTTTCCTATATTTCAGTTGACTTTTTTTGTGCTTCTATCCACTGGGTGTTAGCGCACCAGCTTTTATTATTAATAACGTTGTTGCTTTATTCCTTGGTGGCTTATCACGTAGAGTCACCCCGGCTGTGTGCAGCTCTACCTTCAAAAGGTGTCCACATTCTAGCAGTGTGTCACCGATTGAATAATTTCCTTTAGTTAAGCAAACTTGAGTGTCGGTGTCTAGCAATGCTTGGCCCCATATATATAAACATTTCTCACATGTCTACTTTACATCAGCACAATACTGGAAACAAAAATTTTTTTGTTAGGAAGTTAGAAGGGTTCAACGTTTACCAGCAATTTCTTAATTTTGCAACAAAATTTTCAAAACCACTTTTTCAGTGACAACACAGAAATACCCTAAAATGACACCATTCTAAAACTGCACACCTCAAAACCACATTGTAGAAGTTTATTAACCCTTCATATGCTTCAAAAAACTAAAGCAATGAGAAAGGAAAAAATTAGCATTTTACCGTATTTTTCGGATTATAAGACACACTTTTGTTCCCCAAATTTTGGAGGAAAATGGGTGGTGCGTCTTATAATCCAAATCTACTGGTACTTGGGGGGGGGGGCTCTGGAGTGGTATCCAGGGGCTAGAGGAGGCTGGTTGCAAGCCGCTGTGTGTACCATCACTGGGGGCCATATGCAGGATGGGGGCTATGTGTGCCATCACTTGGGACCATATTCAGGATGGGGGCTGTGTACCATCACTGTAGGCCATATGCAGGATGGGGGTTATGTACCATCACTGGGGGCCATATCCAGCATGGGAGGGCCTTGTACCAGTATAGAATATATATTTACCAGGATGGGGGCCATGTACCAGAATGGGGACATATATATTGATTGTAAGACAGACACTGGCATTATAAGATGGACCCCATTCGTTCTACCAATATATTGATATTTGCATGGGCACTCTAACATGTATACAACAAATTGAGAGCGACAATCTAGTTTTTCTTTAATATAAAAAATATCAATATATTGGTAGAATGACTCAAAGTATGCATAAAAGACTAAACAAACATCGCTCCAATATTAAAAATGGGTTCCTTAAGCATAGTGTATCTAGACACTATGCATTAACACATAATAGAGACCCCTCTAGTCTTCGATTAACCATAATTGATCATGTCTGTGAAAGAATAGAAGATAGGGTTAATAAATTAAATAAAAAAGAATCGTTCTGGATTTTTAAGATGGTCACACTATCCCCTGAAGGATTAAACCTTTCATTAGAATTTTAATGTTTTTTAATGTTTTTTATACAGTTTTTTAAAGTTTTTTTTATAAAGTTTTTATTTGTATGGAATGTTATATGTTTAATACCTCTAATTATATGCATGTGTAGATGTAGATAGGATGTCAAAAGTAGACACATCCCTTTTCTGATAATTATTAGTGAAGGATATAAGGTGATTTTTAGTATGGGTCTAACATCCACTTGAGAAAGACATCTGTTATGTCGAAACATGTTGTGGCGTGAGGACCTGTAACATCCACTGTTCATATTAAATTTGAAGGTAATAAGCTATAGGATCCAGTGCTTGTAATCTGTTCCCAGCGCTCATACTATCATACCATTCCATTTCATATCATGCTTAATTCCTCCCTTCGGGGAGTGTGGTTTGAGAGCAGCTCAGGAACAGAACCAAACCTACACAATAGGATCTGCCTTTCCTTTGGATTGGGAGAGCCGCTGCAAATCCATTAGGATCAAGCTGAAGGGAACTTCACCTTTGGAGTAAAGAGTCTTCGTTTGCTATTAATCTCACCATAAACGCAAAACCTAGTTGTGCAGGGAGCACAACTAATAAAGGTGAGTGAAAACATCATTTAACAATTACCTCAGCTTGATAGATGCACAGCGTGGCGCAACAATATTTTGGTTTTCTTAAAATCAGGTGCGTCTTGTAAAGCAAAAAATGCAATAATGTTTCCTCAAAAATGTTACTTTAGCACTAAATTTTGCATTTTCACAAGGTAACAGCAGAACATTGACCTCAAACTTGTTGGACAATGTCTCCTGAGCACGCCGATACCTCATGTGTGATGAAAAACTACTGTTTGGGCACATGACAGGGATTGGAAGGGAATGAGCGCCATTTGACTTTTCAAGTGGAAAATTGGCTGAATCTTTAGCAGATGTCATGTCGCGTTTGGAGAGCTACTTACGTGCCTAAACAGTGGAAACACCCCACAAGTAATCATATTATGGAATCTAGACCTCTTATGAAATTTTTCTAGTTGTGTGGTGAGCACCTTGAACCTTCAGGTGGTTCACAGCAATAAAAAAAATCTAATTTTCTCCCCAAAAATGTTATTCCAGCTGAATTTTTAATTCTCTCAAGTGTAACAGGAAAAGATGGACCCGATAAATTGTTGTGCAATTTCTTTTTGCGTACGCAGATACATCATGTGGTGGAAAACCCCTGTTTGGGCACACAGCAGAACTTGAAAAGGAGTGAGCACCATTTGACTTTTCAAGTGGAAAATTGTCTGGAATCGTAAAGCGGATGTCATGTCGCGTTTGGAGAGCTCCTGATGTGGAAACCCTCACAAGTGACCCATTTTGCAAATTAGACCTGCTATGGAACTTTTCTAAATGTGTGGTGTAAAATGGTGGCATCAAATCACAATTTTTCAAATTTGCCGGGAGATAACATTTTAAAAAATTGACATAAATTTGATTTGCAATGAATCAATTTGTTCATCTCTAATGAATACTATAATACTATAATATTGTGTTACTAGGGACCATTATGTACATAAAAATACCTAGCACAATTTTTTATTGTTTATATATTTTATAGGATGAATGGAAATTGGATGGGCAGTTATAGTTTTGGAAACATTTTGGAACTGATATGACTTTATATTCTTTTATATTATATTGCTTGTGTGTCAGTTGGGGACTTAATTCTGTGAAAGGTCATGCAGATTCAATACACTTTTGTGGTTTTGGAGAGCTACTATTGCTACTATTTTAACACCTAAAACTGGTGGGTCATGCACAATCACAAATACAAACTAAGAATATGATGCAAAAAGAGAAAAGGGAATATCCTGCACTGTCATAATCATCAGACAGTCCAACTGTACAATAAATGGATTATATTTGACGCATTTCGAAGCTATTCCACCTCTTGAGAAATAAAACACTTTAACACTATAGACGACAGACTATCTGATGAATATGGCAGCACAGGATATATCCTTTTCCATTCTCTCATCATATTCTATGTACACGTGGTTCTGCAGCAGCTCTCATAGTGGTCGTGTCTCACACAACTACAACAAGTGAACCTAACCAGTTCTCTATTCATTGCTGTCGTTTAGATTTTACTCTATTTTGCACTCTTTCATTCCAGTTTTTATGCTATAAATACAACCTTAAACATAGAAGACATATATAAAAACAACAAAAGAAACAACAAGAAATTGAGAAACAGCTATGAGAGGTTAAAGTATTGCAGCAACACCCTAAAGCATAGCAATAAAAATGAATATTAAGAATTATTGCATCAATATATGATGGGGATGAATGATTTATGCTCATAAATTATAATAATAAAATTAAAACAAGTAAGTAAAATAACTTTCAGTTTTCTATTTAAAGCAGATATAAACCTAAAGAGTTCCCATTAGTGGGCTTTTTTTCACCCTCCTGGGGTGGAGGACACACAGCACTCTCCATTATTTTTGAATGATTTTTAGGCTATTTGTGATTGCATATTGGGGCTATCTATGTGCTATATACTCTTAAGCTCTAGCTGTGCCATAGCTTAATGTTTGTATTAACTCAGCAGTTAATGGGACCTTCAGTAATCTGCTGGTTGCTATAACATTCAATCAGCGCCACATCACTATACTTAAACGCATTATTACATACACTTACACCAGATATGTACAGTGGTGCTTGAACGTTCTTAAATTCATGCTATAGCCTTAGGCATTATTACTGCCTGAGGATATATCACTATAATGGTTGTTTACAGATTGGGAGAATAGCCTGTAGGGCCCTGGAGAAGCAGCGAGGCAATGATGTCCTGTGCATTATATTAATCAGAGACTGTGGACAGAAGAATTCACCATATTGTTCTGGGCCAAATAGAGAGAATAAAAGAACATTAACTATGTCTAGAGAGTCTAACCTGTGAGTCAGTGGAATTTTCTGTACATTATACACATATATTATTATCTGTGGTGTGCCTGTATAAAACTGATAACTACTACTATTTGGTCACTGGTGGCAAAATTAGTGTTACACAGGACTGCAGAAAACATTTACTACTCTATCTATCATTAGAGAGGTACGGTGCATTTACACTAACCAATCCATGGCCATTAAATGACTGCTGTTTGGCAACATGCAAGTTTACTGTCACTCATTTACTAGCTGGTTTAGGAATGCTGACTAGTGATGAGCGAGTAGAGAAATATTCACACTCGTAATGAGTAGTTTTTGATACACAAATATTCGTTTGAATAGCGAGTCTATTGTTAGTCAATTAGTAATAGGCTCCACCCACACACATCCGGCTATAAAACGAGTCTTTCCGGGACAGGGCCGGAGAATGGCATTTTTTACAATTTCAATGTCTAAAACCCTTGCTGTCCGCCCCCCGAGAGATCCTAACATTCAATCTGCTCTCACTGAGGTGCCAGCTCACTGTGTGCACTGGAGGGAGCTGTCAATTTGTGTAGGATCGATCACGGTCGACGCATCACTCACGAGCACCAGCGATAATCGCCATATAGGGGATTGGTATTACCAAAAGCTAATATAAGATTGGACATAGAAATAAAGCACAGTAATTAGGAGTAAGATAGAAGTACATATAGAATAAATAGTTAACAAAACAAAATAAGTAATGCTCATGTAAACATATATCCATTAGGTCCAGGAAATACTAAGCAGGAGGACAATACTGCCACAAAAGAAGCTTTCCAAGAAAAAGGTAGCATCCACCATAAAAGATCCACCTGAAAACCAGAAAACTGAGGATCCACCGAAAAACCAAAATGCTGATGGTAATCAACAAACCTAACAGGTAGGAAACAGATGAGTACACCATAAGCTGAACACAAAGCATATAGAAACACAATATTGACAAATACAAATATGTTCAATCCTGCAGGAACCATAAATGAGACACAGAACATTACCATGAAAAAGGATGATGGTCCTAATCTAATATAAGACACACAAGAATTGTCACCACAAAGGTAGGTAGCCTGAATGATTCATTCTCAATCATATTTAAAATAACATAACTCAACAGCAAGTAACACAGTGCTATGACTGATATTGTAGAACACAAGAATAATCAGAATATATCAGCATAAACAAGGAGAACGAAGCACACAGACTATACACGAAAGAGGGATCATCTATCAACACCCTGAGTGTATTAATTTAGCTAAATGGTGTTTTAATCATCATTTTTAATAATACATAACATTTTACTGGAGGCAAAAAACTGTAAGAAGTTTTTATAGTTTTAAAAGATATTTTATTTATTTACACTGAGCTGTTCAAGAAACATACCTGAATAAGGGTAAAAGCATTACTTTGTACGGAGTCTATATCTGTAGCCATAGAGAGAAGGGGGCCGGGTTAGCGCTGGGAACCAGTTCAATCAAATAATCAGAGTTACAAATTAACAAGGGAGGAAACCCACACGGTAACCCTCCGGTCCCCACCACAGCAAGGCACCAGGTTTTACTTAGGCTGGCTTCACACTGCAGTTTTTTCACTGATCAGTGTCCATCCAGTTTGTGTGCCAAAACCAGGAGAGGAACTTACAGAGAAAAACTATAATTGAAAGATTGACACCTGTTCTGAGTTTTGGAGACACTCCTGGTTTTGGCACACAAACTGGATGGACACTGATCAGTGAAAAAACTGTAGTGTGAAGCCAGCCTTAGGTGAATGCCCTGACAAAAGGGAGCTCCGGTATACAACTATCAATTCATATACAAATCAAGACCTCGCTTGAAGGATTTGATAAAAGCAAGGAATATGAACTGCTATATAATAAAATGAAGGAGAATCTAGACAAGATTGAGGACAGTATTATGACTATAAAAATGAGAACATTTCATAGGGACTGTATGGATTATAAGCATGATAGAGTTTATGAGTGGAAAAGGAATAAAAAACCTGTTCCGCCTAAACCAGATCCAAAAAAGGCTAAGGATAAATTGGATCCAAAATCCATCTTGAAAAAGAATGCAGGAGACAGGATTTCACTAAGGAATGTAACCTTTTTTTCTGAAGATGGGTTCTCAGATACTAATATAGAGGACTCCGAATCCTCAATTGAGGAAACAGGAGAAGACTGCAGTTTTTCCTTTCCAAAAAATGGGGGGAAAAAAGGAGGAGGAGGAAATCTAGATCCTCCAAGTTCCAAAACAAGGGGAGGAAAAAAATAGATAACCAATGGTCGAGTGTTAAGGCCACTTTACACACACCAACTTATCTGTCCAACTTCTGAACAACTTGCTGGTTGCAGTGAAATCATGGACATATTGCTCCATTTTGTGGCTGTGTACAAATGGAACTATGTGTCCATGATTTCACTGCAACCAGTAAGTTGTTCAGAAGTTGGACAGATAAGTTGGTGTGTGTAAAGTGGCCTTAGGGTACTGTCACACAAGGCCATATTGGCGGCGATTTTATAGGCGATGCAGGGACGTGGCCTATCGCTGCCGACATGGCCTGTGCGTCGCCTAATGTAAATAGGCAATGGCGACGCCTTTGAGTGGTCACCTGGTTTCTCAGCAGTGCTCTGAAACCAGGCGAGCACTCTAGGGCGATGTGTACACATCGCCCCATGTAACAGGGGGACGGCGATCTTACAGGCGATGGGAGCCATAGGCTCCCATGCTACAGCATCGCCACTGGGGTTTTTGGACACCCCAAAAGCGATGGCGTCTGTAAGATCGCCGGTGCATCGTCGGAGGTATCGCCGCATGTAAACATGTAACGGCAACGCTGGCGGGGCGCCAAAAACATGTGTGCTCCCACCCGTCGCCGCCGATATCTCTGGCAACGTCACCTCGTGTGACGGTACCCTTATTGTCCTCACCCCTACAATTCTTTCAGAACACGAGATTAATGTATTAAAATAAGGGAATGAATTTTGCTCCCAATCAAAATTTTGATTTACCGTATATACTCGTGTATAAGCCGAGTTTTTCAGCACAAAAGTTGTGCTGAAAAGTGCCCCCCTCGGCTTATACATGAGTCACTATACGGCTGAGTGTGTGGGGCCGGTATCCGGGGGCTGGAGGAGGTGGGGGAGGCTGTATAGTGAGCGGCCGGTCACGTGGGGCCGCTCATTAGTGCAATGCAATATGCACTGCATCCCCCTGTCCATCAGCGGCAGGGGGAGCCATGCATATTACATTGCACTGTCAGCGCTCCTCCGCCCCCTGTGGTAGTATACAGCAGTGCCCCCCCCTGTGGTATATACACTCCCCCCCCTGTTGCTGCCGCACACCTGTAAAAAGAAGATCTTTCATACTTATCCTCCTGCTGTCACCGCGCGCATCCTCCGCTCTCCTTCTTGCTTGCATCCGGCATCCATCCACGTGACCGCACACAAATAATGACGTAATTATTTGTGCGCGGTCATATGGATGGATGCCGGGTGCAAGCAAGAAGGAGAGCGGAGGATGCGCGCGGTGACAGCAGGAGGATAAGTATGAAAGATCTTCTTTTTACAGGTGTGCGGCAGCAACTGGGGGGGGCTGTATAAACCACAGAGGGGGGGGCACTGCTGTATACCCACAGGGGGGGGCTGCTGTATACTACCACGGGGGGGGGCTGCTGTATTCTACCACAGGGGAGGGGCTGCTGTATATACCACAGGGGGAGACACTGCTGTATACCCACAGGGGGGGGCTGCTGTATACTACCACAGGGGAGGGGCTGCTGTATATACCTCTGTGGCTGCTGTATACTACCACAGGGGGAGGCTGCTGTATACTACCACAGGGGGAGACTGCTGTATACTACTACTGGGGAAGCTGCTGTATACTACCACTGGGGCTGCTGTATATACCTCTGTGGCTGCTGTATACTACCACAGGGGGAGGCTGCTGTATACTACCACAGGGGGAGACTGCTGTATACTACCACAGGGGGAGGCTGCTGTATACTACCACAGGGGGAGACTGCTGTATACTACCACTGGGGAGGCTGCTGTATACTACCACTTGGGAGGCTGCTGTATACTACCACTGGGGCTGCTGCTGTATACTACCACTGGGGTTGCTGCTGTATACTACCACTGGGGAGGCTGCTGTGTACCACACTGCTGGGGGCTGTATACTTGTGCTGGGGTCCACCCTCGGCTTATACACGAGTCAATAGGTTTTCCCAGGTTTTGGGGGCAAAAGTAGAGGGGTCGGCTTATACACGGGTCGGCTTATACATGAGTATATACGGTATATCAAACAATTATGGATGTAAATAAACTAGCAAGATTGCTCATGGTAAAAAAAAAAATTTTCAGTGATCAAAATGTTCTGGAAGAGATGATAGGGGAGGGAGGAAATTCATATAATGTGTCACAGTTAATGTTTGATGAACAATGTTTTCGGTTGGATTTGGAAAATCTGGAGGGGAATTCTGATAATATGGATTTGATATGTGTAAAATCTGGCGAATTCCATTATTCCTAATCCTGCTTTTTATCCTAAAGAATCAAGGGTTGAATGTGTCACCACCTTCCAAACATTGGTTGAGAAAGACCTCAAGGAATTATTTTGAAACACCAAAACAAAGAAGTGGATGAGTGGTGACAATTTAACCCTTGAGGAGAGAAAAGCTATTGCTAGTCCTTCAAAAAGAGAGGATTTGGTAATCAAAAAATCTGATAAACCAGGATGTATTGTAGTTATGGATAAAAAGTATTATGAAAAATGTGTATATGACATCTTGGATAATAATGACACATATAAAAAATCCAATCAAATCCCACAGAATCTTTTACTCAAATAGTGTCTTCAAAGACTGTGAGGTCAGCGAGACTGGGGATAGAGGAGTAAAGAGAAGGCGCAGATCTAAGTGCAGTGTATTAGTAGTAACAGTTGCTCTTAGGTATTGTGCTCACCTTTCTGGTGTTTTGTGCAGTTCGCATATAATCCTACAGAAGGATATTTCCTGGATCTCCTGGCCTGCTGCTTGTTCCCAGAGAAGCCGCCCAAAGAAAGGCTCGTTTTGAAGTGCAGGAAAATAAAAAATTTTCTCTGGTTTGAATTGAAGCGCTACCAGAGCGATCACAGGGATGGCAAATTATTCCAAAATAGTTTCTTCTTTTATTACGCGTTTCGGCTTAACATATAACAAGCCTTCATCAGATTGGATTTTATCTGATGAAGGCTTGTTATATGTTAAGCCGAAACGCGTAATAAAACAAGAAATTATTTTGGAATAATTTGCCATCCCTGTGATCCCTCTGGTAGCGCTTCAATTCAAACCAGAGAAAAAATTTTTTTTTCCTGCACTACAGAATCTTTTACTAGAATTCTGAACCAATTTTTGGAAGATGGGGAAAAAATGGGAGTTTTTTCCCAAAAAAATTAGGGACAATATTATACCAAGTAATCCTATTACACCAATCTTTCATGGCTTAACAAAAACCCATAAAGTTGAGTTCCCTATACCACTGCGGCCCATTATTTCAAGTATCTCATCGCTAAATGAAAATCTTAGCAGATGGGTGGATTTTCATCTACAGCTTTTGATCCCCAGAACTCCGGGATATTAGAAAGACACCTCAACATTAATAGATTATATGAAGCAAACCAAATGGTCTGAAAAATCTACATTTTTGTCTTGTGATGTCATAAATCTGTTTTCTTCTATCCCTCATGAATTAGCAGTTTCGGCTGTTTTCTATCATTTGCAGAAGTATAGCGGATATACTGATGAAACGAAGGAAATACTTGTCCGCAGTATTGAATATTTGTTAAAATATAATTTCTTCATGTTTAATGAGGAATATTATATGCAAATTGAGGGCTTCCCGATGGGCTCATGCTTTTCACCTTCTCTGGCTATACTCTGTGTCCTGGTGGAAAGAGAATGCGATCTTCTCTGAAAAAAAAAACATTCAAAAAAGATATATCCCATATATTTGTAGATCTAAATCTAAGATATTTGGATGATGTGTTAATAGTGTGGGTGGGAGAACTGGAGAGAGTCACAATTTTTATTAAACACATTAACACAAATGGAATTAATCTAAAATTTACACATGCTGAACTGCAAGATCAAGTTAGCTTTTTAGATCTACATCTAAAGGGAAATCAGGAGACACAGAAAATCAATTACCGGAACTATAGAAAACCGATTAGTGGGAATACGATCTTAAAGAGGACCTGTCACCCCCCTGCTGCACGACAATCTAAATGCAGCACTGAATGCAGCATGTCTGCTGCATTCAGGGAAGGGGTCCCCCATGTGTCTGTGTGCTGTGTACCCCGAGATATAGCCCTAGGAAAACTCACTGTTAGAAGCCATGAAGGCATTCCCTGTGGCTGGAGTGAGCTTGATTGACGGGACCATTCCCTCCCCCTGCCTCTCTGTGCCACCTCCTGCTGTGCTGTTTATGCTTTGTTCAGACAGCAGGGCAGGAATCTGGAGCGGACGTCTGGACAAATGATTTGCATGCTGTGTGCAGCAGGATGAGTGACCGAGAGGAGGTGGGCAGAGCCATCACAGCAGAAGCAGCACAGAGAGGCAGAGGGAGGGAATAGCCCTCATCAATCGAGCTCGCTCCAGCCACAGGGAATGTCTTTATGGCTTCTAACAGTGAGTTTTCCTAAGGCTATATCTCAGGGTACAAAGCACACAGACACATGGGGGACCCCTTCCCTGAATGCAGCAGACATGTTGCATTCAGTGCTGCATTTACATTGCTATGCAGCAGGGGGGGTGACAGGTCCTCTTTAAGAGCAGACAGCTGCCATCCAGGACATACAGTTGTGGCCAAAATTATTGACACCCTGCAATTCTGTCAGATAATACTCCGTTTCCTCTGAAAATGATTGCAATCACAAATTCTTTGGTATTATTTTCTTCATTTCATTTGTCTTCAATGAAAAAACACAAAAGAGAATGAAGCACAAATAGTGATGGGCGAATCCTAAATTACTCGGAATCGCTTGACTCTAGCGAGTCCGAGCCCAGGACTCGCTACTCGTTGCGAGTCTAGCGAGTCCAATGTTAATGAATGGGGAAGCGAGTAATAGCGAGTAGTGTGAGATTTACAACTCGCAGATGTGTCTCGGAAGCTTCAGCCTGAAGCAATCCTAGTTTTGTCATTTATTTGCATTGCTCGTTTACTTTGTAAGTAATCGCTGACTCGCACAGATAAGAGTCCTGTCTCCTCTGTGCTGGCTGCCAGCTCCAGGGTCCTAGAGCCTGCCTGCTGCCTGATGTAGCAGTGCTCAGCTTGTTACTCTCTGCTCATACTCTGTCCTGGTGTACAGAAATGGATGTCTGTGACAAAGATAAATGTCACAGACTGAGATTGTTCAATCCTCATTTTTGTAGATCTATATCTAAATATATGTAGGAAGATGTGTTTTGGTGGGTCGGGACGAAGAGGATTTTATTAAGATGGAGTCCACTAATGGCTTTTTTTAAATCTAATAAAAAATGTGAATTGTTTATTTTAACAATTTGAATGCAAATCAGGCTTATGCTAATTTGGCTACACCATAAACGGGAATTAGGGACCAGTAAATCAAAGCTGGAATATAACACCATTAGTGGCATACGTCTTAATGAGGTACCGCACCGCCCTGGACGGTCAGCGCAAGCAATGCAGCATCTGAAGCAGCCATTTCTGCTGCATTCAGGGGGGGTGCCAAACCCCTGTCTGTGTGCTGTACCGAGATATAGCCCTAGGTAACTCTACTGTAGAACATGAAGATTCTGGCGGAGCCCAGCATTTATTACATGAATTCCTCGATTCTGACCTGACTCTGTGACTCCTGCTCTGTCATTTAATCTTTTTAAGAAATCGGGGGACTCTGCGCAATGATTTGTCTAGCCTGGTACAGCTAAGCTACGAGGGCTGGCAGACCATCACAGCAGAGCGCACAGGGAGCCAAGCTTTGGGACACGCCTCAAATCTGAGCCTCGCACCAGCCACAGAAGAATGCTATGGCTTCTTGAAGTGATTTCCTAATGGCTATCCCGCTCTACCACAGACCTGGGGGAGCCCCTTCCTAAGGCAGTTATACATGTTTGATTCAGCTGGTATTACCATTCTAATGCAGCACGTTGACAGCCACTTTAAAAAGGACATCTCAATAAGTGTTAAAAAGACACAGCTGAATTTTTTCAGAATAAATAAACCATTCTCCATCTTGAATTGAAAAAATTCTTTCGTATCGAGTTGTCCAACGATTCATTTGCTTCAATGCAAAATGACAACTGAGAATAAGCACAAATAGTGATGGGCGAATCCTAAATTACTCGGAATCGCTTGACTCTAGCGAGTCCGAGCCCAGGACTCGCTACTCGTTGCGAGTCTAGCGAGTCCAATGTTAATGAATGGGGAAGCGAGTAATAGCGAGTAGTGTGAGATTTACAACTCGCAGATGTGTCTCGGAAGCTTCAGCCTGAAGCAATCCTAGTTTTGTCATTTATTTGCATTGCTCGTTTACTTTGTAAGTAATCGCTGACTCGCACAGATAAGAGTCCTGTCTCCTCTGTGCTGGCTGCCAGCTCCAGGGTCCTAGAGCCTGCCTGCTGCCTGATGTAGCAGTGCTGAGATTGTTCTCAGTCTGCTCAATCCCTGTGTACAGACATGAATGTCTGTGCACAGAGATGATGTAGCAGAGCTGAGATTGTTCTCAATCTGCTCATTCCCTGTGCATAGAGATCTATATCTATACACAGGGGATGTAGCAGAGAGGACATCGCGTTTTGGACTGCGTCGGACGGAAGAGGATTTTTTTAATTAAAGATGGAGTCCCTAATGGCTTTTTTTTTTATTTCTAATAAAAAATTTTCTTTGTGTTGTGTTTTTTTTAAAACAATTTAATAGAAATTCATGGCGGTCATGTCTAATATTGGCGTGACCACCATAAATTTCGGGCTTAGGGCCAGCTGATAATACAAAGCTGGTATTAACCCCTTTATTACTCAGCGTGCTACCGCCACCAGGGCCGCTGGAAGAGCGGGGTTCAGCGCCAGAGGATGGCGCTTCAATGAACGCGCCATCTTCTGGGGCGGCTGCGGGCTGCAATTTGCAGCGGGGGGTGCCCAGAAAGCTTGGGCAACCCTGCGCTGCGGATTCCAGCCCCCAGCTGCTTAGCTGTACCTGGCTAGACATAGAAATTGCGCGGAGCCCCACGCATTTTTTTTAAATTATTTCATGAAATTCTGAGATTCTGACTCTGACTCTGAGACTCTGACTCTGAAATTCATTAAATAATTTTTTAAAAATGCGTGGGGCTCCGCGCAATTTCTATGTCTAGCCAGGTACAGCTAAGCAGCTGAGGGCTGGAATCCGCAGCGCAGGGATGCCCAAGCTTTCTGGGCACCCCCCGCTGCAAATTGCAGCCCGCAGCCGCCCCAGAAGATGGCGCGTTCATTGAAGCGCCATCCTCTGGCGCTGAACCCCGCTCTT
Organism: Allobates femoralis; assembly: GCA_033576535.1. Taxonomy (NCBI): domain Eukaryota; kingdom Metazoa; phylum Chordata; class Amphibia; order Anura; family Aromobatidae; genus Allobates; species Allobates femoralis. The sequence goes on from JARQOC010000002.1 coordinate 106,369,604, forward strand.
CCAGCGGCCCTGGTGGCAGTAGCACGCTGGGTAATAAAGGGGTTAATACCAGCTTTGTTATACAAGCTGGTATTAAGCCCGAGATTCTTAATGTCAGGCCACGTTTGACCCAGCCACTAAGAATCTCCAATAAAGGGTTTAAAAAAACACAGAGAAAATTTTTTATTTGAAATAAAAAAAAAAGCCATTAGGGACTCCATCTTTAATTAAAAAAATCCTCTTCCGTCCGACGTAGTCCAAAACGCGATGTCCTCTCTGCTACATGCACAGGGAATGAGCAGACTGAGAATAATCTCAGCACTGCTACATAATTAGTGATGGGCGAATCCTAAATTACTCGGAATCGCTTGACTCTAGCGAGTCCGAGCCCAGGACTCGCTACTCGTTGCGAGTCTAGCGAGTCCAATGTTAATGAATGGGGAAGCGAGTAATAGCGAGTAGTGTGAGATTTACAACTCGCAGATGTGTCTCGGAAGCTTCAGCCTGAAGCAATCCTAGTTTTGTCATTTATTTGCATTGCTCGTTTACTTTGTAAGTAATCGCTGACTCGCACAGATAAGAGTCCTGTCTCCTCTGTGCTGGCTGCCAGCTCCAGGGTCCTAGAGCCTGCCTGCTGCCTGATGTAGCAGTGCTGAGATTGTTCTCAGTCTGCTCAATCCCTGTGTACAGACATGAATGTCTGTGCACAGAGATGATGTAGCAGAGCTGAGATTGTTCTCAATCTGCTCATTCCCTGTGCATAGAGATCTATATCTATACACAGGGGATGTAGCAGAGAGGACATCGCGTTTTGGACTGCGTCGGACGGAAGAGGATTTTTTTAATTAAAGATGGAGTCCCTAATGGCTTTTTTTTTTATTTCTAATAAAAAATTTTCTTTGTGTTGTGTTTTTTTTAAAACAATTTAATAGAAATTCATGGCGGTCATGTCTAATATTGGCGTGACCACCATAAATTTCGGGCTTAGGGCCAGCTGATAATACAAAGCTGGTATTAACCCCTTTATTACTCAGCGTGCTACCGCCACCAGGGCCGCTGGAAGAGCGGGGTTCAGCGCCAGAGGATGGCGCTTCAATGAACGCGCCATCTTCTGGGGCGGCTGCGGGCTGCAATTTGCAGCGGGGGGTGCCCAGAAAGCTTGGGCAACCCTGCGCTGCGGATTCCAGCCCCCAGCTGCTTAGCTGTACCTGGCTAGACATAGAAATTGCGCGGAGCCCCACGCATTTTTTTTAAATTATTTCATGAAATTCTGAGATTCTGACTCTGACTCTGAGACTCTGACTCTGAAATTCATTAAATAATTTTTTAAAAATGCGTGGGGCTCCGCGCAATTTCTATGTCTAGCCAGGTACAGCTAAGCAGCTGAGGGCTGGAATCCGCAGCGCAGGGATGCCCAAGCTTTCTGGGCACCCCCCGCTGCAAATTGCAGCCCGCAGCCGCCCCAGAAGATGGCGCGTTCATTGAAGCGCCATCCTCTGGCGCTGAACCCCGCTCTTCCAGCGGCCCTGGTGGCAGTAGCACGCTGGGTAATAAAGGGGTTAATACCAGCTTTGTTATACAAGCTGGTATTAAGCCCGAGATTCTTAATGTCAGGCCACGTTTGACCCAGCCACTAAGAATCTCCAATAAAGGGTTAAAAAAACACAGAGAAAATTTTTTATTTGAAATAAAAAAAAAAGCCATTAGGGACTCCATCTTTAATTAAAAAAATCCTCTTCCGTCCGACGTAGTCCAAAACGCGATGTCCTCTCTGCTACATGCACAGGGAATGAGCAGACTGAGAATAATCTCAGCACTGCTACATAATGTCTATGAGCAGGCGGGCTCTAGGACCCTGGAGCTGCACAGAGAAGACAACTGGACTCGGCTCGCAAAGAAACAGCAGTTACTTTGCGAGTTTCCCTGCTATCACTGGCACAGTAGCCAGTGATGACTCGCACGAGTCTAATGCAAACAATGGCAATCCTAGTTTTGTCAGCGTTTCTGACAAAACTAGGATTGATATTGATTTGCATTGGACTCGTGCGAGTCATCACTGGGAAACTCGCCGAGTACCGAGTCCTGCGAGTCCCTTACTACTCGCCGAGTAACGAGTCCTAGCGAGTAGATTCGCCCATCCCTAAGCACAAAGCAAAACATTGATCATTTCACACAAAACTCAAAAAATGGGCCAGACAAAAGTATTGGCACCCTCAGCCTAATACTTGGTTGTACAACCTTTAGCCAAAATAACTGCGATCAACCGATTCCGGTAACCATCAATGAGTTTCTTACGATACTCTGCTGGAATTTTAGACCATTCTTCTTTGGCTAACTGCTCCAGGTCCCTGAAATTTGAAGGGTGCCTTCTCCAAACTGCTATATTTAGATCTCTCCACAGGTATTCAATGGGATTCAGGTCTGGACTCATTGCTGGCCACCTTAAAAGTCTCCAGTGCTTTCTCTCAAACCATTTGCTAGTGCTTTTTGAAGTGTGTTTTGGGTCATTGTCCTGCTGGAAAACCCATGACCTCTGAGGGAGACCCAGCTTTCTCACACTGGACCCTACATTATGCTGCAAAATTTGTTGGCAGTCTTCAGACTTCATAATGCCATGCACATGGTCAAGCAGTACAGTGCCAGAGGCAGCAAAGCAACCCCAAAACATCAGGGAACCTCCACCATGTTTGCCTGTAGGGACAGTGTTCTTTTCTTTGAATTACTTTTTTTTCTCCTGTAAACTCTATGTTGATGCCTTTGCCCAAAAAGCTCTACTTTTGTCTCATCTGACCAGAGAACATTCTTCCAAAACGTTGTAGGCTTTCTCAGGTAAATTTTGGCAAACTCCAGCATGGCTTTTTTATGTCTCGGGATAAGAAGTGGGGTCTTCCTGAGTATCCTACCATACAGTCCCTTTTCGTTCAGACACCGACAGATAGTAGGGGTTGACACTGTTGTACCCTCGGACTGCAGGGCAGCTTGAACTTGTTTGGATGTTAGTTCTTTGTCCACCGTATGCACAAACTTGTGTTGAAATCTCTCGTCAATTTTTCTTTTCCGCCCACATCTAGGGAGGTTAGCCACAGTGCCATGGGCTTTAAATGTCTTGATGACACTGCGCACGCTAGACACAGGAACATTCAGGTCTTTGGAGATGGACTTGTAGCCTTGAGATTGCTCATGTTTCCTCACAATTTGGTTTCTCAAGTCTTCAGACAGTTCTTTGGTCTTCTTTCTTTTCTCCATGCTCAATGTGGTACACACAAGGACACAGGACAGAGGTTGAGTCAACTTTAATCCATGTCAACTTGCTGCAAGTGTGATTTAGTTATTGCCATCACCTGTTAGGTGCCACAGGTAAGTTACAGGTGTTGTTAATTACATAAATTAGAGAAGCATCACATGATTTTTCTATCAGTGCCAATACTTTTGTCCACCCCCTTTTTTATGTTTGGTGTGGAATTAGATCCAATTTGGCTTTAGGACAATTCTTTTTGTGTTTTTTCATTCAAGACAAATTAAATGAAGATAATAATACCAAAGAATTTGTAATTGCAATCATTTTCAGGAAGGAACTGAGTATTATCTGACAGAATTGCAGGGGTGTCAATACTTTTCACCACAACTGTACCATTAATTCTATGCCATATGAAAAGATGAATAGAATCTATAGGAATTGTTCAAACAAAATATGGTTTGAAGAACAAAGCGATATGGCAAAGACGAGACTCTTTGAAAGGGGCTAAAAGAAAAGACAAGTGGAGATAGCCATAAAAAAAAAGTGATTGAAAAAAATACCATGAATTATAAAAGGAGTATGGAATCAAGGGATAAGATGGGATCTGGAAAATCTAACAACAATGTAGTTTTCAGTACCCCATATAGCTGTCAGTTTTATGACATAAAAAAATATCATACAGAAATATATCCCGATTTTATATCAGGACCAACATCTTAATAAAATACTCAGTAAGGGTAGGGCCACACTGAATAGTGCACCCACGTTAACCGGATGCCGTTGCAGCAGAGCCCAGCCTGCTGTAATGCATAGCGGTAATGTCGGGTGCTACCTGTGAACGCTGCTCCATAGTAACCCACTGTTTACTATGAATACAACTTCACATGAAGCCCCAGGCAGTGCGCTTTTGCAGGACGCACAGGGAAACATTGTCAGCAACACCTTGTGTTATAGTGATTCTGTATCTCAGTGACTAAGGGCATATTTGCCAGAAACGTGTTGAAACAATAATCCAACCACTATGATATTTTAATGTTGTTTAATATACATGAAGATTTTAATCAATAGGGGACTCGCCACTATATCCTTTATGTGAGCAGGTGTCGCCTGTTCATGGCCAAATATTTGAAAACCCACTGGGTGAAGAGGTGGAGGTTGATGGTGATTACACACAGTTGCCATCTGGCCAGCCGACAATATCAGTATGGAAGGAGGATAGCTCGGACGACGAGGTAGTCGATGATGAAACCACCGATCCAACCTGGACCGCTGGGACGCATAGCCAGCACAGCAGCACAGAGGAAGAAGGTGGATACGAAGCACCAACAAAGGCACCAAGGGCTTTCGGTTTGAGCAGAGTGCAAAGTGTGTCAACTGTTGCCAAGAGCAATCCCTCTGTGCATCAAGTCAAGGCAAGGGTGCGTTCAGCCGCTGTCTAGAAAAAGTTTTACAGATAGTCCTTCTGAACCAAATGTTATCATCTGTAGCATCTGCCATACGAAGCTGAGCAGAGGCCAGGGCAAAGGCAACTAAAGCACCACCAGTATGTGGAAACACATGGCAGCCAAGTACCCTAGTTGGTGGGTGGAATGACAGGGTACCAAATCGGTGTCTGCAGGTCAAACAAACTGCCATGTCGCCTGTGATCTGTACTTCCCAATCTGCTGGGCAGGAAGCAGGTGATCATACCTCTTGCTCACAAGCTGTGGTTGCACAGACACAAGACACATCAAGCCCATTCATTTGTTTGCCCCAGCCAAGCGTCCAGTTATCCATGTCCCAGATCTATCAAAGGAAGTGTAAATACCAAGCCACACACCCACAAGCACAAATACTGAAAGCGCACATTGCAAAGTTGCTATCTCTGGAGATGTTGCCGTCAGCTTTTGGAAACACAGTCTTTCCATGATCTGTTGGCTGTGGCTGCCTCATGATTCTCTGTTCCCAGCCAGCTCTATTTTTCCCAGTGTGCCATCCCATCATTACAACAGCACGTCTTTAATAATCTAAAGTGTACTCTCACCAACGCCTTAACCGGGAAGGTCAACCTTACAACAGACATGTGGACAAGTAGTTGTGGCGCATGGGTGGATAGTTCGGGCGCATGGGTGGATTTCTCACTACCCGCACCCCTAGGACTCCTTCTGTCTCTCTACAGTCTGTAGCCCGGGCCCTGGAACAAGCCTCATGATGGTACAGGTTACCGGGTCCATGTCTTCAAAGTCTCATGTTCTCCTCTGTCCCTTGCTTCTGGTGTTTCTCTGACTGGTTGTTGGACTAACTCCTCTCCTCCCGACTCCAGGGCTAACTACTCCTTGACTGCACTCCTCACTGACTGAACAACTTCCTGTGGTGTCTCTTGGTTTTGTCTCCTCTTTCCTGACCGTTTCGTGCTAACCTCCCCACCCTCTATCTGTCTCCTCCTTCTGTCCCACAGCTGGGCTTGAAGTCCCTTGCACTGGGACTGGAGTGTGTTGGTGTGTGTTTGGGTGGCTGGACTTACCGATCCAGGTTGCTGCACCTTCTAGTGGCGACCAGACCGCAGGGGCTCCACACACACAGCACCGCAATGGCGCAAAAAAATTGCCCTGAGGTTTAAGGCAATATTATTATGCAAAACCAGTCACCACACAAGACAGCGGTGCTGGCTGCATGTCAATTGTGCAGTACCATGCATGCTATTCGATATGAACACAGCAACACAACGGCACAAAAAAATTGCCCTGAGATTTAAGGCGATATATTACGCACGCCAGTCAACACACAATACAGCGGAGCTGGCTGCGTGTCAGTTGTTACACCTATTCGGTGTGAACATAGTACCGCAACGGATTGGCCTGCAGGGGTAAATGTTACCCCAAAAATAGCTAGGAAAACTGTCACTACTCCCTTATACTTTCAGCTCTGAGAAGAGCTAAAAGATTGCTGACTGTACTATGTGGTACTGTAATGCTGCTGCCTGTCACCCTGCACTTCAGTCACCTAGTACTACAATACTGGTAGCTCTCACAAGAGGTTTTGGGTTTACAGAGGATTTCTGTATGATTTGCACAAGCATAACTCTCCCTATCAGCTGCTCACACTCTCCCTACACTAGCTGTGTTCTGCAAGCAATGTGCAGAAAATGGCGGCAGCAGGGTTTATCTTGAGCCTATGAGTCATAGGCTATAACTCATGTATGACGCTGGGCAGCCAGCCAATCATAGTAATGCCAAAACCAAGAAGGCTGTGGCATTACTGTGATTAGCTAATGCTGGGTGGGAGATCCGAATATTGCGAGGCGAGTAGTAAAATACTCGCCATGCCTCGAGTACCGCATTACTCGCCAAGTACCGAATACTTGCGATTATACGACCAAGAAGACTGTGGCATTACTGTGATTGGCTAATGTTGGGCGGGAGATCCGAAGATTGCGAGGCGAGTAATGAAATACTCGCTATGTTTCGAGTACCGCATTACTTGCCTAGTTCGGAATTCTTGAGATTATACTCGTTCATCCCTACTCTGATCTTATTGTAAAGGGAGGCTGAGGAAATTATTTTCCCTATACCCTTGGAAGCATCAACTCTTTAAACTGCAATTCTTCATAGTATAATGGTACCTTTACACGCCACTACAGAAGGTTAGAAACAACCGGGTGTCTCACGTGCACGTGCACATTTCAACGGTTGCTAACGTTACCTTATACCGCATTTATATGTCGCTACAAGGTGCTCTACAGTAGGTTTTTTCTATCCCTGGATGCACCGACGGGTGCCGCAGGTTACCTTCTGTAGAGCACCTTCCCTCATTTACACGCCGCTACCACAAGGCAATATGGGAGGTCCTGGGGCAGCAGGGACAACACATAGGCATGCCAGAGTTGTGGATTACGAGACGCTCGTACGGTGATTGGACAATGCAATAGCATCATGATTGGCCAGCCAGCGCAGGAAGGCTGGCTAATACATGATGCTATTGCAATTGTGTAGTGTGACTGGTCAGCTCCTTAAATATGCCGCCCTATGCAGGGACCACCAATCGCAACGCAGGAGCTTCCACCAATGATCGCTGATGGAGCGCGGTATCCTGGAGGCTGTGTCACGCCCCAGGGAGTTCACTAGGTGTCGCAAAAACCTTCCTGTTCCTCGTTTACACGCTGCTTTCATTGGGTTGAAACCAACCTGTTTTTGAGAACTGCTCAATAACAGGTGTCGACAGTGACCGGTGGAAACAACCTGATTTACACGTCGCTACCTCGCGGTGTTTTGACGGTGCAAGATACAATTGTCTCCGACACCCGATTGTTTCTAACCTTCTGTAGCGGCGTGTAAAGGTACCATCACAGTGTTGGTAAAAATGCTGCAATATATCTGTCGTCTGTGAATGTACCCTTGGGAGACATACACAGGTTGGGTATTTGGTGAGATTTTACGTCAGTATTTCTAAGCCCAAAACCAGCAGTGGAACAATCAGAGGAAAGGTATAATAGAAACACGTCACCACTTCTGGATTTATCACCCACTCCTGGTTTTGGCTACAAATACTGAGATAATAAACTCACCGAATACCCAATGTGTGCACAAGGCCTTACTATGCAGTTTACTACTACTGTTGCTTATATAATTTGCTTCTATCAACATGAAGTTCTTTCCATATTTAACTTATTTAAGATTTGTTAAAATTATGTTCAGTGTACAAATACTTTACAGGCTTCAATCTTTAGTGTTAGAGCTTCAGGCTAATTGTGACAGAAATAGAAAAGAAGAAAATGAGAGATGGAAAGTTTCCAGTAAGGAAGCAAAAAAGTTCTGCTTAAGAAGTGAAGAAGACAGTTGAAAACAATCCTGAATGGGAACTGAGCTTGGAGAATCACAAAATGCTGATTTTTGTTATTTGTCCAGGATTCCTTGGTGACTCTGGAAAAGGAAATGCTGAGAAAGGATATTTATACTCCACCAGCCTGGAGGAATGTTCTTTGCATTTTAGGTGTATGGTAAGCACATGCACCCTTAACTGAATTACATTTATTATGTAATTATGTCTGTAATAAAATCATTGATATCACAGATTTGCAAAGGTAAAATAGTTTGAAAGAGAATATTTTTATATACTTTCGATCCCAGAACTCAGTACAAATATTGAATATATTTCATCACGTACAGTATTTTCACAAATGTTGACTCCATAGGCATTTTCTTGCACTATATTTTGACCCCTTTGCGTAACCTTTAGTGGATGGTTTTAGAAATTAATGGGTCCTGTGTTGCAGCTGACTAGTGTGGACAGAGAAGGTTTTTTCAACCCCTTCACCACCTGGCGATTTTTCATTTTTGTTTTTGTTTTTTGCCCCCCTTCTTCCAAGAGCCATAACTTTTTTATTTTTCCATCAATATAGACGTATGAGGGCTTGTTTTTTGTAGGATGAGTTTCAGGTGAAATCATTTATTTTACCATCTAGTGTACAGGAAAATTGGAAAACAATTTCCAAGTGCGGTAAAATTGCAAAAAAAGTGCAATTACACATTTGTTTTTTTGGGTTTTTCAGTCACCATGTTCACTATATGGTAAAACTGACATGACGGTATGAGGCCTCGGGTCGGTACGAGTTCGTAGATACCAAACATGTATAAACTTACTGTTATCTAAGTGGTGAAAAAAAATTCAGAAGTTTGAAAAAAACAAACAATAGCACTTTTTGCACCATGTTCTGCGACCCGTATTGTCCTCATTTTTCGGGATCTGGGGCTGTTTGATGGCTTATTTTTTTTTCTAATGATACCAATTTTGGGTGGATGCGCTGTTTTGATTGCCCATTACCGGACCTCACATCAAACGCCGGGACCCGTCCCATGACATACCATTACGTCAAGGGTCGAGGAGAGGTTAACCCAGTGTGGTAAAGTACTTTTTATATCAGTCACTAAAATAGGGGTACTCACTCGCTTTGTGGTCCTTGAGGTAGTGAAGAAACAATATTCGTCATATAAATGTTAATTTGGTTTATTCCACCTCTATAAACTGCACAAGGATATAAACAGAAGCCTTCCCTCAGACTTTACAGTAAACATAAATGTCCTTATGAATCCTACTGACCGACCAGCCAGTCTTCACACGTGAATTCTGGGTCTGTTTCCCTGTCCGGAATTCTTGCATGCTTCAAACACACAGGGTTTTCCCCACTCAGGTTTGGGGTTCAGCTCTGCTCCATCTGAAAAGCACATTTGTGGTTCTCCTCTATACACACATGTAGTCTTTTCCATCATGTGCTGCACAGAAAGTCTTGCTAATTTGCAGGACCTGGCTGACCTCCCAGACATGTGACTGGAAAGGAGACACATTATAAGAGATGTGACACACTAATGGGAGGTATTTGGTTAGTCAGACCCACCCAGTTTTCTGACTAACCTTTAAAACCAGCCCTGAATACATTAAATAAGATTTGTGGAACTACAAGTCCCAGCGAAACTATCTGGTTTTATACTGCAGCAGGCCCCACTTCTGCAACATATACCGGCCACTTACAACATAGCCTGTTGGTACATCACACCAGCTTCCAAATAGTGTGGTGGTTTCCATAGCATCCAATCATAGCATATCTTTCATTTTACCTCAGCAGTATCAGAAATGAATGATGCACTGTGATTGGTTGCTATGGCAGTAAAGGCAGATTTATTTAGTCACAAGAATCAACAGTGCGGTGCTTTCCTTAGGAACCAGTCAGAGTACAGCTTTCATTTTACCTCAGCAGTATAAGAACTCAAAGCTACACTGTGATTGGTTGCTTTGGAGAGCAAAGGCAGATTTTCTTTTAGACAGAGTTTATAAGAGTGTGACGGTGCTTTTAATGACTCCTTTCAGTATTTAGGGCAATGGTGGAGATTCTGTTTCTAAAAACATGGTCAAAATGGGTACAAGGAGTTGTAGTCATTTACCCGACAGCTTTATTTGCCATTGTTTTGAAGTGAAGAAACAATTAAGTAACATTTTGCTTTTCATTAGAAAAGTGTGTTATGCGTACTTTTGTGTGAAACAAGGTGATCAGGACAAGTCATGGGATCCACATGTAGTGTGGCCTGTTTGTGTAGAAGAACTACGACAGTGGTTTAAAGGGAAGACAGAGAGCTTTTGTTTTAGCTTGCCTATGATCTGGGAGGAACTGCTAAATCATACTAATGATTGTCACTTTGGTACATACAATATATACCTGGATCTCCCTTAAGCATTTCAACCTGTGCCTCACAGTCCAGGAATACCTGTAGTTTGACCTCCAGAGAATCTTGAATATATATCTGAATCAGACGATTCAGAACATTAAGGGAATGAATCTGATGACTCTTTCATCTTAGTCTCAACAAGTGAAGGCTTTTTTCACAGCTTAAATTACCGTATATACTCGTGTATAAGCCGACCCGTGTATAAGCCGACCCCCCCACTTTTGCCCCCAAAACCTGGGAAAACCTATTGACTCGTGTATAAGCCGAGGGTGGACTCCAGCACAGGTATACAGCCCCCAGCAGTGTGGTATACAGGCCCCCCAATGGTAGTATACAGCAGCCTCCCCAGTGGTAGTATACAGCAGCAGCCCCAGTGGTATATACAGCAGCAGCTCCAGTAGTTAGTATACAGCAGCCCCAGAGGTATATACAGCCCCAGTGGTAGTATACAGCATCCCCAGAGGTATATACAGCCCCAGTGGTAGTATACAGCATCCCCACAGGTAGTATACAGCAGCCCCAGAGGTAGTATACAGCAGCCCCAGAGGTAGTATACAGCAGCCCCAGAGGTAGTATACAGCAGCCCCAAAGGTATATACAGCAGCCCCAGTGGTAGTATACAGCAGCCCCACAGGTATATACAGCCCCAGTGGTAGTATACAGCAGCCCCACAGGTATATACAGCCCCAGTGGTAGTATACAGCAGCCCCAAAGGTATATACAGCAGCCCCAGTGGTAGTATACAGCAGCCCCACAGGTATATACAGCCCCAGTGGTAGTATACAGCAGCCCCACAGGTATATACAGCCCCAGTGGTAGTATACAGCAGCCCCACAGGTATATACAGCCCCAGTGGTAGTATACAGCAGCCCCACAGGTAAATACAGCCCCAGTGGTAGTATACAGCAGCCCCAGAGGAATATACAGCCCCAGTGGTAGTATACAGCAGCCCCAGAGGTATATACAGCCCCAGTGGTAGTATACAGCAGCCCCAGAGGTATATACAGCCCCAGTGGTAGTATACAGCATCCCCACAGGTAGTATACAGCAGCCCCAGTGGTAGTATACAGCAGCCCCAGAGGTATATACAGCCCCAGTGTAGTATCCAGCAGCCCCAGTGGTAGTACACAGCCCCCCCTCCTTAATATGCGTCCCCCAATAGTAATAAACAGCCCCCCCTCCTTATCATGTCCCCCCCGGCTGCGGCAGCTGTTAAAATAACAAACAGTTTATACATCACCTTCCGACGCAGCTCTCCGCTCCTCCGGTCCTCAGCGTCTCCGCTCGCGGCTTCTTCTTCCTTGATGTGCCGGCTTGTGACCGCGCGCAGGAAATGACGTCATCTCCTGCGCCCGGTCACATGACACCGACACAACAAGGAAGAAGAAGCCGCGAGCGGAGACGCTGAGGACCGGAGGAGCTGAGAGCTGCGTCGGAAGGTGATGTATAAAGTGTTTGTTATTTTCACAGCTGCCGCAGCCGGGGGGGGGACATGATAAGGAGGGGAGGGCTGTTTATTAATACTGGGGGACGCATATTAAGGAGAGGGGGCTGTGTAGTGCAATATGCACGGCATCCCCCCACCACTGATGGACGGGGGGATGCCGTGCATATTCATTGCACTAATGAGGCGGCCCCACGTGACCGCCTGCGGTCACCGCGGCCCCCTCCTGCCTCCTCCAGCCCCCGGTCACAGCTCCCCCCCCACAGCATACCGTATGACCCGTGTATAAGCCGAGGGGGGGACTTTTCAGCCCAATTTTTGGGCTGAAAAACTCGGCTTATACACGAGTATATACGGTAACTGCCCCTCATCAGTGTAGTGTGTGGGATATTCTGATCTGGCAGTATGAAAGGCTAAGACGAGGTCTGGGGAACTCGCTATCCACCTTATGGAGAGGAGTTTCCCTGCAGTCTTAAGGAGACAGATAAGTTGATAAGGAAACGTAAAGCCGCAATGCTCCTCTGGGAAATATGCAAATTGTCAATTCAATGAAGAAGTGGATGAACTCTAGCATCACCTTTAGGTAGCAATCCTCAAAGTTATAGTTGACTCTTTAACAAGCCTTTTAATATGACCAAGGATTTGTGCCAGATTAGAACCCCAAACTACAGATGCTGTGTTTCAGAGTAACTGCCCCTCATCAGTGTAGTGTTTGGGATTTTCTGATCCGGCTGTATGAGAGGCTAAGATGAGGTCTGGGGAACTAGCTATGTAGGGGACTCTTTAGTGATTCATCAAAAAAAAAGTCTGAAAGCTGTTGTAACGCAGGTGGGTTTGTACCTAGGTTCCCCGGCGTTACTGTGTGTCACTGTGCTTTTTCCCAATGCTCCTCCCTCCCCTAACTAGCTGTTATACTGTAGTATGTTACCTGTATAGATTGTGCTCAATTCCCTGCTTTGCTGCGTAGCTATACGCATGTTGTTGGGTCATTGCTCCTCTGCATGACCACCCGTGTGTGCGGATCCTGGCTGCCACTGTGGAACTCTCCGCGGGTTATGTGGTCCTGTGCAGCTGGTGCAAGACTTTCAATGTGAGACCTGGCTTTCAGCCGTTGCCAGGTGCCCTGGGCTATTTTCTGTGTTTGCAGTGCTATATTGTCTCTGGCTGTGCTTAGGGTGCGCACGGCCACACCTTCTCTGCTTTTATTAGAAGGAATGGGTGTGCTTAAATTTCTGTCCCCAGCCTATTGGTGTGGGTCAGCTGCTATTTAAAGTTACTTTTCCTGTTGGGCGTCACCAGAGCTTTTCTTTAGGTTTCTGAACCTAACCCTGTGTGGTTGGTCCTGCTCCTGGTCTGCCTTGTCTACAGCTCCTGTTCTGCCTGCAACAGTTCTGGGAAAGCTGATGTCTTGTCCTTGGACCCATCTTGCCTATGTGTTGGTACCAATGTCCTTGCCCTTGAATGTGGATTCCTGCTATGTGAGATTCTTGAAACTTTCGGTGTCTTAATCAATGTACCCAGTGTCTGCAAGTTTCCTGTAACCTGTGAATAAACCCGTTGCTGTGCGCATGCCACTATGCGGTGCCTGCTATGTCCAGCTCCAGTCCTTGCTGGGTGTGCTTGCACTGTTCTGTTGTGCTCATAATACTTAGTTTGGGTCTGCTCCTGCAGCACCGATGTCATGCAGCTCTGGTCCGATAATGTGGTGTTTGCATCAGACCGCTTGAGTTCCTTTCCAGGTCATGTCTGGAGCCTGATGACTGCTGCCTGGTGCGTGGAGCTCGTGTCCGATGTCCGGAGCCTGATGACCGCTGACTGGGGCCTGGAGTTCGTGCCTTGTGTCCAAGATGGCCGTGAGGTCCTGCCTGGTGTCCGAGATGGCCCTGACGTCTCGCCTGGTGTCCAAGATGATCCTGAGGTCCAAGATGGCCTTGAGGTCTGGCATGGTGTCCAAGATGACCCTGAGGTGTCTTCTGGTGTCCGAGATGGCCCTGAGGTCCAGGGATCCTGCGGTGTTTGCACCAGAACATTTGAGCTCCTTTTCAGGTCGTGTCCTTGATGTCTTGTCTGGAGTCCTTGATGTCTTGACTGGAGTCCTTGATGTGTCCTGCCTTGATGTTTCCTGCCCTGAGTCAAGTCCAATGTTCCAGGTCCTGCCTGTGGCCTTGATGTTTGCAGCCCTGAGTTGAGTCCGATGTTCAATGTCCTGCCTGGTGTCCTTGATGTCCTTACTGGCGTCCTTGATGTCTAGTGTCCCCGATGTGTCCTGTAGGTGTTCCTGATGTGTCCTGCCTTGAGTTGTGTCTAATTTTGCGAGTCCTGATGTCTTGCCTGAGTCCAGATGTGAAGTCCTGGTGGTCCAGTCCGTGTTCTCAGAGTCGGTCCCGCTCATGTTTCTAGATGGGCTCTTCCTTCTTGTTTCTGGGGAGTCTCCAGCCTTGTGTTTCGGTGATGGCTCTGCCTGAGGTTCCTGGATCTGACCAGCCAATGTACTCGACCTGTGCTGTCCGTGTTCTGCATGTGTCCCGAAGTCCAACCTATTCCCTGGGTCCATCCTGAGATGACATCTGTCCGAGGTCAGTGTCTGATGTTCTGCTGCTGTGCCAATGCTATGCCTGACGTCTGAGAGAGAGGTTATCCTGATATGCCCGTGCCAGATGACCCTGGACTGCATCAAACCATGAGGACCTCCTGCCATGCCATCACCTGACGTCTGTGATGTTCCCTTTGCTTGATATGCAGAATCGGGAGCCTGGCTTCATATCTTGTCTTGTTACCCTGTACTGTGCTTTTGTTTAGTAAACTTTGTTCTTTATACATGAAGTGTGTGGTGTCCTGCATGTTACCACCTTACCCACATGCTCAGCTTCCACAGACCCCGGTCTCTGCCCTTCCCTAGTCTGGGCAGGCCCGGGATTTCCCTGTGGTCCAGTGGGTCCACATACCTATTCCACCCTAGGATGCATGCCCCACATTGCCATGGTCTGGCGGCTTGGGAGCGTAAGCAAGCCAACCCGCGTCCCCGTCCCTCCGTATCAGCTGTGCTACTGCACAATGGCAGCAAGTATCAATGCCAATAGGTTATTCTGTGTACTTGAAGGAAAGCTATGATAATTTGGACTTTATTATGATCACATGTTGACTGCTGCAGTCTACATGTAAAACTCTCTGGAGTTTTTGGAGTTAAATTTCCTTTGACTCATTCAGTGTTGGATTGATGCTGCTGCATTTTGTGGGCGGATCTGCAGGCGGGGAGTTGTAGGTTTTCAGGTGACCACACCCTGGCCTTTAAATAGAAACCCCTTCCACCATATAATGTCGATGATAGAGTTCACTCTGCTTTGACCTGTGGGCTGAGAGAACGTCAATGCATCTGCTGAAGCTTCCTGCTGCTTTTCCTTACGAAGTTGCTTTTTTCTGGATCGTGGTGGGAGGAGGTGAGGGGGTGTAGTACAGCGCTGGTGAGGAGCAGGGAGAGGTTGGGGACCCAGACCTCCTCACCATATAAAGTAACTCTGAGAACAGGGCTAGCCAGGGACCCTGGTCCAGGTCCAGAGTAGCTGTCCAGATTGTTTCGCCTATTTTTGCCATCCTGCTTCCCATTTCCACACCTGCATACCACTAACCCTGACAATTATCAAGAAATTTAACTATGAGAATCAAGGATGGTCAATATGTGGTGATATAAAAGTTCTCACTTTACTCTTTGGGCAGCAAGGAGGATACACAGAGTATACATGCTTTTGTGTGAATGATACAACTGGGATAGGACTCATCACTGGAGCCAAAAAAAAAATTGTCCAATGAGAAAATTTTTGCAGCCTAGACTCAAGAACATAGTTGCAAAAAGTTTAGTTGATCCTACTAAAGTTTTCTTGCTACCACTCCACATTAAAGGGAATTTGTCAGATCAAAAATACATATGTAAATGATAGAATCTTCCTCTGGGGAAGCTCTTTTTATTCATATGTTTCTTTTATTTATACTCCCCCCTATCCTCTGTAAACTGAAAAAAAAAAGAGATTAATTCCATCTGTCAATTATTGTAAGTGATCACATACTTCTCTGCTGCCCACTCCCTAGGGAATGAATATCTATGTAATGACATCACTGCCATGCCCTATGCACTGCCCTCCTCTGCAAGTACACAACCAAAGTTCAGTGGAAATCACTCACTCTTGAAAAGAGGATACTGTCTTGTCAGCACTCACTGCAGAGGGAAGAGGAGGGTGAAGATGGGTGCATTGCAGAAGCCAAGCAGCTGCAGCTCTGAGCTCTGACATTATCATTTCCCTCTAGCATGAAGCAATGTGTTTGTGTGTACCTGAGGCATATGTAGTGTGTACTGTCTGAGATATTTTTATGTGATTATAAGAACATTTGATAATTTTCTCGGCAGATGCACACATTACATGTCTGCAGAAAAATACATGTTCATATAAAGACATAGAAATCTCTCACAGACAGCACATCTAAGGTTGGTGTGCGTTTTGCTTAACTTGGGTTTCTAGGCGTTTTTACTGCTAAAAACGCATAAAAACGCTAGCGTTTTTGCCCCATTGATTTTAATGGAAACGCATGTAAAAACGCATGCAAAAACGCATGTGCATTTTCAAAAACGCAAAACGCATGCATTTTTGCCAACGCTGCACAAAACATTGGGGAAGACGTTTTGGGCAGGGTTGGCAAAAACGCATGCGTTTGACGTTCTTGCATGCGTTTTTACATGTGTTTCCATTAAAATAAATGGGTGCAGAAACGCTAGCGTTTTTATGCGCTTTTAGCGGTAAAAACGCCTAGAAACGCAATTTAAGCAAAATGCACACCACTCTTAGATGTGAAAGCACCCAACTCTTCTTCTATCTTTCCCTCACCTTCCCTCTCATCCTCCCCCTCAGAAGCAACTTGCAGGATAGGCAGAAATGAAAGTTACGGACTACGGAGGCATTGTGCAAACCTGAACTTTTCAGTGCCTGAGGGAAGAAATACCAGCTTGCGTAGGCGTAAATATTTAATTAATATTTACATACTATTGACTAGTCGACTAGTGCAAGTAATGGACCGAACTATTGCAACCAGTTGCCTGCAGGGCGTGAAGATGCTTATAGCAAATAAACTACAGAGGGTACAATAATGTTTTTTACATGTTTTAAAAGTACTGCCCAGGCACTATTCAAGGGAAATATTAGTATCATACCTGATCTGACAGAGTCTCTTTAAGCTTGGACTAATGAAGCAGTTTGTGAAAGCTCTATAAAATAGGAGTGCTGAATGCAGCACGGAATGCAGCATGTCTGTTTAAGGAGTCCGGAGGGATTTACTCAGTAATGAGTCATCACTGTTGCTGATGTCTTTCTCTCCTCCAGCCTTCTGTTTGCTACCTCCAGCCCTCAGCGATAACACATACAGGAGGCTGAACAAGAGAGGGCTGGAGGCGGGGAAGACACCTTACAACAGCGATGACTCATTACTGAGTAAGTCCCTCCGCACTCGTTATCTGTACACTTAATAAAGTCTTTTTAACAGCCTACAAGGGGGCTAGAGACATGGGGGACCCCTTCCCTGAATGCATTAGATACGCTGCATTCAGTTAGCATAGCATCAGGGGGGTAACAGGTCCTTTTTAAGAACCTATGTACCAAGTTTCAGAGACTGCTTAAAGCAAAACTGAAGGAAATTTTTTTTGTGGGTCTGGATATTCAAAAACCTAAGAAGTATGATGTGTTCAAAACAAAAATGAAAGCAGTTTAGAAAAGAGCTTGGGTTTCCTTTAAAAAGTCAAGAAGAAATTTCTAGGTGACAACAAAGATCTACAGTGTTGGCCAAAAGTATTGACACCCCTGCAATTCTGTCAGATAATACTCAGTTTCTTCCTGAAAATGATTGCAATCACAAATTCTTTGGTATTATTATCTTCATTTAATTTGTCTTCAATGAAAAAACACAAAAGAGAATGAAGCAAAAAGCAAAACATTGATCATTTCACACAAAACTCCAAAAATGGGCCAGACAAAAGTATTGGCACCCTCAGCCTAATACTTGGTTGCACAATCTTTAGCCAAAATAACTGAAGAAGTAGCACGGCTTGGCGCGTGGTTTGAATGCCGCATCTCTCATTGGTCCCCGCTGTGTGGTGTTGAAGCCCTGTCTCGCCTTCAGCACCTGCAGTGTTCCGCACCACACAGCGTGGACAGCTCCCCATAGGCAGTAACAGAGCGCCAGCTTTTACAGTGGAAATATAAAGCAGACAGCACTTTTAACCCATTTTCCAGAGCAATTAACCCCTTTACACACATGGTGTAATGACACCATGTTTGCAGAGAGTGAGGACACTCTCAACATACATGGTGTCACTACACCACCGTCATATTAACCCCTTCATCACTGGGATTTGAGCCGCATCGGCACTCTTTACGCACGCAGGCGGCGCAGAGGATGCTGATGGGGTTAATCACTAAAATAACCCTGAAATACATTATTTTACACCAATCATCATTGTATTAGCTAAACATCTTGTACTGCTGCTGTCACAGCGGTACAAGATGATAGCTTACTGTACCGGCACAGCGGGGGAAATTTAAACACGGGTGCGAGTATCGCACCGTGTAGTATATGAGTGCGAGATTTTCTTGCACCCATAGACTTTCATTGCCCTCTCACATGTTAGAATCACGTGCAGTTGCAGCATGCTGCGACTGCACTCGCTTCTGACTTGCATTGCGAGTTAGGTGCGGGGGACCCTCACATTGCACTCGCGCGAGTCCCTGGCACCCTGTGCCTTCAGCCTAACTCATATTTTTGAACACACTGCTATTATTTTGAACACAACTGTATATGGATGCTGTTGGCAAATATCCTCTGTCTCACTGATCAGATGATTCATAACAATGACACAATAACATAAGACAATAGTTCATCCGCGAAGGAATGGAGCCAAAGATGATCAATTATCAATACAATGATGATATAATGTTATCAATGTTATATAGAAGATAAGAAATGTTGTGACTTTAATATTTCACAATGAATGAAACTGTGTATTTTTGATGCCTTCCTCTATGGTCTAGCAATATGAATAATCAGTGCGTATTCTAGGGTCCTCCTGAAGAATCTAATATGATAGAGTGAAATGTGCTTTCCTCTCATTATTTGTTGGCCACTCGTTCTTATCACAAGCCATTCTAACAATTAGAAAGCTGGCGGTAAGATGCGATCTCACAGGGATAGAACCGTGGGAAAGCTTCAGGTCAGGAACAGGAAACATTGGCAGTGTCAACTGGGGAAGTCACTTGAAAACATGCAAAATCTGCCAGATGGCTGTAGAACAGAAGAGCCGAGGCAGCACTGTACACAGTGTCTCGCAGTTAGGGATCAGAATTAATTGCGGATAGGCTTACCTGTCCCCACGAGTCTCCGACCATCTGGTGTCCTCCACACCTGCTTGCTCTTTACACCTCTCCAGCCCAACGATTCAAATGCCATTTATTTACAGACATTAGTCACCCAAATAAGAGGGATTCCAATAATTAATCAAATAGATTTGAAGGAAGCATGGGTCATCTCAACAAGGAAAAACATTGCGCCTTCAAGGTCCTATGTCAGTCATTTTCTTTTAACATATTTAATATCTTGATTTAACCCTTTTGTAGAACAATTTTTTAAAACGTATTTCTACACAAACATTAATCCTGCCGCAGATGGACAATGTTCCTTGCCAAGTGTTTGCTAGCTTCATTATTCAGGCTGGAGAACACTTGTGACTTGCTGCAGGACCAGTTGGTTCAGCTGCTGCCTGGTAAATAACACTTTCTACAAAATGCGGAAATTCTTTCAACTCTTTAAATAAGTAAATTAAAAAAATACAGTTTAGTTACAATCATTGTGCAAAATATATTTAATGTTGCATTTATGTGGCAAGCAAATATTTACTTGGATTGTATGCTTACAAGATTCATTTTGCAAATGGACCCCCCAAAAAAATGTTTTATGTATGTGTTAAATGTACAGTATGTGTTTATAAGTATGATTTATATCAAAATACTAAAAGAAGTCCTACAAATGTAAATTTTATAAATAGTTAAGAGAAGAAGTAAATTAATCCCAATGATGCAATACAATATAAGAAAATATTAAATATGTTTAAATTCCATATTCAGAAAAAAACATCTATTTTTTTAACAGCAGGTAAGGCAAATTATCATTATTATTATTATTATTAATAATAATAATAA
This sequence comes from Allobates femoralis, assembly GCA_033576535.1. Classification (NCBI taxonomy): domain Eukaryota; kingdom Metazoa; phylum Chordata; class Amphibia; order Anura; family Aromobatidae; genus Allobates; species Allobates femoralis. The sequence goes on from JARQOC010000002.1 coordinate 106,389,692, forward strand.
TAATAATAATAATAATAATAATATTGTGACAGATATCCAGCATAAAAGTTACAAATTATGGCACATAAGGATAATAATAATTGTAATAATAATAATAATAATAATAATAATACTAATAATATTGTGACAGCTATCCAAAATAATAATAATAATAATAATAATAATAATAATAATTAATAATTATTATTATTATTATTATTATTATTATTAATATACAACAGTTACACACAGAAATAAGATCATTATGCTGGATTTTAATTATTAATATTATTACTATTATTTTTTTTTTTCATTTATATAGGCTATTGATTCCTCAGCACTTTACATACATTTGCACAAGTACGCTATCACTTATGACTAGTAATGGGCAAACCTGAACTGTAGAGTTCAGGGTTCATTACCTAATACCTAATATTCGTGCATGGACCCCAAACATGGACCTCCTTGGTTTGGGATTCAGGCTCAAGTTTGGGTCAAGTCCGGTCCTGAACCCAGATTTTTTTTAAACTTCAGCTAGATCCTTCGAATCTGAACAACCGCCGATTCACCCTTCTTTAGTTATGACTTTGCAAACTTACATTCATGAACTTTTCTAAAATATGGACAGAGTTTAGTAGAAGGTAGTAAAAAGTGGAGACAAATTTTTAAAATTACAGCGAAAATTTCGCTATACAATAGCTGGTGTAGATTCATACACACTCAACAAGCAGTTTATTAAGAGTCATATTCCTCTCACTAAATCAGGTGCATCTTACTCCAGTCTGCTTTTTATGAAGATGACAAAATGAGCTGAACATATATTGCCTTCAAAATGCAAAAATAAGTAATATACGTATTGTAATACCCTTACTTTATTCTTAAGAATAAGAAATAGTAATTTTACATTTTAACCTACAAACTAAAGGCCTCAGAATAGAAATATGAAAAGTATTGTTGATTTTGTCACCAGCTTGCTTTCCTGGTATATTGTGATGGATTAACACACCTATTGTTTTTGACCAAGCTTGATAGATCCTGGGAACATATTCCAAAAAGTGCAAGTTTCTATATTTCAGCATTAAATTCATAATGTTATCTTCATTTCTACGGTATGGCAAGATCATGCTGTTTCTTTTAGTGTTATCTCAGAATAAAGACAGAAAAGAACACAAAAGTACAAGCCTATTATAAGTCAATTGAATGTGTGTGAATTGCAGTATGTCTCCCAAAGTCCATTATCTATACATGTATGTTACATGTGGTTATTGATCAAACCAGCAGAGATCTTTTATTTACGAAAACAGCCATTGTTTTCTTAGCTTCTAATAATAGGACAGAAATGTTCTGTAACAAGCTGATTCCAGGTCTCTTATATATGTTCCCAATATTGGTGCATACTGGTCAACTCAATTGGGTATTTATATAGCTTCTTTTGTTTAACTCAACCAACATGTGTTTGATTGAGTTGAGGTCTGGGGGCTGTGTGGCATATCCAGCACCTCTTCATCATTGTCATTTAATGTAGATATATGCCTTGGGTCATTGTCCAGCTGGAACACTATGTCATCTCTTTCATCACCATAATACTTGAGTGTACAAAGTATAGCTCACCATTGAAACCATCATTAATTCTGATCAAGTATTCAAAACCTTTGACTGTGAGACAACCCAATGTCATCAGGTTTCTTCCATTGACCTTCACAGTTCCTTCAATTTCTCCATCTATTAGCCCCTTGTAACCTTGTTTCCTATAGACCAATTTCACCCATCGGCGCCTAGTCTATTGAATTTCATCTCATTGCTCCAAATCACCTGTTTCCGATCTTCTACTGTCCACTTTTTGGATTTTTTTGCTCAAGCTGACACTTGTCATTACGATATTGAAGTCAAGGCTCTTCAGAATTTTACATACCACCATACCAGACTTCAATAACATGAATTGCACAGTGCTTCCAAGAACCTCTGTGATCTCAAAATTACAAAGCATACGAGCCACCTCCACTACCATGATTGTCACACTAGGACTGATGAGTCGACTTGTTGACTCCGATATTTTGCCAGGATGTTCTCCACCTCTTGGCTTTTGAACAGGTGGATGGACTTCATTTCATATTCTTTTAGCTGTCATAGTACTGATATGGTGAGCAGTATGACAGTTTTCTTGACTGAGAGACCACTATTGATAAGCTGGATGATACAGTTGCTCTTGGGAAATGTTAATCATGGCTGTTCCTTTATTCGCTTCAGTGACCTGTCACATTGGAACCAACCTAATAACACACTGAGCTACCAAGGAATGTGAGAACAGGTTGTAATTTGTAGTATACATAAAAAAAGATTTTTTTAAGCACCAAGAGCAAAACAGTAACAATGCAGTGACTGGACAAGAATCTGCACAGCTAATATATGCTAAATAGTTGCAAATCACCTTTGCATATGAGATAGCCAAGATGATTGTCTAGAAAAAGTTATCATGATTATGTTGTTCACCTCAAACGTAGTACTTTTTTGATCTTTCTATTAATATTGATGTCTACATTGTAATTTTGGATGGACTGTCAATACATTTCTATTTTATCCACACCGTGAATCTGGATTTTGTCCTTTTAAAGGTACCTTTACACGCCGCCACCGTGGCGAGAAATATTGACGGCGATGTGTCGCCCTGCGACAGACGTCGTCAAAAACTCTCCCAATTGCGGTGTGTAATTGGGCAATTTGGTGACGATCTGTCACCTCGCTACGGTCACCTGATTTCAGAGCACTGCACTGAAATCAGACGACCGTGGCGAGGCAACAGATCGCCGCCAAAGTCACCAATTACACACCGCAATTGGGAGAGTTTGTGTAAAGGTACCCTAACGATTTCATCCTTTCAATACTTTCTCCATATTTATAATATTTTATTATTATATTTCTTTACTTACTCCATCTAAAAATATTTCAGTTTATTTCTCAAATGAATTGTACAGATTATGGATGACATCATAGGTGGAAAAAGTTATGAAATTACCGTATTTTTTCGGACTATAAGACACACCCAGGTTCTAGAGGTGGATAATAGGGGAAAAAATATTTCAAGCAAAAAATGTGTTAAAATATTTAATAACATAAAAAACATACTATTATATGTGGTGCTATTATATTTATTAGTATGTTATTATGGTTGCAAGCTACAGGCAGAAGATGGTGCTGCAGGGCCAATGTGGTGTCAGTAAAGTACTATATGAAGATGCTGGAGGGGGACTATAAGAATGGGGGCAGAGTGCTTATATTTAAAGCACCACTACAGTGCAGAAATAACACTGGATAGAGTGCTGCTTTAAGATTTCATGGGAGAACTATAACTCCCAGCATGTCCTGCAGATCCTATGGAATGCTGGGAGTTTTAGTTCAAAAAAGGAGTTGCAGAGTGCTTTTTTTATATGTTGTAATTGCTAATTAATCCCTACTTGTACCGGATGTGCTTACATCAGTGCAGGTCTTGCAGTCACGCTAGAAATCCAAAAGTATCTCTCTGTACAGCTTACAGGACCTGCGGTGAGGTAATGAAGGGCTTGAGCATCACATGACCGCACAGAGCCCCCCTCTTATTACCTCACCACAGGTCCTGTGCGAGGAAGCTGCATTGTTTGTAGTGCGGGTCTGCAGGACCTGTGGTGGCATAATGAAGAGGGAGGGCCCTGCGCTGTCATGCAATGCTCCAGCCCACCCTCTTCATTACCTCACCACAGATCCTACAATATTGGGAGCACTCAGAATAAGCTGGGCTGTCAGGTATGTGACTGCGGCGATCCCTCCTGCAGCGACCGCTGCTCCTGCCGCCTCTTTCTCTACCAGACACAAGATCTCCCCAGCTGCTGCAGGAATCCGGCGCTGGGGAAAGCACATGTGTCCGATATTTAAGTAAAGGAACATTCATTTGCTGCTCCCAGCCCACTGCTTAGCACTGACAGGCGGGCGGGGAAGCAGCTAATGAATATTCCTTCACTTTAAGCATTGGGACCTTGTGGTTTCCCCAGCGCTGGAATCCTGCAGCAGCAACATTTTTCTGCCTCTTGAAAGTGAGATCCCAAGCCCACCGCGGCCCCCTCCCCACATGTTACATTCATACCATAAGACGCACCCCACACTTTCCTCCCAAATATGGAGGGAAAAAGTGCATGTTATGGTCCGAAAAATATGGTATTCATCTTGGTATGCATTTTTTAAATGACAAAAGCTGGGCATTTTAACAGAGATGTGTAAACCTTTTTTCTGTATAAGGTATTTACATGTAAGGTGAAAGGCTATTTGCTATTTTTACTGTACATAAACAGACCTGATCCTACTTCTGGCTCAAAATGTACAGATGCCAATTTAAGGCTTTCTGAATGCAAGCTTTTCTTACACAAATAGACCTATTGATGACTATGAATCATAAATGTAATATCATTAGTTCCATTAGGTACATATTGATAGAGTATTCTAAGGCTGTATACAAATCAGACTTGTACTGAAAGACGTTGAATAAGCTACTCCGCGATATGACTACACAAAAATGGAGAACAAAGAAGCTAAAATCAGTAAATACTTTATTAACTATAATGGTACCGTCACACATTGCAATTTTGCGAACGACATCGCAGATACAATCCGTTTTTTGAGGCGTGGCCACGATGTCAAATCGATATCGTAGCGTGTGACTCCTAGATATGATGACAATAATGCGTCATATCGCTTATCGCAGATTTGAAAACATGTTCTCAAATATGCCGATTTTCGACTGTACGATCTGCTGCATCGTGCTGTGTGACACCGTGCAAACGATCTCATTAACGATTTTGCCTATTCCTGACACTGGCTGGCCTCTATCGGTGGGTTGTGCGCTGGATTGCTGGCGTGTTGCCAAATGTGAAATCGTTAACGAGATCTATGCTTGTGACACCGCACAAGCGATATTGCAAAATTGTTCTAACGATCTCGATCACGTGACTTTCCAGCCGATATCGTGATCGAGATTGAAGAGTGTGACGGTACCATAAGGTGTCACCGTGTGTGTTACACCTTTAGGGTACCTTTACACGCCGCTACTGGCGGGTGGATACAACCAGCTACTTCACGTGCACGAGCACGCACAAACGGTTACAAACGGTAATCGCACCACCTTTACACGCCGCCACAAGGTGCGCTACCGTAGGTTACATCTATCTCTAGATACACCGCCGGGTGCCACAAGTAGCCATCTGTAGCTTACCTTACCTCATTTACACACCGCTACAACAAGCTAATATGGGCCGACCTGGTGCAGCAGGGACAGCACATAGGCGTGCCACAATTGTGGATTACGAGACGTCTGTACGCTGATAAGACAAAGCAAGAAACCCATGATTGGCCAGGCATCGCAGAAGGCTGTTTAATACATGACGCTCGAGCAATTGTGTAGTGTGACTGGTCAGCTCCTTAAATATGCCTCCCTATGCAGCGACTACCAATCGTAATGCAGGAGCTTCCTCCAATGATCGCTGATGGGGCGCGGTATCCCGGAGCCTGTGTCACGCCCCAGCTACATACCAGGTACATAGTATGGTGTAGAAACAACCCTTCTGTTCCTTCTTTACACGCCGATACAGCTCGCTACAATCGGCTGTGTAGCCAGCTGTTTCAGGGCAGTTCTCGGAAACAGATGCATCTACTGCCGGGTGCCTCCTACCGTCTTCACACGCCGCTACTACGGGGTACATTGCCGATGCAAGCTACATTTGTAGCATGTAGCTGGTTGTATCCACCCGCCAGTAGCGGCGTGTAAAGGTACCCTTAAGGTACCTTTACACGCTGCGACGGCAGGCTGGATACATCCCGCTACTTCACGTGCACGAGCACGCTCAAACGGTTACAAACGGTCAACGCTAGTGATGGGCGAATCTACTCGCTAGGACTCGTTACTCGGCGAGTAGTAAGGGACTCGCAGGACTCGCTACTCGGCGAGTTTCCCAGCGAGGACTCGCAAAGTAGCGATTCCAATGCAAGTAAATGGGAATTCTAGTTTTACTAGCGAGACTCGCTATATCACATCGCTATGTAGCTTGAATCTCCCCCAAATCGTTTAGAGAATGGCACCGCTTCACGGATACCCGCTGTAAGTAGCGATTCCGAGCGAGTCGTAGCGACTCCTAGCGAATCCTAGCGAGTCTACGAATCCGAGTCCTGTATTCTGTATTCGGGACTCGCGAATACAGAATCTGTTATGTTCCGACAAATCTTCCGAGACAGCCTAGCGTGTTAGGTCAGACAAACTTGTGAAGATGGACAAGCATGTTAGCCAATCTTATTCAGTAATGCCACAGCCCTCTTCTTGTGGCATTACTATGATTGGCTTCTGTCCATCGTGATGGCTATGTCATCGATGACAGGCAAGGCTGTATATAAGCCTTGCCACCGCCATTTTGAGCACATTTCTCTGAAGATCTGAGCTAGAACAGGGTGAGGTAGATTCTGGAGCAGATCATAGGGATTGTCAGTGAGTGTAGGGAACTTCAAGATTCCTTATATTAACCCCAAACAGCTCTTGTGAGAGCTAGCAGGAGGACAGAGGAGTACTGTATACTGTGACACTGTAGGCAGGCAGGGAAGCAGGGAGCTGCAGCCTTTACAGTGTTCACAGGAGCGACCTCATAGCTTCGCTTACTCACTCAGCTGTTCTAATAGCTGAAGTGAGAGGCTTAGCTGAGGTACTATTTACAATTTTTTGCCAGCTGATAGCTTTTGGGTCCTAAAAACCCCTTCAGCGTTATTTTGTCTGTGGCAGAACAGTGCGTTGCTGCTCTCCTAGCTGCAAATAGCACGTACGCCACCTACTTCTGCGACTAATTGTGCGCACTTAATAATTTTTTTCAGGGAAAAGTGTGCTGCTTCACTGCCAAGTGTTAGCACACACTTAACCCGCCAGTAAGTGACGCCTGCAGCAACACCAAACTCCATCTCGGTGGCTGTGCGCACTTTCTAATTTTTTCAGGGAATAGTGTAGTGCTTCACTGGCAAGTGTTAGCACACACTTAACCCGCCAGTAAGTGACGCCTGCAGCAACACCAAACTCCATCTCGGTGGCTGTGCGCACTTTCTAATTTTTTCAGGGAATAGTGTAGTGCTTCACTGGCAAGTGTTAGCACACACTTAACCCGCCAGTAAGTGACGCCTACAGCAACGCCATACTCCATCTCGGTGGCTGTGCGCACTTTCTAATTTTTTCAGGGAATAGTGTGGTGCTTCACTGTCAAGTGTTAGCACACACTTAACCCGCCAGTAAGTGACGCCTGCAGCAACACCAAACTCCATCTAGGTGGCTGTGCGCACTTTCTAATTTTTTTCAGGGAATAGTGTAGTGCTTCACTGTCAAGTGTTAGCACACACTTAACCCGCCAGTAAGTGACGCCTGCAGCAACACCAAACTCCATCTCGGTGGCTGTGCGCACTTTCTAATTTTTTCAGGGAATAGTGTAGTGCTTCACTGGCAAGTGTTAGCACACACTTAACCCGCCAGTAAGTGACGCCTACAGCAACACCAAACTCCATCTCGGTGGCTGTGCGCACTTTCTAATTTTTTCAGGGAATAGTGTGGTGCTTCACTGTCAAGTGTTAGCACACACTTAACCCGCCAGTAAGTGACGCCTGCAGCAACACCAAACTCCATCTCGGTGGCTGTGCGCACTTTCTAATTTTTTCAGGGAATAGTGTAGTGCTTCACTGGCAAGTGTTAGCACACACTTAACCCGCCAGTGAGTGACGCCTACAGCAACACCAAACTCCATCTCGGTGGCTGTGCGCACTTTCTAATTTTTTCAGGGAATAGTGTGGTGCTTCACTGTCAAGTGTTAGCACACACTTAACCCGCCAGTAAGTGACGCCTGCAGCAACACCAAACTCCATCTCGGTGGCTGTGCGCACTTTCTAATTTTTTCAGGGAATAGTGTAGTGCTTCACTGTCAAGTGTTAGCACACACTTAACCCGCCAGTAAGTGACGCCTGCAGCAACACCAAACTCCATCTCGGTGGCTGTGCGCACTTTCTAATTTTTTCAGGGAATAGTGTAGTGCTTCACTGTCAAGTGTTAGCACACACTTAACCCGCCAGTAAGTGACGCCTGCAGCAACACCAAACTCCATCTCGGTGGCTGTGCGCACTTTCTAATTTTTTCAGGGAATAGTGTGGTGCTTCACTGTCAAGTGTTAGCACACACTTAACCCGCCAGTAAGTGACGCCTGCAGCAACACCAAACTCCATCTCGGTGGCTGTGCGCACTTTCTAATTTTTTCAGGGAATAGTGTAGTGCTTCACTGTCAAGTGTTAGCACACACTTAACCCGCCAGTAAGTGACGCCTGCAGCAACACCAAACTCCATCTCGGTGGCTGTGCGCACTTTCTAATTTTTTCAGGGAATAGTGTAGTGCTTCACTGTCAAGTGTTAGCACACACTTAACCCGCCAGTAAGTGACGCCTGCAGCAACACCAAACTCCATCTCGGTGGCTGTGCGCACTTTCTAATTTTTTCAGGGAATAGTGTAGTGCTTCACTGGCAAGTGTTAGCACACACTTAACCCGCCAGTAAGTGACGCCTGCAGCAACACCAAACTCCATCTCGGTGGCTGTGCGCACTTTCTAATTTTTTCAGGGAATAGTGTAGTGCTTCACTGTCAAGTGTTAGCACACACTTAACCCGCCAGTAAGTGACGCCTGCAGCAACACCAAACTCCATCTCGGTGGCTGTGCGCACTTTCTAATTTTTTCAGGGAATAGTGTGGTGCTTCATTGTCAAGTGTTAGCACACACTTAACCCGCCAGTAAGTGACGCCTGCATCAACACCTAACTCCATCTCGGTGGCTGTGCATTTGTCAACAATGTCCCAAAAACACCAAATTCCCAAAAACCAGTCTGCAAAGGGACAGGGACGAGGTCGGGGCCCTAGCAGTCGTGAACAACAAGGCACTGGTAGAAGTAGACAGACAAGGATTGATCGATCCACCTTCCTGCTGTCTAAATTTCCCAGTACTCAACCGAAACGTGTCTTGAGGCCGGAAGATCAAGACCAAATAACATCTTGGATGGCTGACAAGACCTCAACCACGGGTTCTGGCAGCACACAATCATCCTTGACACCATATTCAAGTGCCGCTACTGACAACGCGGGGTCATCTAATCCACAAAATCTTCCTATTTCCTCAAGCCATCGCCAGACGGAGGAAAATTTAGACCGCGAACTTGGGCATTCGGAAGATTTATTTGGTTCTTATCAGCCATTCAGACAACCGGACCTTTCTTTGTCACTGCCTGAACAGATACTTGAACCAGACGTACATTCCATCTATGGACAAAGTTTGGATTCACCTCTTCATGAAGAACGTCCCTTTCAACAAAGCCATAGACCGTCTCAGGAGGTGGAGGATGATGATGATGATGAGACACACATCTCATCTGGCCAGCCTGACCAGTCACGTTATCCAGATGACTTTGAGGAGGAGGGGGTGGATGATGAGACCACTGATCCAACCTGGACACTTGACATGCAGAGCCAACAGAGCAGCCAGGAGGAGGAAAGTGGTTATGTACCACCGCCTAAAGCACCCAGGCTTACTCCTTTATCCCGAATCCAAGCTGTGACAACAGTAGCCCAAATTGTGTCAACTGTTGCACCAACTGTACCAACTGTTGCCCCAACTTTAAGAACAGTTGGCCAAAATGTGTCTACAGTTTGTGTTGGCCAGACTCATCCTTCAGTTCCTACACCACAACCTAAAGGACGAACATCCATTGTCTGGAAATTTTTCAAAGATAGCCCATCAGTACCAAATGTGGTTATATGTAACATCTGCTATGCCAGGCTGAGCAGAGGCCAGGGCAAAATAAACTTGAGCACCAGCAGTATGCGAAAACACATGACTCTTAAGCACCCTAGTCAGTGGTTGGCCCATCAGGGTTCGACATCAGGGCCTTCTGACCTCAACACCGTTATGCCACTTCAGAATCGTCCTTCACCATCTACTGTTCATGCAGCAGCTCCTACTCATACGATCTCACCACAAGCTGCGTTAGACCAGAGATATGACAGTAGTCAAGTGACTTGTGAGTCTGCGCCAATTATCCAGTTGTCTGTTCCACAGCTGTATGAGAGGCAGCGGAAGCACCCATCCACACACCCTTTTTCTCGACAAATGACAGCGCAAATTTCTAAGCTGTTAGCTGTAGAAATGCTGCCATTTAGGCTTGTTGATACTGAGGCTTTTAGGGAGTTGTTGGCTGTGGCAGCACCACGATACACTGTCCCCAGTCGCAATTTTTTTTCACGTACTGCCATACCCGCGCTACATCTGCACGTGGTTAACAACTTGAAGCGTGCACTGACAAATGCTGTGAGCGGAAAAGTTCACCTGACAACTGATACCTGGACAAGTACTTGTGGACAGGGCAGATACATATCCCTGACAGCTCACTGGATCAACCTTGTCGAGAGTGTCCCAAAGTGTAATAGTGGGATATCTGCGATCCTACCAACTCCACGAATAGCGGGCACAGCATCATTCCGGGTGTCCGCGTCCTCATATACTTCTACAACACAATGTGCGTCTTCAACTTCCTTGACCACTGCTGATTTGTCCGCCACATCACGTCAAAGTTGGGAGCTTTGCAGTACTGCATCAGCCAGGCGACAACAGGCTCTTCTTAAGCTCATCTGTCTAGGTGACACACCTCACACTGCAAACGAGCTGTGGAAAGGTGTTAAACAACAGACAGATGAGTGGCTGGCCCCACTGCAACTACAAGCAGGTCTTGTTGTCAGTGATAACGGACGAAACCTTGTTGCAGCAATAAAGCTCGGTAAACTTCAACACGTGCCTTGCATGGCTCACGTACTGAATCTTGTAGTTCAGAAATTCTTGAAAAATTACCCAGAGTTATCTGATCTACTAGAGAAGGTGCGTAGAAATTGCGGACATTTCCGACATTCATCAACGGCACTTGCAAGTCTATCTGCCCTTCAACAGCAATTTAATTTGCCCAAACACAGATTAATTTGCGACATGCCCACACAATGGAATTCTACATTCCATATGTTGGCTAGGTTCAATGAGCAGCAGAGGGCTATAGCGGAATATCAGCTGCAACATGCCCATCACCCAGGAAGTAATACAAGACACATTGATACGATGGAGTGGGTCTGGATCGCTGACCTTTGCGAGGTTCTAGAGAACTTCGATTACTGCACAAAACTGGTCAGCGGTGATGAGTCCATTATTAGTCTCACCATCCCCATGCTGTGTTTGCTTAAAGATTCTCTCCTGAATCTTAAAACAGAATCATTGAGGGCACAGCAGAGGGCTATGGATCCACATTTTAACATCCAGGATCAGAGCCAGCAAAGCCAATTTCAGCCGGCAACATTGGCTGCAGAACAAAACAGTGATGAGGAAGATGAAGACGATTTATTTCTCCATGGTACTGAGGTGCACCCTGATGGAACTCCCAACCCCAGTTTTATGTCGGTACAGCATGGGTGGGCTGAAGAGCAGGAGGCGGAGACCGATTTTGAGACCATGATGCCTATTGTTCATCAGTCTGGTGACACAGAAGACATGAGTCTTTGTAGCCTAGCACACATGTCTGACTTCATGTCTCAATGTCTGTCCCAGGATCCACGCGTCATTAACATCTATGACAGCGACCTCTACTGGTTGTCAACATTCCTTGACCCACGCTACAAAGACAAGTTTCCATCGCTGCTGTTGCAGTCACCAAGGGGCTTAACGATGGATTATTTCAAAAGTGTGCTGGTTGACAATTTAATGTCAATTTCACCATCTGACTCCGCTATACCACGAACAAGCAGCTCTTTGCCACAGCAGCCTTTGGTTCGAACACAAACTGCCACATTGTCAAGAAGAGGTGGTGGTAAGATGTCCACCAACTGGGCGATGTTCAACAGACCTTCCAATCTGCAACGGATTGTGCCTACGGTCCCCTTGTCTAGGAGACAAACATTGTCAAACATGTTGAACGAGTATGTGTGTGACACTACCAGCTTCTTAACCGACCCCTCTGTACCCTTTAATTACTGGGTTTCCAAGCTTCACGCTTGGACTGAGCTGTCTTTGTATGCCTTGCAGTTGCTGGCCTGCCCAGCTGCTAGTGTGACATCAGAGCGTGTTTTTAGTGCCGCTGGGGGAATTGTCACTGATAGAAGGTCACGGCTGACTACAGAAAATGCCGACAGACTCACTCTCATTAAGTTTAACAAGGACTGGATATCATCAAAGTTCTTAACCCCTTCAGACGACAGTACCCAAACCTAGAGGGACATTTTCAAATTTGTTACGTTTGGCTCAGTGCGGTTTAAACATTATGTCCTCTTCTGACACAAAGGATAAACAATGTCCCTCTGCTAAGAAGATTGGATAAATAATGTTCCTGCTACACTTGCTGCATGACAACAAAACTACACAATCAGTGTCAGTAATGTTACTTTAATAATGCATGCACTTGTGATGTTTTTTGACCGTTGAATTATGTCAGACAATCCAAAACAGTCTCTTGGCTGAATTTTTTAAGGCAACAAGCCTATGCCTGCATTGTGGGCATTTCTCAAACTGAAATAAAACATATAGTTTGGCTCAAGTGCCTTGCATAAATTTTAAAAATGTTGATCCCGCCCCTTGGGCTAATTTTTTGAGGCAACAAGCCTATACCTGCATCGAATACGTTGCTTGTACTATGCTCTCAGGACAAGCAAATAGTATGGGCCACGCGCCCTCCTCAACTTCCAAATAGAGTTGATCTCGCCCCTTGGGCTAATTTTTTGAGGCTACAAGCCTATACCTGCATCGAATACGTTGCTTGTACTATGCTCTCAGGACAAGCAAATAGTATGGGCCACGCGCCCTCCTCAACTTCCAAATAGAGTTGATCTCGCCCCTTGGGCTAATTTTTTGAGGCTACAAGCCTATACCTGCATCGAATACGTTGCTTGTACTATGCTCTCAGGACAAGCAAATAGTATGGGCCACGCGCCCTCCTCAACTTCCAAATAGAGTTGATCTCGCCCCTTGGGCTAATTTTTTGAGGCTACAAGCCTATACCTGCATCGAATACGTTGCTTGTACTATGCTCTCAGGACAAGCAAATAGTATGGGCCACGCGCCCTCCTCAACTTCCAAATAGAGTTGATCTCGCCCCTTGGGCTAATTTTTTGAGGCTACAAGCCTATACCTGCATCGAATACGTTGCTTGTACTATGCTCTCAGGACAAGCAAATAGTATGGGCCACGCGCCCTCCTCAACTTCAAAATAGAGTTGATCTCGCCCCTTGGGCTAATTTTTTGAGGCAACAAGCCTATACCTGCATCGAATACGTTGCTTGTACTATGCTCTCAGGACAAGCAAATAGTATGGGCCACGCGGCCTCCTCAACTTCAAAATAGAGTTGATCTCGCCCCTTGGGCTAATTTTTGGAGGCTACAAGCCTATACCTGCATTGAATACGTTGCTTGTACTATGCTCTCAGGACAAGCAAATAGTATGGGCCACGCGCCTCCTCAACTTCAAAATAGAGTTGATCTCGCCCCTTGGGCTAATTTTTTGTGGTAACAGGCCTATGCCTGCATCGAAAACGTGGCTTGTACTAAGATCCTGCTGGAGCATGGCGAAGGGTCCCACTGTACGCTACGGAGATAACGCGTAGACGCGCTCTGTTGCAAGTAGACGTCCCAGCCTATCGCATCTGTGTTCCCAGTGTTGTTGCCATACCGAGTCATTAAGTAACCCCCCCACAAACACAGGCACTATTTATTTGTCAGCAACATTTGTATGTGCAGTCATGATTTTCCACATAATAACCAAGGTGCCTTCATGCGCCATGCGGGCCGTAAAGTACTTGCTAATGATGATGACTTTAAGCCCACCCACAAAAAAAACCTACACATCCATTCCCTCAAAAAAGACAGACACAAAGCAGTTTTTGTCAACTGGGTATTATTTCGCCATAATGGCAAAGATGTCAGAATTTTTTTTTTTTTTTTTTTTTTTTGGGTTTAAACTTTGTAAAAACAAATAATAACATAACAAAGAAATTGTGCAATGCACAGGAACAAAAAATAAACAAAAAAAAAAAAGGGGTCTACAGCTGGTGGTAGGTTGCCGCATCCTCCGGCCTTGGCTGTAACGTGGCACCATCACCCTGGTCGTTGAGTAGATCCAGGGCCCCATGCAGTACCTCACCCAGTGGTTGGAAGCCTGTAGGCTGGGGCATCTGGGCCGGTTGGCCTTGGCTTGGTAGGCCACTGATTCTTGGACACCACCTCTGGGTCGCAACATACCTGTCCCGGGTGTGGCCCTGTCCAGGATGTTTGATCTGCTGAGCCGCCACTCCTCCAAAAAATCAAACACCTGCCCAGGATGGTTTGGGGGCCTACACGCATCGAGGACAATGTGTATTGCTGACCATGCCCGCAGTCGTCTCTCGAATGGAATGTCATCCAAGAACGGTATGAGACTGCGGGCAAAGTCAGCACTACACTGTCCTCTGCGGTCTTGTGGTGCCCCCGGGATCAGAGCAGGGCTGCTGGGGTTCCAGTGACTCCCCACACTGCTGCTGGCAGTCGGCACTGGAGGGCGCTGGTGTGGCCCTTCATCCTCCTCTTCTTGTATCTGCGGCCCCAAAGGTGGTGGTGGTGGTGGCGGCGGGTGGTGGTGGTGGTGGTGGTGGTGGTGGCGGTGGTGGTGGTGGTGGCGGCGGTGGTGGTGGTGGTGGTGCTACTCCCTCCTCCTCATCTGGTGGGGGTTGAGGGGCCTCCCTCCCCTCCTCAGGCAGCTGTGGTGGCGGGTTCCAACGCCGCCTCCGAAAGTGAGCAGCTCTGTGGGTAAATATAAAAAACATTTGGTGAATGGGTTGCCTTTGGAAACAAAACCATAGGCCAAACATAACATGTGCACGCTTTTTTGACTCAGTGTATCTGTGTATTCTGTGTCTTTTCATTGTTGCCCTTAAGATGGAATTGCAGCAAATAAATTAATGACATTTTTGGCTCATGCCTCAAACTATATTGTATGTGTGGGTACTGTTGCTCCACGATTTTTTGCCATTACATTACAAATTTTAAAATTAGTCTGCACTATTACACTGTGCCCTGACTTAGGCAGGACAGCTATGTAGTCACTTGAAGACATATTAGTGGCCACAACTATTGTTTTGACTTTTTGTGGAAACTTTATGTGGACAAAGCTATAGCCTCACACTGTGAGGCAAACACATTATTCAGGGTTCTTTGCCATCAGATGGACACAAAAACACACAGTGTGGACGGCCTTGGTCTCAATGCACATAACCCAGATCTATAGGGCAGGTGAGCAAGACAGGAAATGGAGTCCTGCAGCATAGGTGACACATGAGCATTTGGCGTTAGTGGCCTACACTCCTTGTTGCTGCCATGTATGCTAATCAGGAATGTCTTGGTAAATAAAACACAACAAACAGATGGCTTGGGATTTGAAACGACTGTAATGGACATAGAGTATGGGGTTGTCTTTGAGCAGCAGGTCACACATCGTTGGTGCCAAACAAGGTGGTATGCACAGATGGACAGTTTTAGTTATTCCAACGGGGCCGAACAAAAAAACGGGAACAGCAAGGACAAACCTCGGGTTTCCTAAAGGACCTTGGACATAAAAGGCTGTTGCACTTAAAATATGGCCCTCTTTAGTTTGATTTAATACAGCATTAATACGCTATGTTTTCCGGAGGATTCGTAATGTGGCCATGAGTTAACGACAAAAAAAGTAAAATTCACATGTGGGCCCTAATATCTACACCATCACCTTGCAGCCCCAAATAAACCCATGGGAAAACTGAACCACACATATTTGTAGTGATACAGGGTATGTTCTGAAATGTGTGTGAATGTGTCAGCAATCTGGGATGGTGTACAAACAGTTTAGTGCAAAAGGGGTATATCCTTGCAACGTTATTTTGCCGAAAAAAACACCCACAACTAAATGTGTAGGGATGTATGTGGCCCTTATGCAAGTCGAGGCCATTAGGAACTGATACAACTGAGGCTTATGACAGGCAAACCAGACAGGGCCACACACCTTAGAGGCCATTGGAGGGAAGAACATGGCTTTGTTCCACAAACATGCCAACAATATTAGCTAATTGTGAGGTCATGGAACATTGTGTCTGACCACCCTGCAGAACATTGCTTATTTGTCCAAACGTCACAATGTGACTATAAATGTGCATGTCCTGGATCATTGCCAAAGGTAATAGAATTGTGTTGCACCATGGCAGAAACAAACCCCTGTGTGGGTATGTAAACCAGCACACTCATTATAGAGCTTCATACGTACATTGTGTGCCCTCGTGGACAGGGTCCTCTCCTCTTGTACCTGTATGACCTGATTGTCTTCATGGACTGTTTTTTGTCGTTAACCCTTATCCTCATGTAAAGTGCCATGGAACCTAATGGCGCTATATTAAAAAATAATAATAACAATAATAGTAAACAACAGTGCGGCAGACACATACCTTGGCATACGGGCCACCGGTTCCAGAAATGACAGCCGTTCATAGTGGCAATATATTATCCCGTGACCAGCTTCCGGGCCCCCCTCCATGATCCTCCGGTGTTGCCGCTTAAATTGGTCGCGGCAGCTCCTCCAGCGCTTCATAATGTGGTCAACTGTGAAATGATTTCAAACCGGGTTTAGACCTCTTTAACATTTGAAACACTAAAAGTATGTGTACAAATCAACAATAACATTTTAATCATGTTGTGTGTGAAATGTGTATACAAGGCACATGGAAACGACAGTGTGGAACATCATCAACAGCATTACGGACATTGAGCTCACGTGGCCACAATCACAAATGGGGCAGGGCACATGTCAACGCATAGAGAATGTAATAGTGCGGGCACCAGACTCCGCTCATTAGTGGTATTTATATACACCCAACCCCTGGCCTTCAGAGCCAGGAGGAACAGCCCTTAAACTAAGTGTACTATTGTGAACCCATCCAAATATAGGCAACCATGCAACGGCGCATTATAACACATTGAGGGCCCTGTATACCCTACTATGGGGGCCCTGTATGCCCACGGGGGCCCTGTATACCCACAGCTGGGGTCTTGTATACCCACGGGGGGGCTTTAGACCCTACTATGAGGGCCCTGTATAACCACTGGGGGCCATGTATACCCAGTGCTGGGGGACCTGTGTACCCACGGGGGGGCTGTATACCCTAATATCGGTAGCATATATACACACTGGGGGGGCCTGTATACTCTGCAGGTGGAGCTGTATACTCTGCTGGGGGGATGTCTAACAGTGATAGCCGCTGTATACAAGAATGGCGGTCAATATGGTTTCCCACTTTTTTGGGGCTAAAGTAGGGGGGTCGGCTTATACACGGGTCGGCTTATACACGACTATATACGGTAAATGCAATATAACGTGTGAACACATTTAACTCACCCATATTGCTCTGCACATCATGGCCACAACGATGAAACGTTGGGAAAACGCCCTGTGCGATCTCCCTCCAGGCCGTAGTCCGCTGGACATTATCCCCATATGCAGGGTCAGTGGGCAGCCAAAGCAGGGGCCGAGCCTCCACCTGAGCAATTAATTGCAGGGTGTCGACAGGAGCCATGCTTCCTCGCTGTGACTTTCTGCGCGTCCAGCCAGGAAGCTCGAGTCGGCTTATTTCCTGTTTGCACAAAGCATGGGGTTTGCTGCAGAAAGTCGCTTGCCTCGCCTCCAACACATGCGACTTTGGCCTCGGAGACAGAAGCAAAATACAGTTGCCAGTGGGGCTTCCGACACGGCAATGCGAGCGCTTTCCGACACACATCTGCGATTTTTAAATCACACATTACTCGCTATTATTCGCTTCCCCATTCATTAACATTGGACTCGCTAGGCTCGCAACGAGTAGCGAGTCCCGGGCTCGGACTCGGTAGAGTCAAGCGAGTCCGAGTAATTTAGGATTCGCCCATCACTAGTCAACGCATCACCTTTACACGCCGCGACAAGATGCGCTACGCCACGCTACATCTATAGCTAGCTACATCGCCGGGTGTCTCAAGTAGCCAGCTGTAGCTTAGCGTACCCGCTTCACACGCCGCCACCACAGGGTGATGTGGGAGCAACAAAGGCAGGACGTAAAACAAATAGGCGTGCCACAGTCCTGTACGCCGCGCCCAAACCACAACCATTGGCCAACACTACGGAGTTGTGATTGGGCAAGACGGAAAGGGCGGATGGCCGAGACGTGACGTACTAGTGATCGGACTGGGGCACGGAATCAGCGCTTGTGACATGGCGGAGTGTGGCGAATGCATGTAAACCGATGTCAAAGCGTCACCCAGGAGCGGTGGCCAGTCACATACCCAGTGTGCATAAAAGTAGCGGTTCCGGGGCTATGTGTACGTAGTACAAGTGTTTGCCTTGTCACGCACGGTCAGCGCTTGTGACAGCGGCGTGTGGAGATTGCGACGAGGTGCGTTTGTGCGACACACATTAGCGGCTTACAACACACAGTATGTGCGTTCTCTGTGTAAATTGTATCTGTGTCAACTATGGCTAACTATGTGGGAATACAGGCTGAATGGTGTTCATATATCTGCCGACAGATGTGAATGTAGTGGAACTGCTCCGTAGCAAACCTGTGAAAGATCTGTGTGACAGTGTATTTGCAAACACCTGAGAAGAATATGTCCTGCATCAATGTGCTGTGTGTAGGGGACCCTCTGCCTACAACAAAATAAATGCTCATGTACGCACAATGGCCACAAACACTGTTAGCCAAAAGACTGGGCCAAAAACATGGCTACCCACACACATTGTCTGCACAATCCCAGCCAATAGGTGGCAATGACATCCCTTGCCCCCACCATAAACTTCATCACATTTCCCTCCTCCACCAAGTAATCAGGCTCACACATTTTTTTGGATCCAAAATATTATTTTATAAGCAAATTCATTCATCGTGACCTTGGATTACAATTAAAAAAAATACATACATTAAAATAAAATGGACAAGTAAAGTGCATGTCACAATCTGGCAACACATTGCAGAGACAACAAATTGACCACACATTTGAACCTGTGCATCAGGAAAAAAAGATACAATAAAAAAAACAATAACTAACTAACTAACTAACGAAACATCATGCACATTACGAAAACAAATATCCTGAAAATGTTCAACACAAAAGAAAAGGGGTGCAGCTAACCTGCTGTCACCTCCATTGCAAACTTAAATACACCTCCCAGAACCAGCCACACTACATGGCCTGGTCCTGCCAGCTCACTGCACCAGACCCATTGAAGTAGGAGCAGTAAGCTTCTCTACTGTCCCTGGCCTCCCGCCGAGTGCGGCCATGGCTCTGCGGCTGGAGTGGCAGAATCACATGGCCCTCATCACGCCAAGACCCTGGACGGAGCTCCCCTGTTGTAGCGTTGGCATTATCTACATAACCTCCTGGCGTGTATGATACTCTATCCCTACGACGCAGGAAGTTATGTAGCACACAGCAGGCCAGCACTACTGCGTCAATAGACTCCGGTTTCATATGTATAGGCGTATGAAAAACCCGGAATCTATTCGCCATTATCCCAAACGCATTTTCAACTACACGGCGGGCCCGGGATAGCCGGTAGTTGAAAATGCGTCTCTCAGAAGTAAGGGCCCTCTGTGGATATGGCCGCAGTAGGTGTTCCTGAAGTGGGAATGCTTCATCCGCCACAAACGCAAAGTTGAGATGTTCAGTCGTGTCCTCATTTGAGGGTAAATTCAGCCCACCACTCCCTAGTAGTAGTGCCAAGGAGCTGCGTGCAAAAACCCCCCCATCTGAGTTGCGACCGTTCATTCTAACATCCACGTAGAGGAACTCATAGTGCGCATCTACTACAGCCATGAGGATTATACTACAATACCCATTGTAATTGAAAAACAAAGAGCCAGAGTTGGCAGGTTTGGTAATCCTCACGTGCTTACCATCCAATGCCCCGCCACAGTTGGGGAAGTTCCACCGGGTTTCAAAGCCTCGGCCCACTTCCAGCCATTCAGCGGCGGTTAGAGGCATTTTCAGGTAGGACGGCTGCAGAGCTCTCCAGATGGCCCAACACGTTTCAGGGATCAGGCGGCTCAGCAGGGGCAGGGAGACACGTGACAAGTATGTGAGTGATGTCATGGACTGCCCTGTAGTCAGGAAACGTAAAGTGATAGCCAACCGCTCAGCAGCTGATACTGATGGTCGCATTATAGTGTCCTGACGCGCTATCATTGGCCCAACACGCTCCAATAGGAAGGTGAAACAGTCCTCGGACATTCGGAGATAGTTTCGGTAATCATCAGGACAGTTAAGCTCCAGCTCCCGCAACAGCTGCATGTGGCCCTGGGTTTCCCGCCTGCGAAGCCAATCACGGGTCCACAAGCCCCGCTGTCTGCGCCTCATCAACCTTTCATACCGATTCTGAAGCCACATTTGCTCTTCCACCACTGCGGCAGCCACGATAACATTGCGGTCATGGATATTCTGCATCCTCAATATCAGCACCTGTAGATGAGAAACCACAACATGAGTACATAGAACAATATGTGGGCATGTCAGCAGGTTAAGCAAGCCACACCTCTTATCAATGACACACTATAGCCAAGTGGATGGGATCTCTAGTGTGGGGCCAAAACACATCCCTGAAGCAAGGGAAGGCAAACACCCAGTAGTCACCCCAATCAAAATGGAAGACGCCCAATGATAGTGGCCTCCTCTACATCAACTTCTATGGGAGTTTGGCAAAGTAAAACATCTGCACCTAGGTGAGTTAGAAAGGGACATGTGTCACCAATAATGTATGATAACAAATTTGCAGATGCCATTACACAGACCATAATCAAAATGTGCCCATTTCCTAATCTGGGTTTGTAAAAAAACAATACGTACCCCGATAGCCTGGTAAAGTAAGCTTACAAGAAGCCAACAACTTTGCACATGAGTGAGGTTGGGTACCCATGGTTACATATGTTTTTGCTGGTCACATTTGTCCGAACCATCTATGTTATGTCTTGAGTGCCACACCTCCAAGCCATGTGTGATCCTATCCCCGTTGGACCCAGTCTCCATTGGCCACAACCAGTATGCAGCAATTGATCCAGGTGACAGGATTAACACATATCTGTCTACAGTCCTGCAGCCAATCTCCTGTATGGTGTCTGGAAACAAACACAGCAATGTATGTGTCCAAAAGTGTTGAAGCACCAAACAAAATGCCTACTCCAAGTCCACACAGCACACCATATCGTCCCCAAAAATACCAACCCCTATACACTCCGCTCAAACAGTGTTCTGCGGTCGCAAATAACAGCAACATATGCACCCCACACCACGCAAATTCCATGTGTGTCCGCAGATACTTACTTAATGGGTCTGGCCAGCAAGCGTAATGTTTGCCGGAATGCGCAGCTTTTCAAGGGCCGGCAACCTATCACGATTCAGCGATCTCCAACAATTAGCGGAAGTTAATTGCGCACCCAGGTGTCCCATTACGCTGTGCGTCATTGTGTCCGCTGTGATTGGTTTGGCGTCCTATAAAGCCAGGCCAATGGCCACCACACCTTGTCCAGAGGTCGATGTGCATTGAGCTACTAGTGTCCTGCTTAACTTCTGCTGCTCTGACGGTAAGCCTCTTTAGCGGTTTCTATTAAAATGCACGGAACGCTGATGCTTCTGTTCCCGGCCGCTTAGGCAATGTGTGTATGGGCATGTTTGATACGGCCTGTAATTTTTGCCCTGTAATAATACATATGGCTCAGTTAGTCTATTGTATGGCACTAGCCAGGTATTGCCTCTACTTGTATTGTGTGCGTATAGATTGGGCCATTGATGTAATTGTTAAGTCCTACATATAAAGTTGACATTTAGAACTGTAATGCACATCACCATTTCATGGGTGCAATTATTGGCTCCTTCATTGCAGGGATGTTTGTTACCTCTGTTATAATTGTAGTCCCATGGATGGTGAAACAGCAACATGATCATGTGTTTGCACATTACATGTAGTATGTGCAGTGTTGGCACATACCACGGCCTCCTTTCTCATCTGCTTAATCTTAACCATTTTGGTCATTACAAAGGTAGTAGCTAGCACACAATATGTGTTTGCTCACATGTTGGTCTAGAGGTATGTACGCACACACCGTGTCCAGGTTTTTGTTACTAGGGACAGTGGGTTCTTAAATCATGTTGAACACATGTGTAGGTGGGCACAGATTACCTGAGATGGTTAATTTTGTCACACATGTCTTTAACTTGGGAGCGGTGTGACATTGTGAAAATGGCACACACAGGCCAAGTTGTAATCAAACATTTTGCTGCCTATAATGTACATATTACAACCTTATGAGCATGTAAATCATGTTCAAAAGGTTTTTAGAGATCGATATGGCTTGTGTCGTGACGGTATGGTTTGGCTGTGTTTTGTCTTCGCCAGATGCCGAGGGGTACTGTGGAATTCGAGACCCAGCTTCTCACGGAGTATCAGCGGCACGAGTGTTTGTGGCGCAGCTCGCTGCCTGAATATAAAAATCAGGCAGCGAGGTCCGAGGCCTACAGGACTCTTGTGGCTCTAGCCAATCGGATGGAGCCAAGTGTAGGCAAGAGTTGGGACCGGCATGCGGTGGCACTAAAAATAAAGAATATGCGGCAGTCGTTCATGCGGGCTCACAATGAATACCTGCACCGTCGCTCAGGAGCTGGAGCTGAGGAGGTACCATCACCTACCCTATGGTACTATCCACTCTTCACGTTCATCCTGGGCGAGGGGAGCTCGCGTGCAACGACAACCAACTGCCCCGTTGCTGCGTCCCATGTAGGCCCGGATGAATCACCATCTGCGCCACAGGAGGTGGGTAATCGTGTTACAGTGGTGGCCCACAATGTTTCCTTCACATGTGTGGTTTGGCAAATCCTTAACTAGCACACTTTTGACACATTTTCCGCCTTGGTGTGGGAAACCTTTTACTGTCTGTAAATCTGCCCTCCTTCCAGGAATTTTGATGATGTAAATTCAATGCAGAGAGCCGTATTCCAAAGTTGCATCTCCCCCAAATTTCGAAAATCGTTACATTACATGTGTAAGGCTTTTTAAATTGTTTGTGGCTTTAAATTAAAGAGGCACATAGTGGCATCTACTAAATGGTGCTGCCACACATGTGTGTTGGCTCTGGTGCAAGTGGGTTATAGGTATTTGAATGTTTGATGGTTTTACATCATATTAGTATGCAAAACGCCAAGGTGGACAATATCTGTCTTTGGCCAGGACAGCCCCCAGTATCAAGGTGTTGTGGTGACATGTACTAATTGGGTTACGGCTCTCTGACTGACACCTAATTCTGTATTGTGCTGAGTACCTGGAATCGTAGAGGTGAGTGTCCAGGCGAAGTACAGGTTTTGGTGTCTTTAACATTTGGTGGTTTGGTGTTTGGTGATTCCTTGAAGATATTTAGGGTTTGGTTTTATTTTTGTGGGAGTGGTATATTGTGTCCTGTGTCCATGGTATGGTGTGGATCTTGCCCTCACTAATGTGTTTTTTTTTTTTTTTCCTCTCCCCCAACAGACCCCAGAAGAGGACGGCTCCATTGCGGAGCAATCTGTCGCTGATGATGCTCAGCCAATGACATCTGGGGCTGAGCAGGAGGGCGGGGCGAGTGATGTGGGTCCGGCCCCCGGGCCCAGCTCCAGGATCCGTCGCCGGCGACGTCCAGCACCACCAGAGACGGAGCTGGGCACCTGGGCCCGACGCGTGCTGTTGGACGAACAGCGGACCCACATCGACAGCACCGCCCTCTACATGAGCGACAAGTTGCGAGGGATGGAGCCGCTCCAAAAAAAGATCCTTCTGCGGGTCTTCAACAATGCCGCTGATGCTGCCGATGATGGGGCCCTTCAATGGGGATGCCACGTCCCCCCGCCTATGCAACACACCTTATGGCCCCTTTCCCCAGCTGCCCCATCTCGGCCCGTGAGAAGACCGGCCCCGCCACAGTCACCCCATCCCCCCCCAACACGTTCGCGTACATCAACACGTTCATGGGCAGGTCGGGGCTGCCCTGTGAGGAGGGGGGAGGCGGCATTGTCAGAGCCGACAGAGGAAGAAGAAGTTTGACACTAGTAGCCAATGCACCGAATTGGCACTCTGGACTTTTCCATCTGGAGGAACCTCCTTTTTTTGTTCCTTAGTTTTGTTTCAGACTTTTTAGCAGAATTGCTGCATATGATTTGTTTATGTTTCTTTCCCATTCTGACAGTATTAAATTTTTGATCACACTCAATTGTGTTTTTCTTTTGGGTTATGGTTTGGGGGGGGGCAGCGTGGGTGAATGGTGTTGGTCACAATATAGTTTGGCCCAAGCCACACAATATGGGCCAATGCCCTCAGAGTAGGACGACCATAAGTTCCTTTGTACTGTGGTTGCACTTTCACAAAGGGGTGTGGTAATGTGTGTGAGATATTTACCTGATGAACATGTTCCCCCCCCAAATATTCTTGTTGTGACATGAAGGAGCCAAATTAAAGGTTAACAAGACATTTTATTTGCTACATACATGTGTGGAAGACATTTGCCACAATACACAGAATGCAGCTTCCAGATAGGTGTAGCCATCCCACACTCCTGATGGTCCCAATGTGGGACAGGATAGGTCCAGAAGGCTAAGGGCTGGTTAATACACACTCCTGATGGTCCCAATGTGGGACAGGATAGGTCCAGAAGGCTAAGGGCTGGTTAATACACACTCCTGATGGTCCCAATGTGGGACAGGATAGGTGAAAGGGCCAAAGGGCTAGCCATCCCACACTCCTGATGGTCCCAATGTGGGACAGGATAGGTCCAGAAGGCTAAGGGCTGGTTAATACACACTCCTGATGGTCCCAATGTGGGACAGGATAGGTCCAGAAGGCTAAGGGCTGGTTAATACACACTCCTGATGGTCCCAATGTGGGACAGGATAGGTCCAGAAGGCTAAGGGCTGGTTAATACACACTCCTAATGGTCCCAATGTGGGACAGGATAGGTGAAAGGGCCAAAGGGCTAGCCATCCCACACTCCTGATGGTCCCAATGTGGGACAGGATAGGTCCAGAAGGCTAAGGGCTGGTTAATACACACTCCTGATGGTCCCAATGTGGGACAGGATAGGTCCAGAAGGCTAAGGGCTGGTTAATACACACTCCTGATGGTCCCAATGTGGGACAGGATAGGTCCAGAAGGCTAAGGGCTGGTTAATACACACTCCTGATGGTCCCAATGTGGGACAGGATAGGTGACAGGGCCAAAGGGCTAGCCATCCCACAATCCACCATTTCTGATAGTGGGACCTATAAGAAAAGAGCCCAACGGGGGCAAAAACAACAAAAAAAACAACATCAAAAGCCAAACAGGCAACGTCTGTAATTTCCAGGTCCAACAAGGACAACATATTTGGGGGTCAGGGGAGCACATTTGTTTCCGGGAGGGGTGAGATGTCAATGTTGGCCATCCTGATGTTGCAGGACGGTATCCACCATGTCAGACAGGCGGGTGAGATCCTGGATCCCACGTTGTAGGGCCCGTTGCAGTCGGTGGGCAAACTGGTGGTGGGCCCTCACCACGTCCTCCATCGTGGGTACACCTGTATTGTGTGTGAGAAAACACATCATTACTTTGGAATAGTACCTCTGCTCTTTGTGTCACGTTCACACAACCAATATAGTCCTTACCCTGGGGCTCAACATCATCCTGACTATCAGGGGGTAATGGGGAGGCACTGACACTCCAGCCCGCAGCTCCAGCACGTTCTCCATCTGCAAGAGTGGGTGAAGGACATTATGTCAGAAATGCTTAGGTTTACCATTTCCCAACTAGCAACAACACTGCTTAGAGTGGTCCACCCCTAGAATCCAACTTAAATAACTTACCGCCATAAGCATCCAAGGCAGCCGCATTTGGAGCTTGAACCAGAGCCTCATGTGGGCGAGCAGGCGATGCCACCTCTGCCTCCAGCAACGCAGGCTCATCATGGTCCTCCTCCTCCTCCCCTTGCCCTGGTGCGGGGCTAGTCCCTAGTGGTGATTGTGGTCCAGCTGCGTCTTGAGGCGGTGGTGTTGGTGGCCCAGCTGCCTCTTGTCGCGGTGGGGTTAGTGGGCCAGCTGCAGGGGGTTGCGGGGGAGCCTCATCTGGTGACACTTCAGCACCTGGAGATGATGAAACAAGAAATAATGTGTCACCAGAATGTTTTTGTTATGATATGTATGGACAGTTCAATATTTGTTATATGTGTTTGCTGTAGTTCTGATATGGGATGATGTCATGTATTCTGTATGGCCTTTGTATGTGGCATTAGTGTGGTAATTGTGTGGACAGCATCTAGCACTGTGGAGTAATCTTGGGTGCCACATGAACATTAGTTGTAGGCAGATGTGTAGCCAGGCTATCTATAATGTGCCGACTATATTGTCCCCCTTTGCATGTCTGCCGTGTCCCTCTCACTGTACCTAGGATGTTTGTCAACTTATTTTTTGGTCGTGCTTACATACAATACAAAGCATGTGTGGCCCTCTGAAGTACTCACCGCACAGCCTGGCAATCCTGGCACGAATGTCTATTATGCGGGCTGGGCATTTGGACTTCAGGTCCGCGATTTTTTTCTGCACTGCTTTGGCGACCCTCTGCACCCCGAGTTTATTCAGCAGAGCACGCTGAATCCGCCGAATTGTGGCGCGATTACGCAGCCTGGGATGACGGTGGTGCCGGTGACCCCAGTAATCATACCGGTCACAGTATTCTACGAGGATGATGAGTTCAGCCATCCCCCTCGTAGCAGCGCGGTGAACGGCCGCCATGACTGCAATGGTGTGTGCAGAGGAGGGGCTGGCACCTTGCAGGCAGAGTGAAAATGAAACTAGCGTAATTACGTCATTACGGCCACGTTCCGGGTCACGCACCCTTTGAACTAGTCCTACGCGCAGTGACACGGGCGAAGCACTTCTGCGGCACCTACTGTACAACACCCACAGAGCGATGCGTACAGCAAGCCTGCGCGCTGTGTACTGACTACTCGACTTCAATGCGGTGTGTTTACGTGCATCAGTGTTTGAGTTGCGCGCAGACACTCAAGGGACACTTTTATGCGGCATCTGCAGTTCAATAAGGGAGGCCGGCCCGTAACACATACTTGAACGCTGTGTCCAGCATTATTCATTATTTGTTTACAGGATGTGCACACTGTATTACGATCATGGTCCATTTGGTTTTGTTTCCCGTAAGTTGGGGGCCACGTAATTGTACTAAGGTATGATCGTGCATACGGCGCGTATCTGTAGTGCTGAAGGGACAGCTCATCCAAGATGGAGGGCTGTGAGGCAAGGGCCAATCGGCACGCAGCAGCTTCCACCAATGATCGCACATGGGGGGCGGTAACACGGAGCCTAGGTGACGCCTTAGCTACATTGCAGCTACATCGCAGGCTGTCCGGAGTTCCCTTCCGTTGCTTCTTTACACGCCGATACAGCTCGCTACCATCGGCGTTGTAGCCATCAGTTTTCGAGCAGAGCTAGGAAACAGATGTATCTGTTGCCGGCTGTATCGTCACGTCTTCAGACGCCGCTACGACGGGCTACATTGGCGCTACAAGCTACATTTGTAGCCTGTAGCGGGATGTATCCAGCCTGCCATCGCGGCGTGTAAAGGTACCTTTAGGGCAGGGGTCTCAAACTCGCGGCCCGCGGGCCGCATGCGGCCCCTGGGGCTTCCCTGTGCGGCCCCCGGCACCTTGGACAATTGACCATGCTGACCGCGGTCCAGTGCATGGGGCCGCCGCGGTCTCTGCTATAATATTACTTCCGGCCGCTGCCCGCTTCACTCCGACGCTCTCTCTGCCCCTCTGTAAGTTCAATGCAAGCCGTCAGCCAATGAGAGGCCCGCAGGTGACGTCATACACCGAGGTCACCTGCAGGCCTCTCATTGGCTGACGGCTTGCATTGAACTGGAACATCAGCAGAGCGAGCGGCAGAGTGAAGCAGGCGGAAGTAAGATTATAGCAGAGACCGCGGTCAGCACGGGACCGCGGTCAGCATGGTTAACATAGCAAAAGTGTGTGTGTGTTAATGTGAGTGTTAATGTGTGTGTTAATGTGTGTGTTAATGTGAGTGTTAATGTGAGTGTTAATATAAGTGTTAATGTAAGTGTTAATGTGTGTGTTAATGTGAGTGTTAATGTGAGTGTTAATGTGTGTGTTAATGTGAGTGTTAATGTGAGTGTCAATGTGAGTTTTAATGTGAGTGTTAATGTGAGTGTCAATGTGAGTGTCAATGTGAGTGTTAATGTGTGTGTTAATGTGAGTGTTAATGTGAGTGTTAATGTGAGTGTCAATGTGAGTGTCAATGTGAGTGTTAATGTGTGTGTTTAATGTGTGTGTTAATGTAAGTGTTAATGTGTGTTAATGTAAGTGTTAATGTGAGTGTTAATGTGTGTGCTTGTGAGCCTGCCTGTGAGCCTGCCTGTGAGAGTGCCTGTGTTCCTGCCTGTGAGAGTGCTTGCCTGTTAGCCTGCCTGCCTGTGAGCCTGCCTGTGTGCCTGCCTGTGAGCCTGCCTGTGTGCCTGCCTGCCTGCCTGTGTGCCTGCCTGTGTGCCTGCCTTTGTGCCTGCCTGTGAGCCTGCCTGTGAGCCTGCCTGTGTGCCTGCCTGTGTGCCTGCCTGTGAGCCTGCCTGTGAGACTGCCTGTGTGCCTGCCTGTTAGCCTGCCTGCCTGTGTGCCTGCCTGTGAGCCTGCCTGTGTGCCTGCCTGTGAGCCTGCCTACCTGTGTGCCTGCCTGTGTGCCTGCCTGTGAGCCTGCCTGTGAGCCTGCCTGTGAGACTGCCTGTGTGCCTGCCTGTTAGCCTGCCTGCCTGTGTGCCTGCCTGTGTGCCTGCCTGTGAGCCTGCCTGTGAGCCTGCCTGTGTGCCTGCCTGTGAGCCTGCCTGCCTGTGTGCCTGCCTGTGTGCCTGCCTGTGTGCCTGCCTGTGAGTGTGCCTGCGAGTTTGTACAGAAGTGTGAAATTATAACAGAAGCACAAGAGCACAGGAGGCCACGTTTAATCATCTTTAATATACCACAACGCGTTTCCTTGGCGGTCCGCCGTCTTCATCAGGTGGATTTACGTGATGAAGACATCGGACCGCCGTGGAAACGCATTGTGGTTTATTAAAGGTAATTAAACGTGGCCTCCTGTGCTCTAGCGCTTCTGTTATAATCTCACACTTCTGTACAAATATCATATCCCCATCCTAGGGTTGCAGCAGGAGCAGCTGTGAACCAAAGTCTCCGCTAACAGGATCCAAAGGACCTGCGGTGACGTAACCGAGAACGTCACAGGGGCAGGTGATCGGCTGCTCGAGTCAACTGACTGGAAGAAGGAGCTGCTCGTGGAGCCATCCACTGCGATACGCCGAGGGTGTGCAGGGTTGCACAACCTCCAAAGGTGAGATGCGAACCCCCCATATCTGTTATTGTCGCCCCCACTAGACCACCAGGTACCGCTCATCGGTTGTGGTCCCCCCCCTTTTGTTCCACATGAGTGAGTGTGAGTGAGTGTGAGTGTGTGTGATAAGAATCCAGACCAGGTTGGGGACATCAGTAAAAAAGGGGTCCAGCATAGGGGACATTACTGCACTATGGGGGTGAGGATGGTGACATCACTACAAAAGGCACCAGAATGTGGACATTACTACACTGTGGGGGCCAGGATGGTGACATCACTACAAAAGGGGAGCAGCATGGGGGACATTACTACACTGTGGGGGCCAGGATGGGGGACATTACTACAAAAGGGGACCAGCATGGAGGACATTATTACAAAAGGGGACCAGCACGGGGAACATTACTGCAAAAGGGGACCAGGTTGGGGATATTAGTACAAGAGGGGGACCAGGATGGGGACCAGGATGGGACATTACAACAAGAAAGGGACCAAGATGGGGACATTACTACAAGAGAGGGGTCAGGATTTTGACATTACTACATTGAGCAAAAAAATCTGGTATTACTAAAAATGTCACTTAGGCTGCTTTCACATCACGTTTTGCGCTGTTCGCGGCAGTTGCGGTGAAAAAAACGCAACTGCCGTGATTACCGCATAACGGCCGCGATTGTGGCACACTTGCGGCAAGCCCCATACAATGTCTATGGGGCTTGCAGTAAGTGTGCGGCAGGTGCGGTTTCGGCACTTGCGGGCGCGCAAAAACCGCGGTATGCAGCATTTTTTTTTGCAGCCGCAAGTGCTGAAACCGCACTTGCTGCACACTTACCGCAAGCCCCATAGACATTGTATGGGGCTTGCCGCAAGTGTGCCACAATCGTGGCCGTTATGCTGTAATCGCGGTAGTTGCGTTTATTTCACCGCAACTGCCGCGATCAGCATTTACCGCTGATGTGAAAGCACCCTTAGTCCTACAAGCAATGCGGCCCCCCGATATCAATATTTTTCTATGTGCGGCCCACCAACCCAGCCGAGTTTGAGACCCCTGCTTTAGGGTGTTTTGGATATTAATTAAAGGTAGTGAGTTACACGCTACACTTTGTATTATGGCTCCCAATTAAGCCTACATGGTTTATTGGGAGCCATGATACAAAGTGTAGAGTGCAACTCACTACCTTTAATTATGTTTATAGGATGAAAACAAACAATACACTGGCAACCAGCTAGCTATATACTGTGAGATGGGTGAATACAATGGACTTTACAAAAAATAAATCCTAAAAAGTATTTTATGAATACAGGCACAAATGTATCAAGTACAGACCTATTGTGGACATAATTGATACCTGCCCAATCAATACAGTCTCATATTTATGGGATATTAAAGTCTATCTTACCCATCATAAGGTGCACCAAGCCCAGGTAGCCAGATATAAAGAGCGCCCCAATGCATGTTTCGAGCGTTTGCAGCGTTGCTTCTTCAGGGGTGGTGAATTCATTGTATATACTAAACTCACCCTATATCCTACCTACATCATCAGTGCAAGTGTATTGTCTGTTTTCCTCTTGAAAACCTTTTGTTCACATATTTTTAATGTCGTATTTAATAAAGTTTTGTGTTTTTAGCAATTCAACTCCATTTTTGTATGAATTATAACTAGTACAGAAATCATCAATGTGAATCTACAGTCTGCAAATACATTGGTCTCAATCTTGAGAACTACTATTTAACTACAATAAAAGACATGGGGCTAGCAGGTCTACATTTGGGCAGATGTGTAGCAAATCTAGTGCACATGAGTACAGGAATTGTTTCGAAACCAAAAAGCTGATGCCTTTATTTTACTAATGGACTGTAGAAAGTGAAATGGTGAAACCTAGTGGAATCTTTTTGGTGTCTTGGGTAATTGCTCCACTTTTCCTTTGCATCAAATAGACAAATCCTTTGTAGATGGAGCTAAAATGTTGCCGCTGTCAGCACAATACAGGAAAAGAAGCAATAATGGAGGCTGCTAGATTGAATCCTACAGACAAAGGCTCATCTTTCAGCTGTTCACCCGCATTACTTAGCTGCCATTGTTGACAATTTTTATCAGTGATAATGATTAATGTGTGCATTAAATGTCCTCAAACTTGATCAAATAATTGCACCATTCAGTCCCTCAAAATTACATCATGCAATGACTAAATAATACAGAAAAAGGAAAAGTCAATGTTAAATATGATTAAAATTGCTGCAATTACTAAGCACCACAGCGGCCTGAAACACAAAAGATAATGTGCTACCTGTTCAGTGTTTGTGGAATTATCTGTAAAATGCTTTCAATTTAAAGCAATAAAAATTGGACCCCTTTTAATCATCGTAGACATAGTAGATGTTGGCTTTCACTTCTTCTGAATTATTTTCTGCCTCAAAAGTTGCCATGTGACCATGATAGGCTTGGTGAACTGACATATATTCAGTTTATTTAATATCCAAATAATGCAGCTGGGCAAAAATGCTACTAAATGTTGCCCATATAACATTGCTACATTATTAAATTAACACTGCCATATACTGTATGTATTGTACAAATGCACAAATATAGCTTAATTTACTATTTACTGCAAATATTGCTACCATACAGTTCCTGTAGTAACTTTTACGGAGGTCTCAGGAATCTTTTAGCTTGAGACATAACTGTATGCTATACAGGCCTGTTCACACTAGTTCGCTCTGACTCAGTTTTGTCTGTATTTTACGTGATTCTTGGCAGAAGAGGAGCTGTCAGCAGGTGAGGGGAGCTGTATCTCTGATGAGCAATCACTGGAGAAGCAAACTGGTCTTGCAGGAGAAAGAGGAGCAACTTGAGAAGTAGCAAGAACTAAAATCCTGGCAGAATATTCAAGCAAAGGACAAGAAGAGGAACTGGAGCTTATAAACACAGGGAGACAAAAAACACATGAAGAGGAACAAATCAGAGAACACCATCTTGAAAATGGGTGAGAATACACAAATAGTCATGAGAAGATCCTGGCAGATCCTTGACATCAATATCTGACAGCTGATGCATGATGCCCAATCCACAAGCAGCATGTATCAGACATTGGCTCTCTGACCTCAGTCAGTTATGCTTGACTCTGAAACACTACAGCCTTTCAGAGAAAAACATACTTTAAACACCACTGGGAACCAAGCTGCTCTAGAGATTAGTGTGACAGGTGGATCCACTGTAGATTCTCCGCACCTGCAGCACTGCAGTGATAGGTCTCTCTATATGTAGAGAGAGACAGGTGAATCCAGGGAAGTGGGAGTGGAGAAGCCACTGTGCACCTGGATCTCTGACTAGTGGATCGGGCATCATGAATCAGATGTCAGCTTTACTTTAATTTAAGTACCACTGTCAATATAATACTACCATTTACATTCAAAGAAATGTTATACAATAATACACAATAATAGAGAGCCTTGTTTTGGTTCTTATAGAGTTGCATTGAGAGCATAATTTCCACTAGTAAGAAGTTACAATCACAAGATAGTGCCGTGGGACTAAAGTGATGCTGGAAAAAGGTTGAGATGCCTGAGGTGGAGTAAAAGATTGGGTGCAGGTGTAGATATAAAAAATGCTCAAGTGGGGAAAAAAAAAACCACTGGAGTGAATTTTTCTCCATGAGGGAAGCTGTGGGTCGATTTGCTGGTTGAACACTTTCTCACAGAGAACACAGGGGTGCTCAGCGGAACCAGTGATCCTGTGTATGCAAGAGCAGGCTGGGATGGCTGACAGACATTTAATGTGTATAACCATCTTACTGTAATAAAGGGGTTAATAAAATAGTTTTGATTTACTATCGTGTAAAATAAGTTATTACTAAAATCTTTGAAAGTCTAAGGGTGAAATACCTGGTATCCAGTGGAAAACCTCGTACCAAGCTGCTTCAGTGTCTTACTGTGACAGGAAGTCCATCAGCCAGCTCCTCTCAAACTAATTGTGCTCAGGTTCATCTTCTTGCCAATGACAATTTTGTGTCCAATCATGGCCGTAGTGGCCCTTCTATGCTTTCTGGCCATATTGTGGTCTGAGAGTGTAGTGGTCAGCAAATTGCTGCTGGGATGCTGTCATGTAGGGGCAGACATATTATTGGTGCACCCTGTGCAGCTGAACAGGGGCCCAAGAGGTAAGAGGGCCCATTTCAACCTTCGAAGCAGGTGTAATTGTACATTATAATGCTATTGGACTACAGAGGGCCCATATATTGCTCTTGCACAAGGGCCTTTTGCTCTCTGTGACCACTAGTGCTGTCATGCTTGGTCATCTAGTAAATTTGGTTCTTGGACAATTGCCCAAGAGCCATCCTCCCTTAATGTCTACACTGCACTCTACTTAGATTGAGATTGTTTACAATTTAATTTTAAAAATATATCTAAATACAACACCTTTGTGTTTAGTTTACAAGCAGAACTCAAGATCTAAAAAAAGCCTTTTTCTCTCAAATATTGTTCACAAATTTTTCTCAAACGGTGTTATTGAGTACTTCTTCTTTGCCAAAATATTCCATCATCCATCCACCGCACAGGTGTGGGCCTATCTAGATGCTGATGTCATTCATCTGGATTCAAACCTTTCAGTCTTTGCTCTATGGTTGGTTCTCTGTCTGCTGAACTAAAGCAGATACATCTTTTCTTCGGGTGTTTAGTTTCTCTTATCCTTGCTTTAGTTCTGAGTAACAGGGGTATTTTTTTTACTAATTTCTCTGCCCAGTTGGCTTATGGGTGTTTTGGGAACTTTACATACAACTTTACATACTTGCCCCCTGCTGGTATTTCCTCCTGGTGATATTCTCATTTCGATATCCAGCCATGCTGCCACTTGTTTATGCCAGTCAGAGGAAAACCAACTAATATTCATAACTTTGCTGGTTATGTTCTTTACTCTGTACCTAACTTCTGTTTGTTGCTATGAAGTAGGGAACGTTCTTTAGCAGTAATCACTCTCGGATCACTTTCTATCTCAGCTCACCTTCCGTTCTGTAGGTAATTGCACTCTGCTTTGCCCTCTGGTTCTTTAGGAGGAATGTGAACCACTCAAAGGCCAAGAATAGGTCCAAGTAGCAATCGTTTAGTCTGTGGTCAAGGCTATCCTAACTCACACAGGAACCACTATGGACTGCGGCGTTGGGAATGCTAGTCTGTAGAGAAACTAGCAGTGTCAGTTGCAATTTTAGTGTGTTACCTATCTTCCGTGTGAGTTGATACATGACAATAACTGCTGATTAGACAGCAGGACTATTGCACAGGTGTGCCTTAGGCTGACCACAATAAAAGGTTACTCAAAAATGAGCAGTTTTACAGTGTTGGTGGGATCTGGGGGCACATAAAACCAGTCAGTATCTGATGTAACCACCATTTGCCAGTCTGCCATCTGCCCTGTACAGTGAAAATAGGGTTTATTTGTGAAGAAAAAACCTTTTTAAGTGGTATTAATAGTCAACAACAGTAACTTTTGACAAAGGATAGGATAGTGAGGAGGGAGACAGGAAGACAGTAACTGAAAAAGAGAGAGGAAAGGTATAAATGGTAAACTCGGTGCCTATGACAATAATTATGTAAAGTGCTCAAGTTTGCTCGTAGAGGTCTGTGCACCATGGGACCAGACCTTGTTGTGACTAACCTCAGTCACCTACCTGTCAAGGTAGCCCCACTGCTTGACAAGCCCCCCAAAGCAGCAAGGCTACTTTGACACGTGCTGATTGAGAAAGGAACATTCACGGTTCTATGGGTAAACGAAGCCGAAATTATGGCAGCTAACCATTTCATTTTATCCAGGTGGTGACTGAGGTTAGACACAACAACGGCTGGTCCCTAGGTGCATTGACATCTACCTGAACTAACTTGAGCACTTTACATAATTATTTTCATAGGCACCAATGTTACCATTTATATCTTTCCTCTCTTTTCTTCAGTTCCTGTCTTTCTCTCTCCCTCCTCACTGTCCTATCCTTTGTCAAAAGTTACTGTTGCTGTCTATTGATACCACTTAAATTTCTGTCGCCCACATGTAATAAATAAATAATTTTATTGCATTGTAAACACTTGTGTGGTCTCCAAGTGGTGTCACTATGGTTCTTTGGGCATTTGGACACTCATTCTTTTGGGTTGATTCATGTTCCCCAAGTAGTTTGCCCCTTTGCATTAATGATGCCCAAGGAAGGTCCTGTATCTTTTCTTATATTCGAAAATCTGTGCAGCACATTAGCATAAGAGGAGCAGGATGTCACTATGTGGGGCTGGGTTTCTTTGTATTACTGCCCTGTTTTCTCTAAGTCAAACCCTCCCCCCTGCCTCTCTTTCTCTCCTATCACTCCCTCCCTGTCACTATATAGCAGGCTCATTAGGTCTGACATTGTGCTATTTGTCCCCATGCTCACTGTCAGGCGTCCTATGTTCCCCAGATTATCCCTCCCCCCTCCTGACTGTGTTTCCGGATTCTCAGACTTCTTCTCTGGCTGTGTATGATTGGGCAGTCACATGGCAGGAGAAGACCCGCCCCCTCCAGTCTCCGAGTCCTGAGCTCAGCTCTCCTCACTGTCACAGATCTGTGACTGCCCAATCACATACAGCCAGAGGAGATTCAGTGAGAGGAAAGCCTGTGAAACCAGAGACAAAGCACAATTTCAGTCCTAATGTGCCTGGGTATATAGTGTCAGGGGAGAGAGAGATTGAGGGGTGAGGGTTTAGCTTAGAGCTCACAGGAGGTGATAAATGGAAACCCAGAGCCTCATAGTGATGTTCTGCTGCACACTCCATCCTTGTATTGCACACTTTCTAAGGACTTTTACAACAGTTTTCTCTGCAGTCATACATGTAATCATTGAAGTAAAGGTATGATTGCACTCAGTATTCTAGAGCCTGTAAGGCACTGGCTTCACTTTATAGCTATAAAACCTGCTGGTTGGTTCCCTTTAAGGGTTAAATTCAGTGGCTCTGCAGTACCAGTTGTTGTTGCTGAGTAAATCAGCTGATGTGGTTGACCACACTCTTAGCCTTAAAGTAGTCCCCATGACCCATCCGGGGCGTCGCTGATAGATTATTCTCTGTACTGACCATGAGCTAAGGACGCTAGTACAGTTTTTGTTTTATCCTTCCTTTGCTTTGTTCCCTGGAGATTTCCTTATTTTTTGGGAGTTGCTATTCTTCCTGGTCTATGGGTGGAGGTGAGGGATTTAACCGAGGACAGGTCAGGAGCAGGGCAAGGGTGGCGGCTCAGAAATCCTCACCATTAAGAGGTCAGCCAGGGATCCCCAGTCTAATAGTCAGTCTAGTTCCCTGATTGCTTTTGCCCTCCACTTCCATCCTGCTACCTTATCACTTTGTCCGTTATACTATCCCGTGACACAAATGAGAGCATTTGTCTATTCAAGTTGTTTATGAGGATGAACTGCAGTCAGATCAAAACCCCGATGAGGACGATGATCATGCAGAGGAGCTACCAGGGGTGAAGTATCAGGATGTAAAGTCCTGGTCTGGTGTGGTTACACATGGTGTGCAGTTGTGAAGCCAGAAATGGCATATGATAGAGAAGTAAACATTCAATTCACAGGTAACCGGTCTGGTGGACATCACTGCAGTCAGAAATCAAGTGAATGCTTCTTCAAAACTTGCAACATTTGTGGCATTGTGATGTGTGATACAATTGCCATTTTAGAGTGGCTTTTTACTGTAGCCAGCCTAAGGCACACCTGTTCAATAATCATGCTTTCTCCTCAGCATTTTGATATGCAACACCTGTGAGGTGGATGGCAAAGGAAAAGTGCTCACTAGCGCAGAATTAGAGAAATTTGTGAATAATATTTAACATAAAATGGCCTTTGTATATATAGAAAAGTCTTAGATATTCATCTTCAACTCATGAAAAACGGGAGCAAAAACAAAAGTGTTGCGTTGATATTTTTGCACAGTATACAATTTCTTATACACACACCTTTCTACAATCATATGACGGTTTTACTACATCTTATTACCAGTAGAGGACACCCGAAATAAAACAAAATATCAGCAAGGTTAAGGGTAAACTAGAAACTGCATTTTTATATTTCCATCAAACGTAGTTTCTTATTTTTGCTGAACATTTTATCTTAAGGAATTAGTAATATTTCTTCACAGATAGCGTTTATTTAAAAAACAAAGTATTAAAAATGTGTTAATTATTTTACTAAACAGTTGGTGACAGTTTTGACAAGGTGACCAGCTCTTGCATGACTAATTTAGTTCTTAACATCATTAACACTGACCATACATGCAGGGTGTTCCAATGTACAAATGAAAGTCAAAATGAATTACATAGATTATTTGATAGCCTGATATTGGAGAAGCAAAAGTTGTTTTTAGCCAAGTTGTCTTGGCAAACTACAGTAGGGCACGTCTCAGAAATTAGCTTGACCACTAAAATATAAGAACCATAGTTCTTTTGGGTAACATTGACACAATGATTGTTTTCATAGAATTGAAATAAGGTTCTCTTCTTAATGTGACGACCGTCCGCTGTAAGGCTGAGCTGCTGGTAAGGCAGCACCCCGAGAAACCCCGAGACCCTTAACCCCTATACAGGGATCTGGAATTATAGCGGAGCCCAGGGGGTAGCTGCCTATGGGAGCAGCAGAGCAGGGAGGTCGTCTAGGAAGGGAAAAAATCAGGAAGCGAAGAACGTAGTCAGGAGTCCGAGTCAAAACCGAGAGGGCAGCGAAGGTACAAAATCGTCAGGCAGTAGCAGAGTCAAAAATCCAGGCAAAGGTCAAGGGCAAAACCAAGAGGGCAGCTGAGGTACAAAATCAATAGGCAGAGGCAGAAATCCAGGCAAGGTCAGAGACAAAACTAAACATACACTATATCACTGGGGAACCAAAACTATATCTGGCGGCCTGCAAGACAGGCTCCAATGTATTTGAAGGGCGCGGTTACCTCCCATAGGCTGGAGCTCACAGCCTGATGACCTCATCCGAACCGCCCCTAGAGCCAGGCCAGATGGAGATGCACGACTGGCTCCACCCAGCCCACCTCTGACAGAAGAACGCAGGCTGCGCCTAACGGACACCTCTGCAGGGCCCGCTCTTCTGCGACCAACACCACCCAGAGGGGAAACACAGCGGCGCTCAGCGACAGAGGCAGACGTCGCTGGAGCAGGTCCATATGAGGACAAGGCCTTCCTATCACCAGCACCACCAGACGAAGGAATCCGGCTCCTCCCAGCGGCCGAGGCAGGAACACCGGCCACCGAGTCCGATGGCGATGTGACAGTACCCCCCCCTCCACGAGGGGCCTCCGGACCCACAAAACCCGGTTTATTGGGATGAAGAAGATGAAATCTCCTGATCAAACCCTTGGCATGGATATTACCGGCAGGCACCCAGGACCTCTCCTCCGGACCATAGCCCTTCCAATGTACCAGATACTGCACGGATCCTCTCACCAAGCGGGAATCAAGGATTCGCTGAACTTCGTATTCCACGGCACCCCCGACCAAGACCGGAGGAGGAGGGGACCGGACAGGACGAATCGGAGTTCGGTACAATTTGAGAAGGGATTTATGGAATACATTGGGCAGTTTGAATGATTGAGGGAGCTTCAGACGAAAGGCTACAGGGTTAATCACGTCAACAATTTCATACGGACCAATAAACCTGGGACCTAGTTTGGCAGACGGCACTTTGAGCTTGATATTTTTTGTGGACAACCAAACTTTGTCCCCAACTCCCAGGTCCGGACCCTTGGAACGCCGTTTATTAGCAGAAGACGCCTGCCTTGTCTGAGCCCCCTTTAAGTTTTTGGTCACTTCAGACCAGATAGTCTTTAACTGATCTACGGACCTTTCTATCCCAGGAACATCAGAAAGCCTAGAAGAAAATGAACAAAAGCGCGGGTGCAGCCCATGATTACAGTAGAAAGGGGTGGTCTTGATGGACTCCTGGTACTGGTTATTCATGGCGAATTCTGCTAGTGGCAGATGTTCCACCCAATCAGATTGATGCTCAGAGACATAACAACGTAGATACTGTTCGAGAGCTTGATTAGCGCGCTCGGTTTGACCATTGGTTTCAGGGTGATAGGCAGAAGAAAAGGAACAGTCAATTCCAATCCGTTTACAGAATGCCCTCCAAAACTTAGAAACGAACTGGGTGCCCCTGTCAGAAACAATATTCACAGGAACACCATGCAATCGCACAACATGATTAATAAATACTTTGCTCAGGGTCTCGGAATTAGGTAGCCCGGACAGCGGAACAAAATGACACTGCTTGCTGAATCTGTCTACCACTACCCAGATACAAGTCTTCCCTTCTGAGAGTGGCAGGTCAGTAATAAAATCCATGGAGATATGAGTCCAAGGACCCTCAGGGGTAGGCAAGGACTGGAGCAACCCGGCAGGGCGGTTGCGGGGAGACTTAGCGCGAGCACAGGTTTCACAAGCCAGTACATATTCCTTACAGTCCTTTACTATGGTTGGCCACCACAAACTCCTGGTTACAAGTCTGATGGTGTTATTGATACCAGGGTGCCCTGCGAGGACGGAATCATGAGATTCCTTAAGAACTTGGAGGCGAAATTTGGTAGGGACAAATAGTTTCTGGGCAGGAGTAGTGTCAGGGGCCTGTTCTGGAGATCTACGAATCTCTTCCAGAAGGTCCAAAGACACAGCCGAGACAACAATCCCCTTGGTTAAAATGGGAGTCGGTTCAACGTCCCCGACTTGTATGGGGCAAAAACTTCGAGACAGGGCATCAGC
Source organism: Allobates femoralis (assembly GCA_033576535.1). Classification (NCBI taxonomy): domain Eukaryota; kingdom Metazoa; phylum Chordata; class Amphibia; order Anura; family Aromobatidae; genus Allobates; species Allobates femoralis. Next base: position 106,429,942 of record JARQOC010000002.1, read on the forward strand.
CCTTACATTTTTAGTACCTGGTCGGAAGGTGATAACAAAATCAAATCTGGAGAAGAACAAAGCCCACCTAGCCTGTCTAGGATTCAGTCTTTTTGCTGACTCCAAGTAGGTCAGGTTTTTGTGGTCAGTAATTACGGTAATCTTATGTTTGGCGCCTTCGAGGAAGTGGCGCCATTCCTCGAAGGCCCATTTGATTGCCAACAACTCTCGGTTACCTATGTCATAATTCATCTCGGTAGATGAAAATTTTCGGGAAAAGAAGGCACACGGACGAAGCTGAGTGAGGGATGCAGTGCCTTGTGACAGCACTGCCCCACTCCAACTTCAGAGGCATCTACCTCTACAATGAAGGGGCGGTCCAGATCAGGCTGAACCAATATTGGGTCAGAGGAGAAACATTCCTTTAACTTAGAAAACGCATAAATCGCTTCAGGCTTCCAATTAACCACATCCGCCCCTTTACGCGTCAAATCAGTGAGTGGTTTGGCTATCTCGGAAAACCCTTTAATAAATTTGCGGTAATAGTTAGCGAAACCCAAGAATCGCTGCAGTGCCTTCAGAGACTTGGGTTGTACCCATTCCTTAATGGGTTTAATTTTGGCAGGATCCATGCGAAAACCTTTAGCAGATATAATATACCCCAAAAAGTTTATCTCCTCCTCCATGAAGACACATTTCTCTAATTTGGCGAATAAAGAATGCTCTCTGAGTCTCTGGAGCACAGTACGGACATGTCGGACGTGCGACCAAAGACCAGGAGAAAAAACCAGAATGTCGTCCAAATAAACGACCACATATACACCACTGATGTCTCTGAATATATCGTTCACGAAATTCTGAAAAACCGCAGGTGCGTTGCTTAACCCGAACGGCATTACGAGATACTCAAAATGGCCGAGAGGCGTATTGAACGCGGTCTTCCACTCATCGCCTTCTTTTATACGGACCAGGTTATATGCTCCCCTGAGGTCCAGTTTGGTGAAATACTTGGCTCCCAACAGCTGATTATAAAGATCAGGGATGAGTGGAAGAGGATACTGGTTTTTCACAGTGATCGCGTTTAATTCGCGGTAATCAATGCAAGGTCTGAGGCCGCCATCTTTCTTTCCCACAAAAAAGAAACCGGCCCCTACTGGTGAGGTGGACGGTCTAATATACCCCTTTCTCAGACTGTCTGCTATGTAATCATTCATAGCCTGACGTTCAGGACCAGAGAGGTTAAATATTCTCCCCTTTGGGAGACGAGAATCAGGTATCAAATCTATGGCGCAATCATACTTTCTGTGAGGGGGTAATTTCTCTGACTCCTGAATAGAAAATACATCCTCAAAATCTATAAAGGCATATGGTACAAATGGAGGAGTCTTGACCTTCACTTGGTTCACAGACAGCGAGATACAGTTATCCTGACACTTTGGGCTCCAGCGCACGATGTCACCCAAGTGCCAGTCTATGACTGGGTTATGTTTACGTAACCATGGCATGCCCAGGATTACTGCAGATGATAAATTACTGAATGCAAAAAATGACATCTTTTCAGCATGTAACAACCCCACCAGCATTGACACTTCCTCAGTGACAAATTCCACTCCACCCTGGATGAGGGGAGTGCCATTAACTGCAGTGGTTCTAATGGGGGCATTAAGCCTTAGCAGTGGTACACCAAGAGTTCTCGCTATATGGAGATCTATGAAATTCCCCTCTGAGCCACTGTCAACATAAGCCTCCAAACACACAGATTTCTTAAGGTAAGTCAAAGAAATAGGTAACAGGACTTTGGCCGCATTTGCGGGCAATCCTACCTGGGCACCTGAGCAGGCATAGCCAGAGCCCCCCAGGTGCTGACATCCAGGGAATGAGGCCTTCTGATCTCCAGCATTCATGCAGAGGACTTCAGATGGTGACTTGTGCAGCATGTTGGTATGAGAAGATGGGAGTGTTCCTCCACAGGACTGAGAAGCTGGACACAGATGCATTGATGGAAGCAATTAACAGCTGACACAGCTCAGAGAAAAGAAAAAAAAAACAACAGGTAACCATTGGGAAAAGGAGAGAAAAAAAAAGTAAGGGAATGCGTTTAAATATATATATAGTCGATACCTATATATATATAAAATGGTATGGCCAGATATAATGTGACGACCGTCCGCTGTAAGGCTGAGCTGCTGGTAAGGCAGCACCCCGAGAAACCCCGAGACCCTTAACCCCTATACAGGGATCTGGAATTATAGCGGAGCCCAGGGGGTAGCTGCCTATGGGAGCAGCAGAGCAGGGAGGTCGTCTAGGAAGGGAAAAAATCAGGAAGCGAAGAACGTAGTCAGGAGTCCGAGTCAAAACCGAGAGGGCAGCGAAGGTACAAAATCGTCAGGCAGTAGCAGAGTCAAAAATCCAGGCAAAGGTCAAGGGCAAAACCAAGAGGGCAGCTGAGGTACAAAATCAATAGGCAGAGGCAGAGTCAGAAATCCAGGCAAGGTCAGAGACAAAACTAAACATACACTATATCACTGGGGAACCAAAACTATATCTGGCGGCCTGCAAGACAGGCTCCAATGTATTTGAAGGGCGCGGTTACCTCCCATAGGCTGGAGCTCACAGCCTGATGACCTCATCCGAACCGCCCCTAGAGCCAGGCCAGATGGAGATGCACGACTGGCTCCACCCAGCCCACCTCTGACAGAAGAACGCAGGCTGCGCCTAACGGACACCTCTGCAGGGCCCGCTCTTCTGCGACCAACACCACCCAGAGGGGAAACACAGCGGCGCTCAGCGACAGAGGCAGACGTCGCTGGAGCAGGTCCATATGAGGACAAGGCCTTCCTATCACCAGCACCACCAGACGAAGGAATCCGGCTCCTCCCAGCGGCCGAGGCAGGAACACCGGCCACCGAGTCCGATGGCGATGTGACACTTAATCTGCCTGTGTGTATTCTTTACATTTATAAGGCTGGTTTGACACTACCGTTCTTTGGAATCCAGGGAGATGCAGAGTTTACCTGCATCCCCCCGGATTTCCCCGCAATTGTAAAGTGTGATGCCACTGGATGCACCTGCACTGATATTATCGCTGATCCATCTCACCGATAAGTAATAATACTAGTGCATGAGCATCCTGTTGCATCCGGTTGATTATCTTATTAGCTGGATTTGGTTGTAAATAACATGCCCTATAGTGGGTTTGTCATTTAAAACTAGGTTCTGGGCATGCTCAATCCAAAATCCCAGATCCAGTGTCTAGATCCAGTGGGATCTGGATTTTGCTGGATCTGGTCTCCATAGAGCCACATTCTAATTTAACCGATAGTGTCCCGGATCTGGGTGTTCACGGTTTTTAAACGAACACCAAAATCACGACAAAATGCAATTTTGGTCTCAGTGAAAGAAAATACCTGGACCATGGGGAACCGTAAACAACCGGATGCACCTGCAAGTTCCTGTGGCCCTACTGAAATTCAACAAGGCTGGAAACGGATACGGGTGCATTCAGTTTCAGCTGGATTCACATGAATATTGAAAACAGTAGAGTGAAACCAGCCTAAAATGAGATTTCTTATGTACGTTTTGGTCTTCTTCCAACTTTGGAAGATCTATTTAAAATCCTTTTTTTTTTTTACAGTCTCTATATTTTTTTAAATTAAGAATTAGTACCGTAGGGGCAAATATTGACTGTCCTGTAATATGTTTGCATGTTGCATACTATAGAAATTGTGGAAATAGAAATATTAAATTACAATAAAATGCTTCAATACATGTTTTCTGTTTTGCATCGACTAAAAAATTTAATAAAAAGTGATCAAAATGTTATGAGTACCCCAAAATGTTGCTAGTAAAACTATTACAGCTCAAAAAAAATGAAAAAGTTCTGGATCTCCAAATTTTATTTTGCATAGTTTGACATTTCAATTAAACAGGACCTGTCACCCCCCTGGTACATGGCAATCTAAATGCACCACTGAATGCAGCCTACCTGCTGCATTCAGGGAGTCCGGAGGGCTTTCCTTCTGCCTTCAGCCACTCTTTCCCATCTCCTGCTGCTCTGTTCTTCCTCCTTATTGTGTGCGGCCCCTTCCTCACCTGCGCCGGAGTCTAAGCTTCTGATCTCATGCAGGCGCATAGCGAGGACAGGAGCCGGAGGCTGATGTCATGGCCTTACTATGCGCCTGCGTAAGAACAGACATGTACATGCTGGCGCAGGTGAGAAGGGGGCCGCACACAACAAGAAGGAGGAACAGAGCAGCAGTGGGCGGAATAGAGCAGCCGGAGGCAGGGAGAACCTCCGTGCCAGTGCTGACTGCATAAGAATGCCCTCTAGAATGCCCTCTAGACTCACTATGTGTAAGATTTATAAAGTCTATTTCTCACAGCACACGGGAGCTAGAAACATGGAGGAGCCCTTCCCTGAATTCAGCAGGTATGCTGCATTCAGTGGTGCATTTAGATTGCCATGCACCGGGGGGTGACAGGTCCTCTTTAAATCTCTTTTAACCCTAGAACGCATACCTGGGGCCTCGCAGGCCCGCCAGGTTACTTGTTTTCTATTTTCTGTAAAAGTACTTTAGTTTGAATTTTGAAAATCTAGGTAATCCTCAGGTATATAGTTGTTAGTAATTTCCAGTTATTCATATATTTTTATGTTACAGACATCTCAGTATAACAACCTTTTTTTGGGACTACCCCATATTCACACACCTGGGGCCTTTTAGGCCCGTACTAGGTTTACATGTGATATTCAGTCTTTTTGTCTGTATTGTTGCTGGGGAAGAACTTTTATGACTCTGGGAAGAGTGTGGATTCTGCATGACAACATGGTCATGTGATCTTGGAAGGGAGGCTCCCTCACAAAGTCATGTGTCTCTGACCTCATCACAGGTCTTTTTGTCCTAATTGCTGGAGCTTTGGAGGAAGAAGTCAGCTTTCGTTTGTCTGGAAATAGAAACTTTCTGAGCTCCAAAACCAGAGGCTTCTACTGCACTACAAGAAAGTGATCTGTTGGAGGTAAGAGGAGGGGGGTTGCACTTTACCTGCTTTATATCGCTTGGTGTGCTGGGACCCTAACAAAGAGTCTTATCACACACTGTTTACAGTGCACAAGCCTGATTGTAATCTTTTTCTTTTTTTTAGTTTACTGACATCTAAAATTACAATGGCACAGTCATTCTGCCAGCCTTAGCTGGGGTCACCAGGAGGTCAGATCCATTACGGATCCCCTCCTGGCGGACCCCAGCGCTACTGGGAATGCATCCTTACTTTGCAATTGTAAAATAAATTTTGAAAAGTATTTTTATTTGAGTTATTCCGTGTTATTTGCACACAGGCCTAAAAGGCCCCAGGTGCGTGAATATGGGGTAGTCCCAAAAAAAGGTTGTTATACCGAAATGCCTATAGCATAAAAATATATGAACAACTGGAAATTACTAACAACTATACCCACTATTGGGATACATGACTGTAGTTGTAACTAAGGTAGGTGCACACTCAGACATTTTGCCCCCACTCTGTAGATAAAGCTCTAGCTAGGCCTTTGACCTGGTAATATAGATAGATTGACACATTTATATAGTTTTTTTGATTTTGTATTTTAACCCTAAAACGCATACCCATAGAAATCTACACATTCACGCACCTGGGGCCTTTTAGGCCCGTTTTCAATTATCATGGAATAACTAAAAAAAAAATACTTTTCAAAGTTTATTGCAAAGTAAGGATGCATTCCCACTAGCGCTGGAGTCCGCCAGGACGGGATTCCATAATAGATCTGACCTCTTGGTGACCCCAGCTAAGGCTGGCAGACGCATACCTGGGGCCTCGCAGGCCTGCCAGGTTACCTGTTTTCTATTTTCTGTAAAATTACTTTAGTTAGATTTTTGAAACTCTAGGTATTCCTCAGGTATATAGTTGTTAGTAATTTCCAGTTGTTCATATATTTTTATGCTATAGGCATTTCGGTATAACAACCTTTTTTTGGGACTACCCCATATTCACGCACCTGGGGCCTTTTAGGCCTGTGTGCAAATAACACGGAATAACTCAAATAAAAATACTTTTCAAAATTTATTTTACAATTGCAAAGTAAGGATGCATTCCCAGTAGCGCTGGGGTCCGCCAGGAGGGGATCCGTAATGGATCTGACCTCCTGGTGACCCCAGCTAAGGCTGGCAGAATGACTGTGCCATTGTAATTTTAGATGTCAGTAAACTAAAAAAAAAGAAAAAGATTACAATCAGGCTTGTGCACTGTAAACAGTGTGTGATAAGACTCTTTGTTAGGGTCCCAGCACACCAAGCGATATAAAGCAGGTAAAGTGCAACCCCCCTCCTCTTACCTCCAACAGATCACTTTCTTGTAGTGCAGTAGAAGCCTCTGGTTTTGGAGCTCAGAAAGTTTCTATTTCCAGACAAACGAAAGCTGACTTCTTCCTCCAAAGCTCCAGCAATTAGGACAAAAAGACCTGTGATGAGGTCAGAGACACATGACTTTGTGAGGGAGCCTCCCTTCCAAGATCACATGACCATGTTGTAATGCAGAATCCACACTCTTCCCAGAGTCATAAAAGTTCTTCCCCAGCAACAATACAGACAAAAAGACTGAATATCACATGTAAACCTAGTACGGGCCTAAAAGGCCCCAGGTGTGTGAATATGGGGTAGTCCCAAAAAAAGGTTGTTATACTGAGATGTCTGTAACATAAAAATATATGAATAACTGGAAATTACTAACAACTATATACCTGAGGAATACCTAGAGTTTCAAAAATCTAACTAAAGTAATTTTACAGAAAATAGAAAACAGGTAACCTGGCAGGCCTGCGAGGCCCCAGGTATGCGTCTGCCAGCCTTAGCTGGGGTCACCAAGAGGTCAGATCTATTATGGAATCCCGTCCTGGCGGACTCCAGCGCTAGTGGGAATGCATCCTTACTTTGCAATAAACTTTGAAAAGTATTTTTTTTTAGTTATTCCATGATAATTGAAAACGGGCCTAAAAGGCCCCAGGTGCGTGAATGTGTAGATTTCTATGGGTATGCGTTTTAGGGTTAAAATACAAAATCAAAAAAACTATATAAATGTGTCAATCTATCTATATTACCAGGTCAAAGGCCTAGCTAGAGCTTTATCTACAGAGTGGGGGCAAAATGTCTGAGTGTGCACCTACCTTAGTTACAACTACAGTCATGTATCCCAATAGTGGGTATAAGGGAACTGTAGGAGATGTCGGAAATGTTACCGAAAATAAATCCTATACAAAGTTCAACACTGATATTACCACTGTATGTTCACTATATAGAGGGAAAAACCAGTCTAGCACAACATATACTGGTGATGAAAATTAGAGAACAACACACAAGTTCCTTAATGTTAACGCGTAATCGCCATTTACATTTTTGTTTAACAATAATGTTGAACAAGATATTTTAATAAATGTTCAAGTATACTTTATTAGGGAAATCTGGTGGAAAACCATTCATAAACCTTCCACAAGTCCAGTCCCTACTGCACTATGTGTGAAGCAGACATATGTTCATTATCAATCAGATCTAACTTTACATTGAATATGGGCATGTAACCATATAAGGAATAGGGCAGGGCCTACATTGTGTGCAAGCTTCTGGCTGCAGCTCATGAGGAGACAATGTATAAGATTACCTCAGGCTACAGCACAGTTTTTATGCAATGTCAGAATGTCAGGATCACTGTAACTCCTCTTCCCTTTCCTTGGCACAAGCTTCTCTGATCCATCATCTGGCTGCTGACTCCCCACACAGCTCACAATCTCTGATCTTGCCCATTCTCTGCTATCACATTGCACTGTTCCCTATTAGCGGCTGACCTTGCCCACAAAGCTATAAAATGCAGTTTTTAAAAGCACAAAAAAAGTTGAGAAAATAAATCATATGGCACAAAAAAATCATCTTAGCTGCTTTGTGACCCATCATTACAAATAGTGCAGTATTGGTTTTTGTTTTTTTCAATGAAATGGCATTTACATTTTAAGTTCAGTGAGCTGTCCTATGTAAAAATATCCTAACATGATTAAAATAACAGTATTTTAAGCTTATTTCATCAACTGAATATATTCTAAAGCAGAAAATAAAAATGTAAATGAGATAAATGAAAAAGAAAGCTGATTAGAGCACACTTTCAGATACCTGCAAGTTATTGGTGTTAATCTGACAACAGGTGCTAATTTCCTTCACAAACCCCAGTTAATGGTCAGCCTAACTTTCCAGTTTGCACTCACTTTGGAGAAATGGTGTGCAGCTTCAAAGTGACTGAAACCCTCATAGAACAATTTTTGAGCACATAACATGAATGTAATGTTAATAATATAACTTTCATCACAAGATCTTCAGTTTTAGTCAAAACACAAAGCACAAATATACATTCCACATCAAAAACTAGTACATCTAGTGAAACGTAGTACATCTAGTTAGTATGAACTATGATTTTTACAGACTGCACCAATGAGCAAGTTGGCAACATATTGCAACATCTTTTTCTTCAAGGACAACCTCCTTTAAAGCCTGGATGCTGGATGGAGGGTGATACTCAAGTTGTCTCTTCAGAATTCCTAATAGGTGTTTTGGTTGGGTTCAGATCAGTTAACATACTTGCCTTCTGATTTACTTTCACCTTGTTCTTCATGAATTTAGCTGTTATGTGTTTTGGATCATTAATTATGCAGGAAAGTGCTCAACTACCAAGGGAGCTGCATGAGAGCTGCTGGTGTTGGGGAGCTCCATTTCATTGTTATTATCATGAATTTACACATCTACTGCTCTATATTGAAAGAGAAGATGTTCCCATCACTCTGTGTCCTTGTTAGTCTTGCACTTTTCCAACATGAAAGTGATCCCAACAACACATCTGGTGCATTTCTGATGACGAACAGGGTAGTGATGAGCAAACGGCGTAATATTCATAATTAATATACTCGTAATGAATACTTTTTAATACTAACATATTCCTCTGAATAGCCAGTCTAATGTTACTCAATAAGTGATAGGCTCCGGCCATACATATTCGGCTATAAAGCGAGCATTTCCGGGACATGGTGGGAGGGTGATTTTTTTGCGTTTCTACTGCATAAAACACCTTGCTGTGTCCTTCAGAGAGCCTAACATTCAATCTACAACAAGACAAGAGGGGGGGGGGGGGACAAGAGGCGCAATAGTGCCCTTATCACTAGACACTACTCCTGTAGTGGTGAGAAAAGAAAAGCCACTCACCTATGCCAGTTGTGCCACCCACAACTGGTTAATACACCTGGTAGGATGAATATCCTGATGGCTGCTGCTGGGCTTCCACCGGTCTCCACTCGTGGAGACGAAATCAGATGCTTTGGGGAAGGAGAGGTGTGTCACAGTCCGCGCTGCCAATGTGCTGTCAAAGTGTTCCGCTTTAAAGAATGCCAGTAGACGGTGTCCAAGTTTAACCTTCTTTTTATTCTCCAACGCGTTTCAACGCCTTTCCTGGCGTCTTTATCAGGGATCGCTGATGAAGACGCCAGGAAAGGCGTTGAAACGCGTTGGAGAATAAAAAGAAGGTTAAACTTGGACACCGTCTACTGGCATTCTTTAAAGTGGAACACTTTGACAGCACATTGGCAGCGCGGACTGTGACACACCTCTCCTTACCCAAAGCATCTAACATTCAATCTACTCTCACTAGGGTGCAAGCTCACTTTGTGCACTGAAGGGAGCTGTCAATTTGTGTCAGATCGATAACGATGGACACATCACTCAGGGCACCAGTGTTACTCGCTGGGTAATGAGTATCGCGAATACCGTATGATCTGTGCGAGAAACGAATAGTAACAATCACACTCGCTCATCACTAGAAAAGGGTGAACGTGTTTCAATGGCCAAATATGTTTCCTGATCCTAACCTTATTGACCGCCTTCGGGAAATTCTGCATAAAGATTTTGTAATGAATGTTATGTTATTACATTACTTTCATGCTATGGGTTAAAAAACGTTGCATAAAACTCAACCTTGTCAACATTTTGGAAATTTTTCTTTTGTTCAGTGAGAATAAAATATTGCACTTCAAAGAGGAATATTAATTTTGATAGACGTAGATAGTGAAGGCTGCAGATCTGCTCATATCTGTTCATACAAGATAGGAATTTAGGTTACTTGCTATGTTTCTACGCAGTAGACATTTAGAAAGATAAAGTCCTCAAGACACTCAGAGTTGTGGATAGTGTAATTGCACATAATTACCTGCAGATGCATGCAGTTATGAGATGGAAACATAATTACTTGGTTCTCATTTGCACTATTAAAGAGTGGAGATTCAATTTCCTTGGCACGCTTCGAGTGTACCTTCCGATATACAGCCTTCTGTCTCCTCATTTGAACCCTTTTTTTTTTTATAATCATATGAAAATATAGAGGTAAGTACTTACTATAATTGTTCCAAAAGCATTTGGATGAAAATAAGCACATAGTAAGCAGGGATAATATAGTTGATTTGTAAAAAAAAAAGAAGATAATATTTGCTTGTAAAAAAATAAAAAAGCAAAATGCTATAATTTTACATACGCAATGATGAAAAAGTGCTATAGTGGGAATGTTTGCTACAGCTTCATACATATTAAAGCTGTTTTTATGGCCGTAAGAGGGCACCCAAAGAGACCTTATTGTTCTTGTAATATCCGCTGATCACAATGCTTCTTTGGTAAAAATCTTTAACTGAATGCATCTAACTAAATAGAAGCTATCACTTCCACTAAATATGTAGGTTTTTTTTTTTACCTGGTCTAAATTTTATTGTCCCCTTAAACCATTGTTTTTTTGCTCTTACATTCCTCTATTCATGAGCTATAGCCACCTTTTCTTTGTAAGCAGGGGCTGGATGAGGGGCAGGCAGGGTAGGCACCCACCTAGAGCTCTACCTCCTGTCTCCTGAAGGGGACACATATTGGGAAAAAAGTGACATTGCTGAATGCCTACAGCCACAGGTGTTCAGTGCACTGAGGACCAGGGTGCATGCCCAGAGAGGTATCGGTCACTGACACCGCTCAGCTCTCTGCATGCCTGTGCCCAGGTTGTTGCTCTGTTCCAGCACTGAATTGTATTTGCATCTGTAAGATTGCCGACACAGGAGGAGAGGAGCTGTAATCTGCTCCCAGCTCTGCCAGAATCTGGTCATGAATGCAGGGACCCTGTGGGGGATGTTATATTGGGGGCCATGAGATATCATAATGTAAACAGGTCTGTGGTGATCATTATATATAGCGGGATGTTTGATATCCTACTGTATATTGCAGCACTGCGGTGGACATTATACTGCATGAGGAGCTGTGGTGAACTGCATCATAGTGTACATTGGTAGGCTGCTGTGAATATCATACTGCATGTGCGGTTGTGGGTCAAATCGTCTATAGGAACAGTGTGAGGAGAGAGTTACAGTTTGTAGAGAAAAACATGGTGGGCACTATGAGGGCATAGCATGAAAAGAGGGCACAGAATGGAATTAGAGAGGGAACAGTGTAAAATAGGGGCATAATATTGAAAGATGTTAGCATGACAGAGGAACAGTATGGAGATACAGAGTGTAAGGGAAAGCAATGAAGAGGGGACAGCTTTTGATACAGGTCAGGGTTTGTAAGGGCAGACGCTTTGGCGGGTGTAGAGAATGGCAGAGAATGGGGTGTTTATAGCTCATTAAGGTGGAAGGTGTGGCAGGTGTAGCTCTTAGGGTGCTTTCACACAGCGTTTTTCTGTGATCCGTGGCTGTCCGTTGTAAAACGGAGAGCCACAGATCCGATATGGGCCCCATGTTAGTCTATGGGCACGGATCACATCGGATTTAGCCTTATTGGCATCCGATTTTTGTCGGATCCGATTGTGGCCGATTTTTTGCGTGGCCCAAAATCGCAGCCTGCTGCGATTTTTGGCACAGTGGGTCAAATCAGATCGAGTTGGATCTGACCTGATCCGCGCCAAATAACATGGGGCCTATGGAGCGCGGGTCCGAGGAAACAGCTAATGTCTCCTCGGACCCGAATTTAGCGTACTGAGCATGCTCAGTACACTAAAATCGCTCTGTGCAATCTAATATCACTTCTGCAATGTATATTCATACATTGCAGAAGTGAAATCTAGTGAAAATAAAGAGTTAAAAATAAAAAAATCTTTATTCTCACCTGTCTCGCGATCCAGCGATGCCTCCTGCGCTCTGTGCTTCTAGGACCTGGCCTGACGTCGCAGTGCAGTCACATGACTGGTTACCGCGGTAACCGGTCATGTGACTGTGACATCACGCCAGGTCCTGTGCATCAGAAGAAGAGAGGCTGGAAGCACCGCGGGCCTCGTGAATAGGTGAGAATGAAGATTTTTTTTATTTTTAAAGGCCTGGAAAGAGGGGGACAAAGGGGGCAAAAGAGGGGAGCAAAGAGGGGACAAAGAAGGGGGACAAAGAGGGGGCGAAATAGGGGACAAAGAGGGGAGACATAGGGGACAAAGAGGGGAGACATAGGGGACAAAGAGGGGTCAAAAGAGGGGACAAAGAGGGGAGACAGAGGGGGCAAAGAGGGGAGACAGAGGGGGCAAAGAGGGAGCAGAGAGAGGAGGGGAGAAAGGTGACAGGAGGAGCGGGGAGAGGAGGAGAGAGGATCCAAACGGATGCTGCTAAATATCGGAATCGGATGCCTATTTGGCATCTGATTGCAGTCATCAGTTTGGATCTGTTGCTGTCCGAGGGGTGCAGCAAAAAGTCTGATCCCCTCGGACAGCACAAAAACGCTGTGTGAAAGCACCCTTAAGGGTAGACAGCGTGCAAGCCATACGTCATATAAGGTTTTTTTAGGTTATTTACATCATAACATGGACAGATATTTTCATACACAGGGCATTTTAATATCCCTTATTTTTAAGGGACCTTATGCAAAAGATCAGCATAGAGGGAATCTGCAAAGAAGAGCTGTGAATGTGAAAAGATTTCATGGCATCTGGATACGATGGCGGTGAAAAGAAAGAAGTGACTCATACAGAGAAAGTGTCCCCTGTAAAGTACCTGGATGTAAATTAATATTTGTTACACTGACTACATCTCAACAGCACTGATGTTTCTGTATAGTTGGGAGTTTTATAAAGACTGATAACTCCCAGCATTTGCTTACCATTTTTAAAGACATACTGATAGTTGAAGGATCATGAGACACAAATGTATATGGGCCTGACTTGATATTATAATTAATTGCTGTACGAAGCATGCTGATGTATTCATGAACTGATGGTGATTTTTGCATTGTAAACATAAACTGATTGAGGTTCTGGTGATGTATTAATGTACAAGTGGTTGTTCTGGTGATGTATTCATAAAAATTAAAACAAAATCTATAGAAAGAGGAGTTAAAATTTACCCCCAAAATTAAGAATTAACTTAGCAAAAAAAAAAAAGAAAAAACAACAGTATTTATGCACTCATGGTTGTTTTGAGATGCATAGATGCATTTATCTATTGATGGTGGTTCTGGTACCATATTCATGTGCTGATGAAGGTTTCCTGTGATGAATACAGCACCTCAACCATCATCACAACATAAATACATAACCAAAGCCATCATTAGTACATTAACACAGCACCCGACCTACTATCAGTGCTGAAATACAACACCAGAAACTCCATCAGTACATAAATGTGTCACCAAAACCACCATAAATACAGTAATATAGCAACAGAACCACTATCAATCAATACAGAAAAATGACACCAGAACTAACCTTAGTTTTGATGTAAACTGTATTTATCGTATGACGGATGTAAAAATCATCGACATATTCCTATATCTATAATGGGGTCTCTTTAGTTTTCATTAGGTTATCTACAAAGTGATGGACACCCTAATTAAAACCTAATGGCCCCAATTACAGTTAAGTTATATTAGTTTTCATGTCCATCCTTGGGTCTGACATTTAAAATATAGAATGTCAGGGATGAATATCTCTATTTGTTCCTGGTATTGTCTAAATGGTCCACAAACAATGAGCGATTCTATATCTAACTTTGAAAATACACTCTATGTTGAGCCTTACCCTTAAAGTACACCCCTATTATTTACTATTGCTGATATGTTTTGGTAAAAAATGAATAATTCTAGTGAAAGTGGTCATCAGATCTTTTTACCTGACCCATTTGAGGGTAAGGGGCGGAGATGCATTAGGAGCACTGTTACTAGAGAGTTCATCGGGAGAGGGAGAGGGGCACAAACTGCTGTATGATAAAATTTACTTACAGACTGCAAAAATGAAAAGGGGATCATATAGCAGAACTATGAACATACAGAAACAACAACAAGAACAAAAAGAATGACAAAACAAACAAAAATAACAGATTTGGGGGGAAAGCAGCATTTAAACCAGATAAAAAATAAAATATGTATGGCAAATGACAGGGTCTCTTTAGAGATCCTTATGAGAAATGCCTCAAAAGAGCTAACGTAATTAAAATATAGTTTCTGTGATCCTCTGCAGAAAATTGTAGACACATTTAGATATCATACGACAAGTTTTGACCATTGCATTATGAATCATACAAAAGTGGTATCTAAAACTGCCAAGTATAAGAGGCCTTCTTCGGAAGGACTAATAACGTGAAAAGGGGCAATTACATTTGGGCAAATAGGAAAACCTAATAAAGTACAAGGGCTTATTTTACATGGATATACTATTGCTCCATGGACAAGTCATACTTGGAGACATGGACAGCGTCAAACTTGTCTTCTGGAATCAATAAAGCCTTTCCCAAAGAAGCCTTCCACAGATCAAACCCCATGCTAGACTCTAAATATACTAAATATACAGCTCATGTTGGAACTGTTGTGGAGCCATATGCATAGCTTAAAGTACAAATTAACTCTCCTTCAAAAGAAAGAAATTTAGCTTTGTCTTACCCTTTAGTGCAGGTTAAGGTTGGCTGGGTGAGAAACACTACATAGTGGCACTGGAGAGACAGATTGTTTCTTCTGGAGGAAAGCTAATTTACCTATATTTTTCCCCAGGGAGGACTACATGTCCTATAATACTCAGGTGTGTGGTCTTCACAATCAGAAATATTATCCACTGGTCCCATGAGTTCAAACGCATGAAAAAAGGTCTTGAGAAAGGTTGAAAGGCAGAATTTATTACTTCTGATGAGTGAACACTACCATACTCGGGTGCTCGGTACTCTTAGCGAGCAGTTGGATGCTCAAATGAGTGTGAATCGAGTACTCAAGTATGATGGAAGTCAATGGGGAACTCAAGCATTTTTTCTGCAAGAACCCCCAAGAAAAGTTAGTTTCCCATTGACTTTCATTACACTTGGGTACTCGAGTCGGGCCCATCTAAACATCCATCTGCTCATTAGGAATACTGAGCACCTGAGCATGGTAGTTCTTGCTCATCATTATTTCCAGGTCACCTACAGATATAGCCATACTGTAGAAGATCTACACACTGTGCTGGTGTTCTATCTGATAATATTTTTCTTTTTCGATGATTTCTTCTCTGCTCATTATTTATGACCACAAGTTATTGCTTTGAATGACAGCCTATTGTTCTTTATTAAACAAAGGAAGACATTGCCTGCCATTCATAGCTCATTTATGTGTATAATGTGTCTATTGTTTCCTCAGGTAGTGGTTTATTCATCAAAGTTACACAAGAGAGAAAATGCTGCATGCTGATCAGATTCACTTGTATTATATTAACTGTGACAATAATTGACTATTATTGAACAATCCTTTGAAATATTTATCTTTGGCTCCCTGTAGTTTGCGGTTTTGGTTCACGTCTGTTCTTTATAGTGGGTAGTAATATTCTTCAGTTATTGTTACTGTATGTTTTATGTATATAGTCAATAAATAGCCTAGTTCGGTCCTATTACTGTCTATCAAAATATATGGGCTTTTAAGTTTTAATATCTTTCCGTGTAAATCTTCATACATACACTTTACTGCACTATAATTTTTGATTATTTGAATGTAAAAGTGAGAAAATCAGTTCTAAATGAATGTAATGAATTTTAAATTTCAAAACAAATTTTTGAAAGTTTAATTCATGTTAAGTCAGCAAAATTGGGTCAAGTTGGCTGCCATTTTGTTGAAATCAAACAGGCAAAAACGGAGTTAAAAATAAGATGTCACACTCACCTCACCAGTCACCTGACCCTGCAACTTCATCACTCCCATCCGCCTTTGGCTTCCTAAGGCGCCCACTCTGATTCTGATCCCCTTCACTCTTTGCAAATGACTCAGACGCCAGTCAAGACTTGTCACACATTATGCTATAATGAGATACATCAAGACCTAACGGTGCTCAAATCAACTGTGAGGAGTGTACAATGGACTGGAACCAGAGCATGTGTATTTAGAAGCTAGTAGAGGAATGGTAGGAAGCTGTAGTGGCAGGGACAGGGGAGAGGTGCAGTGAATTTTATATTGTATTGTTTACTAATCCTCTACTTAACCATTTGTTTCTAACGCGATTGGAAGACCTCAGAGCCCAATAAATGGCTTTTGAAAAAGCAGTTGGGGCACATTTGGTTCATACAGTATTAATCTGATGCAAATTCAATTTGACAGCAGAATTTGGCTAGGGTCACACATGCCAATCAGTTTTTTCCACAGGTTTCAGTAACAGATCCGTTTTTTTTAAGGCTGGTTTTTGAGCCTCCTGTGCAGCTATGCGTTTTTTGGACTTTGCCATTTTTTGCCAAAAAATGCTAGCAAAACAGATCCCTTAATGGAAGGTGTGCCATTTGTTAACAGATCCATTTCCCATAGGGCCCCATGTTAAAAAAGGATCCGTTTTTTACTGCACCCAAAAAACGCTGCTTGCAGCATTTTTTGGGTCCTGTTAAAAAACGCATAGCAGAGCAGTCACACTTGAGTCTAGGATCTGTTAACAGCATCATTTTTTGGACTTAGAATTCTAAAGTTGAAAAACTGATGGAAATAATGGATCCAGGGCTTATGTGTGACCCTAGGCTTTGAGTGAATCTCCCATGTTTGAATATTGGCAGATTCACTCATCTCTTCAGGGAAGTGTTTACTTAAAGGGGTTTCCCACAAAGTTTATTATAATTAATAGATCTTGTTATAATAATTATTTCTACAATTGGATGTGTTTAAAAAATGTCCCTGTGCTGAGATAATGTTATGTACTGTGTAATGCATGTGTCTGACTGTACAGGCACATGGTCAGATCACACCACATCTCCTGTGCTGAGATAATCTTATATATGTGTCCCTGCTATGTACTGTGTAGTGACAGTGTCTAACTGTACAAGGGACATGGTCTGATCATTCAACATCTCCTGTGCTGGGATAAACTTATATACCGTATATACTCGCGTATAAGCCGAGTTTTTCAGCCCAAAAATTGGGTTGAAAAGTTCCCCCCTCGGCTTATACGCGAGTCACGGTGTATTTGCTGTGGGGGGGGACTGTGACCGGGTACTGGAGGAGGCAGGAGGGGGCCGCAGTGACCGCGGGTGATCACGTGGGGCCGCCTCATTAGTGTAATGAATATGCACGGCATCTCCCCGTCCATAAGCGGCGGGGGGATGCCGTGCATATTGCAATACACTGGCCCCCAGCAGTGGTACACAGCCCCCCTCCTTATTATGTGTCCCCCAGGCTGCGGCACCTGTTAAAATAACAAACCTTTCATACATCACCTTTCCGGCGCCGCTCCTCTGGTCCCAGCTTCTTCCTGCTTGTGCCGGTGTCATGTGACCGGGCACAGCTGATGACGTCATCTCATGCGCCCGGTCACAGCACTAGAAGCCGGCACAAGCAGGAAGAAGAAGCCGGGAGCGGAGGAGCGGCGCCGGAAAGGTGATGTATGAAAGGTTTGTTATTTTAACAGGTGCCGCAGCCTGGGGGACACATAATAAGGAGGGGGGGGCTGTGTATCACTGCTGGGGGCCAGATACAAGCCTGTATACCACTGCACAGAGAGCCTGTATACCACTGCACAGGGGCCTGTATACTACTGCACAGGGGCATGTATACTACTGCACAGGGGCCTGTATACCACTGCACGGGGGCCTGCATACCACTGCACAGGGGCCTGCATACCACTGCACAGGGGCCTGTATACCACTGCACAGGGGCCTGTATACTACTGCACAGGGGCCTGTATACCACTGCACAGGGGCCTGTATACTACTGCACAGGGGCCTGTATACTACTGCACAGGGGCCTGTTATACTACTGCACAGGGGCCTGTATACCACTGCACAGGGGCCTGTATACTACTGCACAGGGGCCTGTATACCACTGCTGAGGGGCCTGTATACCACTGCACAGGGGCCTGTATACCACTGCTGAGGGGCCTGTATACCATTACTGAGGGGTGGGGGCTATATAATAGGATGGGGGGTCTGCTGCATTTCATACCCTAGGCTTATACGCGAGTCAATAACTTTTACCAGCTTTTGGGGGCAAAAGTAGGGGGGTCAGCTTATACACAGGTCGGCTTATACACGAGTATATATGGTATGTGTACCTGCTATGTACTGTGTAATGGATGTGTCTCATCATACAGGGACATGGTCTGATCACACCACATCTCCTGTGCTGAGATAATCTTATATATGTGTCCCTACTATGTACTGTGTAGTGACAGTGTCTAACTGTACAAGGGACATGGTCTGATCATTCAACATCTCCTGTGCTGGGATAAACTTATATACCGTATATACTCACGTATAAGCCGAGTTTTTCAGCCCAAAAATTGGGTTGAAAAGCCCCCCCCTCGGCTTATACGCGAGTCACGGTGTATTTGCTGTGGGGGGACTGTGACCGGGTACTGGAGGAGGCAGGAGGGGGCCGCAGTGACCGCGGGTGATCACGTGGGGCCGCCTCATTAGTGTAATTGAATATGCACGGCATCTCCCGTCCATAAGCGGCGGGGGGATGCCGTGCATATTGCAATACACTGGCCCCAGCAGTGGTACACAGCCCCCCTCCTTATTATGTGTCCCCCAGGCTGCGGCACCTGTTAAAATAACAAACCTTTCATACATCACCTTCCGGCGCCGCTCCTCTGGTCCCAGCTTCTTCCTGCTTGTGCCGGTGTCATGTGACCGGGCACAGCTGATGACGTCATCTCCTGCGCCCGGTCACAGCACTAGAAGCCGGCACAAGCAGGAAGAAGAAGCCGGGAGCGGAGGAGCGGCGCCGGAAAGGTGATGTATGAAAGGTTTGTTATTTTAACAGGTGCCGCAGCCTGGGGGACACATAATAAGGAGGGGGGGGCTGTGTATCACTGCTGGGGGCCAGATACAAGCCTGTATACCACTGCACAGGGGCCTGTATACTACTGCACAGGGGCCTGTATACTACTGCACAGGGGCATGTATACTACTGCACAGGGGCCTGTATACCACTGCACAGGGGCCTGTATACCACTGCACAGGGGTCTGCATACCACTGCACAGGGGCCTGTATACCACTGCACAGGGGCCTGTATACTACTGCACAGGGGCCTGTATCCACTGCACAGGGGCCTGCATACCACTGCACAGGGGCCTGTATACCACTGCACAGGGGCCTGTATACTACTGCACATGGGCCTGTATACCACTGCACAGGGGCCTGTATACTACTGCACAGGGGCCTGTATACTACTGCACAGGGGCCTGTATACTACTGCACAGGGGCCTGTATACCACTGCTGAGGGGCCTGTATACCACTGCTGAGGGGCCTGTATAACAATGCACAGGGGCCTGTATACCACTGCACAGGGGCCTGTATACCACTGCACAGGGGCCTGTATACTACTGCATAGGAGCCTGTATACCACTGCACAGGGGCCTGTATACTACTGCACAGGGGCCTGTATACCACTGCACAGGGGTCTATATACCACTGCACAGGGGCCTGTATACCACTGCACAGGGGCCTGTATACCACTGCACAGGGGCCTGTATACCACTGCACAGGGGCCTGTATACCACTGCTGAGGGGCCTGTATACCATTACTGAGGGGTGCTATATACCAGTCATGGGGGGCTATATAATAGGATGGGGGGTCTGCTGCATTTCATACCCTAGGCTTATACGCGAGTCAATAACTTTTACCAGCTTTTGGGGGCAAAAGTAGGGGGGTCAGCTCATACACAGGTCGGCTTATACACGAGTATATATGGTATGTGTCCCTGCTATGTACTGTGTAATGGATGTGTTTCATCATACAGGGACATGGTCTGATCATACCACATTTCCTGTGCTGAGATAATCTTACATATGAGTGCCTGCTATGTAATGTGTATTGGCTGTGCTTGACCGTACAGGGACATGGTCTGATCATACCACATCAGCACAGGAGATGTGGAATGATCAGACCATGCCCCTGTACAGTCAGGCACAGCCAATACACAGTACATAGCAGGGACACATGTATAAGATTATCTCAGCACAAGATAACTTTTTTAACCACATCTAATTGTGGAAATTACAGGATCATTGATTAATATCAATTATAAATTTAACCTTGTTTATGAGAAAACACCTTTAACCATATAATTGTGTACTAAACAATTTTTGCCATCTTGGAAGTTATCTATTAAAGTAAAAGGTGATAACTTTCTGATCACTGGGGACAGGATGCTGAGACTCCCATGGCTCTTGGGCATGGTTCTGTAGTGAACCTTTAGAATCAAGCTGTGATTTTGCATTCTCCTCCCTGCTCCAATTATTGGGACTGCCAGCTGTACTGAGCTATCCATGACAATCCCATGTACAATGAATAAAGCAATAACTGGCTATCCTCATATTCTAATATGGCAGTTAAGAGCCCCATTTTTGGGACTGAAGGGAACTGGTGAGGAATCCAATACAGGTTATGTAATAAGGTATGAAGATGTCAATACTCCTAAAGAAGCTATAGCTATAAACCATGTTTGAGACATTAAAAAATTCTGCAAGACACTGCTGCTCATACAATTCCTTATCAAGTCAGGCAAAAACCATAACCAAATGAATCAATTAAGCCTTTTGTTATCATTTGCTGCAATTTTAAGAGGATCTATTAAAATGATGTTTTATCTTATTTGTCTACATTGGTGGGGTTTTGACCTCTTACTAGCTCCAACATTTAACAAAATGTAAAAACGCTTTTGCTAAAGTACCTGACAAATCAATGCTTTTTGGCAAACAATGGCATGTACCGCAAACCTAAGTAAATGCTTAACTAGGCAAAGAAACCTTTGCTACGTCCATTTTACACAGTGTAGAGGTACTGTAATTCTAATGAATGGAAATAGGTGGAGTCTGAGCAGCAGACAATGAAGCAGATAGAGTTTGTGTTAAAGGGAACCGGTCATGTCCTTTCGTATTATTAAACCACCCCAATGTTATTTCGATCATGTAGTGTTTATTAATAACTATTTTTTTTTTATTGTTGTATTCATCCCAAAAAGCATTTTAGATACTTACATATTTCCTATAGCTAACTGGACAAACACTCAACAGTCAACCGGGTAGTTAACTGTTAACAGATATGCCACTGAACTTGTAGCAAGGCTGAATGCTCTTTCTAAAGGACCTGTGTGATGTCATGACAATGTGACTTTAATGGGCGGAGGTAATTGAGATAAATCATTAAGGTCTATGTAGACGTAGCTCTGCCTATTATAGTCACATGGTCGTGACATTACACAGGTCCTTTCAGGATTTTCTGAATTTCGGCATTGCTTCAAGTTTAGTTAACTGAACTATTAACTATGATAAGCCGGATGACTGCTTGGCTGTTTGCCCAGCTAGCTAATGAAAGTGTGCAAGTCCTAAATGCTTTTTAGGATAAATACAATGATTTTTTTAAAATGTTATTAATGAACACTGTGATTAATAACATTAGGGCGTGGTTTAATAACAAAAAAGGACATGACAGGTTCGCTTTAAGTAGTCAAAAAGACTGTTCTGGTGCTGAACATTAAAATATAAGACATTGCTGTGTACATGAACCTTAACCAACACAGGAAAATCAATACATCTTTGGGCTACATACATGGCAGTGGACATGCTTAATTGTTGAGCAACTATTTAGTTTTAATTAGATGGTTAATCTAGTTATAAGATGGCTATTATAGGTAAATTGACAAAACCTTCATGTTTCCCCACATTCTGTTTTATCAAAGTAGCCCATAAAAAGATGTCAGCCCTGTCCATGTATCTGATTTCGTGGATTTCTATTGCGCACATGAACATTTCTATTTCTGTTAGTGAAAACCATCTTGTTTCCAACTATTATTTATAAATGACTTGTCACTAGCAATTTGTCAGAATACTTGTCTGCAGGTTTCATTTTAGTTTATGATTATTAAACATGTTAGAACATTTTCCCGCGTTGCTTGTTATATAACATCATGTTAGTGCTAATGTAGACTGATGTAGAAAGTGACGTCTTGGTTTCGCTGGTATAGACTTAAATGTCTTCTTGATGTTTTTAGCATCTTAACCTCATGATTTGTAGAAAATAGGAAACTGTTGGTCAACAATCCCAATCAATAGATTTCTGTATTTTCTGTTGCTCTATTTTATGGTAACTTTAGAATAGAATATTGCCCATTACAATTTCCTTTTCATATTATACCCTCTGACCCTTATTTGTGTAAATTACCTTTTTGTTGAGGGAAACATATACAACAGCAATACCGCAATTGTTCGTTTTAGTTTATTTTACTCGGTATTTAAGTTTGATTAAAATAATGTGAAAACTAAAATTTTCTGGGTGATGCAGATGAGACAATCCCAAAATATTAACTCAGATGGTTGCTCCGAAAGTAATGCTTCCTATTTTATAGTGTTGACCAACAACATAGGAGACAGATATTGTTGGTCTTTTAGGTTGAACTGCCCCACTAATATTCTGTTAATTTCATTGTTGTCTGGCAATATATACAATAGCATTGCATCTGAGGGCCAGTATACCAAAATGGAATCTAGAAAGGATAATCAAATAAGACCCAGTTGTGTTATTGAATTCCTCCATGCCAAAAACAATTGCCCCTTTGAAGATTTACAGAGACAATACAGGGGATGTGACCACAGTGAGTCGGAGGGTGAAGTCATTCAACAGTGGTGAAAATTATGTGAAAGACAATCCATGTTCCAGGCTTCCCTGCACAGCTGTAATGACTCAAATTCTCCTCTGTATCAGCAGATTAAGACCAGGGAATTGTTTATAGAGAGTAAAGACAGTTTAATGCATTGGAAAATATGTTGGCAACATTGAGTTATCACAAAATTGGTGCCAGGTGTGCATTGCTTACACAGACACGGAAAGAGACTTCCAATGAAAATCTTGCTGAGCCAATAAGTAGGGATGAGTAAACCCGAACTGTATAGTTTGGGGTTCGTACTGGACCCTGGGTGCCCGGGTGTCTTGATTCCTGTGTGCAGTGCATCTAGGGTGCAATAAGAAATATTGCTGTGCTTAATATCTGATGTACTAAGCTGTCAGTAGTTGATTGACAGTGCAGGTTTCCATCCTAGTTTTGGAAGCTGCTGGGTTCTTCAGGTGTTCCATCTTTCCAGTGATTGCTCTGATACTTTACTAAGCAACCTCTCCCAGAACTCTTATTTTATTAATTAAGTGGAAACCACTATGGAGTTTTTGTTACATAAAATATAACTTTTATTAAATATATAAAAGCAGACATATAAACGTTCTGAACGAAGTACAAGGGAAACTCACAAAAGGCTGCAGTCAGGTAGTAACTCCCTGAGCAAGCACTGCACATATAAGGTACAAAATTCACATCAATGGCAGAATGCACAATGTAATAGGGTATGTTAACCCACATGAAAAATATAGTACCAATCACTCACCCATAGTGCACACTTGTGATGATAACCTGGCAGTTACTCAAGGAGCCCTGGCCTGCAGCGCGCCCCTAACAGCTGTTTCGCCACTGCTTGGTCGCAGGGGCTAGTTCTCAATGTGATTTTCGGCTGTTAAATACACTGCCACTAATTGGTCCCGCCGTCCGCCCTGCGCCGCGTCATTTCCGCCTGTCAAAAAGCGAACTAGTGATTGGGCAGGCGCCGGACGTCAAATGACGTCACAGGCGCGCATGCGCAATGCACCCGTCGGTGCTTTTAGAACGAAGAGCGATGTGCACATCATGAAAAAGTTACCGCGGCGGCCATTTTATTGAAGACCTCACTAGCATTATCAACTATGAAGGTTTATGGGACGTATATCAACACATCTAAGGACATAGAAAGGGATTATTGCATACTGGGGCAATCACTATGAATAGGAAAGTGACATTCATTCAATACAATCATACACAACATTTACTTATAAACAATAAGTGTTTAAAATGTATATATATCAAATATACAGCAATATTATGACATAAAAATATGAACTCTGCCAGTCATACAATCTATGTCAGTGATGATGTTGGTCTGCATTTCTGTGTCTGTGTCATTCTGATCTTTTGTTATTTGACACAGGAATGTTCCCTGACTCCTCTGCCTGCTCCATGTACTTGATGTGATCTCCTGGTATTTTGACCTTGGATCGTGACCTCTGTCTCTGTTGACTTCCAGATGCAGTGTCTGGAAAGGAGAAAGCACAAAGAGGGTATACCTGTGTGAAAAGGGTGGAGAACACAAAACAGGTTTTCCTCACCTTTTTCAGGTTGTGAGGGTCACAACTATACCGAACACATGTGTGGAAATTAATCCTGATGACAGTCTGCAGCAGTTCTCCCAAATCCAAGATGAACAGCAAAATAGAAATGAAAAGGGTATCCGAACCACTCTCCCGTCTGGGGAAAACAATTCACTTCCAAAGACTCGGAAAATTTGATGGTGATTTTTTATTTTCAATGCGTTTTGGGGGTGCAAGCCCCCTTCTTCAAGAAAATAAATCACAGATCCTAACATACACTTCGCATCCTATATAGCAATGTGAATGGCGTCCTATGCATTCAAACCTTGAGCTGTGCATAGCAAATTACCTCCCCCATGTCTTGGCAGGTTGATGGTGATTTTTATTGGTTCTGTGCACCTGTGTTTGTTCTATTGGGCTCTGACTGCATCCTGTTTGACTGCTGTGTTGGATTTGTTTTCGGCTGCAACTGGTAAGTTTTTCTATTGCTGCCATTTTTTGAGTAGTTTTTGTGAGTATTTTGTTAGAACTCGTAAGCATGGGGATCCTTGACGTGGATTACGATCTTAAATAGTCTTGGCATCTAACCAATACCCCATTAAAGAATTTTTTTGCTTATAAAAAAATTCTTGCACTTTTTTATCATCTCTGCGGGGTGCAGCTGGGCCAGATGGGGCGTCATTCATCCAGTGGTGCAGAAGCATCGTGCTGGGTTGCCCATTCAGTCTGGTGGCAGGACAGGTGGGTAGCTATCAGACACTCTGCATCATATGTATCAATGTGAATGATGTCCTATGCATGCAAACCTTGAGCTGTGCATAGCAAATTACCTCCTCCATGTCTTGGCAGGTTGATGGTGATTTTTAATGGTTCTGTGTGCCTGGGTTTGTTTTATTGGGGTCTGACTGCATCCTGTTTGAGTGCTGTGTTGGATTTGTTTTTGGCTGCAACTGGAAAATAGATAGTACAGTTTGATGTGCAGTTTCCCCTGAGTAGGTCAACATCCCATATGTGGTTAAAAACTACTAATAGTGGGCACAACAGGGATTGGAAGGGAAAGAGCGCCATTTCACTTTTGACAGCAGACACCATGTCACAATTGCTGAGCCCTTATGTGCAGAAACATTTCAAATCCCCCATCAATGATCCCATTTTGGAAACTAGACACCTCAAGAAATTTATTTAGAGGTATAGTAAGCACCTTGAACCCTCTGGTGCTTTACAGAGTTTTACAATGCTGAGCCATAGACATGAGGAAAGTCATTTTTGCCATAAAAATGTTACTCTAGCCTCCAAATTTAGATTTTCGCAAGTTTACCAGGAAAAAAGGAACCATACAATTTATTGGTCAATTTCTTCTAAATACACTGATACCTCATATGTAGGAGAGAACGTGTTCAGAACAGGAGGAGCACCAATTGAATTCTGGAGTGCAATTTTGGCTGGAATAGATAGTGGATGCCATGTCATGTTTACAGAGCCCCTGATGTGAATAAACAGTGGAAATTCCCAACCTCATTTTGGAAACTTTACTCCTCAAGGCATTTATCTAGTGATGTAGAGACCACCTTTTACCCACATGTACTTCACAGAATTTTATAATGTTGAGCCGTTAAAATGAAAAAATAAAATTTTTCCCACAAAAATGCAGCTTTAACCAGAAAAAATGGACAGTACAATTTGTTGTACAATTTCTCCGGGACACAACAATGCCGAATATGCGGGGGAAAAGTACAGTCTGGAGACATGACAAGGATAGATTCAATGGGACAGGGGAATGGGAATAAGCTCACCCCTCCTTCTCAGAAGATCAGGTCAGGTACTTCAGCTGGCGGTTACAATTTTCCAGACATGACAAGGCTCATAAAGAAAGGAGTTTTATTTTAATTTTAGAGCACCATTTTTGGT
Organism: Allobates femoralis; assembly: GCA_033576535.1. Classification (NCBI taxonomy): domain Eukaryota; kingdom Metazoa; phylum Chordata; class Amphibia; order Anura; family Aromobatidae; genus Allobates; species Allobates femoralis. Next base: position 106,456,466 of record JARQOC010000002.1, read on the forward strand.
AGATTACATTCAGGACATCATGTCATATTTGAAGAGTCCCTGGCATGCCAAAACAGCTCCAATCCCCACAAGAGACCCCATTATGGAAACTGCACCTCCCACAGAATTTATTTAGGAGAGTGATGAACCTTCCTAACCCTCAGAGTGTTCAAAGAATTTTATAACATGGGGCTGAGTAACTGTAAAATTTTTATGTTTTCCAATAAAATGTTGTTTTGACCCCAAGTTTTTAATTTTCAAAAGGTGTAATAGCAGAAAATTAGTATTAAAATTTGCTATGCAATGTCTCTTGAGTACATCAATACACCATAAGTGGGTTAAACCACTTCTGAGGCACAGTGAAAGTCTCAGAAGGGAAGGAGAGCCATATTAGAGTTCAGATTTTGCTGGAATGGTGTGCAGGTTCGATATTACATTGGTGCCGAAATAGAAGACTCCCCCAAAAGTCATGTCATTTTACAAATCTCACCCTTCAATGAATTCTTATTGGGGTACGGTGAGCAAATAAGCACCACAGATTCTTCACATCATTTTATACCATTGGGTGGTAAAGAATAAATAATTCAATCTTTTACTAAAATGTTGTTTTAGTGCCAAATTAAAATATTTAAGAGGTCTAATACCAAAAAAGTGGACCACTTAGTTTGTTGAGCAATTTCTCAGGGTGCAGCAGTATCACATATGTTGTAAGAAACTACTTTTCAGGTCCAGTGCAAAGTTCAGACGGGTAAGAGTCCCATATTATAGCACAGAGTTTTTTAGAATAGTTTTCAGATTCCATACATGGAGACCATAAGTGCCAGAAAAGCAGAAAGCTCCCCAAAGTGACTGTATTTTTGAAGTTCCACTGCTCTGGGCATTTATCCATAGGTGTATTGACAATTTTTACTCCATGGGTGTTTTCCAGAAACACCAAGCACCAGTAGATGTTGCTGACTAAAAATTGCAAATCTGCCAGATCCCTGTATAGAGGTTAAAGAGTGTCTCTGGTGATCTCGGAGTTCTGCCGGACGGTGCAGTATACATTTGGTCTATCTGGGATTCTCCTATTTGCCTGCAACTCGGAGGAAATTACAGCAGCATGACAGGATGAGAAATTTCCTGCAAATAGTTTGCCAGGCTGCAGGTGAAAGCGTACGTCACATCACTATTAATAGTTCAATACCAATAAAAGGGACCGCAGCACTCCTTATTTTCTTTAGAATCCGCCTTTATTGGTCCATCAGGTGTATATGAGATGTTTCGGGATCAACTCCCTTCCTCTAGCCTTGGAGTTGATCCCGAAACGTCACATATACACCTGATGGCCCAATAAAGGCGGATTCTAAAGAAAATAAGGAGTGCTGCGGTCCCTTTTTTAGTATTGTATTAGCAGTGGATGGAGGTGAAGCTTGGACTGATATTGCACCCAATAAATACTAGCCGTGCTGCTCATCTTTAATTGCTATTAATAGTTGAAGCTAGATTATTTCATACACCAATATCTACCTTTCGCTGGGTATTGATGATTGGGAGCTCCCTCATGTGCCTGGCGTATCAGGGGATGGATGCAGCAATAGGGGAATTCTCCAACGGCAACATCTCATCCCAAATCTGGATGTGAAAAATAATGACCATCTGATTCGTCTAATTGGCTAACATTGGACCGAGTGCAATGCAAGATTTTGTGGCATTTCACTTGCCTGATTTAGGCTGGGTTCACATTTGCGGACCCCTCCGCAGCGTTCTGCAGAGGGGATCCGCAATGTGACCACAGCGGCCGCCAGCTCCTATCTTTGTAATGGGAGCGCACGGTGCTGCGCTTGACCGCGCATGACAGTGCGCACCCATTCACTCCTATATGTGATCTGTGCGCAGGCGGACGCCTACGCACAAATCACACACTCTCATCCGCACCAGGGACGCGACATGTTGCATTCCTGGTGCGGACGAGAGTGTGTGATCTGTACGCAGGCATCCGCCTGCGCACAGATCACATATAGGAGATGAATGGGTGCGCACGGTCATGCGCCGTCAAGCGCAGCACCGTGCACTCCCATTATATAGATAGGAGCTGGCGGCCGCTGCGGTCACATTGCGGATTCCTCTGCAGAACGCTGCAGAGGGGTCCGCAAATGTGAACCCAGCCTTATACATTTATGTGAGCAAGGCCAAACAGCCAAATTCAGATTAGAGGTTTGGCAATCCAAAAAATAGGTGACTCTTTGCAAAAGTAGATTACACTTGGTAATAAAATAATAAAACGAAATGTGTAGCAGATCAGAGTATTAACTGAAAACTGCATTGTATGCAAAACATGTCTTTTGTTGCCTTAGCCGCCTAAATGACATGTAAAACTGAATTGAAATCTCATTTTTTCCTCGACTAAGTCAGTGTTCCAATTACTTGGAAATAGCTAGCACTTGAAAGAAGGCTGCATATTAATTTAAGGGTGGCGAGTGCTTATCGAATTACCTAGAACAGTCTGTCGCTCTTCTCTGTGAATGTAAATCGTTTTACGTGCAAATAGAAGGCAGAGAGTCATTTTTATTAATTTGCTAGAAGGAATGGTGGAGGACATTCAAATGCTGGCATTATTGTTGAAGCTAGATAAGTCATCCTTTACATATCACTGTATTATGCAGTTAATGAATTGCACTTTGAAAATTTTGTGTGAAATTTCTCGGGGAGTCAATAGACTTTTGAAATAAAACTGCGCTAGTTATTGCCAAGTTTCGAGTTTGTATTAAAGCTTTTGTGTTGTGCTGTCTTAGCTTTTTGAACTAGTAGAAAATTATTGGGAACATAACTAAACATACACAAAAAGTGAAAATTTGGCTAGGATCACAATACACACTATAATAATAATAATACTATTTATTCACCTATATAGTGCCATTAATTCCGCAGTGCCTCACAAACATCAGCAACACTGTCGACATTGGGACTCACAATCTATATCCCCTATCCGTATGTCTTTGGAGCGTGGGAGGAAACCAGAGTACCCAGAGGAAACCCATTCAAACACAAGGAGAACTACACACTCCTTGCAAGATGCTGTCCTTGGTGAGATTTGAAACCAGGGACCCAGTACTGTAAGACTGCAGTGATAATCACTGAGCCACCATGACACCCATAAAACACATTTTATGTACCATAAATTAATACTATATGAACAAAAGTATTAGAACACCTACAGGAGTTATTATAACATTCCAGTCTACATTTATAGGTATTAATATGGAATTGGTCTCTCTTTGCAAGAAAATAGTTTCCACACTTTTGGGACGGCTTTCTGCAAGGTTTTGAAGTGTTTCTAAAGCTTTTCATCTTGAAGAGTAGATGTGAGCTAAGGCACAAGAGGGCCTGGCTGCAATATTGACTTTAGTTCACTCCAGGGGTGTTCAATCGGGTTGTGGTCAGGACTCTATATGGCCAGTCAAAATATTCTACACCAAATTCACCCAATCTAGCTATTAGGGTACCTTTACACGCCGCAACCGCGGAGAGGAATCTTGCCGGCGATATGTCGCCCTGGCACCATCGCTGTCAAATTGCCTCGCAATTGCGGCGTGTAATTTGGGAATTTGGCGGCGATAAAAAAACCTGTCGCCTGGTTCCGATTTCACAGTGCTGCTCTAAAATCAGAGGCAATCATGAAGGCGAGATTCCCTGTTTTTGGCGTGTGAACTGGCGATAGTGATGGAATCTGCGTCGCCTATTGATTCCCCATTGGCGTGCCACAGCGTGCTGGAGTCCGCGCCCCGTCAGCGATGATTGGGTGTGGCTACTGTGTTTCCATTGGCTGTCACTTCACAGGGTGCCATATTTGAAGAGCTGTCACTTCAGCACCACACACATCTTCACTTACACAGCCATCCACTACATCAGTCCAATTACGCGCGCATTGAATAGCGCACACTGTGTTGGCCGCATGTATTGGAAGTTGTTCTGTGTCCACTATACTGCCACACATAGAGCTCAGATTTTGGGCTACACATAGCACATAGCTGCCATGAGCAACGCACTGCAATCGCCTGGGAATTTGGTGACGCTGATGGGTACATTAAGCTGCTCCTGCTCCACGGACGGCTACCTTATTAGCGTCCTCAACTTTGTTTGGCGGCGCCAGTGTGCGTGGTGACGTCATCACGTTTATTTTCGATACTCCCTGCCTGCCAGGTGCCTGCCCCTCCCCTGCACATAGGAGAACACTCATGGCCGCCGCACAGTGCGCTGCCACATGGGGTCTGGCAGAGCTAATGGTGCTCATAGACCACTGTGACCGCCATGACTATTGGTGTCACCAGTGTCACCGGCACCCATGGCTGCAGAAGTGCAGCATACTCAGGTGCATTCAGCTGACCTTGCTCCAGAAACTGGGGGTGGAGAGGACCCGCAAGCAGATCCAGAAGAAGATCGCAGACCTGAAGCCAAAGTCCCCAAGGCGCATTGTGGACATTCGTGCCTGGATTGCCAGGCTGCGTGGTGAGTATGTGGCAATGCCAAACACACACATGGCAAGCTTCCTACTACAAACACTACACAAACATCATGTGTTATTGGGCCATGGCACATAGTGTGACATTTAGCAGCAGGTCGACCTGTCACCAATGTGCATATGCATGGTGTTCACACTGCTACATTAAGGTGCTGAATACAACCATATCTGTTAGGACTGGCCAAACCTAGAGTGTGTATTGATCTGTGTGTTGCCCAAGATAGCTGTGTAATGGCACCAAAGTATTGTTGAACATATTCATGCTCTTCACAAGGGCCACATCACACCTGGCCGCACATATGTGCACAGTCAGACACATAGCATTGCACAACACATTCATCACAATTGGGCAAAGAGACTACAAGGTGAGTGCTATGTTTCGGACCCCATGGTGGCACCAACAGATGCTTACTGTCTGCTGTTGTTTTAGGAGCCATAATCCATCCTCCCTTAAGGCAAGGGTGTTTTTGAAAAAAATATGTGGTTACTGGTGTTGTTTTTGTTCTCACAAGCAGAGTGGTCCCTAACCATAGTGTTGGTGTAGACAAAATTATTCCGCCTAGCCTTGACGCCGTCATTATATTCATACACAAACAGTACGTCTTTGCTGTATGTCATGTAGTTCTAATCCATGTCTTGGCAATAATTCAATTACAGATTCTGAGGATTCCCCGCAGAGGAGGCGCAACGGGCCCCAACACCACCTGGGACTCCACCATCACTCCCAATTGCAGGGCCAGGAAGCCCGGCTCCCCCTGCCAGCCCACCATCACCGGCTAGTGCGGACCCATCACCTTCTGCACCCCCCCGGGACACCACCAACTCCCGAGCTTGTGGGCCCATCATCTCCCGCACCCCTGGAGACAACACCATCCCCAGAACTTGTGGAGCAAGAAAGTCCCCCACCACAGGGACACCACCATCCCCATTTCAAGATGGACCTGGGACTCCACACCCCCCTGGGACAATACCATCACCCTCCATGGAGGCATCACAAACCTCATGGCCTTGGGTCATAAATCCAACCCCCGGCAACACCCCCACCCACTGCATCTCCACCTCCGTGGGCCACAACATCGGCTGCAGGCTGCAGTGGTTGTTATTGGTGGCAAGTGTTGTCAATGGCCTATAAATGTTCACAAAAACATGTTTTAATTTGGCCCTGACATCACTATGTAACTCATGTTTTTTTGTTTGTCCCTTCAAACAGAAGGTGCAAGTGGGGGTGTCATCATGTGGCGCAGTTTCGACCAGACCTGAAGGGTGGCCTTGGTATGTATGTTGTGGATTGGGGTCAGCTTAGTGGTCTTATCATAGGTAAGGAATAATATATGTACATGCTTAACCTGTGGGGGGGACCTGGTGAAGGGCAGGATAACTGGTTTCAAACCACAACTTTATCATAATCATTGAAGTATCCGTCAGCTTCCTGGAGCAGGACTTACAATTGTCAGAATTGTCATAAGTACCGCTCCAAATGACAAAAGCCAGAAACCAACTGGCTGCTGTGAGTGGGGTGAAATCACAGTCAGGTTCACCTCAGGTCAACGACAGCGACAAGGCTGAGCTGTGACCTGAGGTGAACTTGACTGAGATGTCACCCTGCTCACAGCAGTAGTCAGTTTACGATCCCGCCATGGGAGGACATCGCTGAGGATCGTGGAGGGATTTGAGGGGTAATAAAGTTGGAAATGAGGCTTATGTTTGTGCTGTTTTTCCCAATAAAAGAATTTTTCTCTGTCTGGTGTATTATTTACTGTTGACTTTAATGTTCCTAATGGACTGGCCTAACTTAGTGCCAGTTACCAAAACATAGCTGGCATTGACCCAGTTATTGCACAGTTTGCCAACCACACAGGGCAGCTAGAAGAAGTGGGTACAGCTCCAGAAAATGGCGCTTGTAATGAATGTGCTATTTTCTGGGGCAGATGTGGGCTGCAATTCACAGTGGGGACCCCAAAATGCTGAGGATTCCAGCCCGCAGCTGCCTATTTGTACCTGGTTAGCAACCAAAGATATGACGAAGTACACATTCATTTTCCAATTATATAATCACCAATAATGGTTGTCACAGACTTCCGGCGTTATGTGATATCCCACCATGCACCACAGTGCCGTTGCGAGATAGCGACGGAGGCGCCGGGAGAAAGTGACACCGGCGCCGCCGCTACCGTTGGGAGATCCGATCGGTGATGGAAACCTGAATGTAAATTTTCATTCCCAAAACTAACACCTGCATCAAATAAGATCTTCTCGTTAGTCTGCATATAAAAAGGAGTGGGACTTTAATATTAATGACCTATGCTTAAGTTATTGTCCAGCCAACTGCCATTTTGCGGGTTTACCACTAAACAAAACACAATTTTTTTTTATTATTGCCAAATTCAATTTGACACAAACTAGTCTGCCCATCTGCCGCAGGTGCCGGAACTGCGGCTATACCTAACTTGCTGCACCTGCATAGACAATGCATGGGGCTTGCCTTAAGTGTGCCACAAGTGCGGCCATTAGGTGGCAGATGCTGCAGATGCGGTAAATCTGCTGCATCTACTGCAAAATGTAAAAAACGCTGATGTGAAAGCAGCCTATGATAAACTGATGCATGTTAAGACTGTCTATATCAATAATTAGACAGCATTGAAAATGTGCACATTTGTGTGCACAATTATATACCATATGTTAATTACATACCACTATATACTGATTACCTCTTATGTAAGTACACATTAATTGCCAGATACCATGATTCAAAACATTTCTCACGATTTGATATTTTTCATGTTAATGTTACGTGTCAGTACATATGAATAGTAACAGGTTGCATGGTATTGAAAAGTAATTAAAAAAATTAAAAAAAACAGGTACAAAGTTCCAATAAGTGTAATGGAAAACTGTAAAGGCAAAGCACACAATTCATTTCCAGTCCTAAAGTTTTTCTAATTTTCCTATGTTTTAGTCTTGTAGGTCAACACTTGTGACAAGGACACATAAAGGTTGTCGGCCTTGCAACAGTCAGCATTTTCTTAATCTCCTTTGTTAATAGCCTAATGCACTTTTCAGAAAAATAGAAAGCTAATTGAGACAGGGTGAATATGCTCAATGCTAGACTGTCAGATGGAGAAGTTACATGTCCTTTAAATAGACATGTCCCCTAATCATTAGAGGATAGAGCTATAAGAAAATGAAATGATTAGCTGGAAACTGTCTAGGAAAAAAAGAGAATTGGAAGACACTGGACAATTATTAGAGTATGTTTCTTAAGAGTCTCCGAGCTGGAAATATTTCAGAGATAGCTGATGGGCCAGTAACAGTAATGTAAAGATAATATTCAAGGGAAGAAGCTTGGTGAGTTGTCAACTATGAAATATGACACTCGGGAGCATTGAGCAAACTTACAACATTGCTCACATCCAATTTACTGTGAAATGTGTTTCTTTCAATAAAATTAATTGAGCTCTATAATTACTTAGGGACGAGCAGTGAACATTGGTTTAGAAAATTGTAGCAAGATTTGTTTCAATATTAAAGGGTTTGTCCACTGGTCAGACAACCTCTTCTCAATCAGTGTCCCTCAAACCTCCTCCCCCCATTTAAATAACAATACTTATACTCACCGTCGTTCCGGCGCCATTCTAACAGTGTCAGCACTCACTCTCCTGGGCTCACGTGACATTATTACCTCACACTAGCCCTGTGCCCAATCAGCACTTTCTCCACTGTCCCCACCTTCAGATGTATCAGACATAAAAAGGAAGTGAGTGGCCCACCGCAGCTCTGACTTCCTCTTCCATCCAGAGGTGAGTATAAGTGATATTATATTATTGTACAAGTAGTGGATAACTCTTTTTACACCTTTCCGAACCATGATGTTACACAAACGTCATTAAAGTCGGTGCCTTCCCAACCTATGACATTGTGCAATGTCAAGGCGGTTACCACGACACCATTGCCGCGGTAACCGCCATCGGGCCCCGGTGTTCAGTGATTCTTATCACTGAACACCGGGGCTTGAGGTCAGGGGGGTGGATTTCTCACCCCGCCCCCACTATTGCAGTGATTGGCTGTTTGAACAGTCAATCACTACAATTCTCTCCCCACCTATGGAAGGGTCTGTCATATCCGCTTCCATAAGTTGGAGCACTGGAGGAGGCGGGCATCGCTGATCACACCCATCAGAGACACTCCACAGCTGCCCTGCACCCACTACCCGCCAATAATTCCTGACCTCCTCTTCTCTTCCTCCTTTCCTCTCATCCTCCTTGCCTCCCACACCTTCTGCCTCACCTCCTCCTGCTCCGCTCCTGATCTCCTCCCCCAACCTCTTTCTCCTCCTTCTCCTGCTCTTTCTCCTGCCCCCTCCGTGCCCGAGCTCTCCTGCTGCCACCACACACCTCTGTTCCTTCCCGCCACCTCTCCCAAGCTCCTCCACTGCAGAAACCTGAGGAGCTACAGAACAATAGGCACTGGGCTGCCAGGAGGATCAGTGAGGTGAGGATGGATGCATGGATGGGTGGGTGGATGGATGGATGAATGGATGGATGGGTGGATGGGCGGATGGATGGATGGGTGGATGGATGGGTGGGAGGGTGGATGGAGAGAGAGCTTGCATGAGTGGATGGATGCGTGGAATCATGGTGCACAGTATGGCAGATCATTGCTATACAGTGCACCATGACTCTGACCCCAGAGACTACAACAAGGGATCAAGTGTCCTCTTGTTGTAGTCTGGTGTCATAGTGATGGTGCACTGTATGGCCATGATCTGCCATACAGTGCACCATCACCATTACCCCAGAGACTACAACAAGGGACACTTGATCCCTTGTTGTAGTCTCTGGAGTCACGGTGATAGTGCACTGTATGGCAGATTATTGCCATACAGTGCACCATCACTGGACACCAGACTACAACAAGAGGACACTTGATCCCTTGTTGTAGTCTCTGGTGTCAGTGGTTTATGACCACCTATGAGGTATCGGTGCAATAAGGAGAAATTGCCAACAAATTTTAGGATTTATTTTATCCTGTTGCCCATGTGAAAATGAAAACATTGAGGCTAAAAGAAAATGTTTGTGAAAAAAAAAAAAGAGTACTTTTCATTATTATGGATCAATTTGTGAATCACCTGGGGGTTCAAAGTGCTCACTATGCATCTAGATAAATTCCTTGGAGGGTCTAGTTTCCAAAATGGGGTCATTTGTGGGGGAGCTCCAATGTTTAGGCACAAACGGGCTCTGCATATGCGACATAGTGTCTGCTAACATTGGGACCTAATTTTCCATTCAAAAAGTTAAACGGCGCTCCTTCCCTTCTGAGCCCTGCCGTGCACCCAAACAGTGGTTTATGGCCACATATGAGGTTGGTGTACTCGGTAGAAATTGCCCAAAAAGTTTTAGTATCCATTTTATCCTGTTGCCCATGCGAAAATGAAAAAGTGAGGCTAAAAGAACATTCTTGTTGGAAGAATTAAAATATAAATTTTTTCTTTCCACGTTGCTTTAGTTCCTGTGAAGCACCTGAAGGGTTAATAATCTTCTTGAATATAGTTTTGCGTAGTTTGAGGCGTGCAGCTTTTGGAATGGTGTCAATTTTGGGTGTTTTCTGTCATGTACACCACTCAAAGAGACTTCAAATGTGATGTGGTCACTAAAAAAAATGGTTTTGTAAAGTTTGCTGGAAAAATGAAAAATATTGTAATCTGAGAGTCCTCAGTGGTTGATACCTTTTAATGGCTAACTGAAAAGATGGTAAACATAGCAAGCTTTCGGGACAGTATGGCTTCTCCGTCAGCAAAATAAAAAGCAAAATAAAAACAGTCTTAGATGCTGTAGTAAAGGTAAATTTCTACTACAGCATCTAAGACTGTTTCTTTTTTTTCTTTCCTTATATATATATATGTATGTCACTTCAGAATCTGTGTCATTATCAGCCTGACGGAGGGGCCATAGTGTCCCGAAAGCTTGCTATGTTTACCATCTTTTCAGTTAGCGATTATAAGGTATAAACCACTGAGGACTCTCAGATTCCAACATTTTTCTATCTACTGGATAACACGGTACACACATTTTTTACCTGCTGGAAAAATGAGAAATTGCTGATGAACTTTGAACCCTTATAACTTCCTAACTAAAAAAAGCTTTTCCCAAAATTGTGCTGATTTGAAGTAGACATGTAGGAAATGTTATTTATTAACTATTTTGTGTCACATAAGTCTCTGGTTTAATAGAATAAAAATTCAAAATTTGAAAATTGCGAAATTTTCAAATTTTTCGATTTTTTTCACAAATAAATGCAAACATTTTCTACCTAAATTTACCACTAACATGAAGCCCAATATTTCATGAAAAAAACAATCTCAGAATCGCTAGGATCCGTTGAAGCGTTCCGGAGTTATTACCTCATAAGGGGACACTGGTCAGAATTTCAAAAATTGGCAAGGTCAGCAAGTCCAAAACAGATCAGAAAAAATTGGCACAAACAATAATGGGAATAAGAGGTTCACTTTTTTAGCAAAAATATCTTTATTTTTTGCTTTAAGTCTTTTTGGAAAAATTCCCAATGTTTCGACTCTTATGAGTCTTCTTCAAGGGAAAACATAAAGTTTGTTTACTACAAACAAAGCAACAGCATAAGGATAATCAGTTAATGGTACAATACAATCTTAGTGTACAGAAAAACAGTCAGATACACTTTTTGTGACTGGGAACAAAAAACATACTTATGCGGTCACACTTAAGGCCCCTTTACATGGCACAACATCATTAACGATATCGCTTAAACGTCAAGGGTTTGGAGTCGTTCAAGCGACATCGTTAGGATGTTGATGCGTGTGACTCTGCGATGTTGTAACGGTAAATCGTTGAATCGGGGATCGCAGATTTGAGAGCATGTTCTCAAATCACACGATCAACGATCAGCCAACCTGGTATATCGTTATGTGTGATACCGCGATAACGATGTCATTTACAACTTCGCCCATTCACAGCAATGGGCAGGGATCGTTCGCGGGGTTTGCGAACGATACCTGCTCACAACATCATTGGTGCGTCGTCCACGATATCTAGATGTGTGACATCTCACCAACAATGTCAAAACTATTTCGGAAACGAACCCCCGCCTACGAAATCGTTGCAGACATTGTTTCAATGTTGTGCCGTGTAACGGTACCTTTAGTAGCATAGGTTAGATGTATATAAGCAAACTTAGGTTTCTTAGTTCCAAAAAATAACTTTGTGCCAGACCATGTACTGGTGAATACTGAGTGATGTTTACCTACTAGACAATATTTGAACATCATGAGAACCATAGACATAAACAGAGAAAGTTAGATGGTTCAATACATCCATAACAATACACTAGATGTATTAACTTGAAACATAATACCGTGTTGGCAGGTTTCAGTAAACCACATGTAATCGGTGCTTTTATTGGCACTTATGGGATTTCTATGGAAAATAGCCATAGAAAAAATGAGTCAGTCACATTGAATAGCTTGAGATAAGAGAAGGCACAGAAAAAAGGAAGTAAATAATGTGATACACGGGGGAAGACCTTCTCTGTGTTAAATGTCCTAAGCTCTGGACTTATACGGTAATTGAAGTCTCTATGGGGAAAGGATCAGGACACCATATAAACATGATGGTTATCAAAGTATACTTTACTTAGGAATATGTCAATAAGGCACATACCAGTGCCTAGTGTATCCTTCTTATGAGGGAATAGTGTGTATAATGTATTAGTCCCTTGGACCTGGGTAGGAGAATAAAACAGGGATTTTAGGCTGTGAACCTTCTATTTTTACTCATAAGGGAATCAGACAACGCGCTATTTAGTATTTAGCTGTGGGTGGTGGTGGGTGCAGTTGGCTGTGGTGTTCAGCGTCTGTGGCGGGGCTGTAGATGGTGAGGTACGGCATTTGTTACATAGGTGTTCTGCTGGTGGTACTGTGCAGGGGGCTGGTATCACCAGCAGGCGCCTTATTGGGACATCCATCACTTGTCCCAATATGGCTTCTGGCGTGCTTCGGACAGCGCAGTGCATTCTGGGTTATGGCCTCATGCAGATGAAAGTTGCAGATGGACACCACTAGGTAAGTATTTTATTGGAATTAAACTAAAAAACTTTATTACTCTATTTTCTGTTTGTAACTTTTTGAAGCAGAAGCATCTCTCTCTGCACCATCTGGATTGGTAAATGTTTTTTTCAGAGGATTTTACAAAACTTTCCATAAAACAAGGAATTGATTAACATGATAAAAAATAATAATGACTTGAAACTCCCTTTAGTTCTGTTTGTTAGATATCCTTCCAGATGCACTAACACAATTTAGATAGTATCCCATAATTAATTGTTAATTTATTACAAATGGACCAGCCTTTTAAACTACAATCAACAGTACCAAATATCACAATTGTACCAAGTCAAAGCAATCTTTATTTATTGAGTCATGTTCCCTTTTTTATAAAGTAGTTGTCTGACAGGGGCTCTCTTTGTGAAGTGAATTCTCTAAGTCATAAGTCTTGGTGAGCAGCACAGACCAGAGGCAATAGTGCAACTGACTGGGTCTTGACGAACGACAAATGGATCACAGAGCACCAGGACAGCATGGAATGCAGGATAGCAGATGAACAAAGCAGTTAACACAGATTAAGCACAACTAGGTGTTTGAATATACATGAGAACAGTAACTATATAGGAAACAGGTCTCTTCTATCAGGAGAGGAGTTACTTACATGAACACATTTTAATATCTACAAGTAAGACAATAGCTAAATATATTAGTAGCCAAAAACTAAATGCATTCTGATATCTTTAAGTAATGGCAATGGTTAACAGTAGTAATGTAACAGGAAAGTAGTAACAGTCTTCTATAAAGGCAAAGGTTAATAGTAGTGATGCGACTAAGAATGAAATGCAGTCCGGTATCTTTCAGCAGGGAAATGGTTAACAGCAGGGATGTCAGAAAATTAAATGCAAATTGAAGTCACATCTTGATTGCAGAGACTAGACATAAACAGGACTGATAACATTGTCTAAGAAGTTACTAAATTTCGTGCCAAGAGGTTGGTGTGGACGACACCTAAAAAGTTGAACTGAGCTTGGAAATAATGCCAATCTAGCATGAAAGTCAGGAGTGGAAGATGAGATAATAGATACATGGCTGAATCTCAGCCAAGAAAAGTAGATGAAATCTCCTGGCCAATCCAAGGCAAATGTAGATAATAATATTAATATCTAAGCACTTGACCTCTACTGGAGTTTTCTTTAAAGGACCTAGGTTGATAATGTTAGAAGAATTCACTTGGTTGTCTAAGAAAGGAGCATGTCTGGGAACTTGTGCCAAAACAGGCAAATAAGGCTGCACTGTTACAAACACTTTGGAGAGCTTTGTTAAAAAAAAAAAGGCTAAAACATGCCAGTCTTACACTGCCATCTGATATAACTAGTGCTGATGACAACAGAGAATGGTGAAAACAGTGTGTCTACCACTGACTACGTTTTGACAAATAAGAAATCTGCTAAATTGTGAAGAAGAGAGCAAGAAATGAAAAACAGTGAAACGAAGTTGCATATGGGGTGCATCCGGCATGTTAGCTGTTCATCTCTCATGTATAGTTGCATTTTTACTTTCATACTTGGGGTTGCATTATGTACCCTGTCCTCTAAGAGCAGGGATGGGAACTCCAGGCCTCAAGAGCCACTAACAGGTCATGTTTTCAGGATTTCCTTAGTATTGCACAGGTGATAATATAATTAACTGCACTGGAGATGATTCCAACCCCTGTGCAATGCTAAGGTAAAACATGACCTTTTGGCGGCACATGTGGCCTGGTGTTCTCCACCCCCGTCTTAGCAGAACAGGTGTTTTGGCTTATGATGCGCCCCAGGGTTATGTGGACTCGGATATCTGGGCCTTCAGCTGCGGTTGGGATGTCACTAGTGGCCGGCCCAGACCCGTGGCCCTGGTGGTCAGCTTTAAAAAAGGGGAAAATTAAATGGGAAATAGAAATAGTTTGTCATGACGCCACCTGTGGTTTCTGGTGACTGCACCAGCGCTGCGTAGGGCCTCCAGGGATGATGGATGGGAATCTAGGTGTTGAAGCTCTCCACAGGTGGAGCTGGATCCCTGGGGAGTTTGATAATGATGATGAGGGATGGAGCAGGGATTTGGCCGGGCTGTTAGGTAACGGGACAGTCTCTGTGGATGGCAGGGGCAAATGACGAGGAATTGACACACACACCGTAAGTTGTTTCTTTACCTTTACTGATTTTATCGCAGGTAAGAGTCCGGTGTACTGTCGGGTGGTCAATAAGCACTTCAGCATCTCCACAGTGAGTGGGTATAAGGCCTCCTTGTCTCTTTTCCCGTGTGTGTGTGAAGCCCCTGCCCCGTGTGAAACTTGGATGGCCTCCTCTGCTCTCCTATCACCTGTGCTGTTGTTGGGAAACCCATGATGGACTCTCTCTGCGGTGCCTGGCTCCCTTGTTAGTGGCTGCACAGATGCCCGGGAGACTGAAGTCTCCACAGCAAACCGGTATTCTCTGCTGGGCAGACTCGGACTCCAGTGTCCGGGATGCTTTCTGGAGTGAACCCAAGATGGCTCCTCGGTCTCCAATTTGCTCTTTCTCCGTTCTCTCCTTGCCTTCCGACCCCACTCTTGGGCCCTGCACGACTACTCTGAAGGCTGTTCAGAGGTACTTGGTGGGGCCTAGCGCGGTACCGACCACCAGAACATCTTCACAGCTCTTCGAGCATCTGCACCCTCTACCTAACTCCGCCCCCAGCACCAGTATTTATAGGGGACCTTACCTAAGAGCAGCAAGTTTAGCTCCCCCTACTGTGCTGGGGTGGAAGGTGTTATTCATTTCTGTGTACCCACTGTGGAAATCCATCTGTGCTGTAGGTGAGTCTGTGATTACTTGTAGCAACATGGTGCCACACTTGTGAAATGTGAAGTGAAAGGGTCATCTTACAACAAAAGGATTTGCTTTGGTTTTCTTCTTCACCAACACTGATTTGAGCATTGAGTAGTAAATCTTACTCCTCTTTATTACAGTTTTCTTTGGGTTCTGCAACCAACTCCTGTTGTTTCATAGTTTCTATCTGCAGTATATTGCACTATATTCTACATTTTATTGCTCCCTCAAGTTTTACTTTTTCCCTCCGACTCCACATCAAAGTAGATATTAAGCAACACTGTTCCACAGACTGTGAAGTATGTATAAGTATGTACAATAGGAGTTATCACTTGAACATTGCCCGTAGCACACAATAGATTTATTTCACCGCCCTTCTGAATGCAAAGAGCAGCTTAGTGTCATGTCCGTGAGAAACAAAAATGAGCTACTCTTAAAATCACGGTGGGAAGCCAGATACAAGAGTGCTCTTGGCAAACGTATAGGTGGTTATGTAGAAACAATCTGATGAAGTTCAAATGAAGGTTAAAAACTTTCTTGATTTAAAAAGTTAGTTCTTTTTTTATTCATGCCGGTGATTAATTATTATTACTATCTTATTATCATTTAACACATTTTTCAATAATCTCTCATTAATAACAAGGAAGAGATATCTGATTTTTTTCACTGTTTATCTCAGTAAGTTTGCAGCATATTTTCTCTCTTTGCATAACAAACATAGATAGCTGCTCATCTTCAAACACATTGTTCAGTTTCATTGCAACTTTCATAACACAAGTTCCATAAAGGGCACCTCTCGCAAAAGCATTTTCCAAAGGCATATATCATTTTAAAGAGCTCCTGCAGTCCAATCCATCAATGACAGAAGAGAACTTTTCTGCTATATGACAAAACAGTAGGGGACACCCAATTAAGAAAAACAGGACAGAGTCTACGGACACTACTGGAAATAGCCTTACAGTTTTCTCTTTGAAAAAGAGTTTATTTTGCTTTACAAAGATATACACAGTATGTCCTTTTCTCTAAATCCAGACATGCTAATTTATGAGAAAAGGCTACTGATTTCTACATATACTATAAACATCACTCATCTCGCTATTGAACTTGTCTGTTTTTCCATTCTGTAGAAAATATAAGTACCGTATATACTCGTGTATAAGCCGACCCGTGTATAAGCCGACCCCCCTACTTTTGCCCCAAAAATCTGGAAAAACCTATTGACTCGTGTATAAGCCGAGGGTGGGCCCCAGCACAGGTACACAGCCCCCAGCAGTGTGGTATACAGGCCCCCCCCAGTGGTATACAGGCCTCCCCAGTGGTAGTATACAGCAGCCCCAGTGGTAGTATACAGCAGCCCCAGTGGTAGTATATAGCAGCCCAGTGGTAGTATACAGCAGCCCCAGTGGTAGTATACAGCAGCCCCAGTGGTAGTATACAGCAGCCCCAGTGGTAGTATATAGCAGCCCCAGTGGTAGTATACAGCAGCCCCAGTGGTAGTATACAGCAGCCCCAGTGGTAGTATATAGCAGCCCAGTGGTAGTATATAGCAGCCCCAGTGGTAGTATATAGCAGCCCCAGTGGTAGTATACAGCAGCCACAGTGGTAGTATACAGCAGCCCCAGTGGTAGTATACAGCAGCTACAGTGGTAGTATACAGCAGCCCCAGTGGTATACAGCAGGCCCCCAGGGGTACATATAGCAGCCCCCAGGGGGTACCCAGCAGCCCCCTGGGGGTACACAGCAGCCCCCAGGGGGTACACAGCAGCCCCCTGGGGGTACCCAGCAGCCCCCAGGGGGTACACAGCAGCCCCCAGGGGGTACACAGCAGCCCCCTGGGGGTCCCCTGCAGCCCACAGGGGGTACACAGCAGCCCCTGGGGGTCCCCAGCAGCCCCAGGGGGTACACAGCAGCCCCCAGGGGGTACACAGCAGCCCCCTGGGGGTCCCCAGCGGCCCCCTGGGAGTACACAGCAGCCCCCAGGGGGTCCCCAGCAGCCCCCAAATGCTGGCACTCGCCCCCCTTGCAAGGGCCCCCCCCGCTTCTCTTACCATTCCGGACTTCTGATCCGCGCCGCTCCTCGGCGCTCCTCGCTGCTCCGTCCGTCCGTCTTCTACATCCCGGATGTAGCAGACGGACGGAGCAGCGAGGAGCACCGAGGAGCGGCGCGGATCAGAAGTCCGGAATGGTAATATAACCATCGGGGGGGGGGCCCTTACAAGGGGGGGCGAGTGCCAGCATTTGGGGGCTATATGCACTGCTTCCCCCTGCCGCTGATTGACAGGGGGAAGCAGTGCATATTTAATGAGCGGCCCCACTTGACGGGGCCGCTCATACAGCAGCCTCCCCCGCCTCCTGCAGCTTCCACAGCCCTGGACACAGCCCCCCCCGTATTGACTCGTGTATAAGCCGAGGGGGAGACTTTTCAGCCCAAATTTTGGGCTGAAAAACTCGGCTTATACACGAGTATATACGGTAGTTATTAAAAAGTTTTTCTATAAGAAAAGTGTGCTAAAAAAAATTAAGAAGTCAGCAACATATTAAAGGGGTTGTCCACTACTGAACAATTCCTTCTTATTAACTTCATTTCACATCACAAAACAAAAACTCTTCATATTTACCTCCAGGACCGTCTCGGTTCCTGTGTGCAGTTATCTGTCATGTGATATCTGCAGCCACTCAGCGGTTGATGATAATCTACAGTCTTTACTAGAGATGAGCGATGTTCGATTTGAAATGTTCGCCAATCTGAAATTGGAGCTGTTTTGGGTGGTGTTCGAGTCATTCGACGAATGCGAACAATTAGGTTCAAATTCAGCAGTTCGAGGATATGTTCGATATTTGTTCGTTCCCAAAAGGACACTATAAAGTGGTCTGGGGGCAGAGGAAAAGGCTGAAATGGGGCATAATTGATTAAAGCCGGCGGTAAAAAGCCGCCGGCATTTAAACAATCATTCAGCCCGATTCTCTGCTACCCACAGCCTCCCTTCCAGATCCTACACCCCCCCCGCCACCTCCCATCCCGATCCTAAGTTAGGACCGAGCGTGGAGCGCAGCACCAGGGAGCGAACGACCAGGGCGGGAAGCCAACGGCGGTGAGAAGACTTCACCGGCAGCTTTCCTGCTCTGTGATGCACTCCCCGCTCCCTGATGCCCCCTTCTCGCTCCCTGGAAATACTCCTCCCACCCGGTCCTAACTTAGGATCAGGTGGGGAGGCGGTGGGGGGAGCGATGAGTGAGCATCAGGGAGCGTGGAGCCCAGCACAGAGTAGGAATGCTGGCAGTGAAGTCTTCTCACCCCTGGCTTTCCTGCCAGTTATTTCAAATGATCAGCTGATGCTGATCAGCTGTTAATTTGAGGTAGCCATGGTCCTGTCAGGTTTCATGTGAGTTCATGCAGCATGAACTCACATGAACGTTCCCACAGCCACCCAGCGCGAGATATTCACAAGATATTCACTCCTCTCTGCCGTGCACTCGGCATTTTCCGCTGGCGTCGGCATTGATATTGGTTTGAAGGCAGAGTTCACTAGCGGTCAATGACAGAAGAGAACTTTTCTGCTATATGACATAACAGTAGGGGACACCCAATTATGTTCGATGAACATTCGACAAACATTCAATGGACATTTGACTAACACACACCCAATGCGATGAATCGAATCGAATTCGAACACCAGGGTGGTGGCTCATCTCTAGTCTTTACAGAGTGGACTTCGAAGCTGATCAGTGATCACATGACATAATGTCAAGTGACCGTCGGACACAGCATTAATTTTGCAGGAACGGCACCAATTAAGGAGGTAGATATGAAGTGCTTTTGATTCATGATGTGCAAATAAGCTATTAAGATGGAATTGTGCACAACCTTTAAAAAATGGTAAGTGATTAGTGGCAAAAGTAAAACAATGGATAGGAAAATGATTACTCAAACCTGCCTGTGACATGACTCACTATCATAACAAAAAAAAAAACAAAGTGCAGAGTCATGACAAAAAGTCTAAGATGACATAATCACTACTTATAGGCATAGTGGAAAAAAAAAAAGTGTTCAGACAATCCTGGTCAGTTTAAGGAAGGGGGCCCAGTTCAAAAGAAGTAACCAGAGACGTAGCCCAAAACACAAGCTGAGGTCTGGTATACCAGGAGGGCCATGTAGTCTCTGAGGGAAAAGGCAAAAGCGTAAACAGGTCACGGGCAAGAGTTCAGAAAATCAGGCAAAAATACAGAGGTCAGACCGGATCAGATAGCAGACCTATTAATCACCAGAACCCACACAGAACATTCAAGTGTACGATTGACACCAAAGAGAGGAAACAGCATACTTAAATAGCAGACAAATAACTGGGGAGTAGAAACACCCATAATTCACCACCCTAGACTGAGCATGGACAATATCACAGCCAAAGCAGAAAGATCAACTACACTAAGAAACGAGGCAAAGCAGCATACAACAAAGACAAAGCATAGGAGCGTTTAGCTTGTGACACTACCATACAAATAGGTTCATTTTGCGACAGGACACCCTAATTTCAGCAAATCCAACTGACCATCTAATAAACATACAATAGAGACCTCCCAACTCTCTTTCTGGGCTGTAAATGTTAGGAAAATGTTGCTGACAACACTTTCCTTTGCATCCTGCAAAAGTGTAGTTCCTGGGGCTTCCTGTGTGGCTGCATCCATGGTAAACATTGGGTTACCATGGAGCAGCGTTTCCACACAGCACCCGACGTTAATGGTGTGCATTACAGCAGGCTGGGCTCTGCTATAACTGGATCCGCTAAACGTAAGTGCATTGTTAAGTGTGGCCACAGCCTTATTTTCTTTTTCCTCTTGAAAACACTTGGCTCAGCCAAGCTTGATGTTTATGGAGTAATCTGAGAGAATACTGCTCAACCAAATGAGCATTCAGTCTAAAGCTATCCATGGTATATAGCCATTCATACAGTATTTGCACACAATAATTTTTTCAGTGTCCCATTCCAAAACCCCCTTGAAAAAAAAAGTGCTTAAAAGTCACTCAAAAGAATGAAGATATGCATTGCTATGTAGAAATGACTTGCTGTTCATGTGGTCAGTCTTTTTTGCTTCAGCTTTCCAAAGACACTAAAATGTTAAAATAACAAATCTGACCATTCTTTGCTCTGAAGGTGCCTATGCTTTAACACAGAAGTCAAGCGGAGGGCTCAAAAGATGCCCAATGTATTTTTCAGCATTTTGCCAGAGCTGCAGACAAAACTTTAAAATTTTAAAGCGGTCTGAATACTTTCTGTACCCACTGTATTACAGACAATGAAAACCCAAAGGTCATTATCTCAGAATATTAAAGTAGGGAGGATCAGTGGCGTAGCAACGGTTTGTGGCGCCCGGGGCGGTCGAAAAATTTGCCGCCCCTTTGGTAGTTGATAATCCGGAAGTATACATAGTACACACTGTCTGCCCCTATATACAAGAATATAACTACTATACTAAAACACAGAGAAGGGGCGCAATTGGGGGGTAAGTATTGGGTCAAATGGCCTCTCACCTATTGGGGTTGTCACTGTGCACCGCCACCTCTGCACAACCCCAGGGTATGGCAACAAGCAGGACTCAAGGAGGGCCTGGGGCCGGAGCAATTTTCGACGCTGTACTGTGGAGTTCATAGTGTAATAAAAATGCAAAAAACTTTATTCTTAATATTATGTCACAATACCGGGATCTGAGGATCTTCTATTTGGAGGTCAGGGGCTCTCTGATGCCGTGTTGATGTCTGCCTCGCTGTCGTCCTCTTTTGACACTGCAGTGCGGTGGACAAGAGAGCATTAGCTGGTTAATAACGAGAAGTATGGAGTGTACTAACTGAGTCATAAATCCTCCCCATACCAGTAGGATTACTATATGGATTTTAGTATTAGGGTACGGACACACTGGCATGAAACTGTGATGAGTGCGATGTGTGATTTTCTCGCATTGCAATCAATCTCTGAGGGTACCTTTACACACGGCTACATTTGTAGCTTGTCACCAGGTAACTTACTGGTTGCAGTGAAATCATGGATACATGGTTCTATCTGGTTGCTGTGTACAAATGGAATAATCTCTCCATGATTTCACTGCAACCAGTAAGTTACCTGGTGACAAGCTACAAATTTAGCCGTGTGTAAAGGTACCCTGAGAGCAGATTGGCGAGTGTCGGACGCTTTTTTCTCATCCAGATTCAGGATGAGAAAAAAGTTGCAACATGCTGCGACAGTATGTGATTCCCGCACGAGACTCACCAATGCAAGTCTATGGGTCCGACAAAATCACTGACCGCACACGGATCATCCAAGAGGCATCTGTTTTTTTCACGGATACATTATCATTCTGCAGCTGAGAACACTGTAAAATGTTCCTGTAAATGATTCTACAGTAATAGCTGCTGAGGAAAAAACAGATTGCACACGGACATCACACGGATGTGATCTGAGAGAAATGTCGGACACTCGCACAGCAGTTGCCAAATGGACCAAAAAACGGATGTCACTCATCCGACTCTCCTGGATGAGAAACAGACCGATTTTAAGGCGGCGGGAGACAGTGTACCACCATGTCCTCAGCTCCGTGCTGTGCACAGTGTACCACCAAGTCCCCAGCTCCGTGCTGTGCACAGTGTACCACCATGTCCTCAGCTCCGTGCTATGCACAGACAATATACGGTACACTGTCTGTGCACAGCACGAAGATGAAGACATGGTGGTACACTGTGCACAGCACGGAGCTGGGGACATGGTGGTACACTGTCTATGCACAGCACGGAGCTGGGGACATGGTAGTACACTGTCTGTGCACAGCACGGAGCTGAGGACATTGTGGTACATGGTCTGTGCACAGCACAGAGCTGAGGACATCCCAGAAGAGGCACAATAACCACAGACAGGCGGCAGGAGAATATTGAGCCCGCCCAGGAGAACTACAACTACCAGCACCCAACACACTGCCCAGAAACCATATAGTAATGCCAGAACAGGCAGGAGAACTACAATTCACAGCATGCCACACCCTTCCAACACAGGAAGGTGGAGGCTGCCGCATAGAGGAAGAGACACCTGGTACAGCTGCCATTATCACCACACACAGCCCCACTCCTCCTGCGCACCCGTCCTCCTCTCCTCTGTCCCTCCTGCACCCCCGTCCTCCTCTCTTCCTGCACCGTCCTCCTCTGTCCCTCCTGCTGCTCCTGTCCTCCTGCATCCCCGTCCTCCTGCATCCCCGTCCTCCTGCATCCCCGTCCTCCTGCATCCCCGTCCTCCTCTCCTCTGTCCTCCTGCACCCCTGTCGTCCTCTCCTATGTCTGTCCTGCTGCTCCTCTGTCCCTCCTGCACCAACGTCCTCCTGCACCCCCGTCCTCCTGCACCCCCGTCCTCCTGCACCCCTGTCGTCCTCTCCTCTGTCTGTCCTGCTGCTCCTCTGTCCCTCCTGCACCCCCGTCCTCCTGCATCCCCGTCCCTCAAGCTGCTCGTCTTCTCCTCTGTCCCCGTTCCTGTCCTTCTGCCCCCCCCCTGTCCTCTTCTCCTCTGCCCCCCCTGTCCTCTTCTCCTCTGCCCCCCCTGTCCTCTTCTCCTCTGCCCCCCTGTCCTCTTCTCCTCTGCCCCCCTGTCCTCTTCTCCTCTGCCCCCCCTGTCCTCTTCTCCTCTGCCCCCCCTGTTCCTGTGCTTCTGCCCCCCTGTCCTCTTCTCCTCTGCCCCCCTGTTCCTGGGCTTGTGCCCCCCCTGTCCTCTTCTCCTCTGCCCCCCTGTTCCTGTGCTTCTGCCCCCCCTGTCCTCTTCTCCTCTGCCCCCTGCAGAGTTTTCCTCACCTCTCCGGGTCCATGGGGGGCCGACTGAGTGGAGGAGCCGCCAGCACCGCAGCCGCATCCACCGCACCACCACAGCACTTGCAGCCATCACGGGACAGGAAGCAGAAGAGCTCCCAGTGGCTTCCTGTCAGCGTGATCGCTCTCAGCGCTGGGGGGACGGCCGGGAGCGGAGCACAGTACATGCGGGCGCCACGGCCGGGCGGCAAGCCGGCGGCGACACCCTCCCTCCCCCACAAAGACTCCAGTTTTCATATGGAGCCTGGGGGAGGGAGGTAAAGAAAAAAAAAAAAAAACGCTCGCACTCCCCTGCCTTGTAAATGCCGCCCTCACACACCTGCCGCCCGGGGCGGAGCGCCCCCCCGCCCCCCCCACGCTACGCCACTGGGGAGGATGAAGGGTTAAAAACTGTGCTGCTGTATTCCATCAGATATCAAAGGCTGAATTTATTTTTGATTTAGTAGTTCAGTACTCCCTGAAACGACCTGAATCACGGCAATATGATATTCATTTGTCCTGAGGAAAGGACCAGAGAGCCCTGAAATGTGTTGTTTAATAGATCAATATTTTATTCACACTTTGATGTATCGAGGAATACGGCAGCACAGTTTTTAACCCTTCATCCTCTCTATATGCACCACCCAGTGGACTGCAGCAGCAGTGATCTGCTTTTATAGTGGTTGTGACTCTCACAACCACAAAAGGTGAAGCCTTTACCTATTTAGGTCATATTCTATCTCTCAGACTCTTCATCCTCCCTACTTTAATTTTCTGAGATAATCACCTTTGGTAATTTGAAGAAATCTACAGCGCCACTTTTCCGGATCCAAATATGAATAAGCAGATGGTATATGTAGTGATTAGAGCATTAAAACAGAGCTCTTAAGAAATCAATTTCTGCACTGATTTCCTATATTTTCATTACAACTTGAATATGCTGATGGTACATGTAGTGATTTGAGCACTAAAGCAGAGATCGTAGTGAAAATATAGTGTGCTGTGAACGATATCTGGGAATATGGAATGATTTATTGATTTCTGAAAAACATCAATGTCATTCATTTTTTCTTTCACATCAAATAAGTAGCTAACCTCCTATTGCATCTATGTAATCTGTCATAGAAACGTGCGATGAGGCAGGAGTTAAAGGGAACCGGTCACCCCAAATTAGCTTTCTAAACTATTAATACCTGCCCCTGCAGCCTTAGAATACATTGTAACACATCCCTGCCTCATCTTTTGTAGTAATCTACAAGTACTATACGCTACCCCTGCCTCGTTGCTGTAATACGCCCTAATGGGCTTCATTATACAAATGCAGAGAGCGGGCACGAATTCTATATCGTGCCCGCAAAGTCACCTCTGCGACGCGGTCATGTGATACCGAGACGCGTCACTTCTGGTTGCAAGGTTCACAGGCCTGTGTGCGACCAGACGTGACGCGCGAACCCGGCGTCACATGACCACGTCACAGCGGTGACGTGGCGGGCGCGATATAGAAATCGTGCCCGCGCTCTGCTTTTGTATAATGACACCCATTAGGGCGTATTACAGCAACGAGGCAGGGGTAGCGCGGCACAAGGGGACCCGCCTACCGGTCGAAATGCCTTCAGGAACGCCCCTCTGACAACATTTTCGTAAGTTTGCAAAGTACATTATAGTACTTGTAGATTACTACAAAAGATGAGGCAGGGATGTGTTAGACTGTATTCTAAGGCTGCAGGGGCAGGTATTAATAGGTTAGAAAGCTTATTTGGGGTGACCGGTTCCGTTTAACTGATTCCTTCCAACAATTATGTGTATGTGTGACAGCCTTGTGTTTTTATCCTTTGTATAGTCAGTTTGTTTTGTATGGAACTATGCTACTGACTAAAGCACCCGTCACACACAACGACACACCAGCGATCCCGACAACGATAACGATCCTGTAGGGATCGTTCATGCGTCGTTACCTGGTCGCTGGGGAGCTGTCGAACAGGCAGATCTCCTCAGTGACCAGGGACCAGGGAGCCTCCTCCACATCGCTGGAAGTGTGAGGACCCTGGTAACTATGATAAACAGCGGGTATCTAGGCAGCGCGCGCTGCCTAGATACCTGCTGTTTATCATAGTTACCAGCATCCTCCCTACTTACAGGGTGTGCTAAGCAGGGAGGACGCTGGTAACTATGATAAACACCGGGTATCTAGACAGCGCGCGCAGCCTAGATCCCCAGTGTTTATCATAGTTACCAGCGTCCTCCCTGCTTAGCGCTGGTAACCATGATAAACACTTGGTATCTAGGCAGCGTGCGCTGCCTAGATACTTGGTGTTTACCATGGTTACCAGCCTGTGAGATCGCTGATCGCTGGTCTCTCGCTGTCACACACAGCGATGCGTGCTGACCAGCGGGAGACCAACGACCTAAAAATGACCTAGAGCACTTTGTAACGATCAGCGATCTCACAGCAGGAGCCTGATCGCTGCTATGTGTCACATAGAGATCATTAGTGAGATCGCTGTTATGTCATTAAACCTGTGACGTTACAACGATCTTGCTAACGATCTCGTTATGTGTGACGGGGTGCTTTAGAGGCACAGCCTCGAAACGCTCCTATAGTTACCCCTTAGGGGGCATGTCTGATGATTTTATGATGGCATAAATAAAGGAATTTGGATTAAAAAAAAGTGGCGCTTCAAATTACTACTGTTGGATGGAAGCCAACCATTGTCCCAGCTGCCTGGGAGTCTTGTGAGTAATTGTGGTGGAGCTGCAATACCATCCCTTTCCTGTTTCCTATAATGACCTTTGTGTTTTCATTGTCTGTAAGCCATAATCATCTAAATTAACAGAAATAAACACTTGAAATAGATCTCTCTGTGTGTAATGACTCTATATAATATATGTGTTTCACTTTATCTATTGAATTACTGGGAAAAAAAAAACACTTTTTGATGATATTCTAATTCATTGAGATGCACCTGTGCTTACTATTTTCACACATATATCACTCCTATGACTATTGCATTCTAATTAAATTGAATTTATTAAAATGATTGTCTTTTACTGTAAGTAAACATTTACCGTATATACTCGTGTATAAGCCGAGTTTTTCAGCCCAAAATTTGGGCTGAAAAGTCTCCCCATCGGCTTATACACGGGTCAATACGGTAGTCTGCGTGGTAGGGGCTGTGTCCGGGGCTGTGGAGGCGGGGGGAGGCTGCTGTATGAGCGGCCCCGTCACGTGGGGCCGCTCATTATATATGCACTGCTTCCCCCTGTCAATCAGCGGCAGGGGGAAGCAGTGCATATAAGCCCCCCAAATGCTGGCACTCTCCCCCCTTGTAAGGGCCCCCCCGCTGCGTATCTTACCATTCCGGTCTTCTGCACAGCGCCGCTCCTCGGTGCTCCGTTCTTCATGCTCCCGTCCTGCTACATCCGGGATCCCCAGCCGTCACAGGCATATGACGTCATTGCGCGACGGCCGGGGATCCCGGATGCAGCGAGGACGGAGCATGGAGAACGGAGCAGCAAGGAGCGGTGCTGTGCAGAAGACCGGGATGGTAAGATAAGCAGCGGGGGGGGCCCTTACAAGGGGGGAGAGTGCCAGCATTTGGGGGCTGCTATATACCCCCTGGGGGCTGCTGTATACTACCACTGGGGCTGTATATACATCTGGGGCTGCTGTATACTACCACTGGGGCTGTATATACCTCTGGGGCTGCTGTATACTACCACTGGGGCTGCTGTATACTACCACTGGGGCTGTATATACCTCTGGGGCTGCTGTATACTACCACTGGGGCTGCTGTATACTACCACTTGGGCTGCTGTATACACCTCTGGGGCTGCTGTATACTACCACTGGGGCTGTATATACCTCTGGGGCTGCTGTATACTACCACTGGGGCTGTATATACCTTTGGGGCTGATGTATACTACCACTGGGGCTGCTGTATACTACCACTGGGGCTGTATATACCTCTGGGGCTGCTGTATACTACCACTGGGGCTGCTGTATACTACCACTTGGGCTGCTGTATACACCTCTGGGGCTGCTGTATGCTACCACTGGGGCTGTATATACCTCTGGGGCTGCTGTATACTACCACTGGGGCTGCTGTATATACCTCTGGGGCTGCTGTATACTAACCACTGGGGCTGCTGCTGTATATACCACTGGGGCTGCTGCTGTATATACCACTGGGGCTGCTGCTGTATACTACCACTGGGGCTGCTGTATATACCTCTGGGGCTGCTGTATACCACACTGCTGGGGGCTGTACACCTGTGCTGGGGTCCACCCTCGGCTTATACACGAGTCAATAGGTTTTCCCAGGTTTTGGGGGCAAAAGTAGGGGGTCGGCTTATACACAGGTCGGCTTATACACGAGTATATACGGTAACTCCTTTACCACCCAGCCTGTTTCCACCTTTCTTTAATTAATATAAAACCCATATACAACTCACTTAATATTATACCCCAGTTGAGAATTATCAACCCTCTGAGGTTAGTTGGCATACTCAAGCAACATTTTAAAACTGGGGAAAATTTGAGTATCTCATGCAAGTAAGTTTATTCGTTTTACATAAAGGACAAAGACAAGTGATTCTTACAGTAGAAAAAAGGGATATATCCCTTGTTACAGTTCCATAACCAGTAATGTTGTACAAACGTGTTTACATAAAACTTTGGTACATATCCATATAATTGGAAATAAAGTGCATACACTATAGTGCAGGCTACTGTGAGTTCTATATTCAACAATCTATGATCACCTCACCCAATAAGTCATATTAAGGATGCTGGAGGATTTACTTAACATCAAACCATCTCAACCAGCTCCCAATGGGTACAGATCATAGCTTTCTATAGTCACAGACTGTGCACATTCATAAATCAAATTACATTTCCCATTACATAAAGACAAAGGAAGTACAGCATCACATAAATACAAGTGTTTCTGAGGGAAATCCCTGAAAGAGAAAAAGTGGATCCTCACATATAGCCCCTACACGTGTTTCACACACTGGCTTCCTCAGGGGGCGAGTGTACTGTAGTGTAGGCAGGCAAATCGTTCTGGTCCCACTCAAGAACGCGCCATTACATGTCCCATGTCGGCGGTGACCGCCACCCGCGTTTACGGGCTGTGATGTCACCATGTGCACCCAGTCACGTCATCTCTCACTGCCAGCCAATCCTATCGCGGCATCACTGCGCATGTTCCCGGTCCGGGACGCGTCACCAAGACGACCGGGCATGCTCAGTGTGCACAAGCAGAGAGACAGCACAGCAGAAAGGGCGGACGTGGGCGCTCAGTGCTTGTCACCTACAATAGAAAGACAATCTTAACACTTTCCTGTCTATACCCAAGTTATATAATTCAATCCAACAGTCCACATCACAGACTTCGTAGTCAAATCATCCTCTTGGGCATATTCGGACAAATAACGGTGCCTTCCGATCGACTGGTCCTCCAACATCATGGTGGCATGGCGCGTTCAGATAATGGCAAACAGGGCAGATAGCCAAATTACTCAGGATTCCTACACACAATTTAAGTGCCCAAAGAGAACAAGAAAAAAGAAAAGATAAATTAAGGTTAAAAAGCCATATGGGGGCAGATGATGGGACATATCAATCACCTACAGAAATGGTGCATATGAAAACTCCTCAGTCAGACCCCGAGGAGCAAGTTTATCCAAGACAACAATCCACTTTGCCTCCATTTGGGCTAATGTTTTCCTGAGGTCCCCTCCCCTGGATCCACCACGGACCACATCAATCCCCCTGACTCTCAGTGACGCCGGGTTGCATCCGTGGTATTTTTTAAAATGTTTAGGTATGGTTTTAAGTTCCCTGTCATCCTCAACCTCCTCGGCAGCAACGATGTTGCGAACGTGCTCCCTTATTCTCACCCTTAGCTCCCTTGACGTAAGGCCCACATAAAACTTGGAACAGGCACAGAGTGCAAAATACACCACATAGGTAGTACCATATGTGATTTTGTGCCTGATCACAAAACTGCGGGCCCCATCTGAGGAGTGAAAATGGGAGGCTCGCTCAACATTCCTGCAGGAGAGGCAGTGACCACATGGATAGCAACCCGGCCTTGGTCCACAGGAGCCAAAAGGAGACACAATATGCGGCACGTAGTGGCTGTCCACCAGGATGTCCCTCAGTTTCCTTGCCCTTCTTGGTGTCATCAAAGGTCTGTCCGGAATACACCCACACAACACGGATCTGTCTGGAGTACGGACCAGTGTTTTGAAAGAATGGAGCGCATAGTGCCCCATTTATGATTATTTGTGCCCACAAATGTAGTCATGGTGTTTGTCTCCATTTTTTTCTTTGGAGCTTGCCCCAAGAGATGATTCCAAGGTAGCCCTTGCCCTCCGGTATCCACACTTAATCACCCTGTTAGAGTATCCTCTCTCCCGAAAACGTTCCTCCAAGTCCACGGCCTGACGTTCAAATCCCTCATTCGTGGAGCAGATTCGCCTCATTCTTAGAAACTGGCCAATGGGAATGGCGTGGGTAGTGGCTGAATCATGACCCGAGGTCGCATGCAAAAGGGTATTCACGGAGGTCGACTTCCTAAGGACGTCCGTCTGGAGGCAACACGAAGGGTCCACCTCCATAATGGCATCCAGGAAGTCAATCCTCCGCGAACTGCACTTATAAGTCAATTTAATGGTATACTGGTTCTCGTTTAAATTACACATAAATCCATCCAGCTGCTCCACCGTGCTCCTTCCACCTTCCTGACTGGGCCAATTTTGCAATTTCGACCAGTGTCACTTTATGAGATAATAACTCTTGAATGCTTCAACAAATTCCAGTTACGGGTAAATTTAGGACGATTCTTTTGCATTTATTTGTGAAAATATTGGAAATTTGGTGAAAAATTAAACCATTTGGCAATTTTCACTTTAAATTTTTATTTCATTTACCACATATCTACTTTACAACAGCATAATTTTTAAAACTTTATTTTATTGTAAGGAAACTAGTAGGGTTAAAAATATATATGCAATATCTCATTTTTCTAATGAAATTTGTAAAACCAGTTTTTAGGGACCACATCACATTTGAATTGACTTAGAGAGGCCTATGTGAAAATAAGCAAAAGTGCCGCCATTCTAAAATTAGCAGCCTTCAAACCTTATTAACCCTTCAGGTCCTTCCCAGAAGCTAGAGCAATGTGGAAGGAAAAAAATTAAAATTTTATGTTTTTCCAAAAAAAGTTACTATAGCCCGCAATTATATATTTTCTCAAGAGTAACAATTTGTTGTTCAATATCCCCTGAGTATGTCAATACCACATATGTGGTGGAACCCTACTGTGTAGGCACATGGCAGTGCTTGGAAGGGATGGAGCACCATTTGACTTTAGAAATGCAAACTTAGCTGAAAATGTCAGTGAACGCTATGTCACATTTGAAGAACCCTTGATGTGGCTAAAGAGTGAAAACCTTCATAAGTTATCCTTTTTTGGAAACTAGACCCCTCAGGATAGGCTGGGGTCACACATAGAAATCCGTTTTTGGATGTGATTTCCATGACCAATCCGTTTTTTTTTGGGTGCTTTTTGAGCCTCCTACACCCCTGAACGTTTTTGGACTTAGTCATTTTTTGACCAAAATTCTCAAAAAAACGGATCCGTTTTTTTAAGGCACCCCAAAAAAAAGGATCCGTTTTTCCATAGGGCCCATGTTGGCTCAAAAACGGACATAGCAATGTTTTTAAGTGCAGAAAAAAACGGACAGGGTGTTTATTACATCCAATCCGTTTTTCTATCAGTTTTTGGACTTAGAAAAAAAAAATGCCAAAAATGAAGCCAAAAACAGGCCAAGGGCTTATGTGTGACCCTAGCCTAATTTATCTAGATGTGTGGTGAACACCTTGAACCCACAGATGCTTCACAGAATTTTATCTTGTTGAATCAAGAAAATAAAAAATCAGATTTTTCCCACAAATATGTTGCTTTAGCCACAAATTTTGCATTTTCATAAGGGTAACAGGAGAATATGCACCATAAAATATGGTGTGCAATTTTTCTGACAACACCAATACCCCATATGTGGTGCAAAACTACTGTTCAGGCGCATGGAAGGGCTCAGAAGGGAAGTAGTGCCATTTTACTTTTGGAACCCAAAATAGGTTGGAATCAATAGCAGACACCATGTCACTCTTGGAGAGCCCCTAATGTATCTAAATGGTGGTACCCCTCCTCCCTCACAAGTGACCCAAGTTTGGAAGCTTGACCCTCAAGGAACTTATGTAGATGTGTGGTGGACACCTTGGACTCTCAGGTCCTTCACAGAATTTTATAATGTTGAGTCAAAAAAATGGCACATCATATTCTCCAACAAAAATGTGGTTTTAGCGCCAAATTATGTATTGTCATAAGGGTAACTGGTATGAACCGGCAACTGAGGAGTAACATGTGGTGTTCACAGGAGAGGTTGGACACTAATACTCGTCACGGAATCCTGACTAACCCCCGCAACTAGAAGTAGCTATGGAGCGCACTACGATGCCCTATGGCGCCTCAGCACAGCCGGAGGACTAATTAAAGCTAAAGACAGAAACAGGAAATACCTGACTGCCTCGAAGCAGACCCCAAAGGAATAGCAAGCCCCCCACAAATACTGATGGTTAGTGGAGATGAAAAACAATAGACAGGCAGAAAATAGACACAAGCAAAGAGAGGCCCAGCTATAACTAAATAGAGAAAGGGCAGGACAGATTACTTCCACGACCAGCAGCAAAACCCTATCAAAAAAATCAACTGCTGGATATGCAAAAAATCTGAGCCCACATGGAACCGGAAATGAGTAATGCGATGTTTCCGGCGCGTCTGGAGTGACACATGCGCTCTGACTGTGCACCTATTCAGACCTGCGCTTCCAGGCTTCACTCTCGTCGCCTCGCTATAGATGGTAATTGCTGCGAACGGCCTGCGCTTGCATGTGATTGCACCTGCGCTTGCAATTGTGCTAGCCAGGGCAGGCAAACACTGGGCGTATAGATGTGAAGGGGGCCTTAGACTTTTTTTGTGGGGGGGTGGTGATATAATGCTTTTTTAGTACTCTTGTGCTACTAGTAACGTGGAAGCCCCTATATTTCAATTAACAGATTACCAACCTGAGTGGGGATTTTTTTTTGTGGATTGAGTTGAATGTAATTGGTGGTCATTTGGGGTACAGGATATTCACATTTTTTGTCTGTGCTCTATGCAGAGCACTTACATTAGGGTTTCCATCTACATCTTCTTCCAGTTACTAATAAGGCAGTTATTACCTCTGCTAAGTGTTGTCTTTCTTTTCAAAAGTGCAGAAAACTGTTGTTTACTGCCTCAGACGATACGTGAAAAGATGCACAACTCCAGACCATAGGCCAGTGTTACGTGTTGACTGCCTTGTAGTATGGAGATGCTGCTGCTGTGATTTAAATGAAGCCTTTTTTTTTCCCTGCTCAGTTAGGAGAGAGGAAGCTCATGAGCGGGAGCTGAGAGTGCAAGTGTGTGTGATGAATATGACTCATGCTTAGGTGAGCTGAGGGGAGTGCCTGGGCTGGTTGCTCCCCACCCCTCAGCCATAAATGGGTCAGATAACATCTACCTGTTGTTGCTGATTCAGTTCACTTCTGGACTGTGACCTTGTGGGAGCAGACGCTGATCTGAAGCTGCTGTGTTTTTCCCCTTGGAAGTTGCTGGGCTCCGTGGTCCATGGGTGGAGGTAGGGGCTTATGCCTAGGACTTCTCAGGAGTTTTAGGGACATAGGCTGGCTGCTCGGATCATCTCATCTTCAGAGGTACCTCCGAGTAGAGGGTGAGTCAGTGACCAGAGCCCAGCTCCATCCTACTTCTGTGTACCCCGGCCCCCCCTGCGTGACATAAACAGCAACCCACTATTTTTTCCCCAAAGCCGCTGTGTCACAAGCTTTTGCGCACCTGGTGGAGGAACTCTCTCTGGAGGTGTCTACCCTGCGAAATTAGGTGGTGCATCAGCTTCGAGAAGTGTTTGGGTATCTGGCTGCAGTTCACACGCTGGCTGTTCCAGAACCCAATATCTCCCTTCATGATCGATTTTCAGGAGGGAGAGATACATTTTTTGTGTGTGTATGGCAACTCTGATGCCGTCTCCCTTGCTGAGTCTAAACTACGTAAGCTCAGGCAGGGAGCACGGCTGGCCGAGGAGTATTGCTCTGAGTTCAGGAGGTGGGCCACTGACACTCAATGGAGTGACCCTGCTCTGAGGAGTCATTTCTGACTAGGGTTGTCAGATCGGTTACAAGACACCATGACTCAGCATGCTGCTCCGCAGACGCTGGAAGCTGCAATGGCGCTTGCTATAAGGTTGGACAGACTCCTAACAGAGAGCCCAGATCCGACCCTGGTCC
This sequence comes from Allobates femoralis, assembly GCA_033576535.1. Classification (NCBI taxonomy): domain Eukaryota; kingdom Metazoa; phylum Chordata; class Amphibia; order Anura; family Aromobatidae; genus Allobates; species Allobates femoralis. Next base: position 106,490,066 of record JARQOC010000002.1, read on the forward strand.
CGGTGGCCATCCCTGCTGTAGAAGTCACACATGTCTTGTACTAACCCATATGCAGGTCATCAGGTTGGGCAGTCTTGTTTCTTTTGCGGTCAACCTGATCACTTCATTAGGGTCTGTCTATACCGTGTTAACCCCGCTTCTCAGCTGTAGACGTCCCATGTGGATAAGCACGAGTGCTGCTGTGTCTGCTGTGTTGGTCTTGCCTGCTCCTATGTCTCCATCAGTGGTGGTTAATCACCCACCGAAGCATAGGAGTGGAACCCTGCCTACACCTCAGATCGACGCCAAACTCAGGTGTTATCTGAAGAAGCTTGTTAGGAGGAAGTCAGTAACCCCCACTAAGCCCTTGGTGAGGAAGGTCCCCGAGACGAAACCGGGAAACATTTCTGACGTTTGCCTCCCTGAGAGTGAACCTACTGTCTGTGACCGTGTGCATGACAATAAACGGTCAGGTCTAGCTGAGTGTGAATGACTATGTGTGGGTGCTGTCAAAGCACGTAAGGTGGAAGTATGCGGCTGGGGCTCTTACTATGGGAGTTATTGGTCCGTTCAGGATAGAGGCCATCTTCAACCCCGTATTTTTCAGTTGGCCATCGACCCAGTGCTCTTTACCCATAATATCTTCCATAGGTCATCGCTCAGGAGGTTCAGACCATTGCCGGATGTGTCCGGTTTAGAGTCTGGAGGCCTCTCATAAACGAGGGGTACTGTTGTGTGATGACTGCCTTTTAGTATGGAGGTGCTGCTGCTGTGATTTAAATGAAGCCTTTTTTTTTCCCTGCTCAGTGTGGAGAGAGGAAGCTCATGAGCGGCAGCTGAGAGTGCAGGTGTGTGTGATAAATATGACTCATGCTTAGGTGCGGCAGCAGGGATGAGCAAAGTATCCGGCAACCGGATTGCTCATTTAGAGCTATCCAGTTGTTGGATTTCAGCTTAGGGACACAAAATGTGTCAAAATTGAGTGTGAATGCAATTTTGATTACCGCATCCGGATGTGGATGCGGTAAACGCAATTGCACTTCCAATTGTGACCCTAGCCTAAATCAGCATTTCTTCACCCATTGGCTTCAATGTTATCTCTCTCTCCCAGTTTCTCAGACAGAAAAGTTGGTGAGTGTCAGGAGAATGTCATGCATTTTACCCTCAACTAGCATAAGAATGTCATGTGAGTGCTTTGCGAGTGTGCAAAGTGTACACAAACTCGCATGACATGCTCGTAGTAGGTGAGGAAAAAAATGCATGACACTTCTCTTACTTTTCCTGATTGAGACTCTAGGTGATCTTATATATGCAGATTTAGATATCTTGTAAGGTCACATCTAGAATATGGGATCCAGATTAGGGTTTCACATTTTACAAAGGATATTCTGAATTTAGAGTCCGTTCAAAGGCTGCAACTAAATTATTGCATATGATGGAATGCCTTACATATGATGAGCGGTTGGAACAGTTGATTTTGTTTAACTTAGAAACAGGTTGTCTCAAAGGAGATCTCATTTATATGTATAGATACATGTGTGGTCAGCACAAAGGGCTAGCACATGACTTATGGCCTTTTCACATCTGCATTTCTTTTCCGCTTGGGTTACAATGCGTAGGCATGTGTGTCAAAAGGCATTGCAAAGGCATCCAAAAAAGCATCCATTGACTTCAATGGAAAATGCAATGAAAATACATGTGCAAAAAAACATGCCATTTTCAGAAAGCGCAAAACGCATGCGATTTTGCAGAAGCATCCCAAAACGTGTCCTGATGCATTTTGCGTTTTCTTAAAATGACGTGTTTTTGCATGCATTTTCATAGTGTTTTCCATTTAAATCAATGGGTGCATTTTTGGATGCGTTTCTTTGCATCTATATGCGTTTTTGCAGTGCAAAAACACTTAGAAACACCCCCACAAAACACCTGCAAAGGCTTACTAAGCACTTAAAATGGTCCCTTAAGGCACCATTACACACTTCAATGGTTGAACGAGCCGCCAACGATCCGACTTGACCTAGATCGCTTGAACGTCGTTCAATGATCGCTAGTGAAATGTCACATACAGATATCTTTAATGACCCAGCAACGATTCTACGACAAGCGAATGATACTTGCGGTCATTTGATCGCCTACGTCCTTCAGCTTTGAATAGGCGAGGTTGTTAGCGACATCGTTATCAAGGTGTCACACACACCGATGCTGCAGGTTGGACGGACAATCATCGTCTGATTTTAGGTCTGGTTCAACAACCTCCGATCAACAATCAGCCGGCTAATCATTGATCGTTTCTACTTGTCACATGCAACAACGTTGCTCCACCCAAAAATCTGTGATGTACAAACGATATTGTTAATGACATCGTAGCGTGTAACAGGCCCTTTAGTCTGGTTCAGTAGCCTACACAATCATGGGGAAGACTGCTGACTTGACAGATGTCCAGAAGGTAGTCACTGACACACTGGCTGTTCACAGAGTGCTGTATGCAAGCATATTAATGTAACATTGAGTGGAAGGAAAATATGTGGTAGAAAAAGGTGCAAAAGCAACCAGGATAACTGCAGCCTTGTAAGGATTGTTTAAAAAAGACCATTCACAATTTCGAAAAGATTCACAAAGAGAGGACTGCTGCTGGATTCAGTGCTTCAAGAGTCACCACACACAGACATATCTAGGACATGGGCTACAGCTGTCTCATTCCTTGTGTCAAGCCACTAATGACCAATAAACAATGCAAGAAGCGTCTTAGGCTGGTTTCACACTGCGGTCAGATCAGGTCAGGTTCGATCAGGTTTTGTGTTTCAAAACCAGGAGCGTCTCCAAAACCTAGAACAGGTGTCAGTCTTTCAATTATAGCTTTTCTCTGCAAGTTCCTCTCCTGGTTCCTCTCCTGGTTTTGGCACACAACCTGATCGAACCTGATCAGTGAAAAACCGCAGTGTGAAACCAGCCTTACCTGGGCCAAGGACAAAAGAATCTGGACTATTGATCACTGGTCCAAGGTGTTGTTTTCAGATGAAAGTAAATTTAGCAGTTTATTTAGAAATCAAGGTCCCAGAGTCTGGAGGAAGAGTACAAGATATGGCCTACTGGTAAATCAAATGTTGGGAAGGAGTTGAGGGTGATAGCAGAAGAAGGACAATAAATTGTAATGCCAGATATCAACTGTCCATGGTGTAGTAGAACAAGCAGCTTTAAGTGCTAAAAACTGTGTTCTACTGAAAATTAGCCATTTCAAGCCTTGGCTCTCCGCTGTTTAAATTTCTATATATCTATAAGATATCAGAATTTTCTATAACATGAGGTAAGCTTTAAATTGACAGCATTTATCATGCATTAGGTGAACTGACACATGTGTACATGGATTGTCAGTCTATATATATCTATGACATTAGTACCAATGAATGATTTATTTCAGTGAAACCAATGGTCAAACACAATGCCTAGGGTTATCAAGTATTGTCATCTAATAATAACATCTAATGTCACAGGAGAAAATAAGTGTTACTACTGCACTCAGTTTCCGTAATTTTTCATTTTGTGTTTTTAATTTTCAGTTTTTTTATAGTGCATATTGAAAATTGAATATCTATAAAGCAGTTATATCATATCGATATTTCTCTTATAATAGTAAATTAGTAAAACATAGGGATCTGCAGCACACAGACTGTAAAGGGCCCGTCACACGCTACGATATCGTTAACAATATCGTTGGTACGTCACGGCTTTTGGAGCGGTGCAGCGACGTCGTTGCGACGTCGTTACAACGTTGTTGCGATGTTGTTACAACGTTGTTGCGACGATGTTACAACGTCGTTGCGTGTGACACCTAGATACGACCGACAAAAGTCGTTGATCGTTTCGTTGTTCATAGATTTATGAACATGTTCAAAAACCTGCCGTCCATTGTCGGTTCAACCTGCAGCATGGGTGTGTGTGACACCTTGATAACGATGTCGTTTACGACTTCGCCTATTCAGAACTGGAGGATGTAGGCAACCAAATGACCGATAGTATCGTTCACTTGTCGTGAAACCATTGCTGCGTTGTTCTCGATATCAGTAAGTGTGACACCTCACTAGCGATCATTGAACTTCGTTCCAGCGATGCAGGTCAAGTCGGATCAGTGGTCGGTTTATCGACACATTGAAGCATGTAACGGGCCCTTTAAAGTGGTGGAAAGTCCATGAAGTTGTACCCCGAAGGCTGCATGCATGCTCACTTATCCAGTCAGGGGAAGCGCAAATGGCATCAAAACAAGGGAAGGGTAAATATAACATTAACAAAACACAGTCCTCGGTCAAGGAAGAACTGAAAAAAAAAATACTTAAAAAATTCCATCTCTAGCCAAAATGCCAACTAATGGATGGGTCATCATCATCAACCAAATAAGATGCCTTTTTTTTTTTAAGGAAAGTCCACTCCACATGGCATTAAAACGGTCTTTCAGGATTCTCATGGCCACATCCAGTGGCATGATTTTAAGATGGTTTTTCACTTTGAATTTTATTCTAAACTGGCTATACTACCCGGCTTCGCCCGGGTTAATAACTGTTGTTAACAAAATAGAATGTGTTAACAAAAATGTATTCTGCACACAAAAACCACAAAACAAATAGATAGAAATGTAATTATTAAAAGGCAAAAACTAAGCTAGAAGCATTTCACAACATATATTTCAACACCACAGATATTCCACACAGATTTAACTAAATTGGCCAAGTAATGTGAAGTAATCTTCTACTCCTTATTCGAGAGCCTTTTGACAAACAACATTCTTAGTTCTTCCTTCAGGTGCAAAGACAAACAGATTTTTGGATGTTCCAACTCTTGAACAGGCCACATAAAGTTGACCATGTCTGCAAGCCTCGCTTCCCTCTCCTCAGAAAGTTCATTGGCTCTTGAGGAAGCAGCTCTTGTTTTCATGTCTGCAAGTCTCGCTTCCCTGTCCTCAGAAAGTTCATTGGCTCTTGAGGAAGCAGCTCTTGTTTTGATGTCTGCAAGCCTCACTTCCCTCTCCTCAGAAAGTTCATTGGCTCTTGAGGAAGCAGCTCTTGTCTTTATGTCTGCAAGCCCCACTTCCCTCTCCTCAGAAAGTTCATTGGCTCTTGAGGAAGCAGCTCTTGTTTTCATGTCTGCAAGTCTCGCTTCCCTCTCCTCAGAAAGTTCATTGGCCCTTGAGGAAGCAGCTCTTGTTTTCATGTCTACAAGCCTCACTTCCCTCTCCTCAAAAAGTTCCTTGGCTCTTGAGGAAGCAGCTCTTGTTTTCATGTCTGCAAGCCTCGCTTCCCTCTCCTCAGAAAGTTCATTGGCCCTTGAGGAAGCAGCTCTTGTTTTCATGTCTGCAAGCCTCACTTCCCTCTCCTCAAAAAGTTCATTGGCTCTTGAGGAAGCAGCTGCTGTTCTCATGTGTGTCAGCCTTGTTTCTCGGTCTTCACATTTTTCATTGGCCCGTAATGCAGCTTTTCTTTTCACATCAGCTGACATTCGGGCAAAGGAATTCCTTTCCTTATGAGGCATTATTGTGGTAAAAATAGTCTGTAGCTGGCAGTTTCTATATAGTCTCACATAGAGGTAATGTGACTGACTCCAACACACCCTAACTGACATCCTATTACCTCACACAAGCTTTGTTATACTGAGAATGTCCTTTGTTGCCTATATTAACCATTCAGAGCTCAGATTAATTAACTGTAGCAAAATAGAAGCTGAGCTGTGATTGGTTGCTCTTGACAGCCTGATAAATCCCCAGGCAACAGGAAGCCCTCCCCCCTGACAGTATATATTAGCTCACATATACACATTATAGACAGGTCATGTGACTGACAGCTGCCGTATTTCCTATATGGTACATTTGTTGTTCTTGTAGTTTGGCTGCTTATTATTCAGATTTTTATTGTTCAAGGATAATACCAGACTTGTGTGTGTTTTAGGGCGATTATGTGGCGTATTTGTGGTGAAATGTGTGCTGAGGGTGGTATATGTGTTCAAGCACGTGGTAGTGTGTGGCGCATCTTTTGTATGTGTTCATATTCCCATGTGTGGTGAGTATCCTATGTCGGGGACCCACCTTAGCAACTGTACAGTATATAATCTTTGTGGCAATCGCTCTCATTCTTTAAGTCCCCCTTTTTCACATCTGGCATCTGTCAATTTGCCTCCAACACTTTTACTTTCACTATTTCCCCATTATGTAGCTAGGGGCAAAATTGTTTGGTGAATTGGAACGCGCAGGGTTAAAATTTCGCCTCACAACATAGCCTATGACGCTCTCGGGGTCCAGACGTGTGACTGTGCCAAATTTTGTGGATATAGCTGCAACGGTGCAGATGCCAATCCCGGACATAGACATATACATACATACACACACACACACACATTCAGCTTTATATATTAGATTTTAATAAAATGGACTTCTAAAAATAATTACTCCATAAGAACGAGTTTACTGCTCAAGAACTACCTTACTGAGACCAATTGTAGGTATTTTTGATGGTTATCTACTATATAATTGCCGTAGGCACTTCCGTGTCGGACCCCGAAAAAGACCGTGGCTTTGTCACTCTGGGACGTCACCACGTGCGAGCAATGGCCGCAAAGCGGCCATTGCGAGTCGCTGGCCGAAAATCGAACCAGAGGCTCGGCCACAAAGTTAGCGATTTACCGCTCATGTAGCGCGAGCAATGGCCGCGAGGCCATTGCGAGTCGCTGGCCAAGTTAGCGATTTACCGCTCATGCAGCGCGAGCAATGGCCGCGAGGCCATTGCGAGTCGCTGCCTGAGCCGCCGCACCTGCCGCAAGTCCCCCTATACTTTCTATGGCCAAGTTAGCGATTTACCGCTCATGTAGCGCGAGCAATGGCAGCGAGGCCATTGCGAGTCGCTGCCTGAGCCGCCGCACCTGCCGCAAGTCCCCCTATACTTTCTATGGGGATTACCGCAACCGCGCCGCAAGTGTAACGGTTATGCGGCAAACGCGGCAGATGCGGTTACACTTGCGGCGCGGTTGCGGTAATCCCCATAGAAAGTATAGGGGGACTTGCGGCAGGTGCGGCAAGTGCGGTTTTGCACTTGCGGCAAGTGTGGCCGCGAAAATCTTTAAAAAAAATTAAAAATATTCTAGACACCCGATGCTATTATTGCTATTAATAATGCTATTAATGCTATTAATTATGTTATTAATGCTAATATTAATGCTATTAATGCTATTACTGCTAATAATAATTCTATAAATGCTACTAATTATGCTATTAATGCTAATATTAATGCTAATAATGCTAATAATAATGCTATCAATTATATTATTAATACTATTAAGGCTAATAATCATGCTATTAATGCTATTAATAATGCTATTAATGCTATTATTAATGCTAATACTGCTAATAATAATGCTATTAATGCTAATAATTATGCTATTAATGGTAATATTAATGCTAATAATGCTAATATAATGCTAATAATGCTATTATTAATGCTATTAAGGCTAATAATCATGCTATTCATGCTATTAATAATGCTATTAATGTTATTAATGCTAATATTAATGCTATTAATTCTATTATTAATGCTATTAATGCCATTAATAATGCTATTAATGCTAATAATAATGCTATTTCTGCTAATAATAATGCTATTAATGCTAATAATTATGCTATTAATGCTAATATTAATGCTAATAATGCTAATAATAATCCTATTAATGCTATTAATAATGCTATTAAGGCTAATAATCATGCTATTTATGCTATTCAAAATGCTATTAATGCTAATAATATTGCTATTAATGCTCTTTATGCTAATACTAATGCTATTAATGCGATTATTTATGCTATTAATTCTATTATTTATGCTATTAATGCTATTAATAATGCTATTAATGTTATTAATATTGTTATTAATGCTATTAATGCTAATATTAGTGCTATTAATGCTATTAAGGCTAATAATCATGCTATTAATGCTATTAATAATGCTATTAATGCTATTTTTAATTCTAATAATGCTATTAATAATGTTATTAATGCTAATAATGCTATTACTCCTCATAATAATGCTATTAATACTAATAATAATACTATTATTAGTACTATTATTGCTATTAATAATGCTATTAATGCTAATAATAATGCTGTTAATGCTAATAATTATGCTATTAATGGTAATAATAATGCTATTAATGCAAATAATATTGCTATTAATGCTATTATTAATGCTATTAATGCTAATACTAATGCTATTAATGCTATTATTTATGCTATTAATGCTATCATTTATGCTATTAATGCTATTATTAATGCTATTAATGCACATACTAATGCTATTAATGCTATTCATAATGCTATTACTCCTATTAATACTGCTTTTAATGCTATTAATACTGCTATTAATGCTATTAATACTGTTATTAATGCTCATAATACTGCTAATAATGCTATTAATACTGCTATTACTGCTAATAATAATGCTATTGCTAATATTATTGCTATTGATGATGCGATTATTATTTAAAAATCTTTAAAAAAAACAATAAACATATTCTAGACACCCGATGCATTTGTATAAGGCTAACAGCTATAACTACTATAATCAAATTAATGCACGTTCTAGAATCCCGATGCATTTGCATCGGGCTCACAGCTAGTTTAAATATATAATCTAATAAAAGTTAAGTTGCATCCCTTTTTTGGGAGTTTTCTAATACCAAGGATTCATGAATAGTTTTTTTCAGTGATCTTCTTCCATACAATATGGTGCCATATTTTTTAATTAAATGACGGCTGTGATAGATGAGATGCCTTGAGACATCCAATGGAATATTAATTTTTGCGATTCTTTAATATCTCAAAGCAATCATGGCAGTATATTTCAGGTATAAAAACAAAGCAAGGAAGGAAAAATCTGTACGTAAAAGGAGGACTGGTCGTAGTTGCAACTTCTATTGTTATGCCACACTGTATGCGGAGTGTTCTGCGTTCAACTTTCTCATAGTCTTCAATCACAAGTAGATTTAATTGAATTAAACATGAGCTAAGGCTTGCATCTACTTGAGTATACTTCTTGAGACAAGTGTCAAAGAACTGACTTAAGCAAAACCCCTAGAGAGTTTTCAGAGCTTTCTCATACCTGTAGCTTGTTTAAAATATCCGAGCAAAAAAAATGCCTGACATTTTAAGAGCCATTTTTCTGTTTTAATAAAAAGATTCCGAGACAACGGTGACCTTTTTACCAAGGATTTGTAAATGCCAAAAACTGTTTGCATGAAATCTCTAGCCATCTTTTTTCCATTCTCCAGAAAATGAAATCTTTATGTTTGAAAAGGCATCATGGTTGAGTTGATGTCTACGAATGCCTTAACCCTTCTGTGACTATTAGATATGATTCTTATTACCGTCAAGTACATTGAATAACAGTAAAAGTAACAGTGTGAGTGTATATCTAATAAACATTTCACCTTGTACAGTATATTTTCATATATAAGGTGTATCACATTCATCTTTAACCCTAAGCCAACATATGACATACTGATATGTTGACTCCCTGACTTTGATGTGGGCTCAGAAACTGAGGCCGCATCTTTGCAGACAAGTGTTGGCTGTACTTTTTAGATATCATCTGCCTCTAACACCCATGAGTGGAGTGGAGCTTCGCCTGAAGATGTTAACCTGTTAAATGCCATCATCAATACATGACAGCGACATTTACAGCACTAGTCCTATAGAATAAGGTACAGTGTTGTAACTGACCATATCTGCACCAATAGACTGCTATGGCAGGCAGTGATATGGATTTCATAGGAGACCATGATTTTTACTATACATAGCATAGTATAATTGCATATAGCACATCACCAGAGGAGGATGGGAAAGATCCACTGAACCAAGAAAGGCCATGGATTATGCCTCCCAGGCAGGCATCAATCATTAATCCTGGAATGAAACCACAGTAATTGAATATATGTATATATATATATATACATATATATATATATATATATAGATAGATAGATAGATAAATAAATAACAAAATGGATGGATGCACACCAAAAGTAAAAGTGCAAATATGTGGACTTTTATTTACCCAGATCCATTGGCAAAACTTGAAGCTCATGGGTCCTGATGCAAAAGCTTCAACGAGGCTCCCAATTACTACAAATCCTTGAAAGCATTAGTCTTTTCGATAGGCCAAGGGGACTTTTGGGGCCCCCTAGGCTCCAGGGTCTGGGAGCAATTGCAACCCCTGCACCTATTGTAATTACACCCCTGCCCATAACTACAACATCCCAAGAGTTCGGTTACATGCTAGCCTTTTTCAAGGCAAGGACTTACAATATGGTGTCACTATCAAGCAGGGATTTGAGATATGCACCCAGAACTGCTTGTGGTTTGGGGTGCACAGGGGACCTGACAGTTTTCCTTTAACAATAAAAAATAAGTTCATCGAATGCAACAAGGCAAAAAATTTTTAAAACTGAATATGAGGTTCTTAGTTTAACATTCTGAAGCCCACTGCCATGTCACGATGAACCTCTCAGTGAGTCCCTAACTTGAAATAGCTTTAAATGTGCAGCGTCAAACGCCAACTACCACCGCAGCGACAGTATACAAGCAGGGCGAGTAATTATTCAATTCTGCAACATTTGGCTGGACACCAGCTCTCTTTTATAACATTAGGAAGATTACTGCGATACTCAAATAGTTGCGCTCTCGTAATGTGTGCAAAATTAATCATTATTAGTGACATTTGATAAATATGGATTGGTAAAGGTAAAGTAATTATACAAAAGATTTGGCTCAAATGACACCATTTTTAATAAAAGGGGGCCATATTATGACCAGATATTAGCATGTTTTACAACACAATTGCTGATTTTGTATTATTTCTTTGTAGCTATATAGTGGGTCCCCTGCAAAATTTGGTCTCTTAGCTCCAAGGTACTGCCGTCCTGCCTGGAACGAACAAGAAAAACACAGCATAAATATCAGCTCACTAATATAGGAAATATGCCATAATGGGTGCAGTCTGGTTCATGGGTAATAACTAGAAGTACAAATAAAGATGTAGTTCCAGCAGCCGCAAATAGAATGAGATTAACACATCACTTTTAATTGAAATATTACATCTTTTTTATTAAAAAAGTTATAACATTATGTGAAATTGAAATAGAAAAAAAGAGACAGACCTCGGGTGTACATATTTCAAGCAAGCAGCTCCTAGTCATGGCAAGGTGTATCCCAAATCAAGTTAGATTTATAAAAAGGAAAAACAGGAAGACGTCTAACGGGTATGGAGAAGAAATACCATAATGGACATGAAATGTTAACCCTCAAAAGTATCCACAAAAATGGTGAGTAACACTATAGGTAAATCACATAGATAAACACAAAATTAGTCATGACAATCATTAAGATACATGCAATCAAATAAAGTAATGTATATCAAAAGAAATGAATGGTAATTAAACTGATATTGATAATGAAATAATTATTATTATAACATATAAACATGAACATATGTAAATACAGGGATGGGACAGATGGTAATATTAATTGTGGTCAATACACAATAGAGGAAAAAACGGTCTGCATGCTGATGCAGGTAATGAGTTAAGATTAGGGATGAGCGAGTCTACTCGCTAGGACTCGTTACTCGGCGATTCTTAAGGGACTCGCTGGACTCGGGAATCGGCGAGTCTTTTAGCGAACACTCGCCGATTCCCGAGTCCAGCGAGTTTGCGACAGGAGGAGGTAAGGTCAGCTTTGACAGCAACCCCCCCCCCCGGTTCTCAAGGCTGCCCGGACCTGACAGCACCCCCCCCCCCCCCCGGTTCTCAAGGCCGCCCGGACCTGACAGCACCCCCCACCCCCCCCCACCCCCCCGGTTCTCAAGGCTGCCCGCACCTGACAGCAACCCCCGGCTCTCAAGGCTGCCACCCAGGGGAAGAGGCTCCAGCCAGCCCCTGAGTCCAATGCAAGTGAATGGCAATCTGCGAGTCCGAATCCTAGCGAGTCTGCGATTCCGAGTCCTGTATTCTCTATTAGGGACTCGCGAATCCCTATTCCCTATTCATTAACATTGGACTCGCTAGACTCGCCACGAGTACCGAGTCCTGGGCTCGGACTCGTGCGAGTCTAGCGATTCCGAGTAATTTAGGACTCGCTCATCCCTAGTTAAGATTTTACCCATAAAATATTATTAATGCCATAATCAGGTAATCGTCGATGGTTGCATTCCTCATGAAGGTGCGAGGACACATTCTGAAATGTGTTGAATAAAAGCACCATTATCCTGTGATCTAGTGAGGTCTTTTTTCCACATACGGCTTGCGTAGATCGAAGAGCACCGTCCATTTGGATTTATATCAACTGCCACAGAGATAACATGGGAGTGTGCATCCAGCGGCAGCTGTATTATATGCAGGGCTGCATCACCAATGAGGCACTATGAGCACTCTGCTCAGGCGGCGATAAACTTATGAAGACAGGGGGCGGCAGCGCAGCGCTGCCCCCTGCAGGCAGATAATATGGTGCCGTGCTCCTGCAGCCCTGTTTGTTGTGAGTCCAGGCCCGGACTGACAACTGGAAGCAGCGGCGGCCGTGCAGCCAAGTTATAAACACGTCAGGAGAGAGCAGCAGGGGCCATGACTGCTCTCCTCTGACAGCTGTGTCTGTGTCTGTGAGGGCCCGAGGAGACTGACAGGAGATGGGGTGGGAGGAGAGGTGAGGGGGTGGGCCCCAATTGCCTCCAGGCCATGCCCCCTCATCTCCTCTGTGGGCCTCGGATTGTTCCACAGCACGGGAGCCAGCAAGCTGAGCAAGATGAGCTGCTGCAGCTGCAGTTGGTGAGGTGTGTGTGGCTATCTGGCTGTGGCTGACTATGTGGCTTTGTGTCTGTGGCTGACTGTGTGGCTATGTGGTTGTGTGGCTGTGGCTGGCTGTGTGTGGCTGACTATGTGTGTGTGTGGCTGGGGCTGTGTGGCTGTGTGTGTCTGTGGCTGACTGTGTTGCTTTGTGGCTGAGTGTGTGGCTGGGGCTGGCTGGGGCTGACTTTGTTCTGTGTGTGGCTGTGTGTGTCTGTGGCTGACGTTGTGGCTTTGCGTCTGTGGCTGACAGTGTGACTATGTGGCTGTGTGGTTGTGGCTGGCTGTGTGTGGCTGACTGTGTGTGTGTGGCTGGGGCTGTGTGGCTGTGTGTGTCTGTGGCTGACTGTGTGGCTATGTGGCTGACTGTGTATCTGTGTGGCTGTGGCTGTGGGGCTGTGTGTGTCTGTGGCTGATAGTGTGGCTATGTGGCGGTGTGGCTGGCTGTGTGTGGCTGACTGTGTCTGCGTGTGGCTGTGTGTGGCTAGGGCTGACTGTGTGGCTGGCTGTGTGTGGCTAACTGTGTGTCTGTATGGCTATGTGTCTGTGTGTGGCTATGTAGCTGTGTGTGGCTGACTGTGTGGCTGGGGCTGTGTGGCTGACTGTGTGTCTGTGTGGCTGGGGCTGTGTGGCTGTGGCTGGCTGACTGTGTGTCTGTGTGTGGCTGGGGCTGTGCGGCTATCTGGCTGTGTGTGGCTGACTATGTGTCTGTGTGTGGCTGTGGCTTTGTGTCTGTGGCTGTGGCTGCCTGTGTGTGGCTGACTATGTGTCTACATGTGGCTGGGGCTGTGTGGCTGTGTGTGTCTGTGGCTGACTATGTGGTGCTGTGGCTGACTGTGTGTGGCTGACTATGTGTCTGTGTGTGGCTGGAGCTGTGTGGCTGTGGCTGGGGATGACTGTGTGGCTGGCAGTGTGTGTGGCTATGTGGCTGTGGCTGGCTGTGTGTGCTGACTATGTGTGTGTTCCTGGAGCGCTGTGGCTGGGGCTGTGTGTGGCTGGGGCTGACTGTGTGGCTGGCTGTGTGTGGCTGACTGAGTGTCTGTGTGGCTATGTGTCTGTGTGTGGCTAACTGTGTGGCTGTGTGGCTTGCTGTGTGTGGCTTGCTGTGTGTGGCTGGCTGTGTGTGTTGCTGACTGTGTGTCTGTGTTGCTATGTGTCTGTGTGTGGCTATGTAGCTGTGTATGGCTGACTGTGTGGCTGGGGCTTGTGTGGCTGTGGCTGGCTGACTGTGTGTCTGTGTGTGGCTGGGGCTGTGTGGCTATCTGGCTGTGGCTGGCTGTATGTGGCTGACTATGTGTCTGTGTGTGGCTTTGTGGCTGGCTGTGTGTGGCTGATTATGTGTCTGTGCGTGGCTTTGTGGCTGGCTGTGTGTGGCTGACTATGTGTCTATGTGTGGCTGGGGCTGTGTGGCTGTGTGTGTCTGTGGCTGACTATGTGGCGCTGTGGCTGACTGTGTGTGGCTGACTATGTGTCTGTGTGTGGCTGGAGCTGTGCGGTTGGGGCTGGGGCTGTGTGTGGCTGGGGATGACTGTGTGGCTGGCAGTGTGTGGCTGGGTGTGTGGCTATGTGGCTGTGTCTGGCTGTGTGTGGCTGACTATGTGTCGGTGTGTTCCTGGAGCGCTGTGGCTGGGGCTGTGTGTGGCTGGGGCTGACTGTGTGGCTGGCTGTGTGTGGCTGACTGTGTCTGTGTGGCTATGTGTCTGTGTGTGGCTTTGGCTGGCTGTGTGGCTATGTAGCTGTATGTGGCTGGGGATGTGTGGCTATGTGGCTGGGGCTGTGTGGCTGTGGCTGGCTGACTGTGTGTCTGTATGGCTATATGTCTATGTGTGGCTGTGGCTGGCTGTTTGTGGCCAACTGTGTGTATGGCTGGCTGTGTGGCTGTGTGTGTGTGGCTGGCTGTGTGTGTGTCGCTGTGTGGTTGGCTGTTTGGGGTTGTGCTTGTGTGTGGCTGGTTGTCTCTACACAGCACAATACTGTATATACAGGTCCACAGTACATTCTGTGTTAGTGTGACTATATGGATTACTTTGGAGGTACATTATACTATATGGCAATATGGAGAACTATGGGATTGTATTATACTATATGGAGGACTATAGGGGTGTAATATACTATATGGAGGACTGGGGGAGCATTATACTATATAGAGGACTGTGGGGGTGCATTATACTATATGAAGGACTGTGGGGGTGCATTATACTATATGGAGGAATGTGGGGATGCAATTTGCTATTTGAAGGACTATGAGGTGCAATATACTATATGTAGTACTGTGTTGGTGCATTATTCTATATGGAGGACTATGGGGTGCATAATAGATGAATTTGGGGGTGCAATATACTATGTGGAATACTATGGGGGATGCATTATATTATATGGAGTCAATTATACTACATGGAAGCCATTATAATATTTGGAGGGCTCTGTGGGAGGCATGATAATACTTTGAGGGCTACAAGGGAGCCTTTATACTTTATGCAGGGCTATTTGAGGGCTGTGTTGTGGGCCATTATACTGTACATAGTTCCATTATACTACATGGAGGGCTGGGCGGGGATCATAGTTTGGGATCATACTGTACTGGGGGTAGTTGAAGGAGGTACAGTAGGGTCATCATACTGTGCGTGTGGATGAATGCACTGTGGGGGATCATACAATGTTTGTGGGGCACTTTTGTTGGTATCACACTTTATAGGGGCAATGGAAGGGGAATCTAGGGGCTTCAGTAGGAGGAAAATTACTTTGTAAAGGCTGAAATGTTGTGAGAGATGTACCTATGTGACCCAAACAAATATTCTTTTTTTTGGGGGGTACCCAATTAGAACATCTGCTCTGGGGCTCCATGATTTCTATAATGCAGGAGCATTGCCCCTCTACTGCAGGACTGACTGGCCATAACCACACACCATGTCCAGTGCCGCCCCTCGGTACATACAGGCATCCAGCCATGTTTCTCCTGAGCAGTGGTTGGTCGGTGGTGCTCTGTCTCCCTTCCCGCTCCCATATCCTTTGCTAAACCCAATAGGAAGGACTCCGTTATTAATTCCAGACAGCCCCATTAGCAGCACTAGTGTGGTCTAAGCAATGCGGGAGGAGTCATGGTCTATCGGAGGAGAAGCTCCATTTCTCCAGCTTAGTGCAGTGGCGCTTGTTGATGTTCAGACTGCAGGTCGTTACCTATGGTGTGTGGACGGTGCAGCATGGTGACATGTCTGACTAGTCAGTGCCAGGCAGTGGTCCAGAGTTATGTAGGTGTGTGCCAGAGGATGGCAATCAGTGCTGCCTCCTGTGCTATAAGGATGCAGAACTGTGTCTGCCTACAGAACCACAGCTCTGCCAGTCGTCATTATGTGTCTATATGCGTGTACCAAGCCGCCATTGCCATTTATGATCCTTGTTCTGGATTCTTCTGTGTGGTTCTTGTATATGCATGTGATGGCACTGATATACTTGTGTGGACATCTTTTTTCCTGTTTCTGTAAACTAAAATGTCACTATTTTGCTCATTTTTACATGATAAATCTAAATCTGTATGAACCAGATTTATTTTTACCGATTAAAAAAAATTACTGGGGGGGGGCGCCGTTTTGCAGTTCACCTCAGGCAGCAGAGAGGCTAGGTTCACCCCTGATTATTTGCATATACTGGTTGTGGGTCACACAACCAAACCAGGTGAGCAGTAACTTTAGCAATTTCTGCATTGTTTTTTAAAAAAAATGGATAAGACCCTATTGCACTTTTGTTTCCTCAATTTCAGCAATAATCAGGTAATCAGGCAAACATACACCGCACCAGATTCAATGGACAACCTAGTGCACTGGACCAGACAGGTGATCTGGCATATACATAGCACACTAAATCTGACTTTCAAAATGGCAGCTTTCATTGTCAAGGGGTGACATTGTCATTGTCAAGGGGTTAATTGTTATACATGTGCATCATTGATTTCTTTTACATAGCAGCTAATACAAATAAGTAGTAGCTAATATAAATACATGAGATCAGTTTTGAAATTCAGACTTTTAGAAGCTCTAGTGTCTAGATGTAAAATCCAGTATACTTCACGTATTTGGATGGATTTAACCAAATCTTCACCCCTCAAGGAAAGGTTGACCTTTTTATGCCAGAAAAGACTAATGATATTACATGCCTTGATGGTTTTCGATAGAGTGAAACCGCACTTGCCGCAAGCCCCATAGACAATGCATGGGGCTTGCCGCAAGTGTGCTGCAAGTGCTAAGGGCCCTTTCACATCAGCGTTTTTTTTCAAATCGCGGCAGATGCGGTGAAAAAAACGCATCTGCCGCGCTTACCGCATACCGGCTGAACTTGCGGCACGGTTGCGGTAAACGCCATACAAGGTATAGGCTGACTTGCGGAGGTGCGGCAAGTGCGGTTTTGCACTTGCGGCAGGTGCGGCGGCGAAAAAAAACCGCACCGCTTCGCGCCGCAACTGCCAACAAACCGCACTTGCCGCACCTGCCGCAAGCCCGCCTATACTTTCTACGGGGCTTGCCGCAAGTGCAGCGGTATGCGGTAATCGCGGCAGATGCGTTTTTTTCACCGCATCTGCCGCGATTTGAAAAAAACGCTGATGTGAAAGCACCCTAACATTAGGCGGCACTTGTGGCAGATGCGTTTTTTTGTCCGGATCCGCCGGATCTGGGCAAAAACGCCAATGTGAAAGCACTCAAACACAGACCTTGACAATGACTACGCTCCACACCATGATACAGGTGTGTAACTATGGCTACACTTATTCTTTGATGAAAAAGTGACAGACACACACATGACCAGCTTTGAGCAATTATCGTCACAGTAACTGATCGTGAAGGATCTCTCCTAAAGGTTGGCAGTTGAAAGATAACCTTTGATCATCAGGATGTCCTTCTAGAAAAAAAAAAGAAGCTTTTCCAATGCACTAATGAATAATGTAACTATAGCCTGGCACACAAGGGTTATTCACACTCTTTAATGGGTTGTCCCAGATCAATCAGTTAAATTGGGATTCACTTCAATACCAGTCATAGGCCAAAAACATGATGGCAGCGATTTCCATACCCTCTTTAAAAGCTTAAGATAGATTTCTGGCTAGAAAGTTAACAACAATGATGTAGATAAAAGTTATACAGAATGATAAGAAAGTTTGAAACATTTCACAGATCATTTAATTAATCCCACTCATAAAACAGATTAAAAAAGCATTACTCTGCACACAACAATTTTATTGCATCAGCACAAATGGTAAAGTCATGGTTCAGCACAGACAAAACTCAAACAGAGATGAAGTTAATGGAAAAGCAGTGAATCTGAAGTCAACGTGTGAAACACAAAACATTCAGATAAATCATAATAATTAAATATTATCATTTTTTCTTCACATATTATTTCATGACTGTCGTTTAGTACTCTGGTTCAGTAGCATAGATGCATGTATAAAGCGAAGCTACAACACGAAGGTTAACTGCAAATTGTTAAAATACCCTGAGTAACTATTGTAAGGTTTGCTCATAGGAAAATAATGCTTGGAGAAAAATTCTGGGTCAATTTTCAGTGTTAATAAAATGAAGTAACTCGGAGGAGATAATATAAATGAGACATTAATATGGTAGTGATGAACGAGTAGTTAGGTATTCTGGTCCGGATAGCTCTAATGACACGCCCCTCCAGGGCCTTAGGAAACTCGAAACCAGGTTTTCTTGAAGCTTCATCATGGAGATCACAGGGACGGAGACCTGGCTCTGTGACCCTGGCGGTGTCATTAAATGTTTGGTGTGGGATAGCGATCTGGTGTGGAGGGTTCATTTTGGGCAGGAATAACTGGACCTGGGGATACTTGTTAATTTATATGTGACGCCACCCACAGATTGCGGCTATTTTTGGGCCGCCGCTGCTCGACAGTCTTCCTAGGGGCCGATGGTTGGAAGGCAGCAATGTTCTTAAGCCCTCTATGGGTAGGCCTGACCCCTAGGGTGGCCAAAGGTATCTGAATGAGTTGGTAGTTGTGTTTCTGGTGCTTTAGATGCAGTTAAGAAAGTTCACAGACACAGCGGGTTGCAGTCTTCAGGTCTTTTACTCACAGTCTTTGTGTAACAGCCCACTGAGCACTGGGATCTCAGAGGCAGGGATCCAGCTACTCACTGGTAATAGGATGGCATGTAACTGGCACCCCTTCTCTTTCTTTACTGGTTTTCTCGCACAGCGCTTGCCTTGCCCGTCCTGCCTTGCGCCTCGCCACACAGAGCTCAGCCAGTGACTGTAGGCTTTTTCTAGGGGTTTAGTTGCAGTGTCTCCACATAGCCCTATGGTTGCCACCTTTTCAGCAGATGTGAGCGGTTGTTGACTGTGTAACTTTGGAAGTCCAGCTCCGGTTGCTAGCTGAGCCTGGTCTTCTCCACTAGTCTTTCGGGTTCCCAGTGTCCCTTGCAGCCTAGGCTCTCCACTTGCCTGCTCTTGACAATGGATTTAATCCTAAGGTGGATTGCTCACTTCCCGTGCCTCTGGGACCCCCTCTTCCTCCCGGAGCCACTTGGGTGATGTTCTGCTCTAGGGTTCGGCCTTAAGACGAGCTCCTCATTTGCTCCATTCCTCTGGACTCTTCTCAGGCGTATATTCTCTAGCTGCCCTCCAACTCGACCTTGGTGTACAATGGACTCTCCTCAGCTATTCTACCACCTCTCCTCAGCTGGTCACCCTCTCTGTTAACTGTCTTTCTACCACTGTCATCTTCTACTTTCTGGATGTTTCTTTCTCTTTTTATACCCTTTGTCAGTGTCCCATGTCCACTACATGTGTTTTTTCTGACCTCACTCCTCCCAAAGTGCTCCCTCTAACTACTTTCTTCACCACCCAACCCCACTTCAATCGTTCTTAGTGTGATCTGGGTGTCCCGGTATTGGTCTGTGTCCCACTTACCTTAGGATGGGATACTACACCCTAACATGGGTGCAGTACCTCTGTGGTGACTGGTCCCAGGGGAGCCACACTAACAGAATACTTTGAATAAGTAACAAGTAATGAATTGAATGCAAATGAAAGCAAAGTAAAAAGAAGTTTCCAGGAGGACAGACAGGGTCAGATGAACTAAAACAAGTAGACTTTATTTCTCCAAGTTGAAACATCATTCAGTAGACAGTAGAATAGCCCCAGCAATAGGAAAAATCCCACACATGTCGATTTTATGAAGTCTTAGTCCATGAATAAGACTTCCTAAAGTCAAAATGGAGGGATTCTTTCTATTGCTGGGGCTACTCTACTGTCTGCTGGATGATGTTTTAACATGGAGAAATAAAGTCTACTTGCTTTAGTTCATCTGACCCTGTCTGTCGTCGCTGGAAACTTCTTCTTACTTTGAATTGCTACATGCCAGAACCGGGGCAGCTCCATAACAGCAGTGTATGAACCGTGCATGCCTAGAACATAGAGGGGTGAGCTAGACTTTTTCTTTTATAAATGCAAATCAATGGGAAACTCACTCGAATCCGAATACTGAAACAGTTCAAAGTATTCCGTCAGAGCTATCCGAACCCAAATATCTTACTACTCGCTCATAACTAGACATTAATCATTCTAATCTGGTCCCCCGAATGATAGATTAAAGGTCCTCTGTACATTGTAGGTCCTTGCATAGGTTTTTCAGTGTAAACAAGATGGCACAGACAACACAGGTGATAAATAACTGATCGGTGGTGGTCCCACAGCTGGGACATGCACAGATTGGTGGAACAGGAATTTTTTTTTATCCCTAAAAGGAAACCCCTTCCTCCATTATAAAATAGATGACCCATGACCCCGCTGCCACTGCTACAGGACAGTGTGACAGAGCGAGGCTAAGTGCCAGATTTAGCACATTCCATAGATGTGCCATTTCTGGGATGGCTGAGGGTTTATATTTTTAGCCTCAAAGGGGGCCAATATTCTTGGTCCCTTCCCAGGCTATTAATACTAGCCCCCAGGTGTCTGCTTAGCCTTTTCTAGCTGTTAAAATAGGGGGGACCCCATGCCATTTTTTTTATCAGGGGGTCCCACATTTTAATAGCCAGTAAAGGCTAAATATTAATCTTGTAACCTGCAAACGTGAGATAAATGCGCATAGGGTCTTATCCTTTTTTTTTTAAGAGTTATATCGGTGTAAATTAAGAACTGCTCACCTGATTCAGTTGTGTCACCCACAACCAGTATAATCGCCTGTAAGATGGCTTATAAGATGGCTGCTGCAGGGCCGCACCTTCACGATAAACGTGGAAACAGGAATGCTGTAATAGGAACAAATGCCGAAATGCCCGCGCTGCCAAACAGGAATCACCAGGAAACGAAGAGTTAACTGGGCAGATCTTTTTCTTTATTTCATCCTACGCGTTTCAGAGCCTCTATCCGAGCTCCTTCCTCAGGGATGTTCCCTGAGGAAGGAGCTCGGATAGAGGCTCTGAAACGCGTAGGATGAAATAAAGAAAAAAATCTGCCCAGTTAACTCTTCGTTTCCTGGTGATTCCTGTTTGGCAGCGCGGGCATTTCGGCATTTGTTCCTATTACAGCAAATATTAATCCTGGGCTGATATTAATAGCCTGGGAAACTCCATGGGTATTACCCCTTTCGAGGCTTCTAACATCGGTCCCAGCTGTCTGCTTAGCCTTTGCTAGACTTGAAATTTATGGGGGACTCCACGCCATTTTTATTTTTCAATCCTGAAAAGGACTGTTTTTATAGATGGATATGTGTAACAGGCTACAGAGGCAGCAGACGTGACTGTAATGGAGCCTCCTGTGCTATACGCACCGCAGTGTGCTATATACCCTGCCTGCCTATATACACTGCCTGTATACAGCTGGATTATTCCTGAAAAGGACTATTTGTTTGAATGGATTGTGTTGTGTACACTACCTAGTACCTTCAATACCCAAGACACACACTAAATCTGTCCCTAGCTCAGCAGCACCTCTCCCTACACTAGCTGACTGTGGATCACAGTGACGAGCACAGTGCTGTCAAGTCTGATATAGACCTGATGACGCTGTGCGGCCAGCCAATCACTATAATGCCAAAACCAACATGGATGTGGCATTACAGTGTGTGGAGCCAATCCCTGCATGTGGGTTGGCTCTGTAAAGAGCGCCAACAAGCAGGGAGGGGAGCGAGCATGTGCCCAAGCATCTCACCGGTACTCGGCAAACGCCGACATCTCGAGTACTGAGATGCTCAGGCGAACACCTAGTACCGGCGAGCATGCTCGCCCATCCCTAGTAAAGATATTTGGTACAATATATATCAGGGTTTCATAGTGTTTTTCAACAGATTTTAGAATCTTATCCTTTACAATATATGTTATATTCAGTGTGCACCTGATTGTGCATTCTTCCCCAATTAGCTATATGTGTTTATAATTCTCTATTTTCAGGTCACTCTCCACTAACACATAGAAGGTTATTTTTTTAACCCAGAGAAAGGCATTGACTTAGATTGGAACTCAGTAAAGAGATATGCCTTGACGTTTGGCTACTGGGCTCAAATAAAACTAGCTTTTTTATATACTAAGTATCTCAATTGTTTCAAATTTTTTCATGTTTTTCCTTAACAGTAAGGTATGTACATATTCCTATATTCCTATATTGGTTTGCATTCCTATTTCAAAGTGTGAATGATTCAGTGTTGTAATACACAGCACTACCCAGTCCACAAGAGATTAAAGTGGTATAGTGACAGATTTGAAATGTGAGTTTGGGTGGCGCGGTGCCTTAGTAGGTAGCTCTGCAGCTTTTCAGCACATGGGTCCTGGATTGAAATCCCACCAAGGACATCATCTGCAATGAGTTTGTTTGTTCTCCCTGTGTTTGCTTGGGTTTTCTCCAGGTTCTCTGGTTTCACCCACACTCCATAGGGAATTTTGGTTGTGAGTCCCAACAGGAACAGTAATGATAATCTCAGTAAAGCGCTGCACAATATGATAGTGCTGTACAAGCAATACATAATAATAGTGAGCTATGGTTTAATTCTTATGGTTTCATATTGTCTATAATTAGGTACATTTCAAGAAATACCAATAAGGTTTTCCACTATTTGTTTGTCCTAACACTTTCCCAAAACACTTCTACCTACCTTACTCCTGCAATCTGATCTCTAAAGGTGGTGTCTCACGTGGCGATTCTGGCCTGCGATGTCGGAAGCGATGTGCAGGTGCACGCTCGCTTCCGACATCGCAGGCCAGCTGTCACACGGCACGACGTTGCCGGTGACGCGGCGGCGATGCGGGCGGAGCCGTCGCTCACTGGACTGGGCTCAGCCCAGCGAGCGATCCTCAGCAACGCTGCGATATAGGCTGGATCGCGCCGCCAACAGTGTCAGACAGCGCGATCCAGCCTAATCGCTGGTCACAGGTTGACAGGTTTATGAACATGTTCATAAACCTGTCAACCTGCGACCAGCGATAATTTGCAGTTGCGTCGCGCTGTCACACAGCGCGACGCACTTTTGATATCGCCCTCGACATCGCTGTTATGTCACTTTTCGGCGATGTCGCGGGCGACATCGCCACGTGTGACAGTACCTCTAGAGGTCCTTAAAGACCTTTATTGTTGTTCTTGCTTTGATTCTTCCTGGCCGAAGACCAGATTCAGACAAAATTGAGCAGGGAACATCACTGGGAATGTGGGGCTGCCTCTCTGTGAGTGACCTCAGTCTGGGCACGCATGCCGAGACCAAACTTCACTCACTTCTCGGCTCCAACCAGTGACGTGCCCTGCTCAGTTTGTTCGATTTTGAACTATAAAGGTACCGTGTTTCCCCGAAAGTAAGCCCCCCCCGATTGTAAGGCTGCCTAGGGGTAAAGGGGGGGCCTGCTAATGTAAGGCCTCCCCCGAATATAAGGCCTTACAACCGGGGGGGGGGCTAATGTAAGGCCCCCCTGCTGCTGCTTACATCTTACCCTCCAGCGTCTTCTTGCAGCAGCCAGCGCGTCGGTCCTCCGGTCCCGTCTTCAGCGGACTCCCGGATCATGTGACCGGCCGGTCGCACTAGCGATGACGTCATGCGCTGCTACGGGTCACATGATCCGGGAAACAGCTGAAGATGGGAACGGAGGACCAACGCGCTGGCTGCTGCAAGAAGACGCTGGAGGGTAAGATGTAAGCAGCAGCAGGGGGGCCTCAGAGCTGGGGGGGCAGTGTGCCAGCAGGAGGGGGGCTGTATCCACACTGTTGGGGCCTGTATACCCTGTATACCACATTGCTGGGCTGTATACCACACTGCTGAGCTGTATACCACACTGCTGAGCTGTATACCACACTGCTGGGCTGTATACCACACTGCTGGGCTGTATACCACACTGCTGAGCTGTATACCACACTGCTGGGGCTGTATCCACACTGTTGGGGCCTGTATACCTTGTGTACCACACTGCTGGGCTGTGTACCACACTGCTGGGGGCTGTATACCTGTGCTGGGGGCTGTATACCGGGGTGGCGGTCTGCTGTATTTCCCACCCTCGGCTTATACATGAGTATATACGGTGTGTGTGTGTGTGTGTATGTGAGTAGGCTGGGGCTGCCAATATAAGACCCCCCCCCGAAAGTAAGACAGGGGGCCACTTTTGGTCCCCAAAAAAATTTAAGACAGGGTCTTACTTTCGGGGAAACACGGTATCTATGAGCCTCAGACAGATCAACTTACAGGAGGAAGGTAGTTAGAAGTATATTAGGAACAGTTAGGACAAAAAAAGGGGTAGCATTAGTAGTGGAAAATCTCTTAAGATATTCATTTACAATATTATTCTGTAAAAAAGGCAAATTTAGGGAAATATAATTGTTATTTATATTTAGTAAATTACTTGCAGCAGCTCAAAGTATACTCATCAACCTTTAAGCTGCAACACCGATGAGGAAAGGTCGTGGAATTATGAAAATCACAGGATGGATAGACATGCTAATTATACGCAAATGAGTAGAAAATGCAAATACATTTTCAAAACATTTTTATTTATTTAACATCAAATATGAGTTCCACTCACTAAAATACATGTACTTACGGTACATGTGTTGGCATGCTTTAATTGGTTGTCTGAGAAATGTTCTGTCATGCTGAATGCACTTACACAAATAAATCATCAAGAATAGCGACATCCCAGATATATGTATAGGGATATATTCCCAGAGATGCTGCAGGCCATGGTAGGACAGGTTGGGCTATGCAGGCTACTCACAGTAGCATAAACAACATCTGGTATGGTGTTGTCTTAATAAAAAACGTCTCTCATTAAGTATTCTTCATGGCATGTGGCATGTGGTCTTCAGGACCATCGCTACTTGGAGGCAAAAGCAAGGCAGATTGCTGAAGAAGATAGGCCCCCTGTGAGGGTTTTAAATTGTGGGTTGTAATAAATCCCTAGGCAGGATAACAAGGCAACAACTTTTATTTGCATCTGTACATGGTATTACAGCAACTTCGGGTATATGGCCACAAGGCAATGCCCCCAGTCAACAAAATCAGAAACCAGCCGGCAACAATAGTCTTAAATTCCTTCAGACGACATACATCATGACCGTAGCCCATGTACGCTGCTCCACAATAGTCCATAGGATAACTCCTTAAAGCATAACCGCCGTTTAAATTTTTATTTAATAATAATGTAGAGCAAGTGATTTTAATAATAATAATTTTATTGATATAACGCCAACATATTACGCAGCACTTTACAATTCAGAGGGGACATGTACAGACAAAATGAGACAATACAGAGAAACAAAAATTCAAAAACCATGAGTGGTGAGGATCCTGCTCACAAGCTACAATCTAGAGGAAATAGGGGAGGCGTAAAAGGTAACATGAACAAATGATTCATATATGGTCCAGCCATGAATATAATAATTAGGGGAGGACGCTGACATTGCCTTCAGCGATGTGGGAGGTGACTCCCATGGCCCTGATCGCTGAGGAGATCTGCCTGTTTGACAGCTCCCCAGCGATCGGGTAATGACGCTCCAGCGATCCCGGCAGGTCGTTATCGCTGTCGGGATCACTGGAGCGGTCGTTATGTGTGACTGGGCCTTAACAATGATGCACATACGTAGTTAACCTTGGGATCACCATTAGTAATATACTATATACATACATGGTCAGTTTGGGGATCACCATTAGTAATATACTATATGCAAAGATAAAACTATAATAGTGAATATAATTGATATAGTGTCTTATAATTCCAGTGACATATTGTAGAGATCACACAAAGCGGTATAACCAAATAACTGAGAGCTTCAAATATTACGAATCTGAAGGTAAAATACCAGATCAGTATTTTTAAAACAATTTATAAATAATTATAAGATTTTATTATACCAAATTATTTTAATGATTTTAGAATCTACATAGAAAATTGACGTGAAAATCAAAACCGGTGCATACTAAAAGCGATTTACGCTGGTAAGAATAACAAATGGGAAGACAAATAATCTGATGTCTATAGACAAGTAATCACACACATAAATTCCCATTTTTAGGTCCATCAAGAAAGTGCGAAAATTCTGAATAAGAAACAGCTGAGGAAGAATCAATGAATTTTAAAGTTTTTAAAGGTTTTTTATGTGTGATATTTATAAAATAAGTTTTTTGAATAGACAGGTCCCTAGTAAGGGAGAAAATAGTACAATAGAGGAGGTGTCTTGATTGTGTGGGTAAGCAAATCAATAAAGCCATATAGACTTAGGCTGGCTTCACACTGCAGTTTTTTCACTGATCAGTGTCCATCCAGTTTGTGTGACAAAACCAGGAGTGTCTCCAAAACTCAGATTAGGTGTCAATCTTTCAATTACAGTTTTTCTCTGCAAGTTCCTCTCCTAGTTCCTCTCTTTTGGCACCCAAACACTGAGGGACACTGATCAGAGAGAAAACTGCAGTGTAAAGCCAGCCTTAGCACGTCACTCACAATAAAATCAAATCAGCTTTTAAAAGAGCACAGAAAAATGTGAGAAAATAAGTCATATGGCACAAAAAAGTAACTTAACTGTTGTGTTAGCAATTAATACCAACCATTTTTTTCAATGAAATAACATTTAAACTTTAGGTCCCGACTATAGCACAGAACCTATTTCACAGCAACAACTTCCACAATTAAAGTGATCCTAAACCCAGAAGACAACCCCACATCCCCTTCATACCTATCCATGCAGCTTGTGAACCTGCTGCCATCCATCCCTGTATCTTCCAAAACCGCTGTGGCAATCTTCATAAATCATACTTTTATAATCTCATTTCTGGGCGTTTCACTGCAATTTTAAAGCCGCAGCAGGCGGGCCTGTGTGCCGCTCTCCCCCTCCTTGTTCCTTATTATACACGCCGACATGGGCGTGCTAAACAACAGAGAGGCGGCTCGCCTCATAGTATGGGCGTTGAAACCGGTATGACGCGTATTACGCGTCCATGTCGGCGTGTATAATAAGGAACAAGGAGGGGGAGAGCGGCACACAGGCCCGCCTGCTGCGGCTTTAAAATTGCAGTGAAACGCCCAGAAATGAGATTATAAAAGTATGATTTATGAAGATTGCCACAGCGGTTTTGGAAGATACAGGGATGGATGGCAGCAGGTTCACAAGCTGCATGGATAGGTATGAAGGGGATGTGGGGTTGTCTTCTGGGTTTAGGATCACTTTAAACATATAGCTCTTTTTTCTACCTCTTCTGTAATCAGACCCTTGAGTGGTCAATGATATGCACACGTCCCCCCTTAACCATGAGGTACATCTAATTCAAAGTGAGCAATTCCATGAAGAGCCCTTCAAGAGAGAACATAAGGCCGGTCCTATTCCAAGGATAAAGGCGCTGTCACACATAATGAGATCGCTAACAAGATCGCTGTTGCATCACAGATTTCGTGACGCAACAGCGATCCCATTAGCGATGTCGTGCTGTGTGACACGCACCAACGATCTGGCCCCTGCTGTGAGATCGTTGATCGTTGCACACTGCTCTGGGTCATTTCAACGTTGTTGCGCTCCCGCTGGGAGCGCTACATCATTGTGTTTGACAGGGACAATGACCAATGATCTCAATGTTACGCTATGGAGTGACAATTCCCAACGACCTTGGTATAATTCTGGATCGCTGGTGCGTCGTTTTTCACATCGCTGGTGAGATACCTGTTTGACATCTTACTATCGATGTGAAAAACGATGCACCAGCGATCTCTGAACATCTTTATCGGGATCGCTGGTGCGTTGTTATGTGTGACTGTGCCGTAATGTTCCAGGGTGACATCTTATAGTGCATTAGTGGCTCATTGTTACATTAATTTAGTCATTGATCCAGTGGTACGGCAGTTCTTTAAATTGGCCCGATACCTATTTTTCAATACAATGCCAAACCATGTGTTGTTCATACTAGTGGTGTGAGATGCCTACATGAAATTAACATTTTACCATGGCCTGCAGCATCTCGGGAATTGTCTCCCATCGAGTACATCTAGGACATCATTAGTCAACAATTACAAATCAACCTGCCAGCAGAGGTTGTTACTGCCTTGCCCAAATTAGGTCAACATGGTTGAACATTTCTCATACAACAATGTATAGCCTGATTGGCCAGGTAGTCTAATGCATACGATGGGCTTCTGATTCTTTCATGACAGATGATGTGGAAGGGTCGGGGAGAGGGAGGGATAAGAATCAGGAATGTCTTACTTCTTTCTGCTAATACTTTCATTTTTGGTGAGATAAGTCAGTGTCTGAGGAGTCAACAATGGACCTCTCCTAGAAAAGACAAGAGTGCTCAGTGGAGGTTTTGTGCATGGAGGAGTCAGGAGAGGAAGCTGTCAGCTGACTGATCAAATAAACCATCATTCTGCCTACAGCTATCTATTGTGCGTGTGGGGAATTAGGTATAATGTCCTGTCTGCAGTTAGTTTGTGAGGGTAAGGGCATCAGTGTCGACACTGTGAAAAGTAGATGCACATAACAACTTATCCTAAAATCTTGCCTGAGATGACATAGTAGGTAAAGTTGAAATGATTTTTAAGAAAAAAAAATATTTTTTTATTGACACCTAATGATTAATGGAAGCAGCTAATACTTAGTAATGGAGAATGGGCAGCTGTATGAAATCTAAAGGTACCGTCACACGCCGCAATCTCGCCTGGAAATCAGAAAGGCGATGTTTAGCCCTGGTGCAATCACCGTGAAATTGCCTCACGGTTGCGGCGTGTGATTGGGCAATTTCGCGGCAATAAATCGCCCATCGACCGTCACCTGATTCCTGAACAGTGCTCAGTAATCAGGCGCATTCGGCAAGGCCATAATTTTGTGTTTTGGCTAGTGACGGGGCGATAGTGATGGAAAGAGCGTTGTCTATGATTTCCCGTAGGCGTGCCTCAGCATGCTGTAGTCCGTGCCCCGTCAGAGATGATTGGTGTGGGCTACTGTGTTCCCATTGGCTGTCAGTTGACACCGCGCCATATTTGAAGAGCTGTCCATTCAGCACCACACACAATTTCAGCTACACAACTGTCCGCAAATGAGCGTGTATTTGTGACAAACTCTGATAGACAGTTGAGTCATGTATTAGCCAGCCTTCCAGAGCAGGCTGACCAATCGTAACGCTGTTGCGTTGTCCAATGAGCGTGTATTGGGCGTAGTGTAAACCATTGTGGCACGCCTATCTCCTCGCCGCGCTGAACATGTACACCCACATTGCCTTTGAGATTGTGGCGTTTGAAGCGGTGATGGAATTAGGCAAGTTTGGTTCCGCTGTAGGTGAGGCGATTTCCGGGGTGACACATCGCCTTAGGTTCAGGGTGAAATTGCAGTGTGTGATGCCACTGACTCACTGTAGCCGGGTCTTCACGTCTCGGGCGTTGCTTCTCCCTGTCACGTTTCAGCGCCCGAGGCTGTGGGGCCAGGTGGTCCAGATCGAAAGGGAATGGCTGAACAGATAAGGGTTAGTTCTTAGTTGTCGTGACGCCACCTGCGGGAATTCCGGTGATTTTACCGGCGCTGCTTGGGCCTCCGGGGGATGTACGGCAGCAACATGGGACGCTCCCCACAGGACGAGCGGGAGTCCCCGGGCCAGGAGCTGCACTTGATGTTGTATCGGAGCTTTGTGCTTCTTAGCATGCAGAGGCAAACAGTTCTGAAGAAGCACCAGACACCAGTATTCCCTATAACGGGACTTTTACTGTAACCGGCAAAGTGATACAGGGTGTACAGTCAATAGGTATGACTGGTGTTGTTTCAGAGCTCCGCGGTGTTCCTCCTTTCTTAACCTTTCCTATTTGCCGATGTCACCTTAGTGCGCCAGTTCAAGTACAAGGGGCTACTTGAATTTCCCTGCCGGTGTATACAGCCCGGTGTGAGGGGAGCCTGATTCCTTATGGTGGGTACTCCGCTGGCAAGACGGCCCTAGTCGCGGCTGCAGTGAGGCGCTCCTAGGAAGCAGTTCCTTCACTTCTGGTTTGCTGAGCTGCGGTGAACGACTTGCTCGCCTCGGAACCAGTGATCCGGTGGTTGATGGTCGCAGGTGAATTTTGGACCCATTTTGGTAGTCGCCCAGGTTCCGGTTTTGGGCACCGAGTAATGGCGCCAACCGGTGGGTGGTCTCCAGGGCTGCACGGCACTGTGCAGAGCCCTCTTCTCCTACGTTCCCCTCCTTCGACCACTTCTCTCTTCTCCTTCTCCTACACACTACTACTACACTCCGCCCACCAGGACCTGATTGGCCCTCTATTTTAGTGGTGCATGCCTGAGGCGACCACGAAAAACATGAGCGCATACGTTAGATCGCCACATATCACCGGCCGAGATTGCGGCGTGTGATGGTACCTTTACAGTTACCCAAACATTGGATAAAACCAGTTCTGAAAAGGTTATTATTTGATATTAGAAGTTAAGAAAAATGATGAACAAGAAATAATCACAACAAAAAAATCCTTAAAAATTAAAAGTAGTAAAGAATTGAGAAAAAAAAAAAGATTTCAGACGATAGTTCAGATGTCTTTGTGCATTTATTCCAGTTAAGACATCTTACAAAGCATTACAGCATAATTGTAACATTTCTGAATTAATTGCAATGGATACAATGATAAACCAGCAATGTTAACAGTCCCTTATCACACCGCTTCCTCACAGATGCACAATGTGATGCTGATAACCAGCCTGTTTTAATAATACTTTTGGCTCCGCGGATAGAACTTGCAGTTGAAGTGAAAATATTTTAGGGAAGAGGAACAGAGATTGCTAGGGGAAGATATGCAACAGAAATGTCAATGATAAATGCTGGTTATCGTAAGAGAGATAGGAAAGAAATGTCTGTGTGGCCAAGAATTTGAGGAGAAAGGCAAGGCAGAGCGGATGTGTGTACATTGTTCAAAAGAAGACAAGTCCGATAGGACTGCAGCAGCTGATAGCCGTGTATGTTGTAGACTGATAAGAGCAAGTGATGGAGAGAGGGACAGCGTGATTGTTAGCAGAAGAAAATGGCAAACAGGAAGCTGAAATAATTCTTAGACAACAAATGTGAGGTACATTATAGAATAGATAAGCCACTTTTAAACAACTACAAGTCTGAGAATAATTGATATCCTAAGTCTCGCTGCATATTGTGGCTGTAAAGTGGCACAGGGAGGTAGCCATGGGCGAGGTACTCATCTCTTACCCTCCAGCATATTACATGAAGTTGGGGGGCATGGCTGGGTGTATGGACTTGTCCTATGGGGCGCTTTATGCCGGTGACTTCATCTGGCCGGGACCAGATGCTAAACAGTTCAATGAGTGAGACCACCACTCAAAAATTAACTTTTTTCTAAACATTAACTTGGATGGGATTAAATACAATAGTAAGCGGGTACACATCCTAAAGACCTTTTCTTCGCATTCAAAGGGTTTCCACACAGTCTCAATTCCTTTCTGTTAACTCACTTGAACTTTGTTTCTACTGGTTCGTCAACTTTCTGTCACGTATTGACTGCCTTGCAGTCTAGACCTACTGCTGCTGTGGTTTTTTTTTTTCTCTGCTGTGCAGTGTGCAGTTCTACAGGTGAGGTTGCTGCAGGTGTGTGTGATAAATATGACTCATGCTTAGGTGAGCTGAGGCGCATGCCAGGTCTGGTTGCTCCCCACCCCTGGGCCAAAAATGAGTCAGCTCACATCCACCTGATGTTGCTGATTCAGTTCACTTCTGAACTGTGACCTGTTGTGAGCAGATGCTGATCCGAAGCTGCTCCTTTGCTCTCCATTGGAAGTTGCTGGGTTCCGTGGTCTGTGGGTGGAGGTCGGGGCGTATGCCTAGGGCTTCTCAGGAGTTAGGGACTTAGGCTGGTGGCTCGGACCTCCTCACCTTTAGAGGTACCTCCAAGATCAAGGCGAGTCAGGGACCCCAGTATCAGGGCCAGAGCAGGCTCCCCTGACTCCCTAAGTCCAGCTCTATCTTACTTCTGGGCCCCCTCGCTCCCCCAGCGTGACACCTTCACCACAACTGTGCTCAGTACTGCAGACAAGTTAGTAAGTCCTATTCTCAATCCATGGTTCCACAGTTTTGTCCTTCTTAAAGTAAATTGTTTGCCAGTATGGCCTGTACTTGGTTTCTCTATTTCTGACACCTTGGAACTTCTGCCGAGTGCACTCTTCTTGTCTCATGTTCTCAGATTCATTCTGTCCAGTCCACTCTCTGAGTTTTAAACTCGAAGCCGTATGGCTAGGCATTCTGTCCCAAGACCCGTCTCAGTTGACCACTTTGTCCTAACATAAATTTTCATTCCTCTCTACTCAGGATCACACTTTTCACAATCTTGGTTTCCAATCATGTCATGGACACCCATGTCTTGAGGCTCTGCTCATTAGTCAGATCACAGGTCCTCTTTTATCATAAAGCACTCACTGACCTCAGGGAGACGAGTCAAGGAAAACACTGCGGGCAGCCGGCTAAAGCACTCAAACACAGTGAAATCCATGATGCATTGCCCCCTGGAAAATTGAATATGCAAATGGAGTCCGTGGAGCCTCAATTAAGAGTTTTGTTTTTGTTTGAGACTCTTAATCGAGGCTCCACGGACTCCATTTGCAGGTCCTCTTTTATGGAACACGATCTAACCTCCTAACAGCAAATCTGTGTCCCTTCACTTTAGACCCTCTTACTCTGAAGCTGTCCCAAACATTAACCCTGACTCTCCATACTGTTGGGAAAAATACTATATATCACTAATAGCACATGTCACAATACTCATTACACAACATTACAGTAATTGTGTTCAAGGGAGATCATGGGTATTATGTGCATTTCATTAAATAGCTTCATAATTTCAAAGGAAGATCTAATGCAGGGGTTGTTCAACATACCAAAAACTTATTTGCTTTCTTCTTAGAAACTGCACCACTATATTCCATGAGGGGTATTATATGTGAATGAGGTACATTATCTGATACAGCCTATGGGGAAGAATGGCCCTGGAAAAACAATGTTACCTTATTAATCTCAGCTGTTAGCTAAATGATGTGGTTAACTTAATAGTCATATATATTAACAACCCTAAATAAAAAGTATGCCATATGTAGATGCAGCAGCATAACTATAGTATAATGGGTGCAGAGGTTGCAATCACACCTGGGCTCTGGAGCCTAGATGGCTCAAAAGGTCCCTTTTACCCATTTGAAACAAACGTCCATAGCTTTTAAGGTTTTTCAATAATTTTGGATCCCATTGGAGCTTTTAAGTTGGGGCCCACAATCTTAAAGTTACACTACTATGTAGACTTACAAATTATTCCAGTCAGGAGACTGAGGAACATGGTATTATTTTTTTCTATCATGACTACACTGAGATCAAATGGGTTACTCTGGGTGACTACTTAATTTTTATTACTTTTACCCAACTCAAGTCAGACACACCCATGATGAATTTTTATGTCTCTTTTCAGGTTGTTTCAAATTTCCATGAACATGATGGCGTAAAGGGAAGATCTTAATCTCCATATTCACACTATTGAAGGACCACTATGGGTCTCCAAACTTGTATGTCCACATTTACCCATTTTGAAGTTAGATCTAGAATGCTTTTGACTTTAAAGGTCTTTGCAGAACTTCGACAGCTCTGCAGCCAATCACTGAGCTCAGCGGCTCATTCCACTTAGGCTCCTTTCACATCAGCGTTTTGATGATATTTGCGGCTGATTCGGCAGATGGCTTGCAGTTGAGTGCGGCAAGTGCGGTTCCGCCGGATCTAGCAGATCCGGCACTTGTGTCGGCGAAAAAAAAATGCTGCCAGCGGCGGTTTTGTTTCACTGCCACAAGTGAAGGATTCAACCACACTTGCCCCCCCCAACCTCAAGCCCCTTAGACAATGCATGGGGCTTGTCAGATCTGGGCCGCAAGTCGGCTGTTAGACGGACGATCTTATATTGGCAGAGCTGCTGATTGGCTGCAGTGCTATCTATGTGAATCAATGTTGCAGTCAAACAACAAAGACCAAAGCGGTGGCAAAGACCGGCACTGGGGTAGCAGCAATAAAAGTAATGCACAGTTTGCTTTTTAACTACTACACATTACAATTCTCTATAGAGGAAAAAGCAGTGTCTCTCCCCAGTTCATTTATCTTTTATTAATATTACCATTTAGGTAAACACATACTGTAGCTGGGGAGCAGAACTGGAGATGCAAAGGAGTGCACTTCTGCGCTTCTTCTGACCTTATTAGATCTGACCTCTTGACGTTCCTTATATATGCCATTTAGCTGGCCACTTAATAAGTAGTATTAACGTTTTTATTAGTATTAATATTTTTATCACATTAAGTTATATTACTTTGACATTATAACATAAATGTACTTAAAAGATATGAAACACACATCCAAAATGTATACATTAATGTATTGTGACTAAGCACAAATTACAAAACTGAACTCAGAATTGTTAGTTCATACTATGATCAGACTTTATGAAGATCATTACCAGATGCGACAACTGTCCATGAAAAACATGAATCTGTATTAGATGCATATAACAGGTGGAATTATAGCTTTTTAATTTATAGATCCATTGCAGTCTGACTTCCGCCCCTTACATTCTACAGAAACTGCCCTCATCAAAGTGACCAATGACCTTCTGACAGCAAAACGTAATGGTGACCACTCTCTGCTTATCCTTCTTGACCTCTCTGCAGCTTTTGACACTGTTGACCATCAGCTCCTACTCTCTATGCTGCACTCCATTGGCATCAAGGACACTGCTCTCTACTGGTTCTCGTCCTATCTTTCTGACCGCTCTTTCAGTGTATCATTCTCTGGCTCCACTTCCTCCCCTCTTCTATTGGGGTCCCTCAGGGTTCAGTCCTTGGCCCTCTCCTCTTCTCTCTCTACACAGCCCCGATTGGACAGACCATCAGCAGATTTGGCTTTCAGTACCATCTTTATGCTGATGACACACAACTATACACTTCAGCCCCTGACCTTACTCCTGCTCTAATAAAAAACACCAATGACTGTCTAACCGCAGTCTCCAATATCATGTCCATTCTCTATCTGAAACTCAACCTTTCTAAAACTGAACTTCTTCTGCTCCCACCCTCTGCCAACCTCCCTAAATCTGACATCTCTCTCTCGGTGTGCGGCACCACGATAACGCCCAGTCAGCAGGCTCGCTGTCTCGGTGTTTTGATGGACACTGATCTCTCCTTCACCCCATACATACAATCTCTCACCCGCTCCTGTCACTTGCACCTGAAAAATATCTCCAGAATTCGCCCTTTCCTCACCACGGAAACAATTAAAACCCTCACCGTGGCCCTGATTAATTCCCGCCTTGACTACTGTAATTCTTTATTAGCTGGCCTCCCCCACAGTAAGCTTTCCCCTCTCCAGTCTATCCTCAATGCAGCAGCCAGGATCACCTATCTAGCAAACCGTTACTCAGATGTTTCTGCTCTGTGCCAGTCACTACATTGGCTACCCGTACACTATAGAATCCAATTCAAATTGCTCGTTGTCACCCACAAAGCTATTCATGGTGCGGCACCTCCTTACCTCTCCACCCTCATCTCTGTCTACCGCCCCACCCGTCCCCTTCGCTCTGAACGTGACCTCAGACTAACATCAGCATTAATCCGAACCTCCCATTCCCGACTTCAAGACTTCTCTCGAGCTGCACCAAAACTCTGGAATGCTCTACCCCAAGAAATTAGGACCATCCACTACTTGCATAGCTTCAGACGCTCCCTAAAAACACACCTCTTCAGGGCGGCCTATCCTTCTCCCTAACAGTAGTCACCTAAACATAAGATATTCATTGTTATAAGCCCCTGCACTTTGTGTTCCCATCCCGTCTTAGATTGTAAGCTCCTTCGAGCAGGGTCACCTTCATTTTCTGCTTTTTTTATTGTATTTCCTAAGTTGATTCTATGTTTATTGTATGTAACTACTGTTCTGCATTACGTTTCTGTACCGTATATTTTTCTTATATGTACGTTGTACTGTAAAGCGCTGCGGAATATGTTGGCGCTAAACAAATAAAGTTTTATTATTACTATTATTATTATTTATATAATGCTATGCATTTTCTAACACTGACAAATGTAAAAGAAAAGACATGGACAACACATCCCAAACTCATACTGTTGTGGCAATCCAATATTTAAAAAACTGAACTTTGGGTTCACATACAAACAAATGGAGGAAAGGAGTATAATGCTCAAAAATGCAAAATGTATTACAGAAATCTAGGAAACAGTAAAACATACATTTCCTGACACAAACCATCATATGCCACAATACATGGGAGCTATGTACATAAGTTCAGCTATTTACTTGGTGGTAGCTGGATATAAACACATACAACAGAGCTACAAAGAACAGATTCATTCATTGTGTAGTGGCTGCTGCTGAGGACTGTAGAACTAAAGAATAGGAGTTGTTCTGCAGTACTCAGCAGTGGCTGATATACAAGTGCATCACAATGAATTAGAATATGATGAAAAACTATTTTTTTTCAGTAATTCAATACATAAAGTGAAACACATGTATTATATAGAGTCATTACAGAGTGATCTATTTCAAGTGTTTATTTCTGTAAATGTTGATGATTATGGCTTACAGCCACTGAAAATTCAAAGGTCTTCATCTCAGAAAATTGAAGTAGGGAGGATGAAAGGTTACAAAATGTACTGCTGTATTCCACAAGTCGTTAAAAGATGAATATAATATTGATTTATTAGTCAGTGTGTTTCAGAGCTCCCTGAAACATCCTGAAACATGGCAATATGACATTAACTAGTCCTGAGGAAGGAGCAAGGGAGCCCTGAAACGTGTTGACTAATAATTCATTATTACATTCACCCTTTGATGTCGTGTGGAATAGGGCAGTGCGGTTTTTAACCCTTCATCCTCCCTACTCTATATGCACCACACTGGGGACTGCAGCAGCTGTGATCTGCTTTTATAGTGGTTGTGACGCTCACAACCACACAAGGTGAAGCCTATGATACCTACGTAGGTAATGTTTTATCTCTCAGACCCTTCATCCTCCCTACTTTAATTTTCTGAGATAATGACCTTTGAGTTTTCATTGGCTGTCAGCCATAATCATCACATTTAACAGAATTGAACACTTGAAATAGATCACTCTGTTTATAATGACTTTATATAATATATGTGTTCTCTTTTTGTATTGAATTACTGAAATAAGTTAGCTTTTTGATGATATTCTAATTCATTGAGATGCACCTGCATATGTAATAGAGATGCAGTCTGCAGCTTCTTTCCATATGTTTACCTCCAGCTGTGTCCTTAGCTAATAACAGCTTGTCGGTGTGGTATCAGACCCCCACTGATCTGATATTCATGACATATCCAGCGTATGATTCACCAATATAATCTGACTGGACTACCCCTTTAATCATAGTTTTGTTCCTTTCCTTTTCGTTTTATTCTTCATTAATATGAAGAGCTATTGTAAGAACTATTGTATAACAATATGTTATATATGTTCAAAGAGAAAGTTTGTATTGTTCTTTTAATTCTCTTTATCAGTCCTTGACAGAATGCTATTGAGGCAAAATAATCTTTAGAGGGATAAACTAATATCAATAGTTTGCAAAAGCCTTTAACAATATTCCTAGCAATAAAGTGACTTGTTCAGTGATTTTTAGTACAGATTTTATGCAAACTATTAGCTGTTAACAATTACTTTAATGCGTACAATTCAACGATCATTCAGAAGGTAACATAATGCATCTTTAAGCTTATAGCAATAGTTAACAGCATGTATATGTTATACGTTCTGGGAACTTTCAAATAAAGTTGCAATTTAGCTTCCTTTTATAAGTGGAATTTCCAGTTTGATTTGTGTTCTTTATTTTGACAGATAATGCTGAAGTACACATGGAATAAGTAAACCTGTAATTATACATTGTATTTAAGAATAGTTGTATATTTTCCAAAATGTTCTCTCTTGTGGTGGGTTTACACGCCGCGATATCGGCGTCCAACTCCGACCCAACTCCGACAAAAAGTCACGTGGGTCGCGAGTTGGACCCGATATCGTTTGCGCGTTGTACGGTTTGAGCGTACAACACGATGCTGGAACGATGCCAAAACGATATCGGAGTTGAATAGCAGAGCTATTCAACTCTCCGATATCGCATGGCCGTTGTAGCAGCATCGTAGCGTGTAACAGCCAACTACGATGTGTACTCGCACCTCACCCATTAACTCCCATGTTAAATGGTTGTTGCTGGGTTGGTGGGCGTACACATCGTATGGACGTTGTTTCCCGATATCGCAGCGTGTAAACCGCTGATGCGATATCGGGAAAAGTGCTCAAAAAATGCGCGCTCCAGCGCCGTTGTATAGCGATATCGGGACAATATCGCTACGTGTAACCCCGCCATAAGACTACCTTCACACCACAGCAGCATTCGATCTGGAGCTGTCAGGGATGAACCTGACAGCCCCAGACCGGATTAGCACACAGGGCCGGAGGGTTAATATGCCCTCCGGTCCGGTGTGCAGCTGGACGCAGCTGCTGCTGATGATGAATCAGGACCACGGCTTGTGGGGTGCTAGCTGCGGTCCTGAAATAACAGCGGCGTGCAGCCACCGGTGTCCAGTTCCCAGATCCTCCCGGATCAGGGCAATCCAGCCCCATAGGCTCCCATGTTAAAGAGTGCCGGATTGGTCTGGAGCCGGAAGGATCCGGGGGAATCTGGGAGGATCCGGGAGACGGCAATTTGGGGAGATTTTTCTCCCCGGACACAAAAACGTTGCAAGAAGCATTTTTGTGTCCGGGAGAAAAATCTGAATTCTCCCGGATTTTTCCGGAGAGATGGAAACCAGATGGCAGATAGCTGCCATCCGGCTCCATTCGGCCCCTTAGGTCACTATGAGGCCAAAATCCGGTCCGGGGCTGACTGGTTTACACCCGACAGCCCCAGATCGGATGTGAAGCCGGCCTAAATAGTGCATATGGTTTTCCTTTAGGTATATCTGCCTTGAGAGACATGCATTTATGAACTTCTTTTTGTAGATATGTCAGTATTGTGAAGACAACTGTTATCTTGACTTTTTCAAGTGGTGTATCTCCAACCAATGTCGGTGTCTCCTTTTTAAGCATAGGCATTAGTGATGAGCGAGTGAGCTGCCCACTGCTCGATACTCCATCGAGCATCGGAGTGCATGGGTGCTCTCTTTACTCAATCTAATATCGTAGGTGCTCAAAATCTCCTCCCCGCTATTTTCACAGCTGTTAGACAGCAAATTAACATGTCAGCTACTGGCATTACTGTGATTTACCATCCGCATCATGTCATCAGGTCTTAAATAAGACCCGGTGAGGAGTTGCTTGGTACATTCTCCTCCGGAATCAGTTCAGGGAGAGTTGATCTAGGAGAGAGAAATTAGATTAGAGCAGTCATATAGGCAGGTTTTATTGCCTTAAACTCCTTCTATAGGTATACTTCTAATGCAATCTAAAA
Source organism: Allobates femoralis (assembly GCA_033576535.1). Lineage (NCBI taxonomy): Eukaryota > Metazoa > Chordata > Amphibia > Anura > Aromobatidae > Allobates > Allobates femoralis. Next base: position 106,529,831 of record JARQOC010000002.1, read on the forward strand.
AGAAAAAACCTTTTCAGGGCTACATACTATCCTTTCTCTAGTAAAACAGCTGTTACCTGCATGCAGTGTAGAGAGAGCGGCTGGTGGAGGGATAGTTTTGGATTAGCACCATACAGACAAGGTATATTGTATATTTCATAAAGACTCCACTTTTCTGGATTGACAATAAAATATGCAAAACCAAAGTATGTACAAGCTGTGCTGTTTACACCTGAATCTGAACCTCTTCCATCTGCACCTGAACCTGTTCTGTCTGTACCAGCCATCCCATATGAACCAGTAACAGTATCCACCCTGCCAGTGGTCCTGATTCTGTCCTGCCTGATAGTGTGTGTTGGTAACTGTGTCCCTGATCATTGGGATCAGCTGGTGCAGTCTGGAAACTGCACTTGATTGGTACCTCGTGTCTACTGGCAGCCAAATCCAAACTCACCATCAGAGGCTCCGGTGAATACCTGGTAGGCACATAACGATAAGCATAACAAGCATGAAACATATTAGAATCTGAGAGTCCTCAGTGGTTGATACCTTTTAATGGCTAACTGAAAAGATGGTAAGAAAAAGCAAAGCAAGCTTTCGAGACAGAACTGACCTCAGTATCTCGAAAGCATGCTTTGCTTTTTCTTAAAATCTTTTCAGTTAGCCATTAAAAGGTATCAACCACTGAGTAATCTCAGATTCTAATATTTTTCTATCTACTGGCTTAGGCTAGGGTCACATTTGACCCTAGCCTGATGGATGCTCTGAAAACTTAAACATTTCTGCCTCAGCGCATAGCGTTAACGGCAGGTAACACTATGCGCTGCGAGGCTATTGCTCCCTATGACAACCCGATGTTTACCTTAGCAACCAGCTGCAGACAGCATTTCCTGTGCGCTGTCCAAAAGCGTATATCTGGGAGCTTTGAATGGTGCTGGTTGCAGAGGTAAACATTGGTTTGTCATAGGGAGCAATAGCCTCGCATCACATAGCGTTACTTGTAGTTAACACTATGCGCTGAGGCAGAAATTTCTAAGTTTTTAGCACATCCGGCAGGCTAGGGTCTCGATGCAAATGTGACCCTAGCCTAACACGGTACAAACATTTTATTTTCTTAATTGGATTTTTATTAAAAATGTTAACAGATTATAAACAAGAGTATTTTGTACCAAACATGGAAATAGAAATACAGGTTACAGTAAATATACTTAAGTAAGAGTGGTATGTTTATTATCACTCTAGAAACAAATAATTATCAAGTAGGAAAAGAAAGGATATAAGAAAGAAAGAAAAAAGAGAATGGAGAAGGGGAGGATCCAGGCACAGAAAAGAAGGAAGGAAAAAAGGAAGAATCCAACCTTCCCTACAATGTTATCTCATTGAAGAGAGGTGAATTGAGAAAAGAGTCCCAGTGGAAAGATCTTCAAGCAGAGTTTTCTTTTTCTTTTTAGGTATGGGCAATCAGGGTTTCCATGCGTCGGGTTAAGGCTATTTCACTAAACCAGTCCTCTAGTGTTGGGAAAATAGTCTGTCTCCACAATATAAGGATAATTGTCTTAGCTGCTTAGAGTAGATGTCTCAGAAGGGATTTTTTGTAAACAGGTTTCGGGATAGGAGTCATGTATAATAGAATCACTTCTGGGGTGTGCGGTAGGGTTAACCCGGTGACCTCGGCAATTACCCTGAGAACACTCTTCCAAAAGGGTCGAAGAAATGAACATGACCACCATATGTGTGTCATGGATCCAACCTCGATGTTGCAACGCCAGCAAGGGTCCAAGACCTCGGGAAACCACTTATGCAGGACTTGGGGAACTCTATACTACCTTGAGATAATTTTAAAGCTAGTTTCTTGTGACTTGGTGGCAATGAATGATTTGTGGGACAGAAAGAAACATCTGTGCCGTTGTTTTTCAGTGAAGGGTTTCCCAAGTTCTTTCTCCCAGGCTCTGCAAAAGGGAGGAACCTCCGACCTCGCATTCATAAGTAATCTGTATACAGCCTCTATGGTGTGTGTGTGGGTGGGGAGTCAGCAAGGCATAAGTTCTCAAAGGCTGTAAGAGGACGAGTAAAATCATGATCTATAATTAGTGAGGCAAGAAAATGTTGGAGCTCCATGTGTTCAAACCTATGGCGTGTTCGCAGGAGATCATCCCCTAGTATATTGGAAAGAAGGAGAAGAGTTCCTCTCGGAGCTACTTGATGAACACGCAAGCGTGATCCCCTTGAGTTGTTCAGGAAAAAATTAGATGAGCCACCAGGGGGAAACCTTGCATTATGGGCATTAGAGGTCCTTTAGGGTCAATTAATGACTCTCTCCCCAATTGTCGACAGACAGTTTTCAAAGTCTGCAACAGGCTAAATGGTATTTCAATTTTTTTTTAGATAGCTCAGACCAAGCCCAAGGGATGTCTCATCACCGACAAGGGGCATATATCCTGTATGATACGCACCCACAATTTTGACTTTGAGTTATATAACAAATCAAGAACCCTTGCATGTGCTGAAGCCCTATGAAATCTACGACAATCCTGGAGGCCCATCCCACCAATCTCCTTAGACCCAGTCAAGACATGTACAAACATTTTTCACCTTAAGCATCAAACATTTCATTTTTGTAAATATGTAAGCGAGAAGATATACCAAGTGCACAGTAAATGGAAAATAATCCCATGGTAAATAAGCCAAAAATATGGATTACTAGGGCAGATTGCTAACTAACAGTAGAACAAGAGAGAACAAAAAACAATCAAAGAGACCAACTTATGAAAAGATTCAAATTCTATTAATAATAAATTACAAAACAGATAAGGGCAGGTGAAAAGGTGCAAACACCATAAAATTTACAGGTGATAGCGTCGACATTGTAAAATCACATCCTAAGCGATATGCATTGAGATTTGTACCAGGTATTTATCAGTGTATGTATACTTGTCCAAAAACCAGTATCATACAAAGACATAAATTACTCCACAGTTAAAATAAAATGATAATTCAATATATACAGTATAAACCTTCTTCTCCTCTCGCTTCCTAAAACTCAATGTAGACAAAATCAAACTCATCTTTCCTCCATCTCATGTATGTTCCTTACCCGATCTGTCTATTATCGTAAATGGCATCATGCTCTCTCCTGCACCTGAAATCCGCTGCCTCGGAGTAACTCTCAACTCTGTCCTGTCCTTCAAACCATACATTCAAACTCTCACCACCTCCTGTCGCCTCCAACTCAAAAATATTTCCAGGATCCGTCCTTCACTCATCCCTCAATCCACTAAAATGCTTGTACACACCCTTATCATCTCCCACCTTCATTACTGCAACATCGTCCTCTTTAGCTTCCCTGCAAATTCTCTTGCTCCACTCCAGTCTGTCCTCAAGTCTGCTGCCTGAATAATCCACCTCTCTCCTCGCTACTCCCCTGCCACATGGTATGTCAAGTCTCCTGCTGCTGCCCATGTAACGGAGAATCTTAAGAGGTACGAGAGAGGTTTTCAGAGTAGTCAGGGACCCATCAGATTAAGATCACCTATATATAATATATAATAATAATAATATAATAATAATCTTCCTACCTTTACAACCGCACAGTTAGCGCCTCCCACTCCCACAGGACCTCCTCGCCCCATCCCCTCTCTGTTAGGGTCCCTCAAGGCTCTGTCCTGGGGCCCCTCCTTTTTTCAATCGAAACCCTTGGTCTGGGACAACTCCCATAGCTTCCAGCATCACCTGTACACTGATGACACTCAGATCTATCTCCCTGGCCCAGATGTCACCTCTCTCCTGTCCAAAATCCCAGAGTATCTATCAGCCATATCCTCCTTTTCTCTTCTCGCTTCCTAAAACTCCTTTATTTGTCTCCCTCTCAGCTGCTCAATGCTGCATACATAAGCTGGAGCAGGGCGGGCTCTGCGCTGGCTGACAATCCTCCTGCTGGTGACATCAGGGCCGGAGCCTGTCCTGCTGTACATACATAAGCCGGAGCAGTGCAGGCTCCGGCACTGATATCACCGGCAAGAGGCATGTCAGCTGTCGGTACCTGGTCCCACCCATTGCTTTCTCTGCATATGCATGAGTTCAAAATCAGAGCAGCACTGAGCGGCCGAGAGGTGAGACAAATATACACTTTGTAAAGTGTATTTCTCTGGGTACAGGGGGCTAGAGACATGGGGGACCCCTTTGAGTCGGTCGACAGGGTAGGGGGTACTCGGCTACCAGGACAGGTTGCTACTTCAGTGGCGATCACGGCTGGTCGGGTCCCGGTCCCGTGCCCTGGACACTCAATAGCTAGGGGGAAAACTGTTTGAGATGGGGGATTATTATACGTGACGCCACCTGTGGTACCTGGTAATATGGTTACCAGCGCAGCAGCCGGCCACTGAGGTGATGGTGATGCGGTTTTGAGTAGTAGAGCTCCCCACAGGCGGAGCTTTACCTCAGGGCAGCGGGGTGGATGAGGGGAGTAGTAGTCCTTATTTCTCAGGTGCTGTAGAGATTTCCCAGGTGATGGATTAAATAAAGTTAAAGTCCAGATTAGCTCAAATAGATCTTTTACTGGTACCAGCTGGTTCAATATGTGTACACGGTACAGTTTAGTTTACTGGAGATTTGTTGCCACAGGTTTCGAAGGTTCACTACAGAGTCTAACAGAGGTACTTTTCTTGTCACTTTCCTGGTCCTGCTCCTTAGGGCTCTATGGCTCCCTTCACTCCCACTCTTAAGTCTGATCTCTTGTCCTCAGGGTATGTTGCCTAAAGTCTCTGTACTTGTCAGCGTCTTGAACCCGGCTATGGGACAGATGTTAGACTTTTTGATGGGTGCTGTGGCTCCTTTTTGTCAGGCCCACAGCCTGCCAGTCAGAAGTTTGGGATAAACCTTGCAAACTACCTCAATTCCAGTATACCGGTGGTGACGGCTGTCACCAAGCCTGTGGTGTCCCCTCTGCATCTGGGTTACCTCCTTTAAGTTGAGGTACCCTCCTCTCAGAGTTGCAAGCTCTGCTGCGTCCATCCTCTCTGCTCTCCTCACACTGTCTGACTGACTTCTGTCAACTGTCACTCACGTCACGTCTCCCGCTTAGCTAAGCTCCACCCCCCGGGACCTACTGAATATACAGTCCCTGGTGCTGGGGTGGCTGTGATTGGGATTGTGTAGTTTTGTATGCAGACTTTGCAGCACCCCCTCTACCTGTGACTATGGGGGCACAACACCTCCTGTTTGGGGTCCAGTACCTCCCTGTTGAGTCCTGCCAGAGGGGCGCCACACCTTCCCTGAATGCAGTTAACATGCTGCAATTCAATGGTACGTTTAGATTGCCTTGCTTCAGGGGGGTGACAGGTACTCTCTAAAGACTTACTGGGAGTTGTAGGTTCATGCAATACAAATGTGTTTGTATATGAAAATATGATATCATAATAGCTGTACCAAGTACTGGCGGTGGTTCTGGTGCTGAATTCATTTAAGAAAGATGATCTTGAGAATGTATTCATGAACTAATGGTGATCCTGGTGATGTGTTCATGTGCTGATGATGGTTCTGGCTATTTATTGATATAATTGATGATGGCTCTGGTATTTCTGCACTGCTAGTTGCTCTAGTGCTGTATTAATTTACTTATAGAGGTTCTGGTGATATAAGTCATATACTGATTGTGAACCTGGTGATGTGTTCATGTACTGAGGGTGGTCTTGGTGATGTATTCATGCACTGATGGTAGTTTTGGTGATAAATGTAAGTACTGATGTGTGTTTCTGTACTGATGGGGCTTCCAGTGATGTATTTCTGTTCTGCTTGTGGTTCAGTTGATGTATTCTTGTGCTGGTATTGGTTCTGATCTTGTACACATGTAATAATCCGCAATTTGTAAGAGTATGGCTATGTTTATAAAGTGTTGTGTCTGACAAGATAAGGGTTATTATGGTTTTTATGTATTCTTGGAGTATTAAAGGGATTTTACTGGTTTATGATGAAAGTCTGCAGTCAAAGTGATTATAGACAGATGAATTCTCACATTGAGTAAACGGCACACTGTCATGATTCTCTGGTGCAGGCAATTAGAGCAAAAGGTCATGAAACTGTAAGTATGTGATTTGCAATTGTCGCGTGTTTACTAGACATGCGTAGCTTCAATTATTTCAAGTGAATTGAGTGAGGCCAGACATGTCTAGTCAGCATGTGGCTGTAAGTATGCAAATCACATACTTACACTCACTCTTGCCTCCAGCAACCGAGAATTCTGAACGTATTGTAGGATGTTTTCACATCTAAGGTTGGTGTGTGTTTTGCTTAATTTGCATTTCTAAGCGTTTTTACTGCTAAAAACGCATAAAAACGCTAGCGTTTTTGGCCCCATTGATTTGAATGGAAACGCATGTAAAAACGCATGCAAAAACGCATGTGCGTTTTAAAAAATGCAAAGCGCATGCGTTTTTGCAGGCGCGCACTAGACGCATTTCCCGACGTTTTGTGCAGGTTGGCAAAAACGTATGCGCTTTGCGTTTTTGAAAATGCACATGCGTTTTTGCATGCGTTTTTACATGTGTTTCCATTCAAATTAATGGGGCCAAAAACGCTAGCGTTTTTATGCGTTTTTAGTGGTAAAAACACCTACAAACGCCAATTAAGCAAAACACACACCACCCTTAGATGTGAAACAGGCCGTATTGTATTGTTTTGTTTTTTGTATTGTATTGTATTTTCTGATGTTTCTTATGATTGTTTGAATATGAACCTCTGAATTGCGAACCACTGTGGAATACGTTGCCACTATATAAATAAAGATTATTATTATTATTTTTAAAGGTTGCAATTCGCATTCTGTGAGAATTCAGAAGTCTGCAGTCAATTATAGTGACTGCATATTTTCATTCCAAACCTGCATAACCTCTCATAAAAATAAGCAATGTAGCATGCACAATCCTAACAGTGATGATATACTCACTGTTAGGATTCAGCTCTGCTTGCTGGTTCCAGCAGTCATCACATGACCACTCCACTCATGTGCAGTTTTCATACTCGTACAATCACTTGACAACTACTTTTTCTTCCTGGTTCTATCAATGAGAAGGAGCTTTAATTTTTACACTGAACATTGAAAGAATTACAAAGAGCAGCTAGTCGGCACATGACTGTAAGTAAGCAAATCACATATGAGCGATCACGTGACTACTCAAACTGCTTGAGCAGTGGTGTAGAGCCAGACTTAATTTTTGTTCAGTCCTGGAACACCTAGATCTGCCTCTGCATACACTCACCACCAATTGGTGTCCATTCTGGAGACTATCACAAACAAATGGCACTCACAGCACCACGTGGTTATATGGGGACCTCTTCCACTCCCTTATGTGAGGCGCACGTCCATAACCAGGGAGACCCACCTGGAACACGTCACATCCAAATAAGTAAAGAAGACAGCACCTCTCCGGTTGGTTTCTTCAAATGCTTTAATCCATTGCCCAAAAACACGATATTTCGATCACTGGGATCTTTGTCAAGTGTCACACTTGACAGATCCCAGTGATAAAAATGTCGTGTATTTGGGCAATGGATTAAAGCATTCTAAGAAACCAACTGGAGAGGTGCTGTCTTCTTTACTTATTTGGACATTCTGGAGTAGAGGTCCCCAACTCCAGGCCTCAAGGGCCGCCAGCAGTGCAGGTTTTCAGGATTTCCTTAGTATTGCACAGGTGCTAATGTGATCATCTGCAACTCCTGTGCAGTACTAAGGAAGTCCTGAAAACTTGCACTGTTGGCGGCCCTTGAGGCCTGGAGTTGGGGACCCTTGTTGTGGAGACTATGACTTAGGTTGTAAGCAGGCAAGACTATGGTCCCAATTCATCACACTGTTTGCATCAGTATACTGGTGTGAAACTGACTCCATTGTTGCAAACTATTTGTACAACTTATAGTAGTGCAAAAATGTTGGTACTTTTGATGTTTTGACAAGTAGAGCTTAGTAGGCGGGGTGAGTGGTCATACAGAGCCTGACCAATGTATGATAATTAAGACAAAAATGTACTCCAATTTATTACTCCAGTACGATTATGATGCTGTCACACAACCACTGAAAAATGTTCTACATTCCAAAGGTGCTTTGCCATGTCTTGATTAATCGGTGCCTTTAACTCCTTCTGAGAGTTAAGGGTGAAGAATGGAAAGATTCCATAGACTTAATGCACATAGACTTTATTTCCAAAAATACTACGAATCTTAACTGTGGGCGTAATGGGTTTTGTGGCCTCTCTCCATTCACTTAAATAGAGCTTTGTTGAAATGCCATAGACAATATAAACAAACATGGCATGTTTTATGGAAACTTTACAATCTTTTATCCATACTTATACAACTCTTTTTAACCTTTATATTTTTCTAGACAGTAGAAACTCTCCCAGCCCTACTTTCTTCCACCTCTCTACGAGACCGCTTCTGTTCGTAGCATGCAGAAGGCCTTCGAGACTGATAAATATTTGTATTTTTCCTTCCATTCATGTCTAGATTTATTGTTCCTTTAGAAAGCCGAGCAAAATCAGTCAGACTAAAATAAATCTGTAAAATCCTTCCCTAAACTTTTCACTGAACCAATGGAATATATTTTTTTGCTTTGTTTTATTTGTTTTGAAATATGAAGTGTCTTATATAAAAAGTATTTTTGCATTGAAGTAGCATCTTAAACCAATAAGAATCCAGAAGGCCGCTTTATATAACATGTCTTCTTTTCCGCTCTTCTGATATGGAAAATGATATTCCATTGATGTGCTCCTTCACCCTGTGCAATCAATAAAACTAATTGCAGGCAGTTTTCTTCAAGAGGGCTGATAAGGTATGATGCCCTTTGTGGGAATGATATGCTCGTTAGGCATTCAGCTGTTTCCTACATGGAAATGCCAAACAGCTGCTGACATTTACCACATGTTGACTTAATAATATTAGCCTTTTGATTCCATGCAGCACATGTCCTCTTATGCTGGGTTACTGGTAAAATATACATTTTGTCAATGGAATTTATGCAATAGTTTTAAAAACATCATTCCTCCAAAATGTATTTTTATATTCACCTAACAAAGATGCTATCTAAATGGATGTTTATGTACCAACCTAGGTCGCCATAGTGGATCACAAGATACCATATGAACATTATAATTGTTAGCAATTCCCCTGATTCAGGGTATGTGCACACGTGTTGGACGCAGTGCCTCCGGACCTGCGGGAACCGCGGGTGAAGGCGGTGAGAATTCATCCGGCCTGTACTCATGATATGCGTTCGGTGTGGGGTGGCTTCTCAATGCATTCACCCGATGCTGATCACTTCAGTCTACGCAGCAATAAATGAACATTCTGAGGAGATGTGGGATTCCGTAAACCCGCACCGCAGCTGAAAATACTCTGCGTTGAGGAGAAGCACAGTGACCATGGGATTTCTAGAAATTCCATCCGCTGTGCTGGGACTGTACAGAACAGCATTTTGGACGCAGCTGTAAAATGTGAGTCCAAAACGCTGCTAATCCAAGTCGTGTGCACATACCCTAATCCTGGCTGAGGAAACACATTGGCAAAACACATAGGGAATGTGTAGGCCAATTTATTCTGCTGGTTTTGCTGTGGACGGCCTTGTCAGGGAGGGAGTTAAAGGGAACCTGCCACCCCAAATAACCCTTATAACCTATTAATACCTGTCCCTGCAGCCTTACAATAGATTCTAACACATCCCTGTCTCACCTTTTGTAGTAATCTACAAGTACAATAATGTAGTTTGCAAACTTACCAAAATCTTGTCAGAGGGACGTTCCGCAAAGGCATTTTGACCGGTAGGTGGGTCCCCTGTGCTACCCCTGCCTCGTTGCTCTAATACGCCCTAATGGGCATCATTGTACAAATGCAGAGCGTGGGCACGATTTCAATATCGTGCCCGCAACGTTACCGCTGCGACGCAGTCATGTGACGCCGGGCCTGTTAATACTTGTAGTATCCTATTTATACAAGTGGGTGTTTACACAAACTCATGACAACATTACACTAAGAACTCATTCATACAGAGCGTTTGTCCTCCATTTTTGTTGATCCATTTTTGGTGCAGTTTCTGCAACAAAAACATATTTTCTTTTTTTGCAAAATAGCATCGCAAAGGTAACATCCATTTATGTTGCTTTTTTGCTCTGTATTTGGGGGACACAGACAGACACACACACACTTTCTTACCCTCCCCGGCAATCCCACGGTGAGCCCCGGTGATGTCTTCCTTCAGGGTATTGGCAGCACCTGCAGGTAGGGTGCTGATAGGTTCTGGCACATGACTCTCAGGCTGAGTCACATGTCCAGGTCGTGTCAGTACCATACCCGCAGGTCCTGCCAATGCCCAAAAGGAAGACATCACCAGGGCCACTGTGGGATCCCCGGGAACGTTATATAATGGATCATTGGTGGTGTGAAAAGTGCAGCAGAAAAACAAAGCACTAATTGACATGCTCATTATTTTCTGGATGCGCTTTCTCCATCACTAACAGAGCAGTCAAAAATGCTGACATCTACACAGCAATCTGAAAATCCCATTCATTTTGCAGAGAGATGCAGTGACTGATCTGTTTTTGGTGCAGTTTAAAAAAAAAACGCAGTACAAAAAATGGATAAGAAATGTCCAGTGTAAACATAGCCCTATTGTGAAGATGTTTTGGTTCTCCTATTATTATCTACTTATATAATCCGCAGTTGGGAATTCGGGCACTGTAGCCGAATCCCAACATGCTTTGCGGGACTGCGAGTGATGACGCGCAGCGTCATCACAAGCCGCAGACCCGCACTACTGTAATAAAAAAAAAAAAAAAAAAAAAAAAAGGTAATGCTCACCTCTCCCGAGCCCCCGCCGTCTCCTGCCGTCTCCCTCCAAGCTTCCGGTGGCTGCCGCAGGCTGCGAGTGTCTGCAGAGCTCTTCTACTGCACTCAAGGACCTGTGGTGATGTCACAGTCACGTGACACCAGGTTACTCCATGGTAACCTGGTGTCACGTGACTCTGACATCACCGCAGGTCCTGAACTGCACTAGAACAGCTCTGCAGACACTCGCAGCCTGCAGCAGCCACCGGAAGCTTGGAGGAAGACGGCAGGAGACGGCGGGGGCTCGGGGAGAGGTGAGCATTAACCTTTTTTTTTTTTTAACCCCTGCCTTCCTGTTTGGAGACCTTTTACTGTACTGAGCATGCTCAGTACAGTAAATGTCTCCTCCAGCCTCACAGCCTCCCCATCCTCACTGCCTCCTCCAGCCTCACAGTCTCCTCCAGCCTCACAGCCTCCCCATCCTCACAGCCTCCTACAGCCTCCTCCAGCCTCACAGCCTCCCCATCCTCACAGCCTCCTACAGCCTCACACCCTCCTCCAGCCTCACAGCCTCCCCATCCTCACAGCCTCCTACAGCCTCACACCCTCCTCCAGCCTCACAGCCTCCCCATCCTCACAGCCTCCTTCAGCCTCACAGCCTCCTTCAGCCTCACAGCCTCCTCCAGCCTCACAGCCTCCTACAGCCTCACAGCCTCCTACAGCCTCACACCCTCCTCCAGCCTCACAGCCTCCCCATCCTCACAGCCTCCTTCAGCCTCACAGCCTTCTCCATACTCACAGCCTTCTCCATCCTCACAGCCCTCCCATCCTCACAGCCTCCTCCAGCCTCACAGCCTCCCCCAGCCTCACAGCCTCCCCATCCTCACTGCCTCCTCCAGCCTCACAGCCTCCCCATCCTCACAGCCTCCTCCAGCCTCACATCCTCCTCCAGCCTCACAGCCTCCTCCAGCCTCACAGCCTCCCCATCCTCACAGCCTCCTCCAGCCTCACAGCCTCCTCCAGCTTCACAGCCTCCCCATCCTCACTGTCTCCTCCAGCCTCACAGTCTCCTCCAGCCTCACATCCTCCTCCAGCCTCACAGCCTCCCCATCCTCACAGCCTACTCCAGCCTCACACCCTCCTCCAGCCTCACAGCCTCCCCATCCTCACAGCCTCCTCCAGCCTCACAGCCTCCTCCAGCCTCACAGCCTCCCCATCCTCACAGCCTCCCCCAGCCTCACAGCCTCCTCCAGCCTCACAGCCTCCCCATCCTCACAGCCTCCTCCAGCCTCACAACCTCCTCCAGCCTCACATCCTCCTCCAGCCTCCTCCATCCTCACAGCCTCCTCCAGCCTCACAGCCTCCTCCAGCCTCACAGCCTCCCCATCCTCACAGACTCCTCCAGCCTCACAACCTCCTCCAGCCTCACAACCTCCTCCAGCCTCACATCCTCCTCCAGCCTCACATCCTCCTCCAGCCTCACAGCCTCCTCCAGCCTCACAGCCTCCCCAGCCTCACTGCCTCCTCCAGCCTCACAGCCTCCCCCAGCCTCACAGCCTCCTCCAGCCTCACAGCCTCCTCCAGCCTCACAGCCTCCCCATCCTCACAGACTCCTCCAGCCTCACAGCCTCCTCCAGCCTCTCAGCCTCCTCCATCCTCAGCCGCACTACCTGACACCGCTGCCATCCTGCCAACCGTCAGCCCCGCTTCATCGCCACCGCCCTCGCGCCCTCCGCGAGGTCCATGCTGCCCGCATGCCGCCGGAGCCTTCCGCCCCTCGCCACTCTCTCACCGCTGGGCTCTCAATGTCGCCATGCTGGTGGAGTAGCGGTCTACGGCCTGTGGCCGGGTGCCGGGAGCCAGGGACGTCGTTCTGTGGCCGGCAACAGCCAATGGGAGTGAGCGGACCGTCTCAGCCTGCAAAGCCTGACACGCCCCGCTCACTCCCATTGCCTGCCCCCGCCGCCCCTGCAAGCGGATTGGGCGCTGTGTTGTACACACAGGACGCCCATCCCATTGCCCAGGACTTGGTGTCCTAGACCAATCGGATGACCGTCCTGTCTTTACCACACACCGCCCAATCTGCTCCTTCCGCTCAGGTCACATGTGTGACCTGAGGGCAAGAACTCATCCCTCTCTGCATCACCCAACCGCCACAGAGAACAATGCCGTGTGACTGGGGCTGCGATCAGCCCCAGCACGCAGCCACGTCCTGCCGCCGAGCGGTTATGTCACCCCTCCAGCCGCATCTCTCCTCACCCCTCCAGCCAGACCTCTCCTCACCCCTCCATCTGGACCTCTCCTCACCACTCCAGCCTCTGCTCTCCTCACCCCTCCAGCCTCTGTTCCCCTCACTCCTCCAGCCTCCCGCCACATCATACTCTGCTATCCACAGAGCCCCCTCTATACTCTGACACCCACAGAGCGCCTGTATACTCTCCTACCCACACAGCCGCCTGTATACTCTGCTACCCACAGAGCTGCCTCTATACTCTGCTACCCACAGAGCCGCCTCTATACTCTGCTACCCACAGAGCCGCCTGTATACTCTCCTACCCACAGACCCGCCTGTATTCTCTGCTACCCACAGAGCCGTTTCTATATTCTGCTACCCACACAGCCGCCTCTATACTCTGCTACCCACAGAGCCTTCTCTATACTCTGCTACACACAGAGCCGCCTGTATAATCTGGTAACCACAAACCCGCCTGTATACTCTGCTACCCACAGAGCCGCCTGGATACTTTTCTACCCAGAGAGCCGCCTGTATAATCTGCTACCCTCAGAGCAGTCTGTATACTCTGCTACCCACAGACCCGCCTGTATAGTCTGCTACCCACAGAGCCCCATGTATACTCTGCTAGCCACTCACCCGCCTGTATACACACAATTCATTTCACCGCGCTCCCGATGCAATTGCATCGGGCCTTTTTACTAGTTATTATATAAAAAGGTGTTTTCCAGACCATTCTATGTGCCTGCAGACTTATAATGTGTTGGGACTAGCGGATTCTATCCAGAAGATTTCATATCACATACTTGTTGTCACGTGACCACCGTTCCAAGCTCTGACACCAGAGAATCCTCACAATGTACAGTATGGGACTGCAGACTTGTCATTTTAGACCAGACAACCACTTTAAAAATCTCCAGCTCAATTAGAAGTAATCATTTCCAATATTGTGGGATGACTTTCATTCATAGCCTTCTTCAGGTCGGACTACAGCATGTTGATTAGGTTAACTTTTCTAAAAAAAAATGCTATTTTTTATACATTTTATGAAATTTCGGACCCCTCTTTAATTTGCTTGTCCAGCATAATAGACAAATGACTGTTACAAATGACTTGTCCACTTGCCCATAAATGACTAGTTATCAAGCTTTTAATACTTTCTTGTCAAAATTCTAAGAATTGAATTTTTAAATTGGGATATGCAATTACTATTTTATTTAATTCTTCAATATTTCTGTTTTCACTCTGAAGAGTTGAAGTTCAGTAGAATTATTCAATGGCAGAGATGGAGGGGATCTCCTGGGTCATCTGGTCCAACCCTCTGCTTAAAGCAGGATTCACTAAATCATCCCAGACAGATGTTTGTCCTGCCTCTGTGTGAAGACTTTCATTGAAGGGGAACTCACCTTCAACTTTTTTGATCAAGAAAGTATTAATCTATGTAGATTATCCATAAAAGCTATGTCAAACATTACAAGACCAAAAGATAAGCGACTCACAGCTTGCATGTTGGTCCCTTTGTTTGGTAAGAATCATTGTTTTTTTACCGTAACTATCCGGGTCCAGATGTCTTGATGGAAAAAAAACTAGTCATCCTTTATTTGTTGCTGTAGTAAAAATATTAATGCTGTTCTTTGTATAGTGTTCTATTTATTGTCATAAAGCCCATTTATACCTTATTTTTGATGTGAGGTTTCAATGCATTCCTGTTACACTCCTGACCATGATGTATAATTTTTTTTCTTTACTTTACAACTAGTCTTGACTAGAGATGAGCGAACCTTCCCTGAACAAGTTCACCATTTTCAATTTGGCCCGAACATGGCCGATCAGGCTCGAGATCAGAAATCTGAAGTTTCCCTAATATTAAGCAAATAGGTTTGAGATTTAAAATAGCACTAAAAGTTTCCCTGTTTGTTTTGGGCAAAACGCTTGCTGGAAGACCCACTGACTGAAGACAATACCTTACGGGTAGGATTGTCCCCAGCCATCGGGTCTACCGGCTTGTATCCAGCTGTAGAATATTTTGAGGATGTCTGAGGTTCATGAGCAGGCACAGAAGCATGGTGAGTGTGACAGCAGCATTAAAGCTTACTAAGTGACTCGCCCAGGGGTTTGGGGTACTCGGATCCCGGGAGTTGCTGCTGGATCCTGTCACCGGTGGTCGATGCCTGGGACTGTGGCCCTGGTGGTCGCTGAAAAGTGTTGAAATGAAAATAATAAAAGTGTATTGTTTGTGACGCCGCCTGCAGTTTCTGATGATGACACCAGCACTACTTCAGACCTCTGGAGAGGGAGCCGGTTGGACTTGCTCCCTGCAGCTAGAGCAGTGTCCCCAGGGCCGTGATGCTGTGTTAACTCTGCAGGTGAGAAGCTGTCTGATCCCTCACAGTGGGAAGGAACGACACACCACACGTAGCTGAGTCTCTGTACAGGTTTACTGGTCACGTTCAAGTTCAACAACAGGTCTACAGTCACGGGTAGCTGGCTTCGGTAGTGACTGATGGATAGGGTGTTCGTCTGTGGCTCTCAAGATGTTTCTCTCAGCTTCACCCTCTGTCCTTCCTAGTATTGAAGTCTATGTGGAGCCCGACCTGACCTCCTGCTCTCTCCTCTGTAACTTTACGCTCATGTAGGAACCTTCTCCGGATTAGCCGCACCTCTGGGGATTTTCCGTGGGTTCTGGCTCCTTGTTTGGCTACTGTTACAGGTGACCGAGATGCTGAATACTCCTCGGTCTGACCGGTGTTGGCAGCTCAGATTTAGACTTACCTGCACCACTCCTAGAGCCGGTACTCCACTCCGTGGACTGGGATCCTCCCAGACGGTCTGACACCGGGTGTTAGCACACACCCTCAGGCTCCCCTTTCTCATCTGAGTCACCGCTTTTTCTGGGTGCCCTCCCTGTACGTTCCCTAAAGGGTCATCCTCATCCCCTCTTCTACTCGACTCAACTCTTCCACACTCTTCTTCTCAGTTCCCGCTTTCCACTACCCACCTATATAAAATCCTACTGGGACTGGTTACCCTAGTAACGGGTTTAACCAATTGGCCCCCTGAGCTAGATGTGTGGATGCAGGATGAAAGCCACATACAAACCTCCTCCTTCACTTGTCAAAGGGATACTGCACACGCCGGTCTGTGTGCAGTATGCCTTTGTGACGCACTGACCAGTGGGGCGCCACATAAGTGACAGTGTAGGTAGCAAATGTCTGTGCGGGGCTTCACTTTAAAATGGTTTGAGCTGTGTCTGGCAACTTTTGGGTCCCTTTTAATGTTTTTCTAGGCCCCTGAATTTGCCTCCCATTGATTTCAATGGGTTTGGATGTTTCAAACATCCAAAGAAACAAATTCAAACTTCCAAAGGTTCGCTCATCTCTTCTACACTACTGCTTTACACCATGTTTCAAATTATTATGCAAGTTAATTTAAAGTGTCATAGGTTTTTT
Organism: Allobates femoralis; assembly: GCA_033576535.1. Lineage (NCBI taxonomy): Eukaryota > Metazoa > Chordata > Amphibia > Anura > Aromobatidae > Allobates > Allobates femoralis. The sequence goes on from JARQOC010000002.1 coordinate 106,546,298, forward strand.
TTTTTACTGTGAAGAGATTTGTGGCTGATTCTGAGCACAGACGTATTCGTGCAGGTAAAGGCAGAATGAGGAAGGTTTCTGCCAGGCAAGTTCATCAGATTAGAAGAGCAGCTACTAAAAAGGCCTTACAAAGCAGCAAACAGATAACTGAAGCTGCTGGTGCCTCTGCAGTCCCTCGAACTTCAAGGTGTAGGATCCTTCAAAGGCTTGCTGTGGTGCATAAACCTACTATTCGGCCACCACTACACTGCTCACAAGCAGAAACGATTGCAGTGGGCCCAGACATACATGAAGACTAATTTTCAAACAGTCTTGTTTACTAATGAATGCCGAGCAACCCTGGATGGTCCAGATGGATGAAGTAGTGGATGGTTGGTGGATGGCCACCATGTCCCCAACAAGGCTACAACATCAGCAAGGAGGTGGAGGAGTCATGTTTTGGGCCGGAATCATTGGGAAGCAGTTGGTAGGCCCTTTTAAGGTTCCTGAAGGTGTGAAAATGACCTCTGCAAAGTACATAGAGTTTCTGATTGAGAACTTACTTCCATGGTACAAAAGCAAAAACGTGACCTCAGGAGCAAAATCATCTTCATGTATGACAATGCACCATCTCATGCTGCAAAGAATACTTCTGTGTCATTGGCTGCTATGGGCATACAAGGAGATAAACTCATGGTGTGGCCACCATCTTCCCCTAAACTCGACCCTATAGAGAACCTTTGGATCAAGTAAAAGATCTATGAGGGTTGGAGGCAGTTCAAATCAAAACAGCAGCTCTGGGAGGCTATTCTGACATCATGCAAAGAAATACAAGCAGAAACTCTCCAGAAACTCACAATATCAATGGATGCTAGAATTGTGAAGGTGATCTCAAAGTAGGGTTCCTATGTTAACAAGTAACGTGGCCTGTTAGAATGTTTTGGAGTTAAATAGCTTTTTATTTCAGTGAATCTGACCTCCTAATGCTGCAAATTCAACAAATGAGCATTTTCAGTTCTTCCAAACAAATCAAATGTTTAGAAACTCTTCTGTGCCTAATAGTTTGTAACAGTGCATTTAGAGTTTTTTTTTAATTAGAAGATTATACTGTCATCATTGGGAGGTTTCTTCAATTAAATTCTATGTATACTTTAACGAGTGATGACTTTTATTACACTGACTGTCATTTGCACCGACCATTTAGGAAAATCAGAAAAAGAACATTTGCATAATAATTTGGAACACGGTGTATTCTACTTCCTGATCACAACTGTACGTGCAAGTAGGTGACTTGGGACCCCATTAAATGATCATGGAAATCTCAACTGTGACCTCAAGATCACAAATATTATGTTTATCATTAATATTATGATAGTTAGTAAATAGTAAATATCCCTTTTAAGAAAAAATCTTTAGGGTAAGTGCCCATGATCAAGACATGTTGCATTCTGGACACATTGGGTTTTCTGTTGCAGAGATGCTAATGTTCTGTGTGGGTGAATGCACTGAGTGCAGCATATTTTCACTTTGTGTTCTCCCACTGAGTACACTCGCATCTCAGCAAGCATAAATTGAAAAGCTGCGACACGGGAAGCCACACCACATGTCAATTTATGCTTCCAAAAAAATAAACACAATGGGCATGAGATTTCTATTAATCCCATTCACTTTGCTTGTACAATGCAGCGTTTTGGACTCATGCTGCATCCACAATGCTTCTATACCTGATCATGGGCACTCACGCTTAAACAGTATTCTCAGTATAGACAGCTATAACGTAGCCATTGGACAGGCTCTAAATGTGTAATAATCTCAAAATACAAGATAGATATCTAAAAACTGCATCTGTCAAATATTTATGCTATACCCTGTGGATATACCATAATTGTCTAAAGTGAGACTACCCCTCTAAAGCTTAATGCAAATCTGTCCATATGTTTATTTTGGTTTATGATAGGAGGTATACTTCCAATGCATAAATGTTAGAGGGCTTTTTAACCTTAATATACCCCTTTAAGCTTAACTAACTAGATGGAAAATGGAAAGTTTTTATTGCCAGTTATTTGCATGTCCAGGAGTTTGCAAATGGAGAAAACCATAAGCCACTCACAGAATGCAAAATCATTAAAGTTTCCCACTAAGTGGACTAAATGTACATGTAAAACAATGAGCTACATGCAGAATTGTATGTGCTTCAAATAATAATGCTTGTACAGTCGGCCTAGAACCGTGTTTTACACAAAAGCTGATTAACAAAACATTGAATTAATTTTTAATGTGGCAGCAGATTACAAAATAAATTGGCATATAGTTTTTAATACATTCATTGTAAAACATTCATTTCCCATACAGTTAGCTGACAAGTAATTGTTCTTGTAAAGAAATGCAGACACAGCACGAAATTCATTAAGCTTTTTACGCCAAGCGGTGATATGGCTTTAGGTCACTACTGGGAGTAAAATCCCCCATTCACATTCAGAGTGGATATTTAAGCCCCGGCTGCATAAATAGTGAGATTGCTTAACCACTTCTGACATGAAAAATCTGTTAAAATATGTCTTTCTGATTACCATTATACAGCACATATCCTTAACCTAATCATTCAAGGTGCAATTAAATAGCATTTTATATATAACACCATACAAAACTTGAAGCAGATGAGGGGAAAATGCTGCAGAGTAAGAAAGCTTTAAAAAATCGAAGTGTTAACACTTTATTTTTATCAAGTTTCAAAACGCAAAGTTAATAAATCAAATCTATATGAAATCAATAGTTGATGTGACTACCTGGGGTGTAACTGCAATAGGTGCAGGGGTTGCGATTGCACCCGGGCCCTGCAGCCTAGGGGGGGCCCCAAACGTCCCTTTGGCCTATAGAAAAAGACTAATACTATTAAAGACTTGCAATAATTGGGGGCCTCATTGGAGCTTTTGCATCGGGGCCCCTGGGCCTGAAGTTACGCCACTGGTGACTACCTTTGCCTTCAAAACTGCATTAAAGGTATCAATATTTCTAGGTTCACAGTTTTTAGAGAAACTCGGAAGGGAGGTTGTTCCAAACATCTTGGAGAATCAACAACAAATCTGTGGATGTAGACTTGCACAAATCTGAATTTCTCTTCATGTAAAGCCACATAGAATGATGTTGAAAATAGGACCCTGTGGGGACCATCATTACTTAACAAAGCTGCTTGTTCTTCCTAATGACACTGGCTGTATGAATGGGGTTATTCTTCAGCAGAATACATTTTGGGCCAAGTTGAGTTGAACAGATGAATTTTTAAGACTCGGGTCCACCGACCATATCAATAGTCTCTGGTTGTTGGGTGGGAGGCTTTCAAATCTCTTACCTTCCAGGATCCCCTGTGCAGCATTTTCTTAGCCAGACTTGCATGACATTAACATCCCGATATGATTTGTACAGATAATGTTGTGCCAGCCCAACAAAACAAAAGTTGTACCACGGATCCCAAAAGGCCACTTATTTGTGAGCCTCCCGTCTAGTGGTCATAAACGTTTGATGTGGCTATTGGACCACATTCCCTCAAATTGATCAACCAAACTCTAGAACCAATCAGATGCCTCCAAGATGGTATTGCTTGATGGGCAAATATCTGCCTGTATTTCTCAGCATTGAAGACACCATTTATCTTGATGAAATTCCCAACTCTATTTGCTGAATTGCAACTTCAAACTTGCAAGGAAACTCCATCATGCTTCACTGTTGCTTGCAGACACCAATAATTGTACCGCTCTCCAGCCCTTCAGCAAACAGTCTTCTGGTGTAGACATCTTGACTCATTGATCTATAGCTTCTTCCATTTTCTGCATGTTTTGGGTAATAATTCTTCCATGAAGACCACTGGATCCTAATGGTTGCTGCTAGTTCTAAACAGATAACATGGCTACATGTCTTCCAATTTAAAGAGAAGTATGATGCGTTTGTCATCTGCTGAACTGTTTCTTTGGCCAACAACTATGCTGCACGAAACAGAGCTTGGCTGTACTATTGCAGTCAGGTATATATTTCTGTAAAATTATATGGTATCTCAGAAAAAATATAGTCTGAAGATCCAGCTGGGGACCAGAGACTAAACCGATCAGGCACTGTCCCTGGGTGGCTTCTCCTAGTACTACTCCAGTTGTTTGACAGGTCTCAGCATTGGGCAGCGACAGACTAGTTTTATCTACAGCTATGACCTCAGCTGGTTCATTAAAATACCAAAGCATTTCAGAGAAAAATATACCTCCTATAATTGTGAAACCAGGCACTGATTCGTGCTCTCAGAGGTTTGGGCAGCATGAATCAGCTGACAAGTTCTTTTCTGAAAGCTATAACTGCACTACATAGAGTGTAAGATGGAAATGGCTTCTTCAGACGTTAAGAGGATTTTAGCTCTAGTTAATATCGACCGGTAATGAACCCAGAAAAATTACTTAAAAATCCAAACAAAACACTCCATGTTATAGCAATGTGTTTAGGGGTACTTGTCCCTCATGAGTGCAAAGCAGTAGGTTTAATAAGGCTAGATGACAGGCCTATGCTTTACACTGATAGCGGGCAAAATTTCAAAACACACCGCTGCAAAAGACATGTCTAGTTAGGGTTCTTATAGTAAGACATGTGGAAAAGCTCAGTTTTAGGGTCAATACTACATTTTAGGATTGCTACATCCAGTTGCTGGCTCTAGAGTTCGAGTTCTCTTCCTCACTAGAGAGCTATTTACATATTTCATTTCCTAGAGGAGAATTGTATGGCTTATAAAAATCTTTAATTTTAATGTAATGTCAGGCATGTCACTCTCCAAAAGAAGAAACATTACCCCTTAGACCCCAATAAAGATTCTTGGATTTGTGTAAGAACCGTTTGATGGATTTTTAACCGGATTTAAAGGGAACCTAACCCCACAAACTGACCCCCCCACATCTTTAGACCTGTCCGTGCACCCCCTCTTATCATTTCTAGTCATCCCTTTTGCAGAAAAAATCGATTTTGTAAAGTAGAGAAAAGGTTATATTACTGTATATACTCACGTATAAGCCGAGTTTTTCAGCCCAAAAATTGGGCTGAAAAGTTACCCCCTCGGCTTATACGCGAGTCACTATACGGGCGCCCCCCCCCAGAGGTATACAGGCCCCCCATCAGTATACAGGCCCCCCCCATGGTCCGTAAACCTGTAAAGGAAGATGATTATACTTATCGCTGTCCCGGTGCCGTCCCCGCTCTGCTTCGCGATCCTCCATCTGCATCGCGCTCCTCCATCTACCGACTTCCTGTCGGCGCCGACAATGACGTCATTCGGCGCAGAACACAGGAAGTCGGAAGCCGGTGAATGAAGATGGAGGATCGCGATGCAGATGGAGGATCGCAATGCAGAGCGGGGACGGCAGCGGGACAGCGATAAGTATAATCATCTTCTTTTACAGGTTTACGGACCATGGGGGGGGCCTGTATACTGATGGGGGGCCTGTATACCTCGGGCTGCTGTATATACCATGGGGCTGCTGCTGTATATACCATGGGGGGGGGCCTGAATACTGATGGGGGGCCTGTATACTGATGGGGGGCCTGTATACCTCTGAGGCTGCTGCTGTATATACCTCTGGGCCTGCTGCTGTATATACCTCTGGGGCTGCTGCTGTATATACCATGGGGGGGCCTGTATACTGATGGGGGGCCTGTATACTGATGGGGGGCCTGTATACCTCTGAGGCTGCTGCTGTATATACCTCTGGGCCTGCTGCTGTATATACCTCTGGGGCTGCTGCTGTATATACCCTGGGGCTGCTGCGGTATATACCATGGGGCTGCTGCTGTATATACCCTGGGGCTGCTGCTGTATATACCCTGGGGCTGCTGCTGTATATACCCTGGGAAGGCTGCTGTAACACTGCTGGGGCCTGTATATACCACTGGGGAGGCTGCTGTATACCACACTGCTGGGGGCTGTATACTACCACTGGGGAGGCCTGTATACCATCGGGGGGCCTGTATACCACACTGCTGGGGGCTGTATACCTGTGCTGGGGTCCACCCTCGGCTTATACACGAGTCAATGGTTTTTTCCAGATTTTGGGGGCAAAAGTATGGGGGTCGGCTTATACATGGGTCGGCTTATACACGAGTATATACGGTACTTTGTCCTGTGTGAGTTCTCTGTTTCTATAATAGTCTCAAAGGCAGGCCTGTCTGCTGCAGTCTTGTAATTATGCACGCCCCTCTCTGCTTGCTAAGAGCCTGGCCGCGTCGTGAAAGGGGGCGGGGCTAATTCACGTCATGCCATGATTTAGCCCCGCCCCTTTCATGACGCGGCCAGACACTCAGAAAGGCAGCAAGCAGAGAGGGGCGTGCATAATTACAAGACTACAGCAGACAGGCCTGCCTTTGAGACTATTATAGAAACAGAGAACTCACACAGGACGGACGTGAATATAACCTTTTCTCTACTTTACAAAATCGATTTTTTCTGCAAAAGGGATGACTAGAAATGATAAGAAGGGGTGCAGGGACAGGTCTAAAGATAAGGGGGGGGTCAGTTTGTGGGGTTAGGTTCCCTTTAATTAAGTATACTTGGAGCCTCAGAGACCTATAAGGCTACATTCACACAGTGCTCATTTCCTGCGCTTTTGGGGGCGCACATTTTCTGCTGCGTTTTGTGGCCACGCTATTTAGCACAGTTAAAAAAAACGGTGCATTCACACACCACTTTCACAGCCGCATTTTTCCCCCAAAAGTGCAGGAGAGAAGTGATGTCACACGAGGGAGGAAGAAACCTGTGTTCCTCCTCTGTGTGACATGTGTGAAAGGCCTTTTGGCTTTCGCAGTGTATTAATATACACTGTGAAAGCTAAATATAAGTTATCAAAAGGTCTTAAAAATAAAAAAAATGTAATGCTTACCTCTCCGGCGGCTGTTCCGGATCCACGTCTACTTTGCTGCCAGGATCTTCCAGCTCTGTGATTGGCTGATACCGATCATGTGATATGTGACGTGCTTTCCACATGACCGCTAACAGCCAATCACAGCTGGAAGGTCCTGGCAGCACAGTAGACGTGGATGTCTCTCCTCCCGGTAACCAGAACACAGAAAATGAAGGGTAATGAGACTCAGCCCCTGATGAAAAGCTAGAGGCATGCTAGGAATTGTAGTCTGAATGTGTGCACATTGAGGATTTGGTTGCAAATCTACATCTCTTGGCAAGAAAACCGCAGTTTTTGGTTTCTTTTGTTAGGCGTTTTTTTTTTCCACATACTTTTCTTGCTTTCTGGACAAGAACAAATGGTGTAAAGATGGTGCAAAAATTGACATGCTACAGATTTATTTTCACACTAATTCTCAATGGAAAAATAAGCAACATGTGCAAAAAACGTCAAGATTCTCATTGACTTAGCTGGCAGAAGGATTTTCTTGCAGTTTTATGACAAAACTGCACTCAAATACACATAAAAAGTAATGCGGTAAAACGCACTGTGTGCACAGGGCCTATCAGAGGGAAACAAAGAACCGACATGGCAGACAACTCAGAAAAGGTCCCCTAATAAACACAGGTAAACATAGCATATCAACAAGTCTCTACATTATTCTTAAATAATAGCTCTGCTGCTCCCTAAAGGAAAATATTGTATTGCTGAAACGCTGCTATCATTTTATGTGACTTTTCCGAATAATATGCGATGTTTGCGTAGAAGTCGACGTGGACCAACAGTATATCTGGCCATTACATGGCTTATATTATGTAGTTTCTTTTATTTGTGTACTACTGAGTAATTAAACATGAGAAATTACAATACCATTTTAATACAATACCATTTTAATAATGTAATAAATATGTTTTTATCATTATTATTTTCATTATCCCATGTTATATTGATTATTTTTCTCAGTCCAGAACACATAACACTTCCAGCTGTTTCCTTGTCGCTCACTGTACATTGATCATATTATCTCTCTGTCACTTACCTTTCCAATCTATGTTTTACCACTAATAATGACACTCACAGAAGCCAGGTCCCTGCTGTGCTGTGCTTGACAACAAAATGGAGGTCATGCATGTGCGATTGGCCCATGCTGCTTTCACAGGGACAGGTACATAGCAAAATTAGGCAGCAACACATTGAGATGGAGAGTAGACAAAATTAATTAATTGAAAATAATTAATCATTGAAAGTGTAATTATGTGCTTACTCCTGCAGCTCCAACACACTCATAACCCAGAAGGATCAGAGAAACTGGTGCGGCACACCGATTGAGGACACATTTGAGATAATGCTTCACTTAATGTAACTGGGCTCTTACACAAAAACATTTGTACTTCGCATCATTACACTTTGCAAAATTCACAAATCTCTGAACTGTCTACCAGAGTTTAGTGAATCTCCTGAAAGTTCACTTTTCTTGATTCACTCAGTTCTGAGGAGAACATTCAAGTCATATCAAATAAATAACTGTAAAGCGGCCGTCACACGCACAGATATCGCGCAAGATATCGCTTGAACGCGGCAGATTAAACATCGCGTGAGCGATGTCTGTGCGTGTGACGGCAAGATACGACGAGCGAGATCTGATCAAATCGCAAAATCGAGATCTGAGGTCCGGACCTCAGATCTAGCGATTTACGATTTAGCGATCTGCTTCATCGCGGTGTATGACACCACGATGAACGATCTCCCAGCGGCAGAGCCTATGCTGGGAGATGGTAACTATGGTACACGTCGGGTAACTAAGCGACGCGCGGCGCCTAGTTACCCGATGTGTACCATAGTTACCAGCGAGATCGCGGATCCACATCGCTGGTGAGTCTGTCTGTGTGACATCTCACCAGCGATGTGAGAGATATTGTAAGCGATCGCGCGTGCACGTGATCGCTTACAATATCGTTCTAGATATCTGTGCGTGTGACGGCCGCTCTAGTAGGTAAAAAAAAAATCACATTCAGAGGAAGGAAGGATATGGATTGGAGCAGAGGTTCCCAACTCCAGTCCTCAAGGCACACCAACAGTGCAGGTTTTCAGGATTTCCTTAGTATTGCACAGGTGATAATTGAATCACCTGCACTGGGGATGATTCCAATTTCTAAGGAAATCCTGAAAACCTGCACTGTTGGTGTGCCTTGAGGACTGGAGTTGGGAACCTCTGGATTGGAGGATAAGGGGGCGATGGGACAAGTTTAGGGAAGGGAAAAAGGAGATGGGAGTAAGACTTTGTTTTTAATTTAACCTCAAATTACCCAAAATACCTCTCCACATTTCTGCACCCCCCTATATTTCATCTCTAATCCCTATCATACCTAATCCCTACCTGTGCCATCCATTTTGCAACTGATCTCAGACTAATATCACCCATAATTCGAACCTTAAACTCCCATGTCCAAGATTTCTCTCAAGTTGCCCCAGTCCTCTGGAATGCACTATCCCAAGCGTTGCAACTAACAGCTAGCTCTTTAAATACAGAAAGAAGAGGGTTTCTACCCTTTTTTGTATAATAGTAACATCTAGCTCTCAAGTTTTTAAGCGTGTCTTAAAAAAACATCCTTTTAGACAGGTCTATCACCTCAAGTCATTAACCTAACTTTCCTTTCTTCCCTGACACATCCTCCTAAATTTTAATAACAACCTGCTCCTTCCTATTCATCTGTTGTCTCCATCTTCAATACAATGAACAGCACAATAGTGAATATAGACTGTACTGGCTGATGACCAGAGCATGTAGCGTCATAAGAAAAAAACATATTTATCATAGTGAGGGCTGACACTACAAGCACGTCCTACGTAGTGTGTCCCCCTATTTCCCTATAGATTGTAAGCTTGTGAGCAAGGTCCCCACTGCTCCAGTAACTGTTGAACTATGTGGTGCTTTGTATTGCTCTCGCTTAATTGTAAACTGCTGCGGAATATCACAAAAGTTCAGGGAAACCGGGGGAAAGAATGTGCTTGCTCACCATACCATTGACTGAGGATCTGTTGAGGGCCCAGAAAAAGTGTCCGGCTTCAACACATATTGCAGACAAAAAAAAGGATAGTATGGAGTCCAAAACATCTTAAATCTTCAAATAGCTTTACTTGTGATTAAGTAAAAATCCATGATTATAACATCCATAGGAGCTGTGGAGCCCCGCCTTGACATGTTCCGGACATGTGCATCCTTAATCATAAGCATACATAGGCATATGTACTTGTATGCCTATGATTATGGAGTCAGGACACACATGTCCGAAACATGTCAGGTGGGGCTGCACAGCTCTTATGGATGTTATAAACATGGATTTTTGCTGAATCACAAATAAAGCTATTTGACGTTTTAAGAAGTTTGGGACTTCAGACTATCCTTTTTTTATGCTGCGGAATATGTTGGTGCTATATAAAATTTATTATTATTATTATTATTATTATTTATTCTACAAATTTGGGGAAATTTGGTTTGTTTAGAATCGATTCGCTCCTCTCTATTGTTTTCATTGCTTGTTCTCTTGAATGTAACATCCCTGACATTGCTTAGTGATATCGGTCTAAAATGCTGATAATTTTAATCCTTTCTTGTAGAGAAAATTAATGACCAACAAACCTCGTAATTTATTTTACTGTAGATAAACAGAATGGAGAAAATGCGTCACCTACCCACTAAGCACTGCAACCCCCCACAAATAGCCCGCTAAATGACAGTCTATCAGCCGGTGATGGATGACAGGTATTTTTGAGCTGTTACTACAGTTTATTTCACAACATAAAAGCGGTCACAATGATTTGCCTTTCAAATCTCTCTTAAAATAGGACATTTTTTGCAGTAACAGATTTCTCTTCGAGTTCAGAGAAAAGGATCTATGATGATATTTGCATTCTATACAGGAGGCTTTTTTTTATACCTGCAGCTGAAAATTCATAATACGAGACCGGGCTGCTTTGCCAATTCCCTCCTGCCTCGTCCGTATCCTACATTTAAGTCAACAAATCACAGTTTTTATGACGTGAAACATATCAAAGATTAGCATCTGAAGCCAGTTATTAAACCCAGCAAATCTATAGCGTACACAGATGTAAAGCTAGATGAAATGTGTCTACCTCGATGCGCACACACTAATTTTACATTCTCAAATGGAATCCTGTGGATGTAAGCTTGGCTTTATTACCTTTATTATTACTTTTAAATAATGCATCGTGTCTATCATTTGCATACAGTTCTTAGGAGCACTTTGCTGCTAGGCAGGTGCGCTTATGAGCATCGAATGCAGGACACATCTAGGCATACTAATATATAAAATGTTATGATAATTCAATATAGGATGAGGTCCTTTGATTTTTATTTTTAATGCTCGTACAGATTTCGAACAGACGCAAACTTGAGCTAATACTGATCATAAACTAACTAAAGAGCTACAAAGATTATCATTGCCAAAAGTCATTAAAGAGCAACTCACCAATAAAGAAGAATAAAATGTAAAAATAATATCACAGGAAGAAGGCAGCTGTGTATACCAACACCAAGACACAATACTAAAGGCCGGGTTACACGTAGCGATGTTCCAGCAACCCCACCAACGATCGGGATCGCTGGAACATTGCTATGTGATTGTTGGTAAGATGCCAGAAAGGCAGATCTCACCAGCGATCACCCAACGATGCGCCGACACCCGACGGTCGCTGGGATCGGTCAGGGTGTCGGGGGCACACTGGGTGTCGCTGGTCGTTGCCCCTGTCACACATGCCAATGCATGTGTGACAGTGGCAGACCAATGATTGAAAAATAGTCCCAGCCATTGCAGAAGAATCAGCGATCAGTGAGCTGATCGCTGGTCGTTGCGGCATGTCACATGCAGCGACGTCACTGGCGAGGTCGTTGCAATATCACAAAACCTGTGACGTTGCTGCGACATCGGTAGCGATGTCGCTGTGTGTAACCCGGCCTTAATGCACTACAGGATGTATCAGCCCCCTGATAAAAGCGGGAGAGCAATGCTGCAAAATACTAATGAAACCAGGGGTGGACATACCATTGGTGCCATCTGTGCAGCTGAGCAGAAGCCCAAGAGGTAAGGGACCCATTTCTACCTCCAATTTTGCCTTTTTCAACAGCCCTTTATCGCAAAACGGGCCCATACATTGTTCTGGCAAAGGGGTCCTTTTCTGTCTGTCTGCAAAAGTGGATGAAACAATCACATGCAGACTTACCATTCATGGAAGGGATGGTTGCCTGGTATTACAATGCAAACAGAAAAGGCTTGTGTAGGTCACAGGTAATTGTAGTGCACTGTGTCTGGCTCCCAGTCTAATAGAAATGCACATAATATTAGATCAGGTGGGCTGCCCAGCACTATATAAGTGCACCCCACAAAGACAGTTCCCAAAATCCCAAGCCAACAATAAAGGGGCTGACTGCTCTCTATAAAACAAAAAATGTGCAACAAAAAAGATGAAAAATGTATTAAAAAAATGAATAAGACATTGTTTGCTTTTTGGTTAAAATACCCAAGCTCGCAAACCCAAGTCAAAACGCCTCATTGTCTAGAGAGTCCCTATACAAAAATTAAAAGCAACTCCTTAAAAAGGACATAAAATTAAAAAAGCCTCACAGTAAAAAAGCAGGGCGCAATATTACTGCAGTATAATATAATCATAAATGATAGTTGCACAAAAAAGTGCACAAGATCCCACTGAATCAAATAACTAGCGCAATATAATAATATAACAATACCCACGTTAGAGCCAAAACTGGAGAATGGATATTTTATTAATTACTCCTAGAACATACACTGTATATCTGTCTTGGCCATGAACGCAAATATGAGAAGGAAAACATTATATATTTTCGACCAAAGAAGGCACAAAATAAGTGTGAACTTGTAATGAAAACTAAAGCACTAAATGTGTCCTTTTACCAAAGGAATTTTTGTGACAACCAGAAGAAATGTTTGTTTTTACTTTCCCATGGTCATTTCTGAAACACCCATAATTGTTTTTTTGAAACTTTATAATATGACATCTTATTGTTTTTACTTTTTGTTTGTCTTTCTGTTCAGGTGTCACGGCGCTTAGTTGGCGCTGACCTTGCTGGATGCTGCTGTGTATGTGTTTGTCTTTAAGAGCTGCATGGTTGATAGTTGTGAAGGTCCTGGGCCTCCTGTGTTGTGCTCCAGAACTGCATTCACTATGAGATTCGGCTGCTGGTTGAGGGGTTAATGTGTGACTCTCCTGAGCTCCCCTCTCCCTGGCCTTTAAGTAGCCTCTCCTTCCACCAGGTGGTGCTACTGATAGAGTTTCACTCTATGCCTGGAAGCCGTGCTGTGCTGAACTGACCTGTGTGTTTGTGTTGCGGAAGTCTTTTCCTTTGGAGTTGCTGTATCCCAGTTCTGTGAAGGGAGGTGAGGAGGGAATAGCGCAGGGCTGGTGGAGAAGTTTTAAGGAGAAGCTGGAGGCCCGAACCTTCTAACCTTTAGAGACACCTTCGGGATCAGGGCCATTCAGGGTTCCTAGACTAGAGTCAGACTAGTCTTCCCTGGTCACCCTGCCCATAAATGCCACTCCCTTATCAGCATTCTCACTGGAGTTCTGGAGCACAACACAAGAGGCCCAGGACTATCACAACTATCAACCATGCAGCTCTTAAAGACAAACACATACATAGCAGCATCCAGCAAGGTCAGCGCCAACTAAGCTCGTGACATATAGTCTCCCATCTTAAAGGGGACCCCCAGACCTGGGCCTTTTCCCTCCCAGCCGACTCACCATCGTTGCAGTCGGTGGACGGGTTTTTTGCTGCTCTGGCTCAGGTGTACGGTGAACCAGATAGGGTGACCTTTGCTGAGTCTAATCTCCGAAAACTCAAGCAGGGCACACGAGCAGTGCAGGAGTACTGCTCAGAGTTTCGGAGATGGGCGACTGACACCCAGTGGAACGACCCAGTCCTCCGGGGTCAGTTCTGCTTGGGTTTGTCAGCTAGACTGCAAGACACCCTGGTTCAGTACGCCGCAGTCATTGGAGGCTGCCATGTCCCTAGCCTTACGGCATGACAGACACCTGAGGGAGAGGCCGAAACCTACTATGTCTCCTGTACCTATATCTGCTGAGGAGACTATACCCGATGAACCCATGGTGGTGGTGGATGGAAAAATTGAGACTGTGTCTATTCTGGTCGATAGCGGAGTGGGGGTCAATTTGATGGATTCTCGCTTTGCTCGGGCTCATGGTCTCACCAGCAATGCTTTAGCGAGACCCATTCCCATCGCCTCGATCAACTCAGTTCCACTCAGCCAGAAAGTCCTCTCCCAAGTGGTGCATAATGTGAACCTGAGCATAGGAACTCTCCACCAGGAGGTTCTGTCCTGTCACCTCTTGGAGAACCTACCCAGTCCCATTGCATTGGGCCTTCCATGTCTGGAGAAACACAACCCAGTAATTGACTGGTGGGTCAGAAAGGTTGTAACTTGGGGGGCTTTCTGTGTGAGTAATTGCCTCGCTACAACTATTTCTACCATACTGGTTGTACCGACTCCTACCCCACTTCCAGAAGTGAATGGGATTGAGCCTGGAAGAGGGGGTGCAGTCCAGACTGCGCCTCGGATTAATGGTAGGTCTAGGTGTTGTTCTAGGAGGAGAGGCAGGTGTTTCCTGCTGTGCACTCCAGGGGAGGGAGCCCTGGGCCCCGGGGGGACGCTGCTGCAGTTTACCATCCTGGATGTGTGCCCTCTACCTGTGACCGCATATTTGGAAATAAACGTGCAGGTCCAGACCTGGGAGTTGATGAGTATGTGGGGGTGTTGTCCAAACACGTCAGGTGGAGGTGTGCTTCTGGGGCTCCTGGTTCTGGCGTTATGGGACTGTTTCGGATGTCGGCCGTTTGTAATCCTGTGCTGTACTGCCTTGACCTACCCCCAGGTTTGACAACCCGTAATGTCTTTCATATCTCGTCATTCAGGGGCTGTGGACTTATTTCGAATGTGCAGTAGTTGAGTCCAGAGGCCTCTCTTAAAAGAGGGGGTACTGTCACGCGCTTAGTTGGCGCTGACTTTGCTGGAGGCTGCTGTGTATGTGTTTGTCTTTAAGAGCTGCATGGTTGATAGTTGTGAAGGTCCTGGGCCTCCTGTGTTGTGCTCCAGAACTGATTTCACTATGAGGTTCGGCTGCTGGTTGAAGGGTTAATGTGTGACTCACCTGGGCTCCCCTCCCCCTAGCCTTTAAGTAGCCTCTCCTTCCACCAGGTGGTGCTACTGATAGAGTTTCACTCTATGCCTGGAAGCCGTGCTGTGCTGACCTGTGTGTTTGTGTGGCTGATGTCCTTTCCTTTGGAGGTGCTGTATCCCAGTTCTGTGGAGGGAGGGGAGGGGGGAATAGCGCAGGGCTGGTGGAGGAGTTTTAGGAAGAGGCTGGAGGCCTGACCCTTCTCACCTTCAGAGATATCTTTGGGATCAGGGCCATTCAGGGTTTCTAGACTAGGGTCAGACTAGTCTTCCCTGGTCACCCTGCCCATAACTGCCATTCCCTCATCAGCATTCTCACTACACCATGACATTAGGTGATATGACCTGGGTTTTTTAGATTCCATTTTGACATCACACATGTATGTGTTAGATTTTAATAAATTGTTATTGTGAGCTAAATGCAGAAAAAAAAACAAGTATGCCATTTTCATTTACACCATTTTTAGTGAATCTATTCACTGCATTGCACGGGCTGTTCATGATTACAGAGATGCCAAATATGCATGATAAGAAAGAACTAGGAAGACTCAGCACTATTTCATATGCGCAGGAAAAGGTGTTTGGAAACACATTTAAAGGGAACCTGTCAGCTCGTTTTACCTCACTATCCTTCCACTACCTGTCCCTGCACCTTGCTAGCACATTCCTAACCATCCCTCTCTGATCTAAAACTGCAATATAATGCTTGAAAGGAAAATGTAAGTTAAATTATTTTTCTCAAGCATTATATTGCAGTTTTAGCTCAGAGAGGGATGGTTAGGGATGTGCTAGCAAGGTGCAAAGACAGGTAGTGGTAGGATAGCAGGGAAAAATGAGCTGACAGGTTCCCTTTAATATAAAGTTTGGTGGTGCTCAGCTAAAAAGACCCCTGGTGGGGTAGTAACAAACGTTCATGAAAAAGAGAAACTGTTTAAGCACATCCAGGACTCTGTAAATGCGACACAATGTCTGCTATCAATTCCAGCCAATTTTGTGTCAGATAATGCTCCTTCCCTTCCGAGTCCCGCTGTGTGCCCAAACTGTGGGTTTCCACCACATACGGAGTACCAGCATACTCAGAAGAAATTGCACAACACATTGTATGGTGTATTTTCTCCTATTACTCTTGTAAAAATGCAATATTTGGGACTAAAGTAAGATTTTGTGGGAAAAAGTAACATTTTCATTTTTTCCTTCCCCATTGATTTAGTTTTTGTAAAGCACCTGACGGGGTGATACTCTTGGATGTGGTTTTGAGCAGTTTGAGGGCTGCAGTTTTTAGAATGGTGTCACTTTTGGGGGTTTTCTGCCATATAGGCCTACCAAAGTCACTTCAACTGTGATGTGGTCTCTAAAAAAAGTAGTTTTGTAAATTTTATTAAAAAATGAGAAATTGCTGATAAACATTTAACACTTCTAACTTTAAATAAAATAAATATCAGGTTTCAAAAATGATGCTGATGTAAGGGAAATGCTTACAATTTCTGTGACACAATCCTCTAGTTTATGAGTATAAAAATTCAAGGCATGAAAATTGCAAATTGTCAAATTGTTGGCCAAAATTCTGATATTTTCACAAATAAATGCAAACAAAATCGACCTAGGTTTTCCACTATCATAAAGCACATTGTGTCATGAAAAAACAATCTCAAAATCACTGAGATCAATTGACGCATCCAAATTATTACCTTTTCATTTTGCACCTGTCAGAATTGCAAAATTTGACCTGCTCACGAAGGTGAAAACAGGCTGGTTGGTGAAGGAGTTAAATCTCAAGACATTTAAGACTTATGGCCGCTTTACACGTCCCGATATCGTCGTCCAACTTCGATAAAAAGTCACGTGGTTCGTGCGTTGGCGCCGATATCGTTCGTACGTTGTATGGTGTAAATGACCTATCTGATGCAAGAACGATGCCAAACGATATCGGGGAAGAACTGTGCAGGCTCTCCAACTGCCCGATATTGGATGGACGATCTGGCAGGATCGTGCTGTGTGAAAGCCCAACCCTGATGTTGAGCACAACTTCCCCTATTCTCTCCCATGTTAAATGGTCGTTCCCTGGTTCGCGCGTACAAGAGGGTGTAGACATGGCAGTTGCGTTGCCTGCCGATATCTCTCTGTGTGACAGCTCCTATGCGATCTTGGATTTCTGCCAAAAAAATGCGCGCTCCCGCGCCGTTGTATCCAATATCGAAACTATGTTGGGACGTGTAAAGCGGCCATAAGATTAACTTTAGTTTCTGACCATCACTTTAAAATATTTAAATAGGAAACTTTTAATGCAAGAAATCCTCAAAGTATCTCAGTAAGGCTGGACACTCATTGACTACATACATTGTGCACTGAAAGACTCCTAATGAAAGTAACCTGGACATTTTGAAAATGGCACATAACACTTGAAGATCAAGAGTTCTGTTTGGTTCTTGCTCATCTTTAGAATAAATGTTCTGATTTATTTTGGATCACATTAGTGTATAAGAACATTGAGTCTAACAGGCAGATAATGGGTTTCGGCTGAAATATACCTATTCCAAGGGCTTTTTCAATGGTCAATTAACCAGTGGTCTGAAAATAGCTTAGCAGGAGAAAACTTTTGCAAAAGGTTATGTCTCTATGGATTATTTCTGTAGAAGTGCTTCAGGATAAAAGTATTTTGTACTAAGCACTAACATCATGCAAGCACCAGAAGAAAACCATTAATGAGAGCTGTTGAATAATGCTATGTATCATCTGTAGTTAACAATTATCTAAGCTCCTGCATGGCAAACGGGGCTCTGAGCAATTTTATTTAAGCTATATTCCAAAACTATTAATGTATTTGTATTTGTGTACTGAATTTGAAGTAAAAGAAATCTAATAGGGAGAATTTCAAGGGATCTTCATTATGCATATATTGAACTAGAAGAAACCATAAAGAAAAAGAAAAGCAACATAAAGAAAAGCCAAGAGCAGAATAGTCAAGAAATTTCAACTGAAAGTGAACCAAACACCACGATTTAGGCTACGTTCACACGTAGCGTATTTCCTGCTTTCTTTTACGCGCTGTACCCCCAAAAGAACATCTGCGCCAGCGTTTTCCAGCAAAGTGATTGGATCTTTACTTTTGTTGTTCATAATAAACACAAAAAGTACTGTGTATATTGACTGAGATCAATAGCGTTAATCAATAATCGTAAAAGATTGACAATTTTATTAGATACAAAAACATCAAAACAGTGCATATGAAAAAATTAAAACACAAGTAAAAGATTGTGCAACCACAATCGTGTACAATACCAGCAATGCAATACTCACTATACGTCACAATGGACAGAAATAAACAGGCAGGAATTCATTAGTTTGTTATATAATAACTCAGTCCCCGTCGGGGGCTCTTAGTCAAACACAGATTATGTTCAGCTGTGTGGGGAAACCCACACTAATAGGAACAAAAAGTGATGAATACTAAAGGATTCAATGCACTATGTGTCAAACATGAATTCACCTTTATACCTCAAAATATCTCAGTCCTCATTGGGGCTCTAAAGCACTCACAGATTGGATTTGAGGAAATTCAGGTATATAAAGATGGCATAGCTCATGCAAATTAGAGCAGGTAAACAACAGGTCAGAATTTAAAATGAAGTGAGGCTGGGCAGGCAAGTGGACAGCTGAGGAACCCTTATGGTTCAATAAGCATCCAATAACCACGATTCTTCGGGAAGAAAAGTGTTCAACAGTCTGCACTGCCAGGATCACTCACTTCAATAAATGCACGAGTAGTAGTTGTTCAATCAAATCCTTCTTTATTCTCCAACACGTTTCAGTGCCCTCCTGGCACCTTCATCAGGGATACCTCCACCCCACAAAACCGATCTTATATATAGCAACATTCATAACAATGATTGGTGGGTGTTCCCAATCCTATGACGTCAAAAACGTCATCAAAACAGGGAGGACTCTACATTTTGGCGCAATTTATCACAAAAACTCTATAATTTACATATAAACATAAATATACCATGACACAAGCATTCTAAAAAATCCGGTTAGTAAAGCCATTAAAAAACTGTAGGAAAATTCATGTGGAAACGCCTGTAAAACCGTTCAAAAATACATACTGAAGCCGGGCAATGAAAAAAAAATATATATATATGTTCTCTGTCTTCCCGTGGGATAGAACTCATGGGACTCAGGTATTCACTGCTTGAGTGTGTTCTAATGTCCTGTGCCACCTCCAGCTTACAATATGTGTTTTCAATATGTGCCATGCATCTATGTAATTGTATTTTCAATTTGTTTGTTTTCCAGATAAACAGAGGAAGAAGAAGGATTAATTTATATTAAAAATCTACAGACATGTATATAAAAAAAAATTTTATTTAACAATTTTATTCTTGAAACTGAAAATAAAAAATGTGAATATTAAAATTGAGAGTATATAAAAAATGCAATAAAAAATTATTTTAAAAAGTTTGTTTAAAGTTAAATGAAAATAAAGATAAAATGGCATTTATTGCAAGAGTGCTCAGGAGTAGATTAGTTTTTCTTAATAGAGGGGAAAAGTGTGAGTAAAAAGAATTGGGAAGGCTAGTAAATGACAGGAGTACCTGATGTCATTCTACATGCTTGTGGATCTACAGAGAAAAACTGGACTGCCAGTGCAAGACCAATGAGTTCTATCCTCTAATGGGAAAAAATCCAATAAAGGTTTCACAGGGAAAAAAAACACAAAAGCAACATATATAGTCTTACTAGTTTGTTCAAATAAAATACCATCCAAGAAAATCACTCTTCTCCTATTATAGGATGTCTTACACATAATCATCCACAAGATGGCGTCTGTTAGGAGGTTGTTGCTAGGGTGATGTAAAAGACCGGTACCCGACTTTAGTAGATCTATTTGTCCGCCAGTAGGGGCGTGTAACCAGATTATTATTAGAGGAAAAACTATATCTATCTATTAGCTGCGAGAACAGTTAGTATAAGTGTATAGCGAAGATGAAATAAAAAATAAATAAATGAAATACTATGTGTACATATGCTATTGTGATGTCAGATAGCCATAGTATGAAAGTGCAAAGTGCAGTGTTGTAATTAATTAAAAAGAAGTCAGTGGATTTGTGACTGTGAGAAAGTACAAAAGTCAATTTTGCTTCTCACTTGTGAAAGCAGGATTTCACTAACAGATAGCAACATAGTATGGAGTTAATAAATGAACTAGTGTATTAGTTTCTCATATTAGTTCAGATATCAGGTTGAGCCCTCTAGGTTTTAATGTGTCCAATTTAAACATCCAAAACTTCTCTCTTTTCTTTAGCATCTCAAACCTATTTGGGATTTGTGTTCCTATATGATCTATGGGCGTGATTCTTATCAGTGTGGGGTCTCTATTGTGATGTGTGTCAAAGTGATGTGACACCCCATGTGTTTTATAACCGTTTTTCACATTAGACCGGTGCTTATTAAGTCTCGGATTAAGGGATCTGATCGTCCTCCCCACATATTGGAAATTACATGGGCATTCCAGGAGGTAGATTATATATCTTGTGGTGCAGTCCATCTGATGTTTTATTGGAAATGTC
The DNA here is from genome assembly GCA_033576535.1 of Allobates femoralis. NCBI lineage: Eukaryota > Metazoa > Chordata > Amphibia > Anura > Aromobatidae > Allobates > Allobates femoralis. The sequence continues at coordinate 106,567,010 of JARQOC010000002.1, forward strand.
TCTTTGTTACTAAAGGATGTGAATGAAGTCCTTTGCTGGATGCTCCTGCAGCATAAGCATCTTTTTCTCCCCCATTTATTTCTTGGTGTATTTCTGTTGGTTTCCTTCATCATTGTCAGGCAATATTTGCCTTAGTCTGCTGGGTGCTATCTTTCTTTTAATGTTGGGAGCTCTCCTGAACGTTATTCCTGGTTTATCTGGTATTACTTTATTAAGTACCGGGTCGTTCTTTAGGATATGCCAATGCTTTTCTATGCAGTTCCTTATCCTTCTGTGGCATTTGTTATAGGTAGTGGTAAAATTAAACTTCTGTTTATTCCCTGATTTATTCTTCAGTGCAGGTGCCAACAGTTTTTCTTGCGGAATTTTCGTAAAGTGTTCCTGTGCTCCATATATTAAGTCCTTGGGATAACCCCTTTCCACAAATCTGTTTTCCAGGATCTCTGATTGGGCTTTATAGTCCTGATTTAGAGAGCAGTTCTTCTTTATCCTCCTAAATTGGCTGGCAGGAATATTGCTCAGCCATTTTTTGTAATGGCCACTGTTAAAGTCTATGTAAGAATTGCGGTCGGTGGGTTTAAAGAATGTTTTTGTATGCAATTCACCATTTTTCACAAATATATTCAGATCAAGAAAATTGATGCTGATATCATTCATGGTAAATTCAAAATTGAAGCCCCAATCATTGTTTTCTATATCTTTTATGAATTCAAATACATCCCCTTGTTTCTTGTCCCATATAACGAATAAGTCATCTATATATCTCATATATAGAACAAGGCCATTTTTATGTCTGCTTTCATAGATATATAACTTTTCGAATAACCCCATTACTAGATTGGCATACGAACACGCTGTTTTTGAGCCCATTGCTGTCCCGGACCTCTGATGGTACATGATTCCACCAAATGTGAAGAAGTTGTTTTCAAGTATGAACTGCAGATTTTCAAGTAAAAATTCGATCTCGTCCTTTTCCAGTGAAGGATCATTCTTTAAAAAGTATTCAATACATAATAGTCCCAGTTTGTGTCCGATATTGGTGTATAAGGCCGTCACATTCATAGTGAGCAGTGTGTATGATTCTTTCCATTTTATGTTTTTCAGAGACCCAATTACATCCGTGGAGTCCTTATTGTAGCTGTACAGTGAAAAGACATATTTCTGTAGTTCTTTGTCAATAAATTCCGCTATATTGCTACTTAGGGAGCCAATGCCTGATATTATGGGGCGCCCAGGGGGATTTTCTAGGTTTTTGTGGATTTTGGGCAGATGATAAAAAAACAGGCTCCTTCTTGATTAAAAAATTTTTTTAATCTGACGTTATGATTCCTTTCTCATGTGCCCTAATGATTTTATTGTTGTAATGTTTCACCAAATCAGGGTATGGATTCATTTCTATGCGTTCATAATGTTTCTCATCTGAGAGAAGTCTCAAAGCTTCTTTCTCATAATCCTTCCTATTTTGTATCACGATGGCCCCCCATTTATCCGCAGCACGTATGGTTATCCCTTTGTTGTCTCTTAAGTTTTTAAGGGCCAACGTCTCTCCTTTTGTTAAATTGTCTTTTTTATCTTTTTTATTGTCACTTTTCTGTATTAATTTTCTTTTTTTAGTTCGTTAAGTAGGAGATCCTGAAAGGTTTCTAATGTGTGCCCTCTGCTCTCAAGGGGATAAAAGGTAGACCTAGCCCTTAATTTGGTGTTTTTATGAGTGTCATTGTCTGTTACAAGATTTTCATTTTCATCAGATTTCAAAAGGAAATGACGTTTGAGGGTCAGTCTCCTGATAAAATGATGGACATCAATAAATAAGTCGAAATCCTCAGGTCCATTAGTAGGGCAAAAATGAGTCCTTTGTTCAATAATTTATTTTCCTCTTTCGTTAGTGTATAATCAGAGAGGTTTATTACATTCCCAGTGGGGTTCTTACTGCTATTTAATCTTTGAAACTTATTCGCACTTTTTTTCTGTCCCTTACCTCTGCTTCCTCTTTTTTTCTTTTTCCTGGGATGGGGCTGAAAAAATTGGTTATCTCCTGTGACAGAGGTTTGGCTGCTGATAAAAAAGGAACCACTCCATTATTGTTATTTTTAGAGTTATCCAATACCATTCTCTTAGTCAGAATATTATCCTCAATCTCTATGAGATTGGACTGTGGGCCAATTACCACAGGAATAGTTGAAATTTGAGAACTGTGCGTGTTATGTTCACTTACTTTAGTGTGTAGTTTTATAGGGCTAAGGGGTTTCTCCCTGTTGATTTTTTCAATTAACTCTTTTATATTTTTCAGATGTTCCTCCTCACTCCTTGCTTTCGTTGTAACCTCTGAAAAATTAAATTAAATTAAAGGAAAGATAGCACCCAGCAGACTAAGGCAAATATTGCCTGACAATGATGAAGGAAACCAACAGAAATGCACCAAGAAATGCGGGAGAAAAAGATGCTTATGCTGCAGGATCATCCAGCAAAGGACTTCATTCACATCCTTTAGTAACAAAGAGACATTTCCAATAAAACATCAGATGGACTGCACCACAAGATATATAATCTACCTTCTGGAATGCCCATGTAATTTCCAATATGTGGGGAGGACGATCAGATCCCTTAATGAGAGACTTAATAAGCACCGGTCTAATGTGAAAAACGGTTATAAAACACATGGGGTGTCACATCACTTTGACACACATCACAATAGAGACCCCACACTGATAAGAATCACGCCCATAGATCATATAGGAACACACATCCCAAATAGGTTTGAGATGCTAAAGAAAAGAGAGAAGTTTTGGATGTTTAAATTGGCCACATTAAAACCTAGAGGGCTCAACCTGATATCTGAACTAATATGAGAAACTAATACACTAGTTCATTTATTAACTCCATACTAGGTTGCTATCTGTTAGTGAAATCCTGCTTTCACAAGTGAGAAGCAAAATTGACTTTTGTACTTTCTCACAATCACATATCCATGACTTCTTTTTAATTAATTATAACACTGCACTTTGCACTTTCATACTATGGATATCTGACATCACAATAGCATATGTACACATAGTATTTCATTTATTTATTTTTTATTTCATCTTCTCTATACACTTATACTAACTGTTCTCGCAGCTAATAGATAGATATAGTTTTTCCTCTAATAATAATCTGTTTGCACGCCCCTACTGGCGGACAAATAGATCTACTAAAGTCGGGTACCGGTCTTTTACATCACCCTAGCAACAGCCTCCTAACAGACGCCATCTTGTGGATGATTATGTGTAAGACATCCTATAATAGGAAAAGAGTGGTTTTCTTGGATGGTATTTTCATTTGAACAAACTAGTATAAGACAATATATGTTGCTTTTGTGTTTTTTTCCCTGTGAAACCTTTATTGGATTTTTTCTCTGGAGAGGATAGAACTCATTGGTCTTGCACTGGCAGTCCAGTTTTTCTCTGTAGATCCACAAGCATGTAGAATGACATCAGGTACTCCTGTCATTTACTAGCCTTCCCAATTCTTTTTACTCACACTTCTCCCCTCTATTAAGAAAAACTAATCTACTCCTGAGCACACTTGCAATAAATGCCATTTTATCTTTATTTTCATTTAACTTTAAACAAACTTTTTTAAATAATTTTTTATTGCATTTTTTATATACTCTCAATTTTAATATTCACATTTTTTATTTTCAGTTTCAAGAATAAAATTGTTAAATAAAATTTTTTTTTATATACATGTCTGTAGATTTTTAATATAAATTAATCCTTCTTCTTCCTCTGTTTATCTGGAAAACAAACAAATTGAAAATACAATTACATAGATGCATGGCACATATTGAAAACACATATTGTAAGCTGGAGGTGGCACAGGACATTAGAACACACTCAAGCAGTGAATACCTGAGTCCCATGAGTTCTATCCCCGGGAAGACAGAGAACATACATATACATATATATATATATTTTTTTTTTTCGTTGCCCGGCTTCAGCATGTACATTTTTAAACGGTTTTACAGGCGTTTCCACATGAATTTTCCTACAGTTTTTTAATGGCTTTACTAACCGGATTTTTTAGAATGCTTGTGTCATGGTATATTTATATCTAAATTATAGAGTTTTTGTGATAAATTACGCCAAAATGTAGAGTCCTCCCTGTTTTGATGACGTTTTTGACGTCATAGGACTGGGAACACCCACCAATCATTGTTATGAATGTTGCTATATATAAGATCGGTTTTGTGGGGTGGAGGTATCCCTGATGAAGGTGCTAGGAGGGCACTGAAACGAGTCGGAGAATAAAGAAGGATTTGATTGAACAACTACTACTCGTGCATTTATTGAAGTGAGTGATCCTGGCAGCGCGGACTGTTGTACACTTTTCTTCCCAAAGCATCTTGTTGCATCTCCACGTGAGTGTGGCCAGTTGAAGTCCAGCAGCAGCCATCAGGATATTATTAACAAGCCTTCAAACCAGTTGTGGGTCTCACAACTGGACCAGGTGAGTGGATTTGATTTCTCACCATTACACCTATTAGTGTCTAGTGATAAGGGCACTATTGCGCCTCTTGTCCCCCCTCCCTCTTTTTTAATAACCAGGATTGGCATATAAAGGATAGATGTTCTGTAAAGCTGTAGTCCAAGAACAAATGCCAAACCTAAGCCCGAGTGAGGCATTGCTGTGGAGCGGATTGCCCAGAACCCTACGTGTGTCGCCGTCACCAGGGCGGCTTCATCCAGGGGCAGGAGCGTGCTACACCACCAACAGTGTGGTGTTAAATATGCACTGAGCTGATTCTGAACGAGCGGCATCTGTGCTCGTAAAGCAGGAAGCGGAAATGGCATGTCAAAGATAAGAATCCACCCCCAGAAGTGACATCCCGGGGAGGAGGAACTTTTGCTATTCAGACAATGCTGTATTCCAGCGCCTATAACGCAGGAGCAGGGGAAAGTGATGTCACACGGGGGCAGGAAGAGTCATGTGTTCCTCCTCCCGTGTGACATGTCGGGGCTGTAGTTTCGCTTTGGCAGTGTATCTATATACACTTCGAAAGTGAAATAAAAGTGAAGAAAAGGTATTAAAAATGAAAAAATAAATTACTCCGGCTGTCACTGGATCTGAGGGGAAGACTTCCGATCGCTGTAAGGACCTTAATCATCTAATTGGCCGGTAGCGATCAGCTGATGTGTCACATCACATCATCAGCCAATCGTGATGTCACATCATCAGCTGAGAGTTTAAACCGCGTTTTAAACAGATCAGCTGATGCGTCACCTGAGAGCATCAACTGATCGGTTTAAACTGCCCACCCGGCAATGGGTTATAGCTGGCGGTTAAAACAGCTCAACTGATGCTGTCAGGTGACACATCAGCTGATCAGTTTGCCGCTGGTTAGCTGATTCAGATCCTGCAGCGATCGGATGTGGACACCTCGCATCCCAGGACAGTCAGTGGAGAGGTGAGTATTTTATTCTATTATTGTTCATACCATTGCTTTCTCTTATTTCGCTTTAGCAGTGTATGAACATACACTGCTAAAGCGAAAGTACACATACAAGTCTCATGGGAGCAGGATTATTCCTGCCCCCATTTGACATCACTTCCTCCTGCACTTTTGTAGAAAAATGCGGCCTAAAAAAAGCAATGTGTGAATGCACCGTGTTTTTTTACCGGTGCTGAATAGTGCGGCAGCAAAATGCGTAAAAAAAGTGCCCCCAAAAAAGCGCAGGAAATACACTGTGAGTGAACGAAGCCTTAACCCCCTTCAAATCAGTGCAGCAGGTGATTGACATGTGCAGCATGACATCACTATTGAGTTTTTTTTATTCCTCCCCTGTGGGCTTATCTTTCTGCCGAACTCCCTCTTTCTCATCCTGACTCATCTGGGAGGAAGGGGGTGGGTTCGGCTTACAGCACAAAGACAACCCCACATGAGAGTAATAAAAAAAAAAAATAGTGATGTCATACTGCACAGGTCAATCACCTGCTGCACTGATTTACAGGTGGTTAAAACCTGGTGGTTGGTTCCCTTTAAAGGCTTCAACTGTCATTAAGGGTGCTTTCACATCTGCGTTTTTCGTAATTCGCGGCAGATGCGGTGAAAAAACCGCATCTGCCGCGTTTACCGCATAACCGTTCCACTTGCGGCGCGGTTGCGGTTTTTTCTATGCAAAGTATAGGCATACTTGCGGCAGGTGCGGCAAGTGCGGTTTTGCACTTGCGGCAGGTGCGGCCGCGAAAAAAACCGCAGTAAGCCGCGGTTTTTTTCGCGGCCGCACCTGCCGCAAGTGCAATACCGCACTTGCCGCACCTGCCGCAAGTACGCCTATACTTTGCATAGAAAAAACCGCAACCGCGCCGCAAGTGGAACGGTTATGCGGTAAACGCGGCAGATGCGGTTTTTTCACCGCATCTGCCGCGAATTACGAAAAACGCAGATGTGAAAGCAGTCAGTTAACCAGTTCATGATAATACCAAGGAAGGAAAAGAAGACGGCACTCACCGAGGTGTAGATGAAACAGCGGTGTCCTTTTATTGCAGGGACATAGCACAGATGCAGGGAGGGGGTGCCGAGGGTGACAATGGACCGTTTCGGGCTCTCGCCCTTCGACTGGTCACATATGGCTAATGGTGCCCACCTGTGGAGGATCTCTCTAGGCTATACGGAAAAGGGTAATGCGACTGGCACCCCGTGGCACTGTGCCCTATGCCCACTGACAACAACAACCCGCTGGCCTGTTTGGAGTGGTGCCCTAGTCCGCCTATAAATTACTATTAATCAGTTCATGACTAAATCACCTGGACCACTCCACCCCCTCCTGGAAACACACATTTTTGGGATTTATCTTAGGCCATGTGCCGACGCCGATGATTTTACTGCACATTTTTATGGCGTATTGTAAAAATGTGCACATGGTATATTGGTGAGCCAGCAAAGTCAATGTGACTTTGTGTGTGCTGTCTACATCAGCGCTTTGTAGCGCAGCGTTTTAGATGCATATTTTTGCAGATCTTTGATCCATAGAAATAGGCAGCATGTCAATTATTGATCCATTTTTTAACAGTGCTTTGTCCATTGACCCCATTTAACATGTTAAAATGCTGAAAATACAGATACATATTCACACAGCACATACCGTATTTACAGTGTATTTAGCTTGGAATATACAGCCGGTAAGCGGATTCCGAATCACAGTGAGAGGGATCATTCAGAAAGTGATGAAGAATTTTCTGTATGTAAAAGCGAAAATGTTTTTGCTGTGTAGTTCTGCAAAAAGCAGATGCAGATTTGGTGTAGAAAACTCTGCATCACTTTTTGACCGTCAGCACATAGCCTTATATTTGCTTTTAATGGCTGTGAATCAATGTTCTCATTGGCCAGGTTCACATATCTACGCTGCTAGTATTTAGCGGGTATTTAGCAGCCCCTGGTTACCCGATATTGATTGTGGTAACCAGGTCACACATAAGGCTGCCTAGTGTCCGCTTTCCCAGAGCGAACAGGGAAATGCTGTTAACAGCGTTTCCCTGTGCGCTCGGCTTAAGCGGACACTAGGCAGCCTTATGTGTGACCTGGTTAACGCAATCAACATCGGGTAACCAGGGGCTGCGTCTGCAGAAGCGACGGCGCTCACGTATCTCCGCTTCACTGAAAAAAGCTAAGTATTTAGCAGAGACCCGCTAAATACTAGCAGCGGAGATGTGTGAACCTGGCTATTCAGATATTCAAATCACTTTTGCCCCTTTTTCATGGTAAATGGACCTAAACCTTTCTGTCATTTTTCTATTCCTTTTTTCTTTTGCTTGTATTGAAGGGAAATGTAAAGAAAAACAGAAAATACATTTTGGTGCTTAACTTTATTTTTTGTGACCATAAAAGCCTGCTAAAGACCATGAAATCACAATCTCCTCTGCATAAAATAATTTTTATATCTTGGGCTTTTGTTTTAATGAAAATGGGAAAAGAAATAGAGATTAAGGCTTGCATTTTTTTCTTTTTGTTTTGTTTTATTTATTAACTCATGTTTAGTTCTATTTTATTTTTGAATTTTTTTCTGTTATACTTACTTATTTTTAATTTATGTTTTACACTTTGCACCTCATCAGGTCTCTAAAGATATTTGGGGGGCATTTTAACATATACATATTATTATTAATGTATTTAAATAGCACTATTAATTCCATATAGTTTACAGTAAACTAATTAACAGTGACAGACTGATACAGAGGGGAGAGGACCCTGCCCTTGCGGGTTTACATTCTACAGGACAATGAGGAGGCAGTAGGTTGCGGGTGCAGCAGCCCTGGTGGTGGTGAGTCATCAGCTCTAGTGGTGTCAAGTCGGCAGCTACCAGTGGTGGTGGGTCGGCAGCTCTGGTGGTGTCGAGTCGGCAGCTACCAGTGGTGGTGGGTCGGCAGCTCTGGTGGTGGTGACGCAGCAGCGCGGTCATTGCAATCTGTAAGCTTTCCCAAAGAGTGGGTTTTCAGGTTCTGTCAGAAAGATCCGAACGTGGTAGATAATCGTACTGTATGTGTTGGGGCACAGAATTCCAGAGGATGGAGGATATTTCGGAAATCTTGGAGGCAATTGGGTGAGGAACGAATAAGTGTGACGGAGAGGAGGAGGTCTTGGGAGGATCAAAGATTACATGAGGGAAGATATTGGGAGATTACTTCAGGAATATAAGGAGGGGTCAGGTTATGGACAGCTTTGTAGGTCAGTGTTAGTCAGTTAGTTTGTTGGGGAATTGGGAGCCAGTGGAGGTATTTGCAGAGAGGAGAAACAGGGGAGTAGTGAGGAGAGTGATGGATTAGTCAGACAGCAGAGTTGAGGACAGACTGGAGAGGTGCAAGAGTGTTAGCAGGGAGGCCACAGAGGAAGAGGTTGCAGTAATCAAGGTGGGTGATTATGAGGGCATATACAAGTGTTTTAAATAGATTGATGGCCGAGGAAAGGACGAATTCTGGAAATATTTTTGAGCTGGAGGTGACAGAAGGTGGCGAGAGTTTGAATATGTGGTTAGAAGGACAGGGCATAGTCAAGGGTTACTTTGAGCAGATTCCAGTAGTAGTTGAGACTATGATGCTATTAACTAGGATAGATAAATCAGGTAGGGAAGATACATGAGATGGAGGCAAGATGATGAGTTCAGTTTTGTTTACATTGAGTTTTAAGAAGCGAGAGGAGAAGATATGGCTGACAAACACTCTGGGATTCTGAACAGCAGAGTGTTGACATCATGGCCAGAAAGGTAGATCTGAGTGTCATCAGCGTACAGGTGGTTCTGGAACCCATGGGACTTTATGAGCTATCTTAGGTCAAGAGTGTAGATGAAGTACAGTTGGAGCTCCAAGACAGAGCCTTTTGGGACTCCAACAGAAAGAGGGTGGGATGAAAAGGTAGTGTGGGAGTGGGAAACGCTAAATGTGCAGTTGGAAAGGTACGAGATAGTCCAGGATAGGGCAACGTCTTTGATGCCAAGGGAAGAGAGGATGTGTAGCAGGAGGGAGTGAATGACTGTGTCAAAGACAGAGGACAGGTCTAGAAGGAGGAGGATGCAGAATTGTCTTTTAGCTTTGGCTGTAAGTCATTAGTAATTTTGGTCAGGGCAGTTTTGGTGGAGTGCTGGGGCCAGAAATCAGATTAGAGGTTGTCAATGAGAGAGTTAGATGAAAGGTGGAAAGAAAGTTGAGCATGGACATGCTACTCAAAGAGTTTGTAAGGAAACGTGAGCAGCAATATGAGGCGATAGCTGGGTATAGCAGTTGAGACAAGGTTTGGCTGTTTGAGGATGGGTGTGATCATGGCATGTTTGGAGGCAGAGGAGAAGGTACCAGAAGTTAGTGATAGGTTCAAGAGATGGGTTAGGGCTGGGATTAGCGTGGTGGTGAGGTTGGGAAGGTGGTGGGAAGGGATGGGGTCAAGTGCACAAGTGGTGAGGTGTGATTTGGAGAGGAGGTGGCTAAGCGCTCTTTCAGTGATGTTGGATAGGGAGGTTATGAGGTAAGGGCTGAGGTCTGGTACATGGATGAGTTGGGGTGGTGGAACAATAAGGGTTTGCCTTGTTTGGTCGATCTTATTTTTGAAGTACCGTATGTGTCAAAGTCCTCGACAGAGATGAGGGTGGTTGGAGGGGGTAGTGGTGAGTGGAGGAGAGAGTTAAATGTGCTGAACAGCTATTTGAGGTTGTAGGATAAGGAAGATACAAGGTTTGGGAAGTAGGTCTGTTTAGCAGAGGTGAGGGCTGATTTGAAGGCAATTGTTGCTTGTTTGAAAGCAGTGAAGTCGTCTGACAGGTGTGTTTTCTTCCAACACCGCTCCACAACCCTGGACACTTGTCGAAGCAGGAACACAACTTATAATGGCTCTTACCTGCAAAAATATTTTATATAAAAATATGGAAAAGGCAAAAGAAGGGAACTGCTAATGATATTCCAAATGTATTCCACTCTGATCTTACTATTTGATTAAGGTATGGCGGTCACATCTTTGCTAAGTTCTCAGATCCACATAACTCAGTCACCGTCTACTTTGTTGTTATTTCTGAGGCGATGTATTAATAATGAACTACTTTCCATATTTTCATTCATCACACTTTAAATAATGCAAAGCTGCTAGTAAGTTGCACCTTTTCATCACCAGCAATATTAGACCTTTGAAATGTATTTGGTCTAAAGGGGACATAAAAGAAAAAAATCTTTTGTTTAAAATCCAGATGATTTGTACCTGCTATTCCGATAAAAAGGAACTTGTCATGTAAAATAAAAAGCTATTTACCTGCAAATATAGTGGTAGTCTTCAGATAGATTGCATTTCAGTCTTGTTTAGCCAGTTTACTGTAAGCTCAGCTACAGGCAGAAAATAAAGCTTTGACGGTCATCAGGACAATGGGTCACTACACAGTGAGCATTGTAATCTCTCCCCTCTGAACTTTGATTGATGGTCCAGACGTCAGTATATATACAGATTTAGAGTATGCTCACACTGGCATATAGCCAATGTATAACACAAACAGAAAAAAGGCTGCACAACACTCAAGATATAGTGTGAACTGGTGCAAGCTGTGATGCTGGAACAAACAACCAGAAAAAATTCACTGCAGCACTCAGTTACTACCAAAAATGTACACATGCTAATAAGCGGTTTATATATGAGGAAAAAATTAAAAACTTACATTTGTTTCAAAAAACTCAATATTCTTATCTTTTTATTTTCTGGAGTTCTTGGTACATATTTTGGCCAATATCTGTTTGCTCATCAACCACTCCACGGTGACCCAGATCTGAATGGTCCTACACTGAAATCCCTGTCCTCCTTGTCCTCCCTATCCCACTACTAAGTGGGTGGACACCATCTCAATCCCAGACCACCTGGGGGCGATGAGGGTGCCAAGTGTAGCTGTGGAGCCAGCAACTCCACATATTAAACATAAACAGAAAAGAGTGCTGCAGTGAATTTTTTCTGTTTTTTCCAGTGTATAACACAGCCGAGTACTGTCCGATGTTTGTAGGATAGCACTCAGTTCAATGTTATACTATGGGGCAGTGCTGATCAGCAATTTTTTACTTATGCCAATTCAGCATGAGCAGAAAATCACGGCTTCGATCAATGAAAACATTCAGCGGTACTAACTATCAGTAAAAATGTTGCTCTATTCTAAAAACAAATCATAAAAAGGCAGAGACTGTGAAGGCAGCTTCCATAGGAGGGGAGAGAGGGGAAAAACAGGTGCACAGAAGGACGAAGATCATTTTGTGCCAGTAGACACATCAACAGGTCCAAACAATAGTGACTATATTATTTGTGATATATTATTATTTTTTTTCTCAGTCTGCGCTGTATTTGATGTTACCTGCAGGGAATTTAATATCTAACAGCTCCTTTTTTGTACTGCAAATAATTCACATTGTATATGATAGAAAATGTTGAATTATATTTCATAATCAAAGAGCAAATGTTCAAAAAGACTTTGTGCAAGTTTACGGAAAACTCTCTGTCATGTGAGGTGCTCCTCGAGAAAGTCAAAACTTTAGGTATTCGGGGCGCATATCCACTTTTCCTGTCCCCTTTGAAGCACATCTCTCCCAATATGTCTTAATTGATGTTTTACTTTAATCATTATTTTGTTTTGGGGACACACGAATAGAAGCTAATTGCAGCATTCTCTACAGACTCATTGTTCCATTTTCCTCATTTTCTAGAATGGTAGTAACAGACACCTGGCTCACTGCCGTGGATTGAATAAATCTAGCTGGAACTAAAGTAACGATCAGTGGAGAGGTGTATACTTATTCATCTGTGATCCATGCCAATAAGACAGCATTCAGATAAACTCTGTGTATTTTGTCACTATGCCAAAGTGCTGAGGCATACCCTCCAAAAACAGCTGACTCCCCCAGACTAAATCAATAGCATTTGCTGGAGGGCTTCAGTATTTACTTGACAATCTTTAATTAGTAATAGAGCCCAGTAAAGATTTCTTGTAAATATGAGCTTTGTCTCATTAAATCTGATATTAAAAACATTACAAAAATAAATGTATAAATAGGATGTTAATAATTAATTATCATCAGCTTGATTTTTATGCATGATGCGCCACATTCATAGCAAGTGCAAATATTTTCCAGTCTGTAAGATTTGTATTCATTGCAAGACAATGGAATAAAATACTGTATGAAAACACAGACAAAGAAAATATTCACTTTTATCATTTATTCAAAATGATCTTTCTCAAAAGCATATTATTCACTAAGATGATGAAATTCTTGAGGGAACAGAAAAGTTTGGAAGTATGTTTTGATACTGGCATAAAAGTATATTATTCACTAAGAAGATGGAATCCATTGTGGATCGAAAAAATTGTGTGCAATAACTACATTGTGCCGGTTATCTGCTGTCTAATCCAATTGGAGTAATTATAAAATCAATTTTAATACTCCCATTAAAAATGTATGAAAATACAGAAAATTAAAAGAATTTATTTACAAGTTTATATTAATTGTATTTTGATTTAAGCATTGTATTTTTTATAACTGTTACTTAAGGCTGCTTCCACACTGCAGTTTTTTCATGATCAGTGTCCATCAGATTTGTGTGCAAAACCAGGAGTGTCTCCAAAACTCAGAACAGGTGTCAATCTTTCAATTATAGTTTTTCTCTGCAAGTTCCTCTCCTGGTTTCTCTCCGGGTTTTGGCACACAAATCTGATGGACACTGATCACTGAAAAAACTGCAGTGTGGAAGCAGCCTAAGACTGTTTGTATATGAGTCTCTGAATTGTAAAGTGAATATGTTGGTGATATATAAATATACTAGCTGTAGTACCCGGCTACGCCCAGGTTATTAAATAACTGATGTTAGCTATAACAAAATTGAATTTGAATATGTCATATTCATGACCTGTAGGAAAATAGAGCTGAGCTGTGATTGGTTGCTATAGACAGCTAATAAATCTCACCCAGCAGTAAACCTCCCCTGGCAGGCAGTATATGTTACCTCACACATATACATAATAGACAGCTCATGTGACTGACATCTGCCTTAATTCCCTATGTGGCACATGTGTTGCACATTGGCTGTTTTTAATCAGATGTTTATGTTTGGAAATTAAAGATATCACACGTATGAGGCGAGTTGTATGAGGTGATTTGTGCACATCTGTGTCTGTCTGTGTGGTGCGTGTGTCCTGGGGTTTGTGTATGTGTGTGTCCCTGTGGGGTGTGCATGTGTCCCTATAGGGTATGTATGTGTGTATGTCCCTGTGGGGGGGTCTGTGTGGTGTGTGTGTATCTGTGTTGTGTGTGTCTCTTTGTGGTGTGTGTGTCCCTGAGGTATGAGTGTATGTGTCCCTATAGGGTGTGTATGTGTGTGTGTCCCTGTGGGGGGGGTCTGTGTGGTGTGTGTGTGTCTCTTTGTGGTGTGTGTGTCCCTGTGGGGTGAGTGCATGTGTCCCTATAGGGTGGCTATGTGTGTGTGTCCTTGTGGGGGGATGTCTGTGTGGTGTGTGTGTGTCTGTTGTGGCCTTGTGGTGTGTGTCCTGTGGGGTGAGTGCATGTGCCGCTATAGAGTGTGTGTGTGTCCCTTGGGGTGTGTGTGTCTCTGTGTTGTGTGTGTCTCTTTGTGGTGTGTGTGTGTTTGTTCGGGTGCGTGGTGAGTATCCAATGTTGGGGCTGCACTTTAGCGACTATACACTTGCTGTTACTCTTTGTGTGCGTGTGATGTGCATACATGTCCCCTTGCGTGGTGAATATCTTATGTTAGGGCCCCACCTTAGTGACTATATGCTGGTATGTGCTGTTAGTCTTTGGCGCTATCATTAAGCCCCTCTCATTCACAACTGTCAACTGGTAACTGTCACTTTTTCCCCATTATGTAGATAGGGGCAAAATTGTTTGGTGAATTGAAATGCGCGGGGTTAAAATTTCGCCTCACAACATAGCCTATGACGCTCTCGGGGTCCAGACATGTGACTGTGCAAAATTTTGTGGCTGCAGTTGCACAGTGTAGATGCCCATCCCGGATATACACACATACATACATACATACATATACATGCACACATTCAGCTTTATATATTAGATTATTAATTAAAAAAGGTTTTAGAGTAAAAAGTAGTAGGCAATCTCTATTACCTATATAGCTCACAATTCATGATATGGTAATGTAGATCAATCGAGCATCACACAATAAGATTGTTACAGAGGGTTTATGTTATGATAATGTGGATTCACCTGGTACTGCTGCGATATGATTGTTAGAGACCATCCTATATTTACTAATATCTGCTGGTGAAAGTGTATAGTTTATACCACTTTGCATTGTAAGAATCTGACATGTAAAATGGGTGTTGTCTTATTGGTCGCTGACCCAGTTCACAGGGCCCAATAGGTGGAGCTGCTTCTAGGTTTTGTCTAAACAGATGGAGCTGGAATGTCCCCAGTCCTGGCCCAGAATCCACATGGAGGAGAGCACATGTGGAGATTCCTTTTACCACAAGATCTTCCTGGCAGGTCCCAAGGCCTAGTATTCTCTTCTGTCTTCCACAGACAGTATGTTAAAAGCTTTCTATCCTGGATCCTCACTGTCCTGACCTACATGTGCTCTCCATATGAATATACTGAAGAACCTACTACATGTGGTTGGAAAAAATTGAGGGTCTCCCGTTTCATCACAACTTTCCTCTATTAGCTTCAAGTACCTTTGCATGTACCATGACTAACTACGAAATTAACCCAGGATTCCCAGGTCTGTACAACCCTCTTTTTATATCTAATCATCCGCACTAAGCCACAAAAGGCTCTGACATTCCTACATTAGGATACATAACTCCATCTAAACAATCCATGCACTTACAGCTCCAGAATCCCAATTTCATGTCAGTATGCAACTCCAAACTGTACTTGTGTGGCCTGCCCACGTGAGACTTTAAAGTATTTCCTCTATGTTACATTTCCCCGTCCCTGGTAAAGGCAACAGTTATTCCTGAGACCAGTGTCTATGGTCATCTCATCTGCAGTGGCTGCATGGGGGCGGATAACAGGGAACGATAGGCCTATTACATGGGCATTTGAAATTCTGGATTACCTTGTACATGTTGGATATAATTGATATTCTAAACTTATGTACTGTACATATAGATAAGCTTTAAATACTAGAGCCACTCTCTGTAGGATGCTCACTTTTCATTGTGATTTGTGATATATGACTTTGGCATTGTCTTATAGCCCTCACCCAGTGGGCCTTAGATACTGTTAGATTCACCTAAGGATAGGTGTCCCATCGTTTCCTCTAACCTCTAAATTTTGTATGTGTAATTCTAGATGAGTTTTTCTTTTGCTTATTGTTTTTTACTTGAAGTTTTGTAATATAAAATACCTTTTTTTTAGACATTAAATTCATGTCTGTCCTCCTGTACCTATATATGGAGGGGCTAATGTCAGTTAAAAAAAAATTATGAATTTGCTAAATATGCATCTTAATATTTCCGGAAGAGTCCATGTTTGAGAAGTCCATGTTATTGTTCTGGTTCAGCTGTAAAAATAAACAAAACAGTGATTAACATCAGTGTCATACTTACCGGGTCTGCAACTGCTCATTAACTTCCTGATTTATTTACTGCATAGTAGTAGATGCTAGAATGTATGGGCTGCTTACAGGTTACTGCACCTACTACAACAGTCAATTACAACACTTCTCTGTGACAATTTCTGTGATTGGCTGTTGTGCCCCTCACCCATTGTGCCGGTGTCTGTGATTGGTTGGCATAGACAACGAAACAGACATTATAGTAGTGTAAATATAAATAAATAATTTTAGAAATTACAGGCTTTCACTGTATTTTTGATGCTCAGCCGAAATAAAGCAGACCGCTATGGGCTGTCTGACTTTACCTTGGCTGGCAATTAAAAATGCAGTGGAAACTTGGATTACTAGCATAATTCGTTCCGCGAATGTGCTTGTAATCGAATCACTTGTATATAAAGCAAATTTTCCCATAAGAAATAATTGAAATGCAGACAACTCATTCCATAACCAAAAATATTTACTGTATTCATATAAAATTATTACAGTTTTGCGATTAATTGCAGTTCTGTGGTATATATAGTATACATATATGCAATAATTTAATCAGTATTTAGTAGTAGGACATCACACATGTTGAGTAATGATGAAGAGCATGCTTGCCAGTACTCTTTACTCGTTCGAGCATCTCAGTGCTCGGGAGGCTCGGAGCTCGCTGATTACGGCGAGATGCTCGGGCTCATGCTCAAGTCCCTCCTGCATGTTGGCGCTCTTTATAGAGCCAGCCCACATGCAGGGATTGGCTGCCACACACTGTAATGCCACAGCCATGTTGGTTGTGGCATTACAGTGATTGGCTGGGTGCACAGAGCAATCAGGTCTATATCAGACCTGACCGCACTTTACTCAAGCCGGCGGCATACAGCTGATCTGACAGCTGTTTAAATCTCCCCTGTCAACATCAGCTTTTCGGTGTCGGCGTGGGAAATTTAAACAGCTGTCAGATCAGCTGTGTTTTATGCTCCAGTGCTGACACCGCCGGCGATGAGCGGCTGCTGCTCCTGCAGCCCTCTGGTGTCATCCGATCACCCCCTATCCCTGCTGCACAGGTGGTAGGCATGGTGGACAAGGGGTGGTCGGATGACACCAAGGGGCTGCAGGAGGGGAAGCCACTCATCGCTGGCGGTGTCAGCACGGGAGCATAAAACAAAGCTGATCTGACAGCTGTTTAAATTTCCCGCGCCGACATCAGCTGTTCGGTGTCGGCGCGGGAAATGTAAACAGCTGTCAGATCAGCTGTGTTTAAATCTCCCGCGCTGACATCAGCAGTGTCAGTGCGGGAAATTTAAACTGCAGCTGTTCTGACAGCTGATTCAGGTTCCTGAACCTGACATTGATCATCTGATCGGTTTGCCGGCCAGCAAACCGATCAGATGATATTGGATCTGGATTGGATGTCGCGGGACCCTTGACCCTGGACTACATTGGAGGGAGGGGATTTCTTTAATAAAGATGGAGTCACTAATTGTATTTGTGTTTTATTTCTAATAAAATATTTTTTCTCTGTGTTGAGTTTTTTTTAACACTCTACTAGAAATTCATGGTAGTCATGTCTAATATTGGTGTGACATCATGAATTTCTGGCTTAGGGCCAGCTGATAATACAAATCTGGCCCTAACCCCATTATTTTCCAGTGAGCCACTGCACCAGGGACCTGGATGAGTCGGGTACAGCGCCAGAAGATGGCGCTTTTATGAACGGCAGTTCGCAGTGGGGGGGGCCCAGAAACCTTGGGCCAACCTGCGCTGTGGATTCCAGCCCACAGCTGCCTAGTTGTACCTGGCTGGATACAAAAGTAGGGTGAAACCCCATGTATTTTTTATTTTAATTATTTCATGAAATTCATGAAATAATTAAAAAAAGGGCTTTCCTATATTTTTGTAAGGCATCGTAAGGGGGGGTAACTCAGGTCATCTGAGGAGAGCTCAGGTCATGCCACCTGAGCTATCCTCTGGTGACTCTAGTGTATTCCGGTTTACAATTCCACAGATCACCCTCCTTATGCCAATTACGCACTGAGCTGTCAGAAGATTGCAAAAAGCATGAATTCCGTGGCAAACAACGCAACTTTTTTTAGGTTTCACCCTACTTTTGTGTCCAGCCAGGTACAACTAGGCAGCTGTGGGCTGGAATCCACAGCGCAGGGTGGCCCAAGCTTTCTGGCTTCCCACCGCTGCGAATTGCAGTCCCCAGCCACCCCAGAAAATGGCTCCTTCATCAAAGTGCCATCTTCTGGCGCTGTACCCAACTCATCCAGGGCCCTGGTGCGGTGGCTCACTGCGTAATAATGGAGTTAGGGCCAGCTTTGTATTATCAGCTGGCCCTAAGCCCGAAATTCACGGGGTCACGCCAATATTTGACATGACTGCCTTGAATTTCTATTAAGCAGTTGAAAAAAAAAAACACAGAAAATATTTTTATTAGAAATAAAACACATACACATTAAGTGACTCCATTTTTATTGAAGATCCCCTTCCCTCCCACGTAGTCCAGGATTGAGGGTCCCGCAAAGTCCAATCCAGATCCAATATTATCTGATCGGTTTGCTAGCCAGCAAACCAATCAGATGATCAATATCAGGTTCAAGGACCTGAATCAGCTGTCAGAACAGCTTTTAGTTTAAATTTCCCACGCTGACACCTACAGCTGATGTCGGCACGGGAGTTTTAAACACAGCTGATTTGACAGCTGTTTATATTTCCCGCGCCGACATCATCTGTTCGGTGTCACCTGTGTGACAGCTGTCAGTTCACCTGTGTTTAAAGCTCCCACGCCAGGAGACGAGCGGCTGCCGCTCCTGGAGTTCCCTGCTGCCATCCAATCAACCCCTGTGCCTCATGCCTGCCGCCTGTGCAGCGGGGGACAGAGGGTGAACGGGGTGGAAGGGGGCCGCAGGAGCGGCAGCCGCTCATTGCCGCGGGAGCATAAAACACAGCTGATCTGACAGCTGTTTAAATTTCCTGCGCCCACACCGAACAGTTGATGTCAGCGCGGAAAATTTAAACTGCTGTCAAATCAGCAGTGTTTAAACCTCCAGCGCCAATACTGCTGGAAAAATGCTCAGGTTCCCATACATTAACACTGGGCTCAGTGTTCGGATCAAGCACCCGAGCATCTCGATATGCTCAACCCAAGCCTCAAGCACCCAAGAATTTTAGCGCTCGCTCATCACTAAAGTTGAGTACAAGTATGGAGGGCTCCATGTTCATTGTGCGATGAATATGCAAAGGCTGGAACTCAGAAGTGAGGAAAAGGCTACAATTAATGGCTTATATGCATACGCTAGAAGCGGTGAGTAATACTAGTACTGTACTGTATCTGCGCAGAGATGGGAGTACAGTACTGTAAAGGAGTGGAAGAGCTCACATTTGGCCCTTAAAGAGGACCTGTTACTCCCTGGTGCTATACTAACTGAATGCAGCACTGAAGGCAGCGTGTCTGCTGCATTCAAGGAAGGGGTCGCCATGTCTCTAGCTGTTAAAAAGACTTTATAAAGTGTACAGATAAGGAGTCCAGAGGGACTTACTCAGTAATGAGTCATCACTGTTGCTGGTGTCCTCTCCGCCTCTAGCCTTCTCTGTGCCACCTCCAGCCCTCTCTTGTTCAGCCTCCTGTAAGTGTCATTGCTGAGAGCTGAAGGTGGCACAGAGAGGACTGAACGGGAGGACACCAGCAACAACGATGACTCATTACTCAGTAAGTCCCTCCGGACTCGTTATCTGTACACTTTATAAAGTCTCTTTAACAACTTACAGCTAGGCTAGAAACATGGGGGACCCCTTCCCTGAATGTAGCAGACACCCTGCATTCAATGCTGCATTCAGTTAGTATAGCACCAGGGGGGTGACAGGTCCTTCCTCTTATACAAAGTTACAATTTTTTAGAAATATTACCTTGCCTTGCAATGCACTCTCAAGCCACGTTACCTGTGAACCAAGGTTCCACTGTACAGGGGAACCCATCATTTTTTAAAAAAATGTATTCAAATAAATATTTTTAAAAAAAATGCGTGGGCTTTACCTCACCTTTGATTGCCAGCCAAGGGCTGTTGTTCTTAGAATGGTGAGGCTCTTAGTTATTGGTCCGCCTAGGATAAAGAATAGCAGCCTCTTGCTGCAGCCTTTGTGATCACAGTGACAGCCTCAGGGAGTGGTGATGTCACTGAGGGCTTCCATGCTGTCAGTGAACTCAGGTGACCCCTCTGCCAGAGAGTTTGTGTTGTAGGGCTGGTTCTGTTTATCAGTTGTTGTTGTCAGTTATGACTACAATCACCGATATCCAGAATCTTCCCTTCCTTACCACTTTCTGTTCCTATGCTGATTAACTATATATATATGTAAATACCGATGACTTAATGGAAACAAGTCTGTTCTAATAAATGAATATTTATTAAACACACCCAAAAGTCTACAACAATAATATATATATTCTAGATAGCACAAAAACTAATACACAATCAATACTGTTACAATGATGTAAAATACCCACAGTTACTAATGCCCACGTTACCTAAATATACAACAGGCACACTATATTAGTGATCTAACTATCCCTATAGAAGATAGATAGCAATTCAAGGGTTGATCATAAGAGAGAGATATACAGAGAGATATACAGAGAGATATACAGAGAGATATACAGAGAGATATAGAGGGAGATATAGAGGGAGATATAGAGAGAGCTATAGACAGAGATATTGGATGATACTTATGCCAGATGTCGATGTCCTATATCATCGTGCGTCCAGGTAGAAAAGAGAGAGAGGGTCTTGAATTCACCTCCTTTTATATTTCACATCCACACCCACATGCAACCTACAACTCCGCCCTTCTCAGGTATCTTTTGTGGCAACTATTTCCAATCACCTCCTGTAATATGCAGTAATAATTCCCTGCCTGCGGATGGCGTACTTGTATCAGGGAAGAAAGTCTTGTGTCAAATAAGTTTTAACACTCTTTGATTGGTTCCAGGATGTCTTAAAATGGTTTATCAGTCAAACATCACCAGTATTGTCTTAGCAATATACATCTCCATTGGTCGGAGACGGAATGTCTGCCTGAGTCCTCCAAACCCACAAAGGTTGTATACATATGTAAATGACATTGGATTTAGCAAACAGCTTCTGCATTCAAGGAGGCTGCAGGGCCAGAAACCATTTAATATGTATGCAACCTTTACTCCTAAAACCAAAAAGACATCACACAGAAGAACAATGCTGTACATGGTTGAATCCAATATGGAGTTCAGTGATTCATAATAATTATGCCATCACTTCCCCCTCAACATTCCCCTTTTGTCGGAAAATACGACAATAAAATGAGTGGGAAGTGTGGAATATATTTGCCTACTCAATCCTATCACCAATTCACCGTTCAGGATGAAATGAAGTAAAATTTTGCACTTAGGTATCTAGACATCACCCATCGCCATCACCTCTCCCCTGCCGTTCGCCGTAATCCAGTGTCTCCATCCATAGATTACACCATAGTCATCTTTGTGGATCTTCTTGGTCTCTTTGGTTCAGGAATAAAGTTCTCTATTTGTCAGTACACTTATCTTGTCATTGCCAATCTCAAGAAACACGCCTATCCCCAAGTAGTCTTCTTCCCAGCTTGACTGCTTAGATTCTGGAGCTGCTGCACCTTCGTCTCTTGATCGGCCCACAGAGTTTTCCTGTGTTCGCCCCGCTCCCTACCAGAGATTTTTTTTTTTTTTTCAAGTCTGGTGTGTAGGGACTGTGTCGGGGAACGCACTCTGTAGCTGGGCCTCACCAGGTGGTTTCTTGGAGCACCTCCTTCTTGGGATTAGATCAATCAGGGGATGGCATTCTTCTTAGCTGAGGCACGACTTTCATCAGAGACTTCTCCTGTAAGCTTGATTGAAGCATCTATCGTTAATGTGGTTCTTCCATGGATAGATAGTTGAATCTCTACTAGGCAGGTCAGAGTTTATTGGGTAGGGGATGATATCAGCATACCTAAGTTGACTGTGAGAAGAACGCAGTCCAACCGACCTTCAATCCATCCCTTATGAACGTTACCGACTCAAGGGTTGAAGTAGCAAATACCTTAGACAATGATGGGGCCTGTCCCTACAGAACCCTACTCTTTCCTAATTCATACAAAAAAACAAACAAACCTATATCCCAATGTAAAAATTAAACAGTATATAACAATACTATATTTCCCTCCCCCATTCCTTAACCATAAATCAAAGTAAAAGTCAAACAAGATATACAATGAATGTCAAATATCATCTCAAGGTTTCAGGACTTTTAGTGCTAAGTCCTGGACCTTCTTCGGCGGTTAAATTCGTGAAGTTCTGCCTGGTTCTCTTGTATCTGGTGGGCAAGTCTCTTTACTCTCCGGTAAACTAGGCACAGTCCAATGTACATAACAAGAACAAGAACCAGAAGAACAATCACAGGGTGGATAATGAAATTAAAGAATGATGTAGCTGTTGGACTATAGCCAAATATACTTTCCCACCAGGACACCTTAGAGTCTGTATCTAAGGCATTGGTAATCCTCGTTATCTTGGTTTTGTCATGCTCAAGCTGAATTGTGGCTTGATTCTCAGCCTCATGAAGATTTCGGAGTATGTCGTCTTCTTCGCTGAAATCTAACAAGAGACGCTTGAGCTCACGACCAAAACCAAGAGGAATCTTTTGCAGTCTCACAGGAGTGTCAGGGCGAATGTCGAGTCTCTTCTCCGGTGTTATCGGGGTCCTCCCCTGCTGATCTGCGACATCTAAACCTAAAACGGGACTAAGGGTACAATATGCTCCTGGGAGGAGTATGCCTCTTTCGGTGCAATTAGTGCCATATAAAGAATACGTTACATTTTTCCCTTGGTACTAACACCAATACCCTTGACCCAAATATTTCAGACGAGAGGAGGGTATTGTGTTAGTCTTCATCTCACATGACCCCTCAGAGTCCCAACACTGGTGCCTAAGCACCCTATCTTGGCTCCCTTGACAGAGGATAGCATCCTCTTTCCTCCAACATCCCTCTGTATCAAACAGATAAGGATGGCCTCGCTCATAGGTTAGGATGTCTGAGGTGAGCTGTGGATGAAGCACCGTCTGATTGCTAACAACAATTCCTATATTCATGGCACTGTACCCCTTCTTGATATTACCAGATACAGGTGCCAAAGAAGATGCCGTGCAGGTGAGATTATGACACCCATGCCATTGAACCAGCCACCAGTTTGTATGGTTGGCTGCAAACGGGGAGATTAGGGAACTTACTCTTTGTCTGAGGTTGAATGGGAAGTGGCCCTTGTATAGAGAGGACACTATATGCTTTAGGTTGTCAGAGAGTTCACTCTGGACTTGCGTACATGCTAGGGCAAACTGAACTCTGTCTTGCACTTCTACAAGACCTGCAACTAACCTTCTAAACTTCTCTCGTAGAGCTGAAGATAGAGAGGTAGTGGCATCAATGTGCGAATGTTGCAAACCCTCTAAGACATGGTTTACATCAAGCTGAGTTCTGAACCCTTCCCCAGCATGTCGCGCAATGTCCCCGAGCTTACCTCTCAGGACTTCCATATCCATAGTGTTCAGGCACCTACTCCCAATGCACCTCCATTAATTCCCATCTCTATCAAGTCTCTCCTACTCCTGAATTTCCTGTGTCGGGGATCATCTTTTCTCACTTCTTGCCCCGCCTCTACCCATCCTCTCATCATGTCAATTTGGTTCCTCACAAACTCCTCACATCTGTGATCCCAGTGATCTACTCTGAAGTCATCTACAGAAATTCGCCATGTATATAGGACGAATTTAGTTCCTGTGATGATCTTCCATGGGGATGACAGTTGAGGAGCTGTGGGATCTGCCAATTGGTGGGTAGAAACATTGCAAGAATCCAGGTGCGGTTTGACTGGTTGGAGACCTTCAGCCTCATATGGGACCCTTACCACGGTCACACATACTTGTCCTCTACCACTGAACTGGTACCACTGATCGCTATCTCCTGCCTGTAACGCTAGGTTTCCTATTGGTTTGGATTTGGACAGATAGACCCACTGTGTAAATGACCAGCACCCTTCGTCCACCGCCTCACAAAAAGGCCACTTAAATGGACCGTCTATATTGATGTCAAAGTTAATGTCCCTGCCTCTGGGGTCTTTCCAGTCAGAAGACACGTATTTGCTTCGGTACTCCTCAGTCATAGGGGCGCCATCCATCCATACATCCACAATTGGGGTGTCCACCCCATTGCATACTAAGTCCCACCTCCAGGGATTAGTATCCAATTTTACCATCTGTGTATCCGGTTCCCAGTGGGCATAGGTGATGAAATAGTATCCCGTCACCTCCGATACACAGACTTCTCTCATGATCGTAATCATGAAAGACCGTATGGATGGCGACCCCACTACTCGAGTATACCTCAGATCCTTGGCATCGGTCCGTACCTTTAAAACTGTTGCTCGGTATAAGCCCTCCAGTTTCACTGGACCACTCTGATCGTTCCATAATGCCTGGCCAGAGTTACTGCAGTTTAACTTTAACATCAATCCGTAAGTAGTCTGTGGACACATGTCCTTGGGCATATTTGGATTCCCTGGTGATGGTCATCTGGGAATCCCTCAACATACAATATGCCTTAAGGGTGCCTTTTACAAGTACGGGTCTGTCAAAGTACGTCCTTACCCTCAACCCATCTTGACTATCCTTCCTAGTGAAGGTAGCCTGTAAGATATACCACCCGCTATACTCTGCTCCAGTGACATCTTCAGGACTCAGAATGCCTCCTTTGGTACACAACACCAAAGTGGTGTTGGCTTCCACTTTGTTATAGGGGTGCAAGTGGGGATCCCTGGACATCCATCTCAAAGTGGAAGCCAACACCACTTTGGTGTTGTGTACCAAAGGAGGCATTCTGAGTCCTGAAGATGTCACTGGAGCAGAGTATAGCGGGTGGTATATCTTACAGGCTACCTTCACTAGGAAGGATAGTCAAGATGGGTTGAGGGTAAGGACGTACTTTGACAGACCCGTACTTGTAAAAGGCACCCTTAAGGCATATTGTATGTTGAGGGATTCCCAGATGACCATCACCAGGGAATCCAAATATGCCCAAGGACATATGTCCACAGACTACTTACGGATTGATGTTAAAGTTAAACTGCAGTAACTCTGGCCAGGCATTATGGAACGATCAGAGTGGTCCAGTGAAACTGGAGGGCTTATACCGAGCAACAGTTTTAAAGGTACGGACCGATGCCAAGGATCTGAGGTATACTTGAGTAGTGGGGTCGCCATCCATACGGTCTTTCATGATTACGATCATGAGAGAAGTCTGTGTATCGGAGGTGACGGGATACTATTTCATCACCTATGCCCACTGGGAACCGGATACACAGATGGTAAAATTGGATACTAATCCCTGGAGGTGGGACTTAGTATGCAATGGGGTGGACACCCCAATTGTGGATGTATGGATGGATGGCGCCCCTATGACTGAGGAGTACCGAAGCAAATACGTGTCTTCTGACTGGAAAGACCCCAGAGGCAGGGACATTAACTTTGACATCAATATAGACGGTCCATTTAAGTGGCCTATTTGTGAGGCGGTGGACGAAGGGTGCTGGTCATTTACACAGTGGGTCTATCTGTCCAAATCCAAACCAATAGGAAACCTAGCGTTACAGGCAGGAGATAGCGATCAGTGGTACCAGTTCAGTGGTAGAGGACAAGTATGTGTGACCGTGGTAAGGGTCCCATATGAGGCTGAAGGTCTCTAACCAGTCAAACCGCACCTGGATTCTTGCAATATACATCTCCATTGGTCGGAGACGGAATGTCTGCCTGAGTCCTCCAAACCCACAAAGGTTGTATACATATGTAAATGACATTGGATTTAGCAAACAGCTTCTGCATTCAAGGAGGCTGCAGGGCCAGAAACCATTTAATATGTATGCAACCTTTACTCCTAAAACCAAAAAGACATCACACAGAAGAACAATGCTGTACATGGTTGAATCCAATATGGAGTTCAGTGATTCATAATAATTATGCCATCACTTCCCCCTCAACAGTTTGAAAGCTGTGCAACCATGTTCTGCAATCCGGCAGCAGAGTCACCTGATTTCCCTGACAGCAGGGTAGCCCTGATGTCACTGCTCCCTGAAGCTGACAGTGAACTCCGGTGACCTCGCTGCCTTATTGCAGAACATAGCCTCACAGCTGTCCGATGATCTGGCAGTTGGGGTCACCTGATTTTAATAACAGAAGCAGGGAGTTCCTAAGTCCAATCACAATAACAGACACTTGCACAATGGGTGGGGGCATAACAGCCAATCACAGGCGCTTTCAGAGAGAGTGGGCATATGTGATTAGCTATAGGAGGCAGATTCCAGTGCATACAAAGGAAGTTAATAAGAGGGACCCAAAAGCTGTGTGCCTGATGCCCCAGAAAGTGGTAAGTATAATGCTGCTGATTTAATCACTGTTTTTGTTCCTTTTACAGCCCTCCCTGGCCAAACCCGAACAGTAACACAAACTTCTCAGGGAGATCCTTGTTCAGGGCTCTCTGCCTGAACACTAGGTGTTTGGTATGGATCCCAAACTTTACTGTTTGGGTTGACCCATCACATGTTTAACATTGCAAAGTATAGAAGAAGCTTTGTAATTTATTTAGATAATTATGATCCATCCATGAAAAGCATTGATGACACTGACAGTAAAAAGGACACATGTACCATACACTGATAAAACATTGAACCAAAACACTGATGACACTGGTACCATTTTTTCACATACGTGTTTAAACATGGTTGTGTGAATGAGGCCTTAGGCTACTCTACATTTGGCTTCAAAGCTATAATTAGTCCCTATACAGCAATACCCCTAGTTTTGTTAGTGAAATCACCCAGACAGGTTCTGTTTTAACCTATATTCCATACACGTTTGGGAAACCCCTCCTTATTAATATTATATAGGTTGTTTGCTGGGGGGCTCTTGAGGTGTCAGTTTGTGTTGTATATATTTTGCGTAATTTTGTTGACTTTGACAGTAAATGGTTTATTTTAATAAACTATCCACTAAGCCATCCTTTCATAATTATCTCCTCTTATTTGTCTTGGTTTTATAGTTTTGTGAAAAAGTAAGCAGACACAACATTAATAATCCACTTCATTGAAGCAGAACAAAGACTACCTGATAGAAAACTTAAAACAAAACCAAAAAAATAAAATTACCAAAAACACATTCAGGGAAAATGTATGGAAAATAAATGTATGTAGCGCAATCTTATCAAGTGTATGCAGACAAGCTTTCCCCTCAATCCATTGCTTTTATGCCAAAGTCAAGTCTGGAACTGTAATGAAAATTTAATTGACATCCTCTCATTTGGCAATGGAAGCACTATATGAGAACAAAATGAAAAATGTGCCTGTAACCAGCTTTTCTGGAAGTCAAATAATATCCCTCAAGGAGTGAAACCATCTCTGCTTTGTATAATCATTTGTGACACAGGAATATCATACTTCCCCAAAATCTGTAAAACACATTGAAGGATTAAGCATTCGAGATCACTGGGAAAATGGCATCATCTTAGGCCTTTAATAAACCTGACAGTATAATGCCATTGAAGATAATAAAAGCAGCACTTTGTAGTGATTGGAGAGAACAGCAGCAACAAGTCACCCAAGAGACACAAAGTTTGCTAACAAGTCCTATCTATGTTACAATTATATCTAACTAGTATTCTTTCTACTGGTGTAGAATAAGGTACATGGGAAACTCATTAAGGCTGGCTTCACATTAGCGTTTGTGTCTGCATGCTGATGGCATGCAGACACAAACGCTGTCAAAAGCAGGGTCCAAATGATGTGTCCGCAGCGGATAATGTCCGCCTGCGGACACATCACTATGGAGCCCGGCAGCCAATCGGCGCTGTCCGGGGGCGGGCCGGGGGTGGAGATCAGCGCCGGAGATCTCCGCCCCCCGGCCGCCGGTAAGCTCCGGGACTGTCGGCGGGGAGAAAAGCTGATCTTTTACAGCTGTTTGAATCTTCCCGCGCCGACACTGAGAGGAGATGTCGGCGCGGGAAGATTCAAACAGCTTTCAGATCAGCTGTTCTCCCCGCCGACATCGCTAGGAGATTACAGGCGGCGGGGAGGAGGAGGACAGCAGAGGGTCAGCTGATCTCCCGGTGGCCGTCGGTGAGCTCCTGTGACATCACCGGCGGCCACCGGGAGATTTTTCAATGGGTCCGCAGCGTTCTCCTGCGGTGTCATGCAGAGGACACTGCGGACCCATTGAAGCCAATGCATTTTTTGTGCGCTTGGGGACGCTTGCTGATTGTCCAAGCTCCCAAACGCACAAAAAAAACCAACATGCTGCGTCCCGGGTGCGGATGCTGGACACCGGAAGCAGCAGATATCGTCCGCATCCGCACCCGAACGTAGCAAACGCAGGCACCATGCGTTCCTATGTTAAACATAGGAACGCAGTGCGCATGCGTTTGACTGCGTATGGGAACGCAGCAATACGCTGCCTTCCCATACGCAAATGTGAAGGCAGCCTTAGCCCTTTACAGACAAAGACAAATGGTCTTAAAAGGCAACCTGTCATGTGCTTAACCTGCATATATAGGGTTAATCCGTGAATAATAATGCACTGAAAGATTGGCTACTGGGAAAAAATGAATGTATGTCCTCCCTGTACCTGTCTGATATCAGCCACCGGTTTGGTGCACAGTTACAGTTTCTGTTCACTATAATCACTACCTGGCATTTTGATTGACAGCTCATTCTTCAGTGCATCTGCAGGTAAATAGCATTTTTGTACATAACAGATACCCTTTGAATAGATCAATCCAATGCGGAATGACTGCAAGTGTAATTTCTTCAAAGTTACAGATCCCCGTGAATTCAAACACTTTGCAATTCCATTGGTGGGAATCACCAAAAAATTCCCAGTGCCAAATTACACACTGCCGAAGACTGCAGCAGCCAGAGGGTTGGCAAACAATGTTAGGTAGGTATAGCCATATGGTCTCCTCCACCATTTTTTTGCAGCTATCAGATCAAATGGTAATAGCACAAGCAATCATAGGGGAACGATCTCAGCCACTATAAAAGTTTAGGGCTACACTGGAAGCACCAATTTAAAATTTTACAGCATAGGGATTGAAGGTCACAGCACACAGCCCATTCAACATAAGGATAGAAAAAGGTCTAAATCTGATCAGTGCTGAAAATGGGAGTAGTAGTCTTAAGGTACCATTACACGCAGCAATCTCACCTGGAGATCAGAAAGGCAATGTGTCGCCGATATATCGCCCATCGGCCGTCGTCTGATTTATGAACAGTGCTCAGTAATCAGGCGCAATGGGCAAGGCGATATTTTTATGTTTTGGCATGTGACAGGGCGATAGTGATGGAAAGAGCGCTTTCTGTGATTTCCCGTCGGCGTGCCTCAGTGTGCTTTAGTGCGCGCCCGATCTGAGATGATTCGTGTGGGCTACTGTGTTCCCATTGGCTATCAGTTGACACCGCGCCATATTTGAAGAGCTGTCCGTTCAGCACCACACACATCTTCAACTACACCACCGTCCACAAACTCATTCCAATTACGTGCGCCATTGAATAGCGCAAGCTATGTTGTCCGAGTGTATTAAGTTGCACTGTGTGGAGTATAGTGCCACACATGACAGCTCAGATGTTGGGCTACACATCGTAGATGGGTGCCATGGAACATGCACTACAATCACCCTATGTGTGTGAATTTGGTGACGCTGCTGGGTACATTCTACTGCTCCCACTCTGCGGAAATCTACCTTGTTAGCGCCCTGAATCTTGTTTGGTGGCGCCAGTGTGCATGGTGACGTCATCACGTGTCTGCTCGTTGTTCCCTGCCTACCAGGTGCCTGCCCCTCCCCTGCACATAGTACAAGAGTCATAACAGCCGCACAGCGCGCTGCCACATGGGGTGTTGTAGAACTTGTGATCCTAATCGACCTGTGTGACCGGCATGACTACTGGTGCCAATAGCGTCACCACCGCCCACGTCTGCGCAAGCAGAGGATCCTGCACAAAATCCAGCGGGCCCTGCTCCGGAAAATGGGTGTGGAGAGGACCCGCAAGCAAATCCAGAAGAAAGTGGCGGACTTGAAACACAAGTCCCCAGGGCGGATTGCGGACAATCGTTCCCGGATTGCTAGGCTGCGGGTTGAGTATGTAGCAATGCCAAACACACACATGCCAATCATCCTACTCCAAACACTACCCAACCATCATGTGGTATTGTGCCATGGCACATAGTGTGACATAAACCAGCATGTGGAGCTGTCACCAATGTGCATCTGCATGTTGGTCACACTGCAACATGAAGGTGAAGAATACATACATATGTTTTTTAAATGCTGACAGCTATAGTGGTCCTTGACCTGTGTGTGGCCGAACATAGGCCTGTAATGACAGCAAAACTGACCACAACATATTAATGCAAATTTGAAATGCCACATCACACCTGGCAGCACATATGTGCGCACTCTGACACATAGCATTTCACAACACATTGATCACAATCCGGAAAAGTCACTACAAGCTGACTGCTATGTGTTTGCCCCATGGTGGCACCACCAGATGCTTACCGTCTGCTCTTGTGTTTTGTTTATTTTGGGTGCTTAAACATTAGTTAGTTAATTAGTTAGTTTTTTTTTTTTTCTGTACTCTGAAATGTTTGGGTATGGCCATTCTTTATGATCATTTTCTATCTATTTGTGTGATGTTGACACTTCTGTTTTTAATGTTTTGTGTGTGTTGTTATAATTCCTTTTTTTGTGCACAAAAAGTACCACTGAAAAAAACCATAACCAAAGTACCTGTGCCTGTTGTTACTTTTCAATACAGGGCAGTTGCACATAGCTTTATGCTGTGCGCAGAGTTATGTGATACATTAAATGGTTTAGATGGGTCCGTGCAGCATTGTCTGCTAATGTCCAGTACACAGGTCCAGCCCTTTGGGCCACACTGTATGCAGTGACTGTGTGTACATGTGCATTATGATGTGTTTGGTCACATGGGAACGCGTCCACACACATGGAGAATGCAATGGTGTTTGTGGGGGATGTAGGTACACTTCAGTACACACACGCAAACATGTGTGCACACACATAGTTCAGCCATGGCAGCTCTGCCATGGCGTGGACCAATGCAGGCACATATGTCCATAGTGTTGTTTTTATCCCACCGCCATCACCTACAGACGCACACCTAGCCATTCTTAGTGTAATCCACTGTACTGCACAAGACCACTCCTGTGTGACACTTTGGCGCCTCGAAAGTGTGTAGCAGGAGCCACAATTGACGACACGAGTGTGTATTTGTGACAAACTCCGATAGACAATGGCGTCATGTATTAGCCAGCCTTCCAGAGCAGGCTGACCAATCGTAACGCAGTTGTGTTGACCAATGAGCGTGTATGGGGTGCGGTGTAAGCCACTGTGGTATGCCTATCTCCTCGCCGTGCTGAACATGTACTCCCACATAGCCTTTGAGATTGGGGCATGTGAAGTGGCGATGGAATGAGGCAAGATTGGTTCCGCTGTAGGTGAGGCGATTTCCGGAGCAACACATCGCCTTAGCTTCAGGGTGAAATTGCGGCGTGTGATGCCGCCATCGGCAATCTGAGGTGGGCACGAAAAGTGAGCGCGCACGTAATATTGCCACACATCGCCAGGCAAGACTGCGGCGTGTGACGGTACCTTTAGTCTGTGAATAATAATCCAAAGATTCAAATGGTCATAGAGAAAAACTGTTTCTTGCATCTGTTTCACTGTGTATTGAATAATCTGTGATATATTGCAGTAACAGCATGGTCTCACCTGTATACCAGTACTTACATGGGCATTCCAAAAGATAATTGACAAAGTCAGCATTACACATCAAATAATGTTGAATCTTGTTTTTTCTATTAGTCTGCGGATGTACAAATTCGTCTCCCTTGAGCATATAAATACAGTTTACGCAGGACAGGCAGGGATAGCAACCTGTCCTCTTATGTCCTGTCAAGCTCTGTTGGGTTGAGATTTTAAGGCTAGTCTTTTTTTCCCTTACTTACTACTAGAAGCATTTGACTTGTGATGAGTCCTGTTTTTGGTGATATATTATTATTATTTATTTATATAGCACCATTAAATTTCATGGCACTTTACATATGGAAAGGGGAGACGAGGACAAGTACAATATATGAGGACAATGAAGTTGTACAGGTACAGGAGGGGAGAGGAGGCTCACAGTCTAAGTGGGATGGGTGGTCATATAGTAGGAGGGGGGAGTGCCGATCGAGAGACGGTGCGCTGTACTGGGTCTCATTGCAGGTTATAGGCTTGACAGAAGAGGTGGGTCTTCAGGTTTCTTTTGAAGGTTCCCATGGTAGGCTAGTGTCTGATATGTTGGGGCAGAGAGTTCCAGAGTATAGCAGATGCACAGGAGAAATCCTGTATGCAGTTGTGAGAAGAAGAGATGAGAGGGGAGTAGAGGAGCTCTTGGGAGGATTGGAGGTTGCGTGAGGGTAGGTATTGGGAGACCATGTCAGAGATATATGGAGGGGACAGGTTGTGGATGGCTTTGTATGTCATGGTTAGTGTTTTAAACCGGGATCTCTGAGAAGTGGGGAGCCAGTGAAAGGCTTGGAAGAGGGGGGAGACAGGGGAGTAACGGAAAGACAGGTGGATTAGTCGGGCAGTGGAGTTTAGCATAGATTGGAGAGGTGCAAGGGAGGTAGCGGGGAGGCCGGTGAGCAGGAGGTTGCAGTAGTCAAGGCGGGAGATGATGAGAACATGAATAAGTGTTTTAGCAGTGTCGTGGACAAGGAAAGAGCGGATCCGAGAAATGTTTTTGAGCTGTAGTCGGCAGGAGGTGGAGAGGGCCTGGATGTGAGGCTTTAAGGAGAGGGAAGAGTCGAGGATTACACCGAGGTACTTGGCGTGGGGGACTGGGGAGAGTGAGCAGTCGTTGACAAGTATGGATATGTTGAGTAGTGGTGGAGAGCGGCTTGGAGGAAGACAATGAACTCAGTTTTGTCCATGTTCAGCTTAAGGAAGCGAGCAGAGAAGAAGGATGAGATGGTGGACAGGCATTGTGGAATTTTGGATAGCAGAGAAGTGATGTCGGGGCCAGACAGGTAGATCTGGGCGTCATGGGCATAGAGATGGTACTGAAGGCCATGGAACTCAATGAGTTGCCCTAGGTTGAGGGTGTAGATGGAGAAGAGAAGTGGTCGCAGAACCGAGCCTTGGGGGACATTTAGACATGTAGACATTTACAATACAAAATAATATGGTACAGTGTCAACCAGAAAAATTGATGTAAATACCTTATGCCCGGAAAATGACAAAAGTATTCTAGAAGTGATACCTTTATTAGCTAACCAGAGAAATTATATTTTGATTTATAAATTAATTAAAATTAGATTTCAGAACTCAAATGGCACCTTCTTCAGGTTTTATTGCAAATTAATTACTGAGACATTTAAATAGATATTACACCAGGACATGAGGAGATGCATCCCCAAAATAGCCAAGAAAATAAGATTAAGGTTTTTGTTACAAATGTAGATGAGGTGGAAGTATTTTTTTTAAAAGGATCTGAAGACATCCTTACGTGTTCTCATTGCACAGGGAGACAGACAAGGTATAGGGAAGATATTACAGCACAATGTCATTATGTGACAAAAAGAGGAGGGCTGAGACACTGTACTGTGGGGAGAAGTAGAGGAGGGCTGAGACACTGTACTGTGGAGATGGGAGAAGTGTGGGGCTGAGACACTGTACTGCGGTGAGGGGGGGAAAAAGAGGAAGGCTAAGACACTGCTCTGCAGGGAAGAGAAAGAAGAGAAGGGCTAAGACACTGCAATGAGGGAGAGGGGAAGTAGAGGAGGGCTGAGACACTGTACTGTGGGGACTGGAGAAGAAGAGTTGGTCTGAGACACTGCACTGCAGGGAGGAGAGAAGTAGAGCGGGGTTGAGACACTGCATTGTGGGGAGGGGGTGAGGAGAGGCAGGAGACCATTGTGAACACAAACTGACAGCCTCACCCCTGAAACCAGTGTCACAGTGATGCTTTCCTTTTGTGAGGGGCTGATGAAGTGCCTGCGTCCTGTCACCCTGCTCTGATGACATTCTATATGAGCATCCCAGCATATACCGGGGCACTCAAACGGAACGTCATCAAGCAGGAAATAGAAAAAAAAACAATAGCTGTTAGACAGTGTAGAGAGGGGAGCATAGGGAATTACTAAAGGAAGTATATTAGAAAATAGTTTAGATTATAGAGTTAAATTAGATAGGAAGTTAGGAGAAATGTTGATGATCTTAGACTAACCCTTTAAAATCTCTAGTATCTTCAAATATGGGATATATGCCCTGAAAAATATAATTGACCACAGGAATTGCCTCTAACTTTTTCTTTAAGCCATCAATGGTTTCCTTTAAAAATACAATGCACCAGAACAGTTCTGCTTCCCCAAAAAAATTGTACAAATTAATCAATTTCATTATGATCAATGGATGATAAAAAAAAAAACAAAACCAGACAATAGACCTGGTGTAAGAAAACAAATAGTCTGCATGTTACTTATCTGGGAGCAAGTCAGAAACACAAGCAATCAGAGCTGAACTAAAATCAATACACCTCTGTACATTGTATAGAAAACAAGTTGGATTCTGTTTATTCACCCATGGAAGGAGCTAGATCAGCCCGCTCACCTCTACATTTTAAATGCTATGTTTGATAGATCTGATAATTTCTCATGTCAAATACGATTGCAATAAAAATAGTTAAATCCTCATTCCAAAAGTTTTTTAGCAACATTTACAGCCTTTTCTTTGTTTGTAATAATGCAATCAACCCAGGATAATGTAAATAGCTCCACTCAACTAATATGACAAGTGGGTTCTCCAAATAGAACACAAAAGGACACTTTTACTGACCATTGAAATCCAGAATTATTCAATCCCCTGAATAGAATCATTTGTATTAATAAACATTTTTTCTTAGACTAAGTTCATATCATATTTTACCTAAGGCCCGAGACACACTATGTGAGATGCATGCGAGATACTCACATGAATGTGTCTCGCATCACTCAACCGTCATGGCCGACGTCTCTGTGAACTGGAGATCATCATCTCCATGTGTTTCTATGCAGCTGACGCGCTCCTCTCCAAGAATATCGGTGGCCATTTCGGGTGAATTATACGAGACTCCTGAGAGTATATATCTCATGCATCTCGCATAGTGTGTCTCTGGCACTATGCTTAGTGTCTCTGTTGGTGCTTATGTTCAAACAATCCCAATGCAGGATTCCAGTGTATGTGCTGAAGGGCTCATTGACTATAATATAACAGATGGAGTCACAGTGTGCTCTGTGTATTACACCATCTTTGTGTGGTTGAGGCTGCATTAAGATGTAGTATGCAACTAATCAAGGGTTCCATTATTTACATCAATAGTGTTTGAGATAAAATACATCAAACACCTTGACCCGGCATGAAGTTTGTTTACTGTGTTGTCTGAGTGTATAGTCCTAAAATTTAAGAGATCACGTCATTGTATTGCACAAACATGGAAATGGATATAAAAAGACAACAAAGGTAATTAATGCTCCTAGAAATATAGCTGAAAGCTGAAGCATTGCACGCATGTCCCTAGCACCCCAGGGTATGGGAACTCGGATGTCTGGGCCCTCAGATTCGGTGGGGGATCTCACTAGTGGCCTGCCATACCCGTGGCCCTGGGGGAGGGGGGGGGACAGCCGCTAATTAAGGGGGTTTTTAGTATTCACAAAGGGATTTTAGTCTTTATCTCGTGACGCCACCTGTAGTGCCTGGTGACTAGACACCAGCACCGTCATTCGGAGGGTGGTGGTATTGCGGCTAAGGTGGAGCAGCTCCCTACAGGTAGAGCTCAGCCTCCGGGGCAGAGTTACCTGTTGCCAGGATTGTGCAAACCATTGGGAAAAGTCAATGAAGCAAAACAGACACACAGAGGCAGTACACTCTTTCAGGTACTTTACTTTGCAAAAACTGCTCAAGGTGGTGATACAGCTCACAGTACTCCAGCAGGACGGCCGGCCGAGTAGTCACAGCAGAATGCCGAATCTGTGGAAGTCTCTGGTGGTACCTTCGTGGATCTACCCTTGTCCTATCCCTTCTCTCTCTTCTCGTGGTCTGCTTCTTGAGCAGTGGTACGTCCCAGGGGATAAACACCCTGAGAATGTCTTCAGAGTCGGGACAAGTACGGTCGGAGGGTGAACACTCCAGGCTGCGTTGTCAGACCCGTGCACTCCGGGTGAACAAGTCAGGACCTTTCTGTCTGGGCTACTTCACTCTCTAGCCCTCTTTTTAAGCCCCCTTTCTCTCTCTTGGGTAAGCTCCCGTTTACCGTCTTTCCACAGGGAAGACACTCCTGAAGACCTCCCGTGCGTTCTACCTGCTCCTTTAACACTTTCCACTCTCCAACTCTCTTTTTGGGAGCTCCCCCCCCACCCTGGTTGAATCGGTGTGTGTGTGTTGGGATCAGATCCTTCCACAGTGTTCTGCATTCTACTTGTGACAGGGATAACCACACGTTCATCTTTGGGTGCAGTACCCCACTTGTGATGCCTGACCAGAAGATGTCATAGTAACGTCATGACAGTAAAGTACCGTACTTAAAATTGTAGGTTACTTTTGTCAGTTACCCGCTCTCTCACCTCAATTATCACACAGGCACAAAGATTCATAGGAGTTGTGCATGCACAGCTGAATATTCTGGCTCTTGCAACATCATTAGTATGTTACTGCGCATGTGACGCCGCCCTCCTCCCCCCTGGATCAATGATGCCTGTGCGAGATGTTGGCCAGGAGAGCAAGTTACAAGGCACCAGGAGGAGAAAAATGTAGAAAGGCCAGGGTAAGTGTGACCCAGGCCCCTGCACTTGTTATTTCACTTGCGGACATACTGATCCATAATAGAAAGGTATGGAAGTAATCATCAGTACATGTATTTTACTGTGATGACCTTACTTTGGGAGTCTAAAAATCTTTTGACACTTTTCCATCCAAGGAACACTGGTTATACTACCTGTTTGTGGAAGAAACAGGACAACATCATCAGCTGCCACCAGATTCTTAAGGAAGCAGGTGGTCAAAAACTGTTGAATAACCCCTTAACAACTGCCTTTATAACAAGGCAGCTGTCAAGGGTCCTTATTCCTTCATCAAATTTTAAAATAGTGTTCTGGAACAAGTGCATGGAATCCCCCCATGGCAGAA
This sequence comes from Allobates femoralis, assembly GCA_033576535.1. Lineage (NCBI taxonomy): Eukaryota > Metazoa > Chordata > Amphibia > Anura > Aromobatidae > Allobates > Allobates femoralis. Next base: position 106,604,364 of record JARQOC010000002.1, read on the forward strand.
AATCCTGTCAGTGACAAGGGTAAATGATCGCTTTTATCCACAGGCATCATCTCCAAAGAGGTTTGGAACTGATAAAGCCCAAGAGAACCCCTTAAATATTGCTGTCATTCTCTTCAGTGATACCTAAGTGGTTAAAAGGGGGTTAAAATACCCCCTTTGACATAATCAGCCCCCCATGATTGTACTCACAGGTGCCAATTATTTCCAAAGTAACGTGAGGTCATCTGATGACCCCAGGGTATGGTGGCCTGTTAGATCCTGTGATAAGCGGGGTCTAACAGGTACAGTGAATAACTGACAAGTATCCTGCTCTGGTGATAGCAGTGCATGAGACCAGTGATTAAACAAAAATATATTCATGTCCCAATGGTGGACACTAAGTGAAAAAGTAAAAAGTTAAATAAAATATGTAAACAAGTAAAAAAAACACGAAAGTGCACACAAATCACGAAAATCCATTTCACCATGAAAAATGCAGCCTGTGTGTTAACCCTAGAACGCATACCCATAGAAATCTACACACTCACGCACCTGGGGCCTTTTAGGCCCGTTTTCAATTATCATGGAATAACTAAAAAAAAATACTTTTCAAAGTTTATTGCAAAGTAAGGATGCATTCCCACTAGCGCTGGAGTCCGCCAGGACGGGATTCCGTAATGGATCTGACCTCCTGGTGACCCCAGCTAAGGCTGGCGGACGCATACCTGGGGCCTCGCAGGCCTGCCAGGTTACCTGTTTTCTATTTTCTGTAAAATTACTTTAGTTAGATTTTTTAAACTCTAGGTATTCTTCAGGTATATAGTTGTTAGTAATTTCCAGTTGTTCATATATTTTTATGCTATAGGCATTTCGGTATAACAACCTTTTTTTGGGACTACCCCATATTCACGCACCTGGGGCCTTTTAGGCCTGTGTGCAAATAACATGGAATAACTCAAATAAAAATAATTTTCAAAATTTATTTTACAATTGCAAAGTAAGGATGCATTCCCAGTAGCGCTGGGGTCCGCCAGGAGGGGATCCGTAATGGATCTGACCTCCTGGTGACCCCAGCTAAGGCTGGCAGAATGACTGTGCCATTGTAATTTTAGATGTCAGTAAACTAAAAAGAAAAAAAGAAAAAGATTACAATCAGGCTTGTGCACTGTAAACAGTATGTGATAAGACTCTTTGTTAGGGTCCCAGCACACCAAGCGATATAAAGCAGGTAAAGTGCAGCCCCCCTCCTCTTACCTCCAACAGATCACTTTCTTGTAGTGCAGTAGAAGCCTCTGGTTTTGGAGCTCAGAAAGTTTCTATTTCCAGACAAAAGAAAGCTGACTTCTTCCTCCAAAGTCTCTCCAGCAATTAGGACAAAAAGACCTGTGATGAGGTCAGAGACACATGACTTTGTGAGGGAGCCTCCCTTCCAAGATCACATGACCATGTTGTCATGCAGAATCCACACTCTTCCCAGAGTCATAAAAGTTCTTCTCCAGCAACAATACAGACAAAAAGACTGAATATCACATGTAAACCTAGTACGGGCCTAAAAGGCCCCAGGTGCGTGAATATGGGGTAGTCCCAAAAAAGGTTGTTATACTGAAATGTCTGTAACATAAAAATATATGAATAACTGGAAATTACTAACAACTATATACCTGAGGATTACGTAGATTTTCAAAATTCAAACTAAAGTACTTTTACAGAAAATAAAAAACAAGTAACCTGGCGGGCCTGCGAGGCCCCAGGTATGCGTTCTAGGGTTAAAACAAAAATAATCAAAAAAGTGCACATACCATATTCTTTGCTTCACAAGATGCACCAGATTATAAGATGCACCCCAAATTTAGTGAAGGAAAAGAACATTTTTTATTTAATGTTAAATGGGGTCTGTCTTATAATGCCATTGTCTGTCCTACAAATTATGTATATGTCCGTCATCCTGGTATACACATAACCCCCATTTTGGTACATAGCGCCCCCATTCTGGTACATGGTCCCCCATCCTGGAATATAACCCCCTTATCTTGGATATGGCCCCGCTTGTCCAGGATATGGCCCCCTTAATCTTGTACATGGCCCTCTTATCTGGGATATAGCCCCTTATCCTGGAAATGGCCCCCTTGCGCTTCTGGCAAACAGCCCCCTTGCACTGCTGGCACACAGCCCCCTTGCTGGCGCACGCTAAAATAATTAATGCTTTTAACTTACCCTCCATCACTCCGAGCAACCAGCTCAGCGGTGACTCTTCCTGCATCTGTCCCGGGCATCGGATCATGTGACCAGGGCACACAGTGATCACATCACTGTACTGTGATGGTCGCATGATTTGACAGCAGAGTCACAGAATTTAACCATAAAAGGTACAAAACTAAATCAACTCCATTTAAACTACTGCAGAGCAATTCACGGAGACTGCAGAGCAGTCTACACCTGACAAGTAAGGTCACATTTGGAGCATTTCTGCTTTTTTAGCACCTCAGGGGCTCTGCAAAAGCAACACAGTGCCCAAATTTACATTCCAAAAATTAACTAGCGCTCTTTGCTTTACAAGTTTTGCATTTGCCCTAACTTTTTTTTTTTTACCACATATGGGGTATCACTGTGTTTTGGAGAAAATGCATAATGAATTATGTTGTCAATTTCTTCCTATTACCCCTTGTGTCAATTATAAAATTGGTTCTAAAGCAGAATTTTAGTAGAAAAATTTAATTTTTTGTTTTCAAATTTAAATGCCATAAACGTTTGTGAATCACCTGTAGGTTAGAAATTCTTAGTATGCCTCTAGATGAATTCCTTGAGGGGTGTGGTTTACAAAATTGGGTTATTTGTGGAGGCTTTCTGCTATTTTGGCATGTCAGGGACTCTGGAAATGAAACATGGAATTCACAAGCTATTCCAGACTGAGGGCCACTTTACACACAGCAACTTATCTGTCCAACTTCTGAACAACTTACTGGTTGCAGTGAAATCATGGACACGTTGTTACATTTGTACACAGCCACAAAATGGAGCAATGTGTCCATGATTTCACTGCAACCAGCAAGGTGGTCAGAAGTTGGACAGATAAGTTGGTGTGTGTAAAGTGGCCATAATCCATGCTCCAAAAAGCAAATAGCTCTCTTTCCTTTCTGAGCCCTGCCATGTGCCCAAACAGCAGTGTTTGACCACATATAGTGAATCATCACATTTGGGAGAAGTTGCCTAACACACTTCAGGGGCTATTTTCTCTTATAATTCTTTGAGAAAATTACAAATTTCAAGCTAAATTAACATTTCTATGAAAGCGCCATTTTGTGGGGTGGCTGTGTGCAGCAATAGGCGTCAGTAAGCTTGGGCCACCTTGCGCTGATGATTACAGCCCCCAGCTGTGTAGCTGTACATGGCTGGCAACCAAAAATATGGTAAAGAACTATGCCTTTTTTTAAATTATTTCATGAAATTCATGAAATAATTTTTAAAAAGGGCTTCCCTATATTATAAGTTTTCAGTCAGGTAAAATTGAGCAGCTGGGGGTAGTGGACAGTCCATTCCTGCCTGAAGTACCTGGCTGGCATCTAAAAATACGGTGAAGCCCCACATAATTTTTTTTATTATTATTTCAAAGAATAATTTAAAAAAATTGATCAACTGTGTCACAGTTTTGGTGCTTTATTGGCCAGTAGTTGCAGATAAACACATTGAACGCAATGCATGTATTTGTGCCAAGATTGCACCAAAATTGCATGAAATCCATAGCAAAAAACACATTGTGGTTTCAGTGCTTTTTTTGGCCAGGAGATGCAGATGAACACATTGAACACAATGCATGAAGTTATTTGCCATGATTGAACCAAAATAGCACAGAATCCATGGCAAAACCTGCGTCACGATTTTGGTGCTTTTTTTGGCCAGGAGATGCAGATGAACACATTGAACACAATGCATGAAGTTATTTGCCATGATTTAACCGAGGCTCCATGGACTTCATCTGCATATTCAAATTCTAGGGAGCAATGCACCTTGGGTTTCACTGTGTTTGAGTGCTTTAACTGGTGCCCGCAGTGTTATCCTCCACTGGTCTCCACAAGGTCAGTGGGTGCTTTGTGATGTCTGTCTATCAAGCATTGCTCCCACCCAGCCAGAATCCTGCACCACACTGATGAGGGGCAACAACCCTGAAACAGCTGTCTGTGGTTGGATACCTAGTCCATGGTAAACCCCTGGCCATATCTTCAAGCTCGCAAGGGCTGGATAGTGACTTAAGGGCTACTAATACCCTGGGCTAGGTCCTTCCCTGGTGGGATAACTGGCTGGTGTCCATGTTGTAGACTCTTAACCGAGGCTCCATGGACTTCATCTGCATATTCAAATTCTAGGGAGCAATGCACCTTGGGTTTCACTGTGTTTGAGTGCTTTAACTGGTGCCCGCAGTGTTATCCTCCACTGGTCTCCACAAGGTCAGTGGGTGCTTTGTGATGATTTAACAAAAATAGCACAGAATCCATGGCAAAAACTGCGTCACGATTTTGGCGCTTTTTTTGCCCAGAATATGCAGATGAACACATTGAACACAATGCATGCAGATTCGTGCCAAAATTGCACAAAAAAGCAAGAAATCCATGGCAAAAACAGCAATGTAATTTTGGTGCTTTTTTTCGCCAAGAGATGCAGCTGAACACATTTAACACAATACAAGCATTTGGGCCAAAATTGCACCTAAAAATCATGAAATCCACGGCAAAAATTGCGTAGCGGTTTCTGTGCTTTTTTTTGCCAGGAAATGCAGATGAACACAATGTATGCGGTTTTGTGCCAAAATTGAACAAAAAAAGCATAAAATCTGTGGCAAAAGAATCAATGCAGTTTTGGTGCATTTTTTGGTCAGGAGATGCAGATGAACACATTGAGCACAATGTGTGCAGTTATATGCCAAAAATTGTACCAAAAAAGCATGAAATCCATGGCAAAAACTACATCATTCCTGAAAAAATAATGCTATCCCCGCAGATTCACTAAACACTGCACTGCTCTCTCCTACACTGTACCGGAAATGGTGGGATTTCCTTTTCCTGTTCTGGTGACATCACATTCTGCCTTATTGGTAACAAAAAATTAGCACCAAAACTGCAATGCTGTTTTTGCCACAGTTTCTATGCTTTTTTTAATGCAATTTGGGCTCAAAACTGCATGCATTGCCTTCAATGTGTTCTTCTGCATCTTCTGTCCAAAAAAACACCAAAACCGCAGCACGTTTTTGAAGCAGATTTCATGCTTTTTTTGGCGAAATATTGGCATGAAACAGCATGTATTTTGTTTAATGTGTTCATCTGCATCTCTTGGCCAAAGAAAGCACCAAAACTGCTGAGCTGTTTTTGCCACAGATTTCATGCTTTTTGGTGCAATTTTGGCACAAAACAGCATGCATTATGTTTAATGTATTCATCTGCATTTTCTGGCCAAAAAAGCGCACCAAAAACCTCAACGCAGTAATTCCCGCAGACTTCATGCTTTCTTGGTGCAAATTAGCATAAAACTGCAGGCATTGTGTTCAACAAGTCCATCTGCATCTCTTGGCCAAAAAAAGCACCAAAACAGTGATGTCTCATATGTAGCGAGGTCAGGAGGAGGGCTCAGATGCCGGATGAGGTTCTGAGGAGCTAACAGTCAGGACGTTAGCCGTTTGACATGCCAGCAGGAAGCAGAAGATGTAACACTCAGAAGGATCTTTTAGCATGCTTAGCATTATTACACCTACAGCAGGACCTGCCGCCGCTGGATTTGCAAATCCAGAAGCATGATAAGGAGGATGAGGTGGATGAGGACAAGGAAGAAGATGAGGTAGTAGAGGCAGGTCTTGTGTAGTACCCTCGCCAGAGGCCTTTCATCGGGAGAATGCCATGTGGAAACCATTACCCCCTCCAAGCACCTATCCGAAATGGTATGAACCACCCTGGTGTGTCGCCTTTTTTGAGTAGATTTGGCTTGCGTATACTATCGCCCAATGATTGCATGGGCCTAAGGCTAATGACTTTGATGATCAATGTACCCAAGATATGGTGGTGACATTCATCCAGCAGAGGGGATTTTGCTTCATAGCTGAAGTGGGAACTTTTCATCAGTGCTACATCAACCGGTCCACCCTGCTGCGTGACCATCTTCTCAAAAGACTCCACACACACAATGTTTGGTAAGAGGTCATCTTCATGAAGGTGAAGGGCCATACACACAATGTTTGGTAAGAGGTCATCTTCATGAAGTGAAGGGCATAAAGGAGTGGTTCGTGGTTGGCGTAAGTCGGGTCGCCACCACCGACGATTTTGAAAACTGGCAGCAGGAGTCTGATCTGGCGGGAATGTTGTGTCAGCTGGAGACCAGGCATCTCTTGGATAGCCAGCCAGCTGAACCCAAGCTCACAGGGTTCATCAATCCTGAAGGGCTTGTTGGTGCTGCCCAAGTTGCTCCCATCCCTCCTAGAGGGGATGGTCATCCCCTAATTCCTCCATCCTCTGCTCCAGTGGTGTCACTGATTGGAGTTGCTGGGGGGCAAATGGTTGTGGATAATGCCCCTGGAGAAGTAACCCTTGTGACCCCCCAAGACTGTCAGTGAAATACCATGTGGAACGGCGACCTCCACGCTGGGCAACAATGAGAAAGCTACGATAGAGTTTTTACTCCAATTAAAGTGGACTTTCCTAAAAAGAGCATGTTGCTGGGTCATTGACATGCAGTTTGCATTTTGTCTGGGGGACTTTTTCCAGTCGTTTTTGATTTCTTAGAAGAGCGAGGCCTGTTTTTTTGTTCAGTCTATTTTTCCTCTTCCTAAGTTTAGCATCAGTTTTGCTTCCCCCTGCTGGATTAGAGGGACTGCAGCCTTTGGACTACACCTCAAAACACTTAATGGACCCTGCCCTTAATGGACTTTGCACCATTGTAATGGAGTCTGCTGATCCCTGTCAGATTTTCCTTATATATACTGTGTATATTGATATATGTGTCTTTGAGACTTATTATAGACTGTTCTAAGTGACGATGATAAAATTAATACTGTTTGACTCAGACAAATGTTACTAATGACATCATATACCACCATGGCCTTTTATAAAAAGTTACTACAGTAAAGTTTTTTTTACTTCATTCCTTGTGTGCTGGACTGTTTCTTCAAAGTGGTGCTTTGATACTGCCCTACAGAGACTGGTGAACAAGCCTCAGGCTTATGGCCTGACAGTCTGAGATATGGAAATGCAAGACACTACACCCACGGCTGTAAAACAGTACAGTCCTCAAGGGCAGCAAACAATGCACCAGGGGGGCACTTTCACCATAACTGTGGCTCTCCCTGGACCCTCTTTGGCCCTATGCCCATGGTGCATTTTTGATGCTTTTTTTATGCAGATTTTGAAGATTGAGACAGAGAGACTCATTGCCAAAGAAAGTAAAAATAATCCCAAAATATGTTTTAACTACATAAATAGTAAGAAACTAAAAAATGATTGTGTTGGCCCCTTTAAAAATAATCTGTGTGAAATGGTGGATGAGGATGAGGAAAAAGCCAATACGCTAAATGACGTTTTTCAACAGTATTTACACAAGAAAATCCCATGACAGACAATATGATCAGTGATAACAAAAACTGTCAATTAAATGTCACCTGCTTAACCCAGCAGAAAGTACGGCATCGTCTAAAAATCACTAAAATTGACAAATCCCCGGGCTGAGGGGGCTGCAATACCATGACAGGTTATTACACTTGGGGTTATTTAGCTTGGAAAAACGAAGGCTTAGGGTGATCTTATAATAATGTATAAATATATGAGGGGCAGTACAGAGACCTTTCTAATGGTCTCTTTACTCTTAGGCCTGAGACTGGGACAAGGGGGCATCCTCTACGTCTGGAGGAAGAAGGTTTAATCATAATCACAGACGGGATTCTTTACTGTAAGAGCAGTGAGACTATGGAACTCTCTGCCACATGATGTTGTAATGAGTGAGTCACTACTAACATTTAAGAAGGGCCTGGATGCCTTTCTTGAAAACTATAATATTACTAGTTATACATACTAGATTCTTTGATATGGCGTTGATCCAGGGAATTAGTCTGATTGCCGTATGTGGAGTCAGGAAGGAATTTTTTCCCCAATGTGGAGATTAGTGTTGCCACATGGTTTTTTTTTGCCTTCCTCTGGATCAACATGTTAGACTATGGGTTGAACTAGATGGACTTAAAGTCTTCCTTCAACCTTAAAAACTATGTCACTATGTTATTTTGAGGATCTGCATCGAAATTTGAATGTCTATCCTGCGGCCAGCAATGTCTATGACTGGTCAGAAGTGCTATGCCCACGTTGCTTTTTTTGGCTTATTTATGTTTAAATTAAATTTCTTTTTCTGCTCCAAAATCTGCACCAAATCTGCATGCAAAAAAAAACATGTTGGCACAGCACTTCTGGACTGTCATAGACTTTGCTGCCTTCAGGATAGACATGCAGATTTTGATGCAGATTCTCAAAACCTGCTTCATAAGAAGTATTAAACAACATACCATGGGTACGTGTCCTTACAACAATATGGTGGGGTCACATTGACAGAAAGCATCCCCCATATGCTGTGACAGCAGGCACACAGACACTGGTGAGAGTGTGACAAGTGGTGCCATCACAAACATTACTGCAGGTAATACTCAATGAGCCACACAGAGGTTACCCCGCAAGTTTGTAATGTGATGCACTCCCTGACGTCACCGCTCCTTATATGCGCTGTCTCACAATACCGGCAAGATAAATCTGCGACATCTCACATAATATCACGGCTCTCACAAGAGAGCAAGGGTTAGGAGCTCTTATGCCATTGAAGTTGTCCCAGGACACACAGGGAGATTCCCTGCTGCATGATACCCACTGTGTAATGTGAGACAACCTCAGGTAAGTCACGGCTTGTCAAATTGATGTGAGTTGTGCAGTGCCTGCTGGCCCAGCATATGGGGGATACAGTCACTGATCTTTCCCCCTTTATACTGGGACTACTTCTGCATTTATTTGGGTTTCATTATTTGGGGGGTCTAATTATTCTTTACATCTGTTTTTTGGAGGTGTAATTGGAGACATTAAACAAATGGATTTTAATTTAAAAAAAGGTGAAAGAAGAATGTATTGGGGTTCTCTTTCAAATAAAATATCTATTGTTGTGGCTATTTGTGTCGGTACTGACTTGGTTAGTAATATGATTGATACCTCTAACATTTGGCCTTACTACCAGCTTACATTACCCAGCTGGCATCAACTCCAACTACCATTACCCTTTTTGTCGTTACACCTAGGCAGCAAGAGAGCCAGGTCGTAGCACCAAGAGTGGTGCATCTGATGGTGCATCTCCTAGGGCAGCTGAGGCCTGCTAAATTTTTCAAGATTTTAAAATCTTTTAAGATTTTAAAAATTGCTCAACTTTTCAAGCTGTTCAAGTGGGTGGATGGTTGGATAGATGGATGTAAAGTAAGATAAATGTATGGTAAGATGGACAAAATAGATTAACAGAGATAGATACCAGAGATAGATGTTAAACAGCTATATTATTTACCACCCTCCAGATATTGTAAGCTTGCACCCTTTAGTGCATTCCATGTTGCACTAACGGTATTTCAGCCTGGTATTTAGCTATAAAAAACTAGTAAGAAAACAAGCCATTGGTACCCTCAATTTTCCTTCATCAGTTAGGGTAAAGCAGACAGCTGCAGCCTGCAGACAACATCTGGTGGATTTATCTTGGCTGTGATCAAAATTGGGGGGGACCCAATTACAAATTTTTTAATTATTTACTTTTACCATAATCATACTGGCAACCAATCACAGTTGCTGGCATAGAGGGTGGGCAGGGCTAGATCTGTCTTTAATTGGGGACCAATACAAATTGTATTATTACTTACATAATATACTGCACCATCCAGTTGCTGCATAGAGGTGGGCATGGCAATCTGCTTTAACAATCAGGTGAGGGTGAAGCAGCAATATGTCTGAGGTTATGAGACGGCATGAAGCATCACTACAGCGGCTTGAAGCTTCTAAGTCTAGTTTAGAAAGAATGTTGAGACAAAAACGAGGCTCCAGAAAGTTGAGCTGTATTTTGCAGTTTTTGGGGCCCTTTGAAGGTGTTTTCTAGGCCTTTGATTTTGCCTTATATTGAATTAAATGGGGTTAGGAAGTTTGGTGAACTGTTCACCTATCTTTTCGGCAAATATATGTCCATTCGATGAACAGAATTTGAAAAGGTTCGCTCATCTCCAAAGCTAAGTATCTAAGTTTGTTCATGTTTTTCCTTACCAGTGATTCATCCATGTTCATATTCCTATACTCATTGTTTGCATCCGTTTGCATGTCAAAATGTAACTGTTTCTATTATCATATATAAAAAAAAAATTAGCCAGCTTTACTAGAAGATAGCTTGCAATAAGAAACATGCAAATGAACATATTACTTCCAAACTGTACAATATCATGAAATTTTGATTTTTGGCAAAATATTGATTAATCTTTTGAGCCACCCTGCCACTCAAGGAAATCTCATCAGGCCGGCCCTACTCTATATATTTTTATCTTAGTTGTGCCATGCGACCTCCAATATATACTTAAAGGAGAGCCATTAATAGCAGCGTTTATCTGGAGCATCTCAAAACCACTCCCATGGTGCCAGACTGGTGCATGTGAATAAAGGCCAATCAGGCCCCAGCACATGAAGCTGGGCTTTTCAGAATTAACCTCACAGCACCAGCCCAAGTACCCATGAATAAAGGTGGGCATGCCCAAGCAAATGGAGCTTGCAATAAATTGAGCCTGGGGCAGGGTAAGATAACTGAGTGTGGACAGTTATCAAGGTTTGTCACAAACAATACAGATGAAAAAACAAGCCAAAAGTGGTGTGCAAGGCCCAGTGGGGGTCAGCCACAAACCAGTAACAAAAATCAACAACTAAGACAGCACTACAAGAAATAGCTGGTGCTGTGAGGGTCAGCTGTGAAAAACACGGGCATGTGTAGCATTAGCTGCATATCCTGGGCCTCTTCTGTCTAAATTCACATGGCCCAGTCTGACATCAAGGGAGCAGTTCTGATACACTCCATGTAAGTGCTGCTTTTAATATGGTTCTGCTTTATATGTTTGCTCAATGACGCATGGCACAACTAAAATGAAATCAAAATATATAGTAGCACTGCCATGATGTGATTGCCTTGACATGGCAGTCTGGCTCAAAAGATTCATCAATATTTTACCAAAAATCTCAATCTTACAATATTATACAGTTTGGAATGAATATGTGCATTTGCACGCTTTATATTACTCACGTAGTGCTGTCTTGCTTGTTGTATTTTATCTCTTTACTATAGTATATCTTATGTTCAGTATGCAGTGGATCAGATTTATGTAGTAAGAAGTGCCGTCAGCTTTCTTATTTACATTATGGGATCATGTCTTCTGACTGTACACTCCTCCCCATTAACTCTAGGTGATTTTAACGTCTTATTACTAGGTCCCTGTCCACCCATATTCAAGAGTCGCATCCTTTAGCATTTCAGAATGCAATTGTCACTTTTTTAAATCTCTGATGCATGAGGCCCCATAAGAATTATCCCAGACAAATCACAAAAGGAGACTCAAGGATGTTTTTTACAGCCTTGTATAACATATTCATGTTTTACATAAATTATAGCTAACCTTGATAATTTTTCTTATATCCCAAATCGTTTTTCTATGAAGTCATATGTATATGTAAAGTACATGATGTTACATCTTTTAGTGAACCTTGTTCCTTTAGAAAGCAGGCATTGACGACATCCCACCAAGGGACGCATAACTGTATTATGCTGTCTTTGTAGGAACATAACACTGGCCGGTATCGATCATATCTTCCTATATTGTGAAAGACTATCTCCAAGAACTGTGCTTAGAAGGACAGATGCTCTTTACCGCAGCTGAATGAAATACTGAACGGCCTTCTATGGTGACAGTTCAGATTACGGCCAGCGTTCCTTGTAATATTCTACTCCGAGCTGTCATAGGCACAACTATGTTTTGAATGAGAACAGGGGAGGGGGTTCTGTTAAAAATGATGGGCATTCTTCAAAGCTTCCAACAGTGTGAAAATGCTGGTAACCATAGTATGAACAAGCCGAGTACATCTACACCAGAGCCTCGCTGTGTCTGCGACTCTGTTTTATAGCCATCGACTGCCACCATGTGTCAGACATGAAACACATTTTAAAGGAAACTTCACCTAAAACCCAATTTTTTTCAGCAACTTTATATTTTATTTTTTTTACATTTTGTAATTCTTAAGGTTTATGTAAAATTGATACCTAGGGGATAACAAATCAGTTTATATTGTCTGTTGTCATGAGATAAATATATTTAATTTACTTTATACATTTAAGACACTGTTTATTGTATTTTTATGTTACTAAGTGATATTAAAGGGCGTGCCCTAATATTTTAAGATGGTAGCTTACTGATCGATGAGGATCCGAAAACTGGGAACCCCAGAGATTTGCAGTGTAAAGTGCTCAGATATTTCCATCAGTTCTTTTGCCATGGACAATGAATGGAGCAGAGGCATGCTTAACTTCCACTCCATTCTTCAAGGTTCCTCCACTATATACCACGATCAAGGTTATTATGATGAACTAAAGGCGGCGTCACATCATCAATATCGTGAGCGACATCGCCGAAAAGTGACGCATCAGCGATGTCGCTCACGATACGCAATGCGTCCTGCTTGTATAGCGCGACGCAACTGCGATCTATCGCTGGTCGCAGGTTGACAGGTGTTACGAGGGTGAACGTAAACCTGTCAATCTGCAACCAGCGATTAGGCTGGATCGCGCCTCTGACACCGCAATAGCGATGTTGGGGCGATCCAGCCTATACTGCAGTATTGCTGCGGATTGCTCACTGGGCTGAGCCCAGCCCAGCGAGCGATGGCTCCACCCGCATCGCTGCGGCGTCACCGGCAGCATCCTGCAACATCCTGCCGTGTGACACCAAGGCTGCGATGTCGGAAGCGAGCGCCCACCCGCGCATCGCTTCCGACATCGCATCCTTGGTTCACACGTGTGACGGGGTCTTAAGGGTTAATTGGCAGACAAGAGAAACCTTTCTGAAGCCTCCTTTTTAATAACAGGATTGTCATATGAAACACCTGGGGAGCTTATTTAAAGGGAATCGGTCAGCAGGTTTTTGCAACTTCATCTGAAAGCTGTATGTTGTAGGTAAAGAGACTCTGAATCCAACGATATTTAACTTAGATTACTGGCTGCAGCCATTCTGACACAATCAAATCCTCCTTTCTCTATTTACTTGTCACCTGTCTCCCTCCTTTCCCCAATTTCTTGTCGATCTATTTATTGCACGATATTTATTGTATCTACTGTATGAAATAAAATGTTTATTCTGCAACTTACACTGGTGTGGACAGTAAATACGTGAAAACCATCCGGCAATAGAACTCTCTGTTCTTTGGTTTAATTATATATTCTGAGTAGTTTGCCCTTTTAACATGTTCAAGTTCGGTTCTGTATTTGTTCCGATATTTAACTTAGGGCCCTTTCACATCAGCGTTTTTCGTAATTCGCGGCAGATGCGGTGAAAAAACCGCATCTGCCGCGTTTGCCGCATAACGGTTCCACTTGCGGCACGGTTGCGTTTTTTTCCATAGGAAGTATAGGGGGACTTGCGGCAGATGCGGCAAGTGCGGTTTTGCACTTGCGGCAGGTGCGGCAGCGAAAAAAACCGCGGCTGACCGCGGTTTTTTTCGCTGCCGCACCTGCCGCAAGTGCAAAACCGCACTTGCCGCATCTGCCGCAAGTCCCCCTATACTTCCTATGGAAAAAACCGCAACCGTGCCGCAAGTGGAACCGTTATGCGGCAAACGCGGCAGATGCGGTTTTTTCACCGCATCTGCCGCGAATTACGAAAAACGCTGATGTGAAAGCACCCTTAGATTATTGGCTGCAGCCATTCTGACACAATCAAACCATTTAGATTTACTTATGTAAAGTACTGAAAAAGATAACCCCTCCACACCAGGCTATCAATAGAGACTGTAGATTGACAGTGAAGTGTTAATCACAGGAAGGGTTGTGTCGGACTGCTGTGCACATGACAATGCAGTCTTGTAATAGTAAGCACCAGGTGATAAAGTCTTTAGTTTACATAAACAATAGCACACAGCCTGATAAGGGGCATAGTTGATCTTTGTTTTTTTTAACCCCTACAGCACTCAGTCTTCAGCTTACATAGCAAATCCTTGCTGACAGATTCCCTTTAAAAAAAAATGCAGGTTTCATTAGAATTCCACAGTGGTGGTGGTGGGGGGGGGGTGTAACTTGTACATCATCTAAAGATATTTATCTTCAAGTAGATAATACTTTTTTTTTGCACAATACAGACTGTAAAGAGTAAATAGATCCCCTGCACCCAGTGGTGTCAATAGTTCCATTGGCCAAATACATTTTGCCTGCTCCCGTGATATATGGCAAGTGCCAATTTAGGACCATGTGCTAATGTTGAGTATTGGGTGAGTTTTGTACCTCAGTATTTGTATCCAAAACCAGGGGTGCTTCAAATCAGAAGAAAAGTCTAATGGTGCCGTCACACAGCACGATCTGGCCAGCGATGTCGGAAGCGATGCGCGGGTGCCCGCTCGCTTCCGACATCGCTGGCCAGCTGTCACACAGCATCGCTGCGGCCGGCGACACCGCAGCGATGCGGGCGGTGACATCGCTCGCTGGGCTGAGCTCAGCCCAGCGAGCGATCCGCAGCAACGCTGCGGTATAGGCTGGATCGAAGCCGACATCGCTCTGGCGATGTCACACGGCGCGATCCAGCCTTATCGCAGGTTGATAGGTTTATGGTTCTTCCCGTAAACCTGTCAACCTGCGACCAGCGATAAAACGCGGTCGCGCCGCTCGTTTACACAGTGCGACGTCACTAGCGACATCGCTGATACGTCACTTTTTGGGCGATGTCGCTAGCGACGTCGCCAGGTGTGACGGCACCTTAATAGAAACACCTGCACCTCTTCTGTATTTATCACCCACTCCTGGTTTTGGCTACAAATACTGAGGAGAAAAACTGGCCAAATACTGACTGTGTGTGCACATTGTCAGGCTCCCTACTCTACCACTGTTTGTCTTGTAGGCCACAAGCTTCTGCAGCTAACAAAATGTCAGCATCTAGGCACAAGGGGTGCTCTTCAGTGCAGGATAAAAGAGTATGTGCATGGCCAGTTTAGGTGACAATAAAGTTTTTTGGTTTTTTTTGCAAGGATGCAGCACCACAGGGACATTATGACAGAAGAGGCTCACAAGGGGGGATTTTTAATAGGAGGGTATTATTACTGATACCATAAGTGTCAATACGGAATCGTTATTACTAAAGGGGCACTCAGGGGG
This sequence comes from Allobates femoralis, assembly GCA_033576535.1. NCBI lineage: Eukaryota > Metazoa > Chordata > Amphibia > Anura > Aromobatidae > Allobates > Allobates femoralis. Next base: position 106,619,760 of record JARQOC010000002.1, read on the forward strand.
CATTGTTATTGAAAGGGACACTTAGGGGGCATTATAATAGAAATAAATAAAGGAGGCATTAATCCATGAACCAGAGAATGTGCTGAAATAAGTTTGTGCAGAGCAGGCTGTTAATCTGCTGTGCAGTGATTACATACACACTCTCTGTAACCTTTCCCTGTACTGCCCCTACAACTGGAAGCGAGCTGCTGCAAACATAAGTTTATTTTCTCCCTGCAGCTGCTGCTCCAGTAAGGCGTAATTTATACACTATTTACCTGATGATTACCACTATATCTGAAGGTAAATAGCATTTCTGGAGGTGACAAGTTTGCTTTAATGGTCCCGTCACACGGCACGACCTGGCCAGCGATGTCGGAAGCGATGCGCGGGTGCCCGCTCGGTTCCGACATCGCTGGCCAGCTGTCACACAGAATCGCTGCGGCCGGCGACACCGCAGCGATGCGGGCGGTGACATCGCTCGCTGGGCTGGGCTTAGCCCAGCGAGCGATCCGCAGCAACGCTGCGGTATAGGCTGGATCGCGGCCGACATCGCTCTGGCGATGTCACACGGCGCGATCCAGCCTTATCGCAGGTTGATAGGTTTATGGTTCTTCCCGTAAACCTGTCAACCTGCGACCGGCGATAAAACGCGGTCGCGCCGCGCGTTTACACAGTGCGACGTCACTAGCGACATCGCTGATACGTCACTTTTTCGGCGATGTCGCTAGCGACGTCGCCAGGTGTGACGGCACCTTAATAGAAACACCTGCACCTCTTCTGTATTTATCACCCACTCCTGGTTTTGGCTACAAATACTGAGGAGAAAAACTGGCCAAATACTGACTGTGTGTGCACATTGTCAGGCTCCCTACTCTACCACTGTTTGTCTTGTAGGCCACAAGCTTCTGCAGCTAACAAAATGTCAGCATCTAGGCACAAGGGGTGCTCTTCAGTGCAGGATAAAAGAGTATGTGCATGGCCAGTTTAGGTGACAATAAAGTTTTTTGGTTTTTTTTGCAAGGATGCAGCACCACAGGGACATTATGACAGAAGAGGCTCACAAGGGGGGATTTTTAATAGGAGGGTATTATTACTGATACCATAAGTGTCAATACGGAATCGTTATTACTAAAGGGGCACTCAGGGGGCATTGTTATTGAAAGGGACACTTAGGGGGCATTATAATAGAAATAAATAAAGGAGGCATTAATCCATGAACCAGAGAATGTGCTGAAATAAGTTTGTGCAGAGCAGGCTGTTAATCTGCTGTGCAGTGATTACATACACACTCTCTGTAACCTTTCCCTGTACTGCCCCTACAACTGGAAGCGAGCTGCTGCAAACATAAGTTTATTTTCTCCCTGCAGCTGCTGCTCCAGTAAGGCGTAATTTATACACTATTTACCTGATGATTACCACTATATCTGAAGGTAAATAGCGTTTCTGGAGGTGACAAGTTTGCTTTAATGGTCCCGTCACACGGCACGACCTGGCCAGCGATGTCGGAAGCGATGCGCGGGTGCCCGCTCGGTTCCGACATCGCTGGCCAGCTGTCACACAGAATCGCTGCGGCCGGCGACACCGCAGCGATGCGGGCGGTGACATCGCTCGCTGGGCTGGGCTTAGCCCAGCGAGCGATCCGCAGCAACGCTGCAGTATAGGCTGGATCGCCGCCGACATCGCTCTGGCGATGTCACACGGCGCGATCCAGCCTTATCGCAGGTTGACAGGTTTATGGTTCTTCCCGTAAACCTGTCAACCTGCGACCGGCGATAAAACGCGGTCGCGCCGCGCGTTTACACAGTGCGACGTCACTAGCGACATCGCTGATACGTCACTTTTTCGGCGATGTCGCTAGTGACGTCGCCAGGTGTGAAGCCACCTTAAGACTTGCAACAAAGTGAATGAGAATAAGGAAGAATATTCTCTTATCTCTACTGTATGTATATATGGCACATAACATGAGTGCATGGAACCTCTTCTATAGTCTTACCTGATATTTACTCATGGACATGATTAGTAACCAGATATTATATATAGAGCAATCACTTCCATATTAAGATTTTGAAATGTAATTTCTGCTTTATACACAATCGCTGTAGATGAATTTCTTATCATAGTCAACATTGCCCTCTAGTGTCAAACCGAATACATGCAGAGCAAACTTGCAGTGCGGTCCTCCTAATCATTGTGGATGTTTATATTATTTATTCATTTATATAGAGTTATTCATTCCATAATACTTTACATACATTTACAACACTGTCCCCATTGGAGCTCACAATCTAAATATCCTATCAGTATGTCTTTGAAGTGTTAGGGGAAACAGGAGAACCCGGAGGAAACCCAAACAAACATGGGGAGAACATACAAACTCCTTGCAGATGGTAATAAACCTTGAAATCCAATCATTTCAAATATAGAAATATTAATCATATTCTGCAGATACAGGGAGCATGAGAAAATCAAGAGAACATGGTATATATATTTTAGGACAGTAGGTGCAATGCTGAACATGACATATTGTAACAAAAAGACATCAGCACTCTGAAATATTAAGTCATGCAAATGTGAATATAAAATAATATACAATAGCATTATAGCTAAGGAGATATATGAGAAAAATTAGACACTTATCATATAAAGATGGCCATATGTATAACCGCCCAATAGCCACGTCGAGGCGTGTCTCTTTACTGGGAACCTACAATAAGTCATTTCCTCTCTCTGGGTTTAAACACCTCCATTTAAATAAGCGAGTAGCCCTATCAGAGACTAGTCCAGCAATATTTTTACATGGACAGTCTGTTCTTTCATTATTGAGAAATCAGCATTTGAATTTCTATGCAAAAGAGGCTAAAGATCAGCTATTCTCTATTCAGGGCCACCTCCTCCTGCTTGACTGACAGCCTCTATATTGTATGACCACAGACAATGATTAATTCGGGGATACATCCAACCGGCTTCTCACTGCATCACTCTGATTGACAGGTGTCTGGTAATCAACTACATTGGTTCGGAAAGATACTAGTTGGGGGGCGCCACCTCAATAGGCATGTTTATTATTATTTATTTATATAGGATCACTAATTCCATGGTGCTTTACATGAGAAGGGGTTACATACAAAATACAGATATAGGTTACAGGAAACAAATTAACAACAGACTGGTAGGCTGGCTTCACACTTGCAGATGCATCTGCAGCGTTTTGCAGATGCATCTGCAAGTATCAGCATGCAGACCGCGGCCCCTATGGTTATAATGGGGCGCACCGCGGTCTGAAAGCACTCATTCATTCCTATATGTGAACCGTCCGCAGGCGGATGCCTGCTTACAGATCACACACTCCCGCCCGCACCATGGACGCGACATCTCACGTCCATGGTGCGGGCGGGAGTGTGTGATCTGTAAGCAGGCATCCGCCTGCGGACGGTTCACATATAGGAATGAATGAGTGCTTTCAGACCGCGGTGTGCCCCATTATAAACATAGCGGCCGCGGTCTGCATGCTGATACTTGCAGATGCATCTGCAAAACGCTGCAGATGCATCTGCAAGTGTGAAGGCAGCCGTACAGAGGGGAGAGGATATTTTCCTATACCAGCAAACTTTTTAAACTAATGTATGTTTTCTGTGAAACACTGCATTAATTCACAGTAAAACATACCTGTCTTCATGCGACTGGTTTACTCAATGCAACCCCCGGCTTACAGTCACTTATTAAAAAAGTAGTGTGAGTGGTGGAAAAGAGCTATAAGTGCAAATTTTTCATCAAAATTGGTGTGCAACAAAATCTGTGACTTTTTGATGCCAAAACTGATGAAACCGCTTGATAAATCACCCACCTTCCCCATGTAGATTTGTTATAATCTTATTTACTTTGCTGTTACTGTAATGTTCTACATACATATGTTCCAACCATAAAATGGTAGAAAATCTGCAAAATTTCCATGAAAGAATCCAGGGAGAAATGTGCGTCTGGGTTGAGGGGATGTGGCCTTATACGACTCCTTGTTGTCAACCTTATTAAGATAAAATCACTTTAGCATTGTGCCTTGATGTTTGGTTAGTTGTATCTAGGTAATGTGAGTACTATGAGTAGACCATACTGATAGGAGCCTATACTGAGTTTTATATCCAGATGCTTATGACGTGCACCCAGGGCTGGGGGTACTCGGCTCTCGGGCTATCTTCAGTCAGGGAAGTCACGGGTGGCTATCCCGAAGCCGTGGCCCTGGGGGTCAACTGAAAATTGGGGGGTTATTATTTACAAGTGATTATTTACATGTTGTCTTTGTCGTGACGCTACCTGCTGAGTCTGGTGATGGCCACCAGCGCCGCCACAGTCCTCCGGTGGTCGGTGGTATTGCGGCTTGGATGGAATAGTCCCCGCAGGCGGGACTGGACCACCGTGGCAGTGATGCTGTAAAGCAAACAGTTTATATTTGAAAGAATGCAGCAGAGTCAAAGCTTCACTTCACCGGGTAACTTTACTTGAACATTCTCTTTCAGCCTTACAGTTGAACAGTTCATTAGATGGTAAACTGGCGAATGCTCCTGGCTGCAATTGGGATTTCTGGCTGCAGATGGAACCCTCCTTTATGTTCCTTTCTTTTCCTTCTATTCTTTTCCCAGTATGAAGCCTAATCTCCTGTAGATAATCTGGCCTCCTGCTCCTTCTTGTTCTGTCTCCTCTCCCTTTTGTACCCGTCGGGTTAACCTTTTGTCGAATGCCGCAGCTGCCTACTGCGCTTCTGGCTTCCCTCTTGTGGGATCTTTGGGAGTCAGGGCCGTATTTATAATATCCCTGTTATATGGATTTTCTGTGAGACTTAGAGTACTCACAGGTGCGGGCTCCGGTACCCGGGTTTCTTCCTATGGGGCAAACTCTCCGTTACTCACTCCCCACTCAAGTTAACTCGGCAATCCTGAGTTTCCTTGCTTTCTCTGTTCCTATTTGGGATCTATTCCTTCTCAGGGCCTCTCAGCCGAGATGGCACTCTTTGTCCTTGCAGGCTGGCTGCCTGGTTCCCTCCGACTCCTCCAACTCCACTGCCGCTCACTCCAGAGTCTCTCTGTCTGCTCACTAGTTCCCCCTAGAGGCCACTATATATATATCCTCCCGGGATCCCTCCCACCCACTGTTCTAGTGTGTGGATGTCAGCTCTAGGGCTCTATTTTGTGACCATTGTCCCAATTGCAGTGGAGTACTACACCGCTTTTCTGGGTGCAGTACCTCTTTTGTGGCACCTACGTAGTGGGGCGCCACAGTTACTTGCCTGCTAATATCTTAAAAGTTGTTTTGGATTACATGACATATAACACTATCAGGGAAGCAGGTTGATATGTGCACCTGTGTTGAGCCCACAAGGGTCTGGGGTACTCAGATCTCGGGCGGTTGGATGCAGGGATGTCACGGGAGGTCAGTGCCTGAGTCTGTGCCCCTAGGGAACAGCAAAAAGGAGATTTACAGGGATAAAGGTTTATAGGTGATTGTCGTGATGCCACCTGTAGATCCGGTGATGGCACCGGCGCTGCTGCAGTCCTCCGGGGTGATGGGTGACAGCAAGGTGTTGTGGCTCCCTACAGGTGGAGCGGGATCCCCGGGGCTGTAAGGATGTAGAATGATGGAGTAGGGCAGCAAAGTCTTTGCTGTGAAACTGGAATGTCTCAGTTAACCAGGAAGAAACACAGACACTTGCTTGCTCTGCACGGGTCTTTATAACAGTTACATTCAGCTTGTACACAGTTAACAGGTGTTACGGCTTGGGTAGTGAACCAGGTGTCATAGGATGAAGCAATGTCTCTCTGAGGCTCCAGTGACGTTCCTTCTTTTTTCTTCCACTGTCCTACCTCTGCGCACGCCTTCTTCCTCGCATTGCCCTGCACGAATTCTTCTTACTACCAGGCCTGTTGGGTGATATGAGATACCCTTCTCTCTCTAAGGGGTGCACAACCTGGTTTGGTGCTTCTGGTGGGGACCACACATATGTCAGGCGCATCATGATTCTATGATTCTGTCGATCATACCGGTATTTGCAGCTCAGGGATGGCCCTCCGCATTGCTTCGGAGCCGGTAACCTGCTGTGGACTGGGCCAGGGTGTTCAGTCACCCTGTGTCTGCCCCTCTCTGTCTGTGCTGCCTTTGTTCACAGATACCCTCCCATTTATCTCCTGCTCTTTCTCTTTCTACAGACATTCTGCCTCTCTGCTTCCCACGCTCACACTGCTCTAGCCTGAAACTAATCCCACTGGGACTGTGTCTCTCAGCAAAGGATTTAGCCCTAAAGTCCCCTGCTCTAAGTGTGTGAATGCAGATTGAGAGGCTCAGACCTACATTACCTCCCCCCATAACAGGAATACTGCACTCTCTGTCTTGGGTGCAGTAACCCTCTGTAGCACACTGACTAGTGGGGCGCTACACTCCCCCTTGGAGAATCACACTTGTCCTCAAGTGTCACTACCCTACCCGGTACAAAACAGTTTTTTTATATGTATATCAAACAATATAAAACACTTTTATTAACGACAAGTAATCTTGGTTCTTCCCGTCCGGGAGGCACAGTTCTTGTAACGTTGCAAACAGTTCTAAGCAAAAGTCCTCATGAAAGACTATGAGTCTTATAACTGGAAGAGGCAAAAAGCAGCATATGCACATATTTTAAATTAAACAACTATATACATGACCGGGTTTTGCAGTCTCTAGTCCACACATTTGTGAACACACAGGGCGTACCATCCTCTTGGCCCTGCGTGCTGCTCATGGCTAGCCTGGTCATTCTGGTACAAGTCCCAGTCTGAGTGCTGGTGCACGGTTCCGCTCACCTGTGATTGCGGCTACACCGACCTGTCTAGCTGGTCTGTGCGGTTGAAGCTCCTTCTGCACCATGCGGGACCCAGATGCCCTGACTTTCTCAATGTCACCTTTCCAGTCATCCTCCTTGGAGCTTGGCTGGCTGGACGGCTCCACAGCTTCCTCAGACTCCGCTCTGGTCTCGCTGCTGCTGTCATCAGGTAGGGCCTCAGGGTCATCTCGCTATAGCCCCGACTTCTGCACTAATGATGATGGGCTGCATCTCGGCTGGCAGGTCCTCTGGTTACCAGGTGCTCAACCATGGACCAGTCTCTTGCTCCTGGTTCCAGCTCCTGGTTGCTGGACCTCCATTGCTTTGCTCCGTCCCTGTCACCATTTTTAATTTCCGGCATGGGTAGTTTAGTCTTTGGCCTGCCCCCTTGATTCTTTGGTGGCAATCGGGGTGGGAAAACAGTTTTGCGCCTCTGGTATCATTCTTCTATGGTAAGAGGCCGAGGCATGCCCCTGGACCAGCACATTGTCCTTTACACACATTGTTCCGCCATTTTGGATCCACTGAGAATGACGGAACCAAAAAGTTCTTGGGTGCCGTGCATTACAGTTCAAATCCTTTCTAAAGTGGCCAATAAAGTTCTGTAAGGCACTCAAAATCCGGTTCATGGGTTGGTTCATCCTGTTCATGAGCGCCAAAGTTATTTGGCTTACAAGGGTCTGGGATACTCAGATCTCGGGCGGTTGGATTTCACAGATGGTCGGTGACCGAGTCTGTGCCCTCGGGTGACAGCAAAAAGGGGATTTACAGCAATAAATGTTTATAGGTGATTGTCGTGATGCCACCTATAGATCCGGTGATGGCATCGCTGCTGCTGCAGACCTCCGTGGTGATGGGCGGCAGCAAGGTGTTGTAGCTCCCTACAGGTGGAGCAGGGTCCCTGGGGCTGTAAGGGTGTAGAATGATGGAGTAGGGCAGCACAGTCTCTGCCATGAAACTGGAATGTCACAGTTAACTAGGAAGAAACATAGACACTTGCTTGCTCTGCACGGGTTATTTACTCCAGTTACCTTCAGCTTATACACAGTTGACAGGTGTTACGGCTTGGTATGGACCTGGTGTCATAGGAGGAAGCAATGTCTTTCTGAGATTCCAGTGATTTTCCTTCTTTTCTCTTCCACTGTCCTACCTCTGCGCACTCCTTCTTCCTCGCGCTGCCTTGCACAAATCCCGCTTACTACCAGGCCTGTTGGGTGATACGAGATACCCTTCTCTCTCTAAGGAGTGCTCAACCCCATTTTGTGCTTCTTGGGAGGACTACACGTATGTCGGGTGGATCATGCTTCTATGATAATCATTATCATAACGATATTTGCGGCTCAGGGATGGACCTCTGCACAGCTTCAGAGCTGGTACCCCGCTGTGGACTGGGCCAGGATGTTCAGTCACCCTCTGTCTGCCCCTCTCTGTCTGGGCTGCTTTCCTTCACAGGCACCCTCCCTCTTAACTCCTGTTCCTTCCTTTCCACAGACGTTCTGCCTCTCTGCTTCCCATGCTCTTTCTGCTGTAGCCTGAAACTCCTCCCACCGGGACTGGGTCTCAGCAAAGGATTTAACCTTATAGCCCCCTGCTCTAAGTGTGTGAATGCAAATTGAGAGCCTTAGAGCGCCTTAGTGGGGCGCTACACTTGCACCTTCTATTCCTCTTTGATCATTATTTATCTTCATGAAGTCATATTAATTGCCTTGAGGCATTTTTGACCTTATGATTTTTGCCAAAATCATACTTCATGAGCCATCCTATTTTTTCTCACGCAGGCGCACAGCAAGGACAGGAGCTGGTGGCTGACGTCACGGGCTCACTATGCGCCTGCATGAGAAAAGAAGATTAGAAGTCGGCGCAAGCAAGGAGGGGGGCGGACACAATAAGAGCTAGAGCAGCAGGATGAGGCGGACACAGAGCGGCCAGAGGCAGGGAAAAACCTCTGTGCCAGCGCTGACTGCAGAACAAGTAATGCCCTTATGACTCAGTTAATGTAAGTTTAATAAAGTCTATATTTCAGTGCACAGGAGAACTAGAGACATGGGGGAGACCTTCCCTGAATGCAGCAGGCATTTAGATTGGCTTGCACCAGGGGGGGGGTGACAGGTTCTCTTTAAAGAAAGGAAAAAAGATAAACACAATTGGTATTGCTGCATTTGTTGCATCTATCAATATATAAAATGAATCCACGTGCCTCCTAAATGCCATAAACAGAAAAAATATTAAACCACCAAATTAAAGTAAAAACTAAATATTTAAAATATTAAAAATATATGCAAAAATAAAAAAAATAAATCCCCCATTAAAAGTAAAGAAATAAGAAAGAAATATATTTGGTATTGTCACATCAGTAAAAGTTTGGTTTATGCAATAAAAACTGATCAAGATGTCGCACTTAGCCTGCATTAATATAAAGATCATCAGCTCACCATGCAAGAAAAACAAGCTCAGATAGCTCCATCAATAGAAAACTAAAAATGCTTCAAGTCTCAGAGTATGGAGAAAGTATCATTTGTTTTTTTTTTTGTTTTTACAAACTTCTGGATTTTCTTTTTCACCACTTATATAAAGAACACAGAAGTGCAATGTACAACAATGTGTTATACCTGTATTTCTGCCGCTGGCAATTTTGTACAGACACTACTGTGACTATTATATTTTCATTATTCTCTTGCTAGGATCATTACTGGATATTGGATATTCTCTGTCTAGAATCATTAATGGCTTCACCATATGCAATATTTCTGCCTCCCTGTCTAACAAATGACAACTAACAATTCCATTTGTTACAGGTCTGCAAGGGTAAAATAGCTTGAAAAATAAGAGGTGAAACATATATATAGTGTATATATATATATACTGTGTATGTATATATATATATATATATATATATATATATATATATATATATATATATATATATACACTTTTGATCACTGAACTCAGCCATTTTCCATTGTTACTAAAAATGTGAACTTATCTAAAGAAACGATAACAACCGCTTTGATTTGCATACAATTAGGCCGCTGTGCTTTATTAAAGGAATACCTAAAAAATCGATATTCAAGAAATAACCATTCAAATAATAAATAAATGAACCCATGTTCATTAAAACCATTCACATAGATAACCATCCAGCTTAAATTTTGATATAGGCTCAGCGCTAACCTTAGACCCTTTGTGGATGGCTATAGTAAAAGGACACTGCCGCGTTATGGGGTTAACCCTTTCTTTGTGATATTTATTAGGTGAATTCAATTAAAGCCATAAAACAGTAGAAAATAAATGAAAATATTAGCACAAATTATACATTTACAATATAATGTATATACTAAATATTTTTCGTTAATGCTTTTATCTTCTGTCCTGTATGTCCCCGTAGTGTAGCTCTAGGCCTATGGTGGTGGCTAGGTTTTGAATCCTGAGGGGATGTTATTAATTAATTCAGATCCTGAAAAATGCAGTGTGACAGAATTTGGTATGAGTGTTGTGTTCTTCTTGAAAACATAGTTCATATATAACTTATATCTGTATACTGCTGAAATCTTACCTATATAAGCGGCATTCAAATATTTATTATATTGGATATGGGTTTACCAATTTTGCTCGAGGATGCTGTATAGACACAAACATCACAGTATCGGTTTACTCGATTTATATGCATATACCTGTACTTTTTATTAGTGGACTTTTAGTTACTTATGTATGACCTCTAAAAGGGATGGTGTGTCTAGTAAATAAGGGACTTTACCTTTAATGGTTATGGTTGAAAATAGCTTGATAGATGTATACATTTAAAGTTAATCTATTCATTACTTAAAGGGAGCCTGTCACCAGGTTTTTGCCACCTAATCTGAGAATAGCATAATATAGGACCTGAGATCCTGATTCCAGCGATGTGTCACTTACTGGGCTGCTCAGTGTAGTTTTGATATAATCACTGTTTAATCAGCTGGAGATTATCATTAGCAGTCTACTTGGCCTGCTACCAAGTAGTCTGGCATATTCACAGACTGCTAAATCTCCGACAGAGAAAACACTAACTTCATCAAAATGACAGCAAGCAGCTCAGTAAGTGACACATCGCTGGAATCAGGGTCTCTATTTCTACATTATGCTGCTCCCAGATGGGATGGCAAAAACCTGGTGACAGATTCGTTTTAAGGTTCAGATAAGCATTCAATGTATCATCATGCTTACATACGATACTTGGTTTGTCCTTTTATCGATCTAAGGGGTCTCTTTCCTGATTCCCTCCTCAGTAGTCACTGACTGTGAAGTTGCTATGTTGTAGATACTGGTTAATGTATATCTGCTAATGAATACAATATACTTTCTTATTTAATTCAGCCTTAGGGTGTGTGAATTTACATAGCAATTGGTACTATACCGTTTGGTGTTTCTGGTTCTTCCTAGATGTATTTCTTGTGTTAACTCAATGGTGGTATATCTGGTTGTGGATAGGGATTAGGTTTGGTGATTATTTCCCATGTGACCTTATTACACATCAATCATACTTCATTTTTATCTGTTAAATGATCAGGTTTATAAGGTTCTTGGAACACGGTGGAGTTCCATGTTTTGTTGTGTTTAGTATTGGAAGAATCCCTTAGCTAAAAAGTGACACAATTAGTTATGTTTGCTGCGTTAATACACTGATGGTGTGTCTGATGATTCTCTGTTTTCACATATTAATTATACTTCATTTTTACCTGTTTTATGCTAAGGTTTCTTGGAGAAGAGTAGATGTTCATCTATTGCTGTATTTAATAATGGGAGATATTCTAAGCTGAAAGATGATACATATATGTTATGCTGCGTGCCTATATGGTTCTCCCAAATAATAAGTAGTTTGTATTGTTAGATATGGTATACCTATGTGTGCTTCTTTCTAGTGCTAACCCTTGTATGGGTAAGAGGAGTGAGCTAATCACTGCTTTTTAAAGGGAACCAAGCACCCCAAATGACCCCCCCGGACTGTTAATATGCGTCCCTACACCCAGCACACACATTTGGGGCAATCGTTTTTGCTTAAAAAAACTGTTTAGTAGAAGCTAAGATATAGCAATATGAAGTTTAATAACTTGAGCCGAATGGGTGTTACCTAGCTTTGCCCACGTGCAGTGTTCGTGCTTGTCAGATTCCTCTCCCCCTCCCCTCTCACTTTCTAAGAGCCTGGCCGCGTCATGAAAGGGGAGGGGCTAAATAGCGGTGAGCCCCGCCCCCTTTCATGACGCGCTTTAGCCCCGCCCCTTTCATGACGCGGCCAGGCTCTTAGAAAGTGAGAGGGGAGGGGGAGAGGAATCTGACAAGCACGAACACTGCACGTGGACAAAGCTAGGTAACACCCATTCGGCTCAAGTTATTAAACTTCATATTGCTATATCTTAGCTTCTACTAAACAGTTTTTTTTAGCAAAAACGATTGCCCCAAATGTGTGTGCTGGTGTAGGGACGCATATTAACAGTCCGGGGGGGTCATTTGGGGTGGTTGGTTCCCTTTAAGATATCTTAGATTATGCGTGATGTAGTCTAATTGGCCCATTGGTATGGCTTATAGGTGTTAAGTTATGTGTAAGTATATATTCTTGTTCCTTCCCAAGAGTGGGTGATAGTTACCACTGTACCTTTTAGTAGCGTTGTCTCTCGCTAGGGTACCATTCCGCTATGTCTCCCTGTGTTGATCGGCTTTCCTGTGAGGAAGCATTGCAGGAGTGCACGCCATGGCCGGTGGTCGTGCACTTCCTGGTTCCTACTGTGGTCAGCTGACAAATGCGTCACTAGTTTGTGTCCCATGTCCGAATAGGCTGGGATCGGGCGGAGTTGTACAGAGCTGTTGTAGGGAATCACTTGGCTGTAACTGGGCTGACTGGTGTCTCTACCAATGCATTTCGAAGGCTAGGCGGTCTTCTTCAGGATGTCTGCAGTCAGCTCTAACTGCATATATTTATAGGGTATAGGGTACAGTCTGTGCTAGGTTGTTCCATGGTGCATTTGATACATTAATGTAGTGAGCGTTCTTTTGTTGTTCACCCTCAGTGTTGTGTTTCACCATGCTCTGGTGAAAAAACTTGTTGGTAGAAAAGGCCAGGCCATGCAAAACATGGGAAAGAAGTCCGAAGTGATGAAAACAAGCTGTCCACGTGATCACCAGGACTGGATACTGGATGCAGATGGTATGGTATCGTTCGCTGCTATCGGTACCGAAGAATCTCTTGGATACATAAGGATACTGATAGAGTACCGTGTGTCCCACCTGCGAGAAGTAGAACGCCTGAATCTCGCAAGACAGAGAGTTGAGAGACAACGACATGTGAGCGGCAGAAGGTCGCAGCTATTTGAGAATGGTGGAACCCGACAATGAAGGGGTTCTCCGAATACCGAAATAGCCACAGCAGAAGCTAAAGCCGTTAGACCTAATGGGAGTAATGGCTCTCCAGGGGTAACAGACGAAGGTGAAAGTCGCCCACGAAGAGACCTCTATAGACATTCTGAGAGTAGTGGATGTAGTTCGGTTGGAGGTAGTGTATCCTCAGGTACCTCAAGTCGGACAGGCCCACTCAACTGACCTGACAGGGTATGGGGTAGGACGGAGCAAACCCTGGCCGCAGATACCGAAGTACATGACTCTACCTACAGTAAAGACCATTGGGGGCAGGGTAGACCCAACATGGGGTTCACTCCGACAGTTGATGGGGAGATGTCTGACAGCGAGGTCTGCACAAAAAGACAATGAGTGGCGCTGACAGGCAGCAGGTCCCTGAGTGAAGGGCTAAGGTGGATTTCTCCTATTCAGATAGCTGCACAGTGCAACAGTCACGTGCTGGGCCCCTGTAGCGCTGTGGGTGGTACTGCCCTGGATTTTGTTTGTTCAATCCTACGGGCTTGAACATAAGGGGGAGGATAAGTGGTGCAGCAGCTGGCTGCCTTGCTGGTGTCGGTGCTGGAACCTGTGGTTCCACTACTCGGGTAAGGCATTACATTTGCTATGATGCAGGTTTGAAAGCCCGGGGAGTGTCTGTCAAACCTGTATACGCCTGTGGGCGTGACACAGCAGACTTAAACAGACTTCCTCCTGATCACATGGACTGTGACTTCAGAACAGGTCCTACACACCAGATGTGGAGAGCTTTATGATCAGAAGGAGATGTTTTACTAGAGCCTATGATAGGTGAGGAGACCTTGGGAAGTCAGGTTCATCCCAGAGCTCAGGGAGCCCAATCCCAGTCGGAGTCCGGGCAGACAAGAGTCTGTGAATCTCCAGGAGCAGGAGGTCTATCACCTGGGCCTAAGGTCAGTGATTTCCTCCTATAGACTGATCAGGATATATGTGTATTATCAGTGGCGTAACATCAGGCCCAGGGGCCCCGATGCGAAAGCTCCAACTTATAAAGATCCAACTCCAAATTATTGCAAATCTTTAATAGCAGTAATCTTTTTCCATAGGCCAAAGGGACTTTTGGGGCCCCCTAGGCTGCAGGGCAACCCCTGCACCTGTGGTAATTACGCCCCTGTGTATTATACTGGCCAAAGGGACAGTCAGATATGATGTGTATGTCCCGCATATGTATGAATTATGCACTACATGCAGTTTATGAAGCACTTTAATGAACTGCTGGAATTTTACTTACTTTAACACACGCTTGTTTGGTATAAACAACGCTGCAAGTGAGTCCTCCGTGTGCACTAGGCATGCGCTGACTTCACTATATATATGTATATATATATATATATACATACATATATATATATATATATATTTTTATAAATAAATAAATTTACCATTTTCTGATACCTGTAACATTCTTACTTCTCTGGTAATGGGACAGAGTGGGACCTTGCTTTTTGCGCAGTGAGCAGTCAATTCTATTGATTCAAATCATGTGTACATAGGATACTTGAAAGGATGTTATCAATACCATGGATAGTAAGAATGCACTAATCAATCTTGGAATAAATCAAGCCAGACGTGTCACTGGAAGCAAAGATCACCAAGCTACGGCTTGTCTACACATCATACGTAGAGAGATATTAATCTTGCAGAGCACTGTTCCTTGCCTCCCAGTGGTGGTGTGAAGCCTGACCTCATGAAGATTCAGTCTGCCCTCCTGCTGTTTCTCTTTACTCCCTTGCTCCCGTTGGGTGAACCTTCTGCGGATCACGGCTTCTGGTTCAGCGGTGTCTGATTCCCCTCTAATGGGTGCCTTAGGATTCAGGGCCGTATCTTGAGATACCCCGATCTACGGATTTTCTGCAGGCCATAAAGGTTCCTACAGGTGCGGGCTCCGGTACCGGTTGCTTCCTTGAGCGAACTCCCCGGTTGACCTTCTTTCTCCCTCTGGGGGCTACTATATACCCTTCCGGGGTCCCTCCCACTTTGTGACTAGTGTGGGGTGTGGGTTTTAGGATCCTGCCTACCATCAAAAGTCTACTTGCAGTGGGGTGACTACACCGATTTTATGGGTGTAGTACCCCTTTTGTGGCACCTACATAGTGGGGCGCCACACAAGTCCTCTTGACCATTTGTAGTTCCTTCGCCTGGGAGAGTCCTCAGTGGTGGCCGCTGCACCTGCAGTTCAGTGGCCTCCAGTTTCTTGACTGGTCCTGCAGATCCCGAATTGGGGCCGATTCCCCTGTGCAGCTCGTTCCTCTACCCGACCTCGACACTCGGCAGTAGATTCAGGTCCTCAGGCCTGGAGATTAGCAGCCGACCGTATTGCCTGGGTTCCATTCTCTCCAGCTGCCTGACTTCCCTAGAACTCACTTCATGTTCCTTCCATGTTGTTCTCCTTCACTAACTCCTTCCTCACCCTTAACTCCTCCCTCCAGCCAACAGATGGGGACTGCTCTATCAGCGAGCCTCTTCTGCCCAGCATCTACTTGGCCTGGAATTTAGGCAGGTCTTGGGTGTGTGTTGGTGTATCTCAGCAGGGTTTCCCCATCTTACCTGAGAGCATGATCCTACACCTATTGGATAGGTGCAGTGCCACTGTGGCGACCGAACCGCAGGGACGCCACACTCCCATTGGCCATCTCCCTATTGAGGGGATCGGGTGTATAGCGGTGCTTTATACCTGGTGACAGGCCCTCCTTAAGCCTATAGCATAAATGTACACCATGGTGTTTTTCAAAGCCTTGTCTAAAGAAACAGACTTAAAGGGGTTGTCCAGTCTAAACTGATAATTCTCTAGTCACTCTGAGGGATTGCAGACTTATCAATCTTCCCAGCAACCACTCTGCAAGGATTCGCAGTTTCTAAACTGGGAGCATACTCCAGTTATAAACCATGCATGTTACCAGCCAGAGCTCCCAATTAGTTGGTGCGGTCCCACTCAATACAAGTGTATGGTGCAAGGCAGTGCCCTCTAGATGGCTGCTCCCACTAGTCAGACATGCCTGTTACGTACACAGTATTGAGCGAGTTCATGCCCACTAGTCAGACGCGCCCGCAAAATACACTTGTATTTAGTGAGGTCGTGCCCACAAGTCAAACACGCACATTACATACACTTGTATTGAGCGAGGTCGCGCCCACTAGTCGTGTTCTCACCGTGAACATACACTGGTGTCTTCACTGTTTATTGGCACCGCTCCAACATCGTGCTGCCATTTTGTGACCTCACCATGTAACTACCTGATGTCAGAAGTAATGGTCACAAGCACTCAATATAAGTCTGTGAGAGCCAGAACGAGACTAGAACAAGGCTCTCATAAAGTTGCATTGAAAAGTAACCACCTGTCGCTACATGGAACACTGGAATGAGCAAGCAGTTTAGTTAACAAACAGCTGAAGACCGATGAGAGTGGCGGTGCTAGAATGTAAAGATGGTGGCTGCTATGTATAAGGGTTCATTCACACTTGCGTATATGTACAACAGATGCAATTTGTAAAAAAAATCGGATTGCACTTGTGCAAATATTATTCAATGAGGCAGTGCTGATCTGCGTTTGGCCACGTATATTGGACAAGACTCGCCAATGCAAGTCTATGAGTGCGAGAAAAACAATGGAGGCCACATGGACGATCTGTATGCCGGCCGTTTTTTATGGATACATTACCATTCTGTAACATAGAACACTGTAAATGATTGTAGAATCATCATTACGGATACTAGGAGGGAAAATAAATCGTATACTCACAAGACATATGGAGACCAAATGGATTTCACTTGTCTAACTCTCCTGGATGAGATTGGAACCCATTTTTTATACACAAGTGTGAGCGAACCCCAAGAGCAAATACAAGGAACGGAGACCGCTCCAGCCGTAATATGAAAAAGAGAAAACCGCTGGAGAGGACCTTTAACCCTTTAAGGACCAGGACATTTTCTGTTTTTGCGCTTTTCTTATTTTTTGCTTTGACGGAGCTACACGATAGCTTTTTTTTTGCAGAACTAGTTGTAGTTTTCCATTGATTTTCAGACAAAGTGCTGAAAGACGGAAAAAAGTGCGATGAAATAGTGATAAAAACGCAATTCCGTCACTTTTTTAAAGAGGAATAATGGCGTTTATTGTGTGGCAAAATGATCTGGAAATGTAATTGTACACGTCAGTCCAATTATGGCAAATCCAAATATGCATCAGTTTTTTTTATTTAAGTGATGAAAAAAAAAATACATATAATATATATTTTTTTACTTTTCTGATACCTGTAACATTGTTACTTTTCTGGTAATGGGACTGAGTGAGACCTTGTTTTTTGCGCGGTGAACAGACAATTTTATTGATTCAAATAATGTGTACATAGGATGCTTAAAAGGATGTTATCAATACCATGGATAGTAAGAAGAAGAAACTAAAAAATCTTGGAACAAATCAAGCCAGACATGTCACTGGAAGCAAACATCACCAAGCTACGGCTTGTCTACACATCATACGCAGAGAGCCATCACTGGTGAATGACATCGTGGTCAGAAGAATGGAAGTAGCAAGGCGAAGAGAAAGACAAACAACCCAATGGCTTAATACAATCAAGAAAATGGTGGTGAAGACCCTGGTGGACCTATCTAGGTGTGGAGAAGACTCTGGTAGACCTATCTAGGCTCGGATACAACCCTGATGGACCTATCTAGTTAGAAAAGACCCTAGTGGACCTATCTAGACTTGGGAAAGACCCTGGTAAACCTATCTAGGCTTGGAGAAGACCCTGGTAGACCTGTGTAGGCTTGGAGGAGACCCTGGTGGACGTATCTATCTAGGCTTGGAGAAGACCTTAGTGGACCTATCTAGGTTGAGAAGACCCTAGTGGACATATCCAGACTTGCAGAAGAACCTGGTGGACCTGTCTAGGCTTGGAGAAGACCCTGGTGGACCTGTCTAGGCTTGGAGAAGACCCTGGTGGACCTGTCTAGGCTTGGAGAAGACCCTGGTGGATCTATCTAGGCTGCACAAGATCAATCTTCCTACAGAGCGTTCATCAATCAAGTCGATATGGCTCAAGATCAAGCTGAATGCCAATAAAGTAAAATAACTATGCTTTGGCTGCTTATGAATGCATTTTTTAGAGAGGGGAGGTGATCACATTCTAATTGTTTTCTCTTTACAGTATTTACTGATAAAAATACATTTTTTCTATATTAAGCAACCTATTTAATGTGAACTTGAGATACATATATGTACATATGGTGAAAAAAAGCAAAAAAACAATTGTGTAATTGTATAATTTTTTATTTTTTTTTCAATTTCACCGCACTTGGAATTTTTTTCCCGTTTTCCAGCACAATATATGGTAAAATTAATTATATAATTCAAAAGTACAACTCATCCTGCAAATAAAACAAGCCCTCATATGTCTATATTGATGGAAAAATGAAAAAGTTATGGCTCTTGGAAGAAGGGGAGGGAAAAACAACAACCGGAAAATCGCCCCGGGGTTGATGGGGTTAATATCAACGGAGTTGAACCAGTGTTATGTGAGAATGAAGTGTTGTTCTATAACTGCTCAATTTTTCCTTAGTTTCTGTATCTAGATATATACAATGCATCAGAACAATTTATATAATGGTAGTTACTCAACTTTTCCTGTCTGCAGAACGTTAGGTCTAAATTCCGATGGGCCCTGGTGCGAAATTTGGACCTGGGTACCCCCAATCCTCTACACACATGCACACACAGATTGGTCAGATGTTTGGGTTCTTGTAGCGTTCTGAACATAATAAAGACTTATGAATTGCCACCGTCATTATGTATTAATATCCCCCATCCTGTTATATCAATCCCCATCCTGGTATATGTTTCCTATCCAGGTATAAACAGTCCTCATCCTGTGCCCATCCTGTTATATATGTTCCATATCATGATATATATATGCCCCATCCGGATATATATGTCCCCCATCCTGGTGTATGTGGGGACATCCTAATATACAGGGGTTGGACAAAATAATGGAAACACCTGGAAAAATCAACAAAAGTTAGTTTAATATGGTGTAGGTCCACCTTTTGCGGCGATTACAGCCTCAATTCTCCAAGGTATGGATTCATACAAGGTGATATCATTGGCCCGGCGGATCTCCATGAAATAGCACCCCAGATCATCACAGAACCTCCGCCATGTTTTACGGTTGGGAGAAGGCAGTCTGGATGGAATGCTTCTTTCGGCTGTCTCCAAACGTACACTCGACCAGAGGTCGGAAAATGGGGTAAACGATGATTGGTCTGAGAATATCACATGTTTCCAATAACTCGAGGGACCAATTCTGGAGGTTTCTACACCACTCTAAACGCTTGGAAACATTAGTCATTGAGAGCAGCGGTTTTCTAATTGCAGCTCTTCCGTGGAATCCAGATTTCTGCAGCTCCCGACAAACAGTTTTCGTGGAAACTGGGTTCTGTAGGTGTTCATTGAGTTCAGCAGTGATTTTCGGAGCCGTGGTCTTGCGATCCTCTCTCTCACAATTCGCTTTAGAGTCCGACAGTCTCTCTCAGTCAACTTCGACTTTCGGCCGGACCTGTGCGTTTTTCCTTCTCTTTGAAACGCAGTCATTACTTTGGAGAGACAGTACCTCTTGACACACCAAGCATTCAAGCACTTTCTATTACACTAGCGCCTGCCATACGAGCACCAACAATTTGACCTTGTTGAAAATCCGAAAGGTCTGCCATTGGTATCAGGTTCTCATCAATTTTCTTACAATTCGGCAAAACAAACAGTTAATTTACATACACATATCACTTAACACAAATAATCAAGTACTAAACATTAACATATGTCACGGTTTGCATGTTTATAACATGTTTGAAGATTATGATGCCAAAACGTTAGGTGTTTCCATTATTTTGTCCAACCCCTGTATATCCCCAATTCAGGTATATTCCCCCATCCTAGTATATATGGGGGCATCCTGGTAAACGTCCCCTATCTAGGTTAACATGTTCCCTATCCTGGTATATATGGTCCTCCACCTGGTATAGAAGTCTCCATCCTGGTATATATAGTGTCCTCCTGGTTTATATGTCTCCATCATGGTATATATGTTCCCCATCCTGGTATATATGTCCCATCCTGGTATACATGGTCCCCATCCTGGTATATATGGGGGAAACCTGGTATATACTGTATGAATGTCACCATCTTGTTATGTATGTCTCCAACCTGGTATTTATGGTCCTCCTCTTGGTAAATATCTCCATCCTGGTATATATGTCCCCCATCCTGGTATATATTGTATGAACCTGGTTTATGTCTCCATCCTGGTATATATGTCCCCATCCTGGTATACATGGTCCTCATCCTGGTATATATGGGGGCATCCTGGTATATATGTTCCCCATCCTGGTATACATATCCCCATCCTAGTATATATGGTCCTCCTCCTGGTATATATGTCTTCATCCTGAAATATATGTCCTCATCCTGGTATATATGGTCCTTCTCCTAGTATATATGTCTCCATCATAGTATATATGTTCCCCATTCTGGTATATATGATCCTCCATCCTGGTATTTATGTCCCCCATCCTGGAATATATGCTCCCCTTCCTGGCACATATGGTTTTCCTCCTGGTTTAATTTTCTGAGATAATGACCTTTGGGTTTTCATTGGCTGTAAGCAATCATCATCAACATTAACAGAAATAGTAACATAGTTTTTAAGGTTGAAGGAAGACTTTAAGTCCATCTAGTTCAACCCATAGCCTAACATGTTGATCCAGAGGAAGGCAAAAAAAAAACCATGTGGCACATGGGGGAAAAAATTCCTTCCTGACTCCAGATATGGCAATCAGACTAATTCCCTGGATCAACGCCCTATCAAAGAATCTAGTATGTATAACCGGTAATATTATAGTTTTCAAGAAAGGTATCTAGGCCCTTCTTAAATGTTAGTAGTGACTCACTCATTACAACAGCATGTGGTAGAGAGTTCCATAAACTCACTGCTCTTACAGTAAAGAATCCACGTCTGTGATTATGATTAAACCTTCTTTCCTCCAGACGTAGAGGATGCCCCCTTGTCCCAGTCTCAGGCCTAAGAGTAAAGAGATCATTAGAAAGGTCTCTGGTCTGTCCCCTCATATATTTATACATTATTATAAGATCACCCTAAGCCTACATTTTTCCAAGCTAAATAACCCCAAGTTTAATAACCTGTCTTGGTATTGCAGACCCCTTAGTCCTCTAATGACTTTTGTCGCTCTTCTCTGGACCCGCTCTAGTTCAGCTATGTGTTTCTTATACACCGGAGACCAGAATTGTACACAGTATTCTAAGTGTGGTCGCACTAGTGACTTGTATAGAGGTAAAATTATGTTCTCCTCATGAGCATCTATGCCTCTTTTAATGCATCCCATTATTTTATTTGCCTTTGCAGCAGCTGCCTGACACTGGCCACTAAATGTGAGTTTGTCATCTACCCATACACCCAGGTCTTTTTCAGTGACAATTTTGCCCAGTGTTTTACAATTAAGCACATAATTATACCTTTTGTTTCCTCTGCCCAAGTGCATGACTTTACATTTATCCCCATTAAAGCACATTTGCCATTTATCAGCTCAAGCTTCTAGTTTACTTAAATCCTCCTGTAATATAAAAGTGTCCTCCTCTGTATTGATTACCCTGCAGAGTTTAGTGTCATCTGCAAATATTGAGATTTTACTCTGTATGCCTCCTACAAGGTCATTAATAAATATATTAAATAGAAGCGGGCCCAACACTGACCCCTGTGGTACCCCACTGTTAACTGTGACCCATTCTGAGAGTGTTCCATTAATGACCACCCTTTGTTTCCTATCACTAAGCCAGTTCTTAACCCACTTACACATATTTTCCCCTATCCCCATTGCCCTCATTTTATGTATTAACCTTTTGTGTGGCACCGTATCAAAAGCTTTTGAAAAGTCCATATACACCACATCCACTGCATTTCTTTGGTCCAGTCCAGAACTTACTTCTTCATAGAAGCTTATCAGATTAGTTTGACAGGACCAGTCCCTCGTAAAACCATGTTGATAATGGGTCATGAGGTTATTTTTCTTCAGATACTCCAGTATAGCATCTCTTAGAAAACCCTCTAGGATTTTACCCACAGTAGAGGTTAAGCTTACTGGCCTATAATTTTCAAGTTCAGTTTTTGTCCCCTTTTTGAATATTGGCACCACATTTGCTATACGCCAGTCCTGTGGTACAGACCCTGTTATTATGGAATCTTTAAATATTAAAAATAATGGTCTATCTATGACAGTACTTAATTCCTGCAGCACTCTGGGATGTATCCCATCCGGGCCCGGGGATTTGTCAATTTGAGTGATTTTTAGACGATGCCGTACTTCCTCTTGGGTTAAGCAGGTGACATTTAATTGAGACTTTTTGTTATCACTGATCATATTGTCTGTCATGGGATTTTCTTGTGTAAATACTGTTAAAAAAAGTCATTTAGCATATTGGCTTTTTCCTCATCCTCATCCACCATTTCACCCAGACTATTTTTAAGGGGGCCAACACAATCATTTTTTAGTTTCTTACTATTTATGTAGTTAAAAAATATGTTGGGATTATTTTTACTTTCTCTAGCAATGAGTCTCTCTGTCTCAATCTTTGCTGCATTGATTTGCTTTTTACAAATGTTATTTAATGTTCTGTATTTATTTAATGCCTCATCACTACCTACTTGCTTTAATTCCCTAAATGCTTTCTTTTTGTCACATATTGCACCTCTTACCGCTTTATTTAGCCATAGTGGTTTCCTCCTATTTCTAGCATGCTTATTCCCATAGGATATATATTGTGCACAGGTCCTATTCAGGATGCTAAGAAACATCTCCCATTTGCTTTGTGTACTTTTATGTCTCAGGACATCGTCCCAGTTTATTGCACTAAGATCATCTCTCAACTGTTGGAAATTTGCCTTCCTGAAGTTTAGTGTCCTTGTAGCCCCTCTACTACACATCTTAGTAAAGGATACTTGAAAGCTTATTAAGTTATGATCACTATTACCCAAGTGACCTCCAACCCGTATATTTGATATGCGGTCCAGTCTGTTGGTTAATATTAGGTCCAGCAGTGCCCCCCTTCTTGTTCCTGAACCAGTTGTGAAAGGTAATTGTCTCTCATAGTTTTCAAAAACTTATTACCTTTGCTGGAACTGCAGGTTTCTGATCCCCAATGTATTTCCGGGTAGTTGAAGTCCCCCATAATAATGACTTCTCCCTGAGTCGCTGCTTCATCTATTTGCTTTATGAGGATATTCTCCTCCACTTCCATTATTGTTGGGGACCTATAACAAACCCCTATCAGTAATTTATTATTTTTTCCCCCTCCCCTTATCTCAACCCACAGGGACTCTACATTTCCATTAGATTCACCTATATTATCACGCAGGATGGGTTTTAAGGATGATTTTACGTATAAACATACACCTAGTCCTCGCTTATTTGTACGGTCATTTCTGAACAGACAATAGCCCTGTAATTTAACAGCCCAGTCCTGGCTCTCATCCAGCCATGTCTCCGATATCCCCACCATGTCATAATTATTTTCCAACAAAATCAATTCTAATTCCTCCATTTTGTTGGTGAGGCTTCTGGCATTAGTATACATGCACTTTATGCATCTCTCTTTACCTCTATTCCTTCCTACTATATTGAATGTTCTAACCCCCCCCCCATGCCACCCCCAATTTTATTACTTGTGCCCAGGTTACTATTTACACTATCTTCCCCTCCTGTACAATGAATACCCTCCCCCCCAATCCCTAGTTTAAACACTCCTCCAACCTTCTAGCCATTTTTTCCCCAGCACAGCTGCACCCTCCCCATTGAGGTGCAGCCCGTCCCTAGCATAGAACCTGTAGCCAACAGAGAAGTCGGCCCAGTTCTCCAGGAACCCAAACCCCTCATTCCTACACCAATTCCTGAGCCACTTATTTATCTCCCTAATCTCACTTTGCCTCTCTGGTGTGGCACGTGGTACAGGCAGTATTTCAGAGAATATGACCTTGGAGGTCCTTGCCTTAAGCTTGCAGCCTAATTCCCTGAAATCATCTTTAAGGACCTTCCACCTACCTCTAACTTTGTCATTTGTGCCAATGTGCACCATGACCGCTGGGTCCTCACCAGCCCCTCCCAGTAATCTGTCAACCCGATCAGCGATGTGCCGGACTCGAGCTCCAGGTAGGCAGCACACTGTTCGACGATCCCTGTCTTTGTGACAGATGGCCCTATCTATTCCCCTAATAATTGTGTCCCCCACTACCAGCACCTGTCTGGCCTGCCCTTCTCTCCTGTTTTCCCCCTTACTGGAGCAGACACTCCTCTGGCTTTCAGAGGTCATGCCCTGCAGCAGCAGTGCTGTACCTGAACTCACACCCCCTCATCTGCCAACATAGCAAATTTATTGGGGTGTGCCAGATCAGGGCTAGCCTCCCTGGCACCCTTCCCTCTACCCCTGCCTTCTGTCACCCAGCTGGCTACCTCATGGTCCTGCAGCTCCATACTACCATCCTCCCCCACATCTATCCCATTGAGCAGCTGTTCAGTGAGCAGCAGACTCCTTTCCATATTGTCTATGGATCTCAGCGTTGTCAGTTGTTCATTTAGATCCAGTATCTGGGCTTCCAAATGCACAACGTGCACAACGTACACAACGTACACAACGTAAATAAACACTTGAAATAGATCACTCTATGTGTAATGCAGTGGCGGACTGAGCCGGGAGGCAGGGAAGCATTTGCCCCCCAGGCCGGTGGATTAGCAACAGTTCGGGGCCGCCTGGCCACCCTGCTGCACGTACTACGAAAGTGAAATCATCACCTGGCCGCGGCCCGCGGTTGCTCGAGAGAGCGACCGTCTGCCGGTGCGGCCACACTCACCTGACAGCGGGACTCAGCAGGCGGGAATCAGCAGCTGACAGGGACTCGGGAGGCAGGCAACGTTGCTATGGCACCCGGTGGTGCGTTGGGATTATATGAGCCAGGGTTCAGAGGCATGACATGTACAGCGTGCTACAGCAGCACGCCTCTGACTGAACCCTGTCTGAACCCTCCAGAGCGGAGCGCAGTGAAGACAGGCGGCGCCATCACTGCGTGAGAGGCTGGCGGCCTCTATTAGAGTGTGAGAGAAGAGAAGGCTAGTCTGAGTCCCACTGCCTGCTGCCCAGTGCCTGCTGTAAGTGTCCACGTCCATATCCAGCACATACTGCTTTTGTTAGTGGCTATCTGATTCTGCATTATTGATGTATTCATCAAATTCTCTCATGATATATTGATCTATTGACAATAGATCAATATATCATGAGAATTGTGTATAGTGCACCCCCCTGTATATACTGCACCCTGTATCTAGTACCTGTGTATTATACATAGGTACTATATACAGGAAGCAGTATACACAAGCATTATATACATGGTCCAGTATACACATTGTACATTGCACAATCTGTATATACTGCACCCTGTATATAGTACCTGTGTATACTGCACGCTGTATTTAATACTTACATTTACTGCACCCTTTATATATACTGCACCCTGTATATACAGTAATACCTGGGTATACTGCACCCTGTTTATATGGCATCCTGTATATAGTGCCTGTGTATTATACACAGGTACTATACAGGGTGCAGTATATACATGGTGCAGTATACCCAGTGTATAGTACGTGTGTATATTACACCCAATATATAATGCACCCTGTATATAGCACTTGTGTATACTAAATCCTGCATATAGTACTTGTATGTACTGCACCTGGTATATACTGCACCCTGTACATAGTACTTGTGTATACTGCACCTGGTATATACTGGACCCTGTATATAGTACTTGTGTATACTGCACCCTGAATGTAGTACGAGTGTATAATGCTACACCCTATATATGCAGCACCTTGTATACACTGCACATGATGAATAGATCATGAGCACTGCTGCAGAATCAGATGGCCACTAAACTGCCGCTTCACACTGCGGCGTGATCCTGTCCGGTTTTATCCGGGAGGACCCAGACAGCTGCGGACCGGATCAGCACACAGGACTGGGGGGCTATTATGCCCTCCGGTCCTGTTTGCAGCGCACGCAGCTGCAGCCACTGAGGTCAGGACCGCGGGTACCGCAGCTGCGTGCGCTGCACACAGGACCGGAGGGCATAATAGCCCCCCCAGTCCTGTGTGCTGATCCGGTCCGCAGCTGTCTGGGTCCTCCAAGACAGAACCGGAACGGATCACGCCGCAGTGTGAAGCGGCCCTGACAACAGCAACACTTTAGGCTACTTTCACATGAGTGTTTTTTCAAAACAGCGAAATTCCGCTTTTTTTTAAAAAAATGGATGCAGCAAGGTTGCATTTTGTGCAATGCATTGTTAATGGAGTTCAGGACATGTGCGGCACTTCAGTCACTGGACAAAAAAATGCTGCTAACTGCAATTTAAGACAAGCCGGAAGTGACGGATTGCAATGAAAAGGCAAGTCACGGCACATGTCCGGAACTCTATTAACAATGCATTGTACAGAACGCTATGTTGCCACATCCAAAAAAAAAAGACAGAAATCCGTCGGATTTGAAAAAACACTCGTGAAAGTACTTAAGGGAACCTGTCACCTAGTTTACGCCACCTAACATATCACTACGTGTCCCTGCTGCTATTACTACACCCGCACCATCTGACCTAGTAGTGAATTACAACCCCTGGCAAAAATCATGTAATCACTTGGCTCAGAGGATGTCCATTCAGTTGTTTAATGTTGTAGAAAAAAAGCAGATCACAGACATGGCACAAAACTAAAGTCATTTCACATGGCAGCTTTATAGCTTTAAGAAACACTAAAAGAAATCTTGAATAAAAAAAAAAATGTGCTAGACAGTAATGGTTACCTTTGTAGACCAAGCAGAGGGAAAAATTATGGAATCAATCGAGGAAAAAATTATGGAATCATGACAAACAAACAAAACAACACTCAAATACATTACTAGTATTTTGTTGCACCACCTCTGGCTTTTATAACAGCTTGCAGTCTCTGAGGTATGGACTTAATGAGTGATAAACAGTACTCTTCATCAATCTGGTTCCAACTTTCTCTGATTGCTGTTGCCAGATCAGCTTTACAGGTTGGAGCCATGTCATGGACCATTTTCTTCAACTTCCACCAACGATTTTCAATTGGATTGAGATCTGGACTATTTGTGGGCAGTCTCTCTGGGTCCACTCTCCCCCCGCCTTGCTGCTGCAGTCACACCCCGGTGGGTGAGATCATTCATTCAGAAGTGCGCTCCTGATTTCAAATTCCCGCCTCCTTCTTGTGATTACATGCCGGAACGCATCATTTCTGGTCCTGCACAGTGTGTGGGGTATTGGGTGTACAGGCTGGCTTCGGAATGCACACTCACCATGCTCTGGAGCATATACGCCAATACATCCCCCATACAGCGCAGATCCAGAAGTGATGCGCTGACAGCTGCGTGCTTTGCGGTGTCACCCTTTTGAAAGTGTTGCAGTTACTATGGCAATACCTTCAGTTGGAGCTCAGTTACTGGACGCTATGCCCACTCAATGAATGAGCCAGCTGAGGATAGCATCCAGTAACTGAGCTCAGCCTGAAGGAGTTGCCATAGTAACCACAACACTTTTATATATAATAATAATAATAATATAATATTTATTCATTTATATAGCGCTATTAATTCCATAGCACTTTACCTACATGAGTAATGCTGTCTCTCTTGGAGCTCACAATCTAAACATCCTAACAGTATGTCTTTACAAGGGTGATGTCACCGCTTACAGCACAGAATGACATGGTGTGCCTCCTTTCTCTGCCAACAGACGCTGTTTGTCTGATGGCAGAGAGAAGTAGAAAGAGCTGAAGATAAGATGTGGATTACAACAGATTTTTTTTTTTCTCTCTAATAAAGATGGAGTCCCTTAATGTGTTTTGTGTTTTATTCTAATAAAAAAAATTCACAGTTTTTTTTTATGTTTACTAGAAATTCATGGTGGCCATGTCTAATTTGACGTGACATCATGAATTTTGGTCTTAGTACCAGCTAATAAAAAGCTGGTATTAACCCCATTATTACCCAGAGTGCCACCACCAGGGCTGCTAGAAGAGCCGAGTAAAGCACCTGGAAACGGCACTACGAAGAATGCACCATTTCCAGGGGCAGCTGCGGTTTTCAGCGTGGGGGGCCTACAACGCTTGGGCCTTGCCACGCTGAGAATCCAAGCCCCCCAGCTGCCTGGTTTTACTTGCTGGTGATCAAAATATGGCGGGAGCCCATACATTTTTTTTTTATTATTTATTTAAATTTAAAAAAAAATGGAGCTTCCCTGTAATTTGATCGCCAGCCAAGGTAAAGCCAGGCAGCTGGAGGTGGCAGGCCGTAGCTGGCCGCTTTATCTGCGGTGAGAGTCACAAATTCTGCAGAGCACTACGTCATGTTTTTAAAAATTATTTATTTTCACACTTCTATATGTGTGACAGACCCAACAGCCAATCACTGATGCTGTCAAAGAGGATGGGGGTCTGTGATTGGCTGTTCGAGTAATCTACAATCAGCCCATACACTCTAGTATGGTACTATGTATGGGTTGTATTTCAGGTTACTCAAGCAGCCAATCACAGACGCCCATCCTCTTTGACAGCATCTGTGATTGCCTGTTGGGTCTCTCACACATATAGAAGTGTGAGAATAGATACATAATAAAAAAAAACGACGTAGCGCTCCGCAGAATTTTTGATTCTCAGCGCAGATAAAGTAGACAACTACGGGCTGCCACCTCCAGCTGCCTGGCTTTATCTTGGCTGACGATAAAAAGACAGAGAAGCATAATATTTGTTTTAAACTTAGTTAAAATATATTTTTTTTAAATGTGTGCGCTCCCACCATATGTTGATTGCCAGCCAGATAAAACAAAGCAGCTGGGGGCTGGGATTCTCAGCACAGTAAGGCCCAAGCTTTCTTGGCCCCCCATGCTGAAAATCGTAGCCCGCAGCCACCCCTGAAAGTGGCGCATTCATCATAGCACCATTTCCAGGCGCTTTATCCAGCTCTTCCAGCAGCCCTGGTGGTGGGTGGCACCCTGAGTAATAGGGATAGTACAAAGCTGGCCTGGTACTATCAGCTGGTACTAAGCCCAAAATTCATGGTGTCACACCAAATAAGATATGGCCACTATGAATTTCTAGTAAACAGAAAAAAATACTGAATTTTTTATTAAAAATAAATTACAAAACACATTTAGCTACTCCATCTTTAATAAAAAAAAATCCTCGCTCCGACGTAATCCATGGGGTCTTCTGTCTTCAGCTCTTCTACATCTTTGCCATCAGACAAATATGTCTGCTGACAGAGATGAGCAGGCCCAGAAAGACACTGAAGCACTGTTACTGTGTAGTGCGGCATTATGTCACTTTTTCTCATTTTCTATAGTGTAGAAATTTTGGGAAAAGTGTGGATTGTGCTTTGGAAGTAATCAGTTATAGATACTATGTTATTTTCTGCAGAGATAAGTCCTGCATAGAAGACGTGATATTGGTCTGCGACAGATAAAGAACTTCACCTAGAGACATCACTGGTAAGTACGTGTATTACCTATGCACACACACTGATGCTATATACAAAACTCCTGTGTATGTTACTGCTGATCACTGTATTACCTGTACACTGACACTATATACAGAGCTCATGTGTATAATGTCACTGGTGATTACTGTATTACCTGTGCACTGACCCAGAGCTTTTTTACATTATTATTTTAGTATTATTTGTCACTACGTGGTAGCATTATGTGCTTTGGTCATGACATGACGGTATTTGTCCCTTGTATGTGGTATTATTCAGTCACTATGTGTTGGTATTATGTTGTCTCATGGTTTGGCAGTATTTATACCTTGTATGTGGTAGCATTTGATCACTATGTGGTGGTATTATGTGCTTTGGTCATGATGTGGCAGTATATGTGCCTTGTATGTGGCATTATTTAGTTACTATGTGGTAGTAATATGTGATCTGGTCACGGTGTGGTGGTATTTCTGCCTTCTATTTGGTATTATTGGCTTTACTAGAGTGGATTGTGGTTGGTCATTTGTTTTATCTGATATCAATAAGGGGAAACTCCCTTATTTCCAATAGATATTAAATACTTGGATGTTAATCCCCTCCCCATCCTGTTACACAGCAGCAGAGATGAAGTTACAGAGGTTCGCTAGAGAAAGCAAGTTGAGCATTTAGTGAGATTTTCACCTCAGTATTTATAAGACAAATCCAGGGGTGAGAAATGCAAAAAAAAATTCCCACTGCTCCACTCCTAGTTTTCTCTTACAAATACTGAGGTAAAAAACTCACCAAATACCAAAAGTGCCACATTCTTCTGAAAGTGCGGATTCCATCAATAAATGAGTGATCACCTTCCTAAACTGAGCATCGCTGATAAACTTGTTTTCACCAAAAAATCCCTTTAATGCAAACTACAGTAATTGAACATCGCAGTAATAGTGAGCGCAGTGATGTGCTGGAGCCGCCTGTGTTTTACAGTCCACGCTCCACTATAATGGGTATAACGGCTAACAGGTATTTGCATATGGCTGAAGGGTGGGTGGGCCCCGGGTGGGCCATATGGCTGAAGGGTGGTGGGCCCTGAGTATTCCTGGTGGGCCCCAGACTCCCAAGTCCGGCGCTGTACCTACACACTGTACGCTATACAGCCATACACCCCATACCTGCACACTGTACGCTATACACCGCACATCTACACACTGTACACTATACAGCCATACACCCCATAACTGCACACTGTACGCTATACAACGCACATCTACACACTGTACAAATATACAGCCATACACCCCATAATGGCACACTGTACGCTATACACCGCACATCTACACACTGTACACTATACAGCCATACACTTCATAGCTCCACACTGTACACTATACAGCCACAGCCATACACCGCACATCTTCACACTGTACACTATACAGCCATACACCCCAAACCTGCACACTGTACGCTATACACCGCACACCTACACACTGTACACTATAGAGCTATACACTGCACACCTATACACTATAGAGCCATGCACCGCACACCTATACACTATACAGCCATGCACCGCACACCTATACACTATACAGCCATGCACCGCACACCTATACACTATAGAGCCATACACCGCACACCTATACACTATAGAGCCATACACCGCACACCTATACACTATACAGCCATGCACCGCACACCTATACACTATACAGCCATGCACCGCACACCTATACACTATACAGCCATACACCGCACACCTATACACTATACAGCCATACACCGCACACCTATACACTATACAGCCATGCACCGCACACCTATACACTATACAGCCATGCACCGCACACCTATACACTATAGAGCCATGCACCGCACACCTATACACTATAGAGCCATACACCGCACACCTATACACTATACAGCCATACACTGCACACCTATACACTATAGAGCCATGCACCGCACACCTATACACTATAGAGCCATACACTGCACACATATACACTATAGAGCCATACACCGCACACATATACACTATAGAGCCATACACCGCACACCTGTACACTATACAGCCATACACCGCACACCTGTACACTATACAGCCATACACCGCACACCTGTACACTATACAGCCATACACCGCACACCTATACACTATAGAGCCATACACCGCACACCTATACACTATAGAGCCATACACCGCACACCTATACACTATAGAGCCATACACCGCACACCTATACACTATAGAGCCATGCACCGCACACCTATACACTATACAGCCATGCACCGCACACCTATACACTATACAGCCATGCACCGCACACCTATACACTATACAGCCATGCACCGCACACCTATACACTATAGAGCCATACACCGCACACCTATACACTATAGAGCCATACACCGCACACCTATACACTATACAGCCATGCACCGCACACCTATACACTATACAGCCATACACCGCACACCTATACACTATACAGCCATACACCGCACACCTATACACTATACAGCCATACACCGCACACCTATACACTATACAGCCATGCACCGCACACCTATACACTATAGAGCCATGCACCGCACACCTATACACTATAGAGCCATACACCGCACACCTATACACTATACAGCCATACACTGCACACCTATACACTATAGAGCCATGCACCGCACACCTATACACTATAGAGCCATACACTGCACACATATACACTATAGAGCCATACACCGCACACCTGTACACTATAGAGCCATACACCGCACACCTGTACACTATACAGCCATACACCGCACACCTATACACTATAGAGCCATACACCGCACACCTATACACTATAGAGCCATACACCGCACACCTATACACTATAGAGCCATACACCGCACACCTATACACTATAGAGCCATACACCGCACACCTATACACTATAGAGCCATACACCGCACACCTATATACTATAGAGCCATACACTGCACACCTATACACTATACAGCCATACACCGCACACATATACACTATAGAGCCATACACCGCACACCTATACACTATAGAGCCATACACCGCACACCTATACTATACACTTTTACATTTGTATAGCTACACACTACACGGCCATACCCCGCACACTTCTACATTGTTCATCAAGTGGAGATACAGTAGAGTCTTCTTGTATGACAATGTTTGCACCACGTGACTCAGGCCACGCCTCCTGCCGTCACTCCAGGTTGTGGCGTTTCTCCTCCGGTCCAGGAAGGAGGGAGCGCATCATGAGTGGCTCCGGTGACCGCACAGCTCCCCTTGTGACAGAGGAGGCCGCTGGCGGACGGGCGGAGCGGACACCGTGTGAGGAGGATGAGGAGGATGAGGAGGATGGTGACGGCTTCTCGGACATCAGTGACTCCGAGCTCCTGCAGCTTCAGGCTGTGGCGGAGGCTGGTGAGTGACGTCACCGGAGGGGCGTGGTCAGACAAGTCTGGGCTTAGCGCGGTCACGTGACCTTGCGTTGTGAGGCTCAGCTGTACCGCGTGCATGGTGCTGAGTGCGGTTATCCGGCGTCATTACACTAGTGTGACTGGAGCTCACTGTGTGTGTATAGCCGGGATATGTCATCAGTATCGGCTCAGAGAGCTGTGACCCACAGAAGTGACTGTGGCTCCTACTGCTCCCATTGTCTCTATAGGACCTTCCACCAGAATCCCCACTGCAGACCCAGACCTCTGCAGTACTGCTCTGTCTCTCTGGTCACAAATAGATGCAAAGATACAATGTTTCAGCAAACATACAATACACACAGCCAGACGTGACCAGGGCGGAGCGCGTAGGTGTGGGCGTGGTCCAACATATGGAAGAAATGTTAATTCTAGGTCCACATCACATGGTCGTGGAGTTGCTTATAATAGAATCTGGGTCTAGGGGTAAGATCTCCACACAGGGGGTCAATTAGGGTGTGTGTGTGTACTCACAGTCCGGAGGAGCTGCGTGTTGGACACAGGTGTCCGGACCTGAGTGAAGCCGCGGGTGGCCGCAGCCGCCCTGTACTCACCGTGTGCGGCGGGCGCAGGGCGGCTTCTCCCTGCAGTCACCCGATGGGAGCCGCTTCCGACTCCGCAGCATGAAATGAACATACTGCGGAGGAGGAGCGGACTCCTGGGAACCCGCACCGCAGCTCCAAAGACGCTGCAGGCCGGTTACGCATAGTGAGGATGGGATTTCTTGAAATCCCATCCACTCTGCTTATACTGTACTATGCAGCGTTTGGGACGCAGCGCATCCTGATGGTGAGGATGCACCCTTATAGTGCGTGGATGGGTCACAGCAGTTAAGATTATGCTTTTTTTGTGCCATATGACTTATTTTCTCACATTTTTCTGTGCTTTTTTAAAAACTGCATTTTATGGCTTTGTGGATGTGGTCAGCGTCCCTCAATGTCTGCCAGCAATGTGTGTGTATTCCCACAGCTTCTGAGAGCAGGGTGATAGGGAGCAGCGTGATGTGCCAGCAGAGAAGGGGCAAATAGAGATCCTGACAGAGGTGTGTGGAGCCAGCTGATAGATCAGAAGCTTGTGCCAAGGTAAGAGGAGTTTACAGTGATCCTGATACTGGCACTCCCCAGCACTGTGCTGTAGCCTGAGGTAATCTGATACATTGTTTCCTCATCAGCGACAGTCAGGAGCTCGCACACAATGTAGGCCCCGCCCCTTCCACTTATATGGTTACATTTTTCGTATTAAGTGTAAAGACGGATTTCACTGAGAATGAACAGTATGTCTGCCTCACACACAGTGCAGTGGAGACACCTTGTGGAAGGTTTCTGACTGGTTTTCAACCAGAATTCACTGATAAAGCATATTTGAAAGTTTATTATAATCACTTGCTCTACATTATTATTAAGTAAAAATTTTAACAGTGATTTCGCTTTAAACTATACAATGGGGGGCTTGCACAATTGACATGAACTAGTGGGTGTGACTAGCTTAGATGGTGTGGCAGCCGTTCCTTTGCCCCAGACCCCCACTTCTATTATAAGGAACTCCCCGACCACTTGGATCTACAAATTAACATTTATTTGGAAATGCTGGACCACACCCACCACCTAAGCTGGGCACGCCCACAACCATGTGGCCATCACTTCTGCATGTATGCCGTATTCAGCCTCAGGGTAAGTGCCCACAATCAGGCTCCTGGGCACAACACATTTTCACTGTTCTGCTCAGAACATTTGCGTCTTCAAGTAAAACTTGACATGACACGTCCAAAGCTCTGCTAACGTTGATCGTGTGCATACACCATTGTCATTAAAGACTTGCAGTTCACCCTGACAGCTGGATATCGGCTTCTTGGACAGATCCATTCATGTCTTAGTTTGCTTTTGATGCAAGAAAATGGGTCTCAGATCACTGCCATAAAAAAGAAATGGGGTCTGATCATCCTCCAAGAGCAGCTTCTCCCCCCGACCCGGAGCGAGCCAGTGATGTACAACGCTTCCTCCAGTATAATGGTCATTCCATTAGCTTTTCATGTAGATTACAGGATCTGTAGATCTTTCTCCTAATAGAATAATAAAACAATATGCTGTCATTTTCATTTAAAGGAGACAGACGCTCACCGGAAGAAAATAGCGAGCAGACAGATGGAAGGAGAAGTCTGGAATCAGGGTATGTCTTTATTTTGCCAAATTAACTATAAGGTTATGTACAGAGATCTAGAGGCACTGCGTGTTGGACTCCGTGTCTCCGAAGCTGAGTGAAGCCGCGGGTGTGCACAGAAATATCGCAGCCGCCCGGTACCCACCATCTGCGTTTGGTGCAGGGTGGCTTATCCCTGCATTCATCCGCCGAGATCACATCTGGACCTGCAGCATTAAATGAACATGCTGCGGAGATGTGGAGGTTCCACAACCCGCAACGCAGATGAAATAACGCTGCAGAGGTGAGATGAATAGTGAACATGGGATTTCTAGAAATCCCATCCACTGTGCTTGTATTGTTAAACGCAGCGGTGATACACTGCATCCAAAACATTGCTATTACTGATCTTGTTCACTCAGCATACTAGTGGGATTAGTACACATTACCTCCTACCAAATATTCCACCCCCTCATACAGTGGTGTGAAAAAGTGTTTGCCCCCTTCCTGATTTCTTATTCTTTTGCATGTTTGTCACACGTAGGCTGCGTTCACACGTTGCGTATTTTTGCACGCTTTTTTTGCGCACGCTTTTCAAAATATGCAATGTGCTTTTTGTCTGGCAGCAAAGTGAATGGGAAATTCACTTTGCCATGCAGACAGCGCGTAAAAATACGCTGCGCTTTTATGGGAGAAAACGCAGCTGCGTACAGTATTGACATGTCAATTTTTTACGCAGCAGCGCCTGCGTTTTCTACCATAGGGGCGCACTGCTGCATCTGACATCACAGAGGTCGAGGAAGAATCCTGCTTCCTCCTCCCGTCTGTGACACCTGTGACCGCCCATTTGATTTTGCAGTGTATTAATATACACTGCAAAATCAAAGTTAAATAAAGACAAATGCATTGAATATAATAAAGAATGAGTACTTACCTCTCCGACGGGTGTTCCGGTGTCCAGGAGCCAGGAGCCGCCGCTGGAATTGCTCTGCTAGGAACTGTGGTGATGTCAGAGGGCGTTCCAGTCATGTGATATGTATCACATGACCGCAAGCGGCCAATCAGCGCTCGTGACGTCACTCTGACATCACAGCAGGCCCTGGCAGGATGATACATCGCCTGCCTCTGCACTGGAGATCAGAGAAAAGGCGTCGGAGGGTAAGTATTTGATTCTTTATCATTTTTCATACATTTGACTTTATTTAATTTAGATTTTGCAGTGTATATTAATACACTGCGAAATCTAATGGGGCGGTCACACATGTCAGACAGGGGAGGAGGAAGCAGGATTCTTCCTCCCCTCTGTGACATCACCTGCACTTTATGGGGTAAAGAAAGCGCAGTGTGTGAAAGCCCCTGCGTATTTTGTTGCGCTTTTCTGCGTGGCCGAAAATCGCAGCAAAAAAGCGCAACAAAATACGCAAATGTGTGAACGTCGCCTAAAATGTTTCAAATCACCAAACAAATGTAAATATTAGACAAAGACAATAAGTAATCACAAAATGCAGTTAATATATAAAGTCTTTGTTATTACTAAGGGAGAAAGAAATCCAAACCTACAGGGCCCCGTGTGAAAAAGTGATTGCTCCCTATGCCTAATAACTTGTTGGGCCACCATGAGCAGCAACAACTGCAATCAAGAATTTGTGATAACTGGCAATGAGTCTTTACAACTCTCTGGAGGAATTTTAGCCATTCATCTTTATAGAATTGTTGTAACTCAGCCACATTGGAGGGTTTCCCAGCATGAACTGCCATTTTAAGGTCGTGCCACAGCAACTCAAATAATGTCAGGACTTTGAGTAGGCCACTCCAAAGTCTTAGTTTTGTTTTTCGGACTCATTCATAGATGGACATGCTTTTGTGATTTGGATCATTGTCCTGCTGTATAACCCAAGTACTACTCAGCTTGAGGTCATAAACAGATGGCCGAACATTCTCCTTAAGGATTTTTTGATATATAGCAGAATTCATGGTTCCATTTACCACAGC
This sequence comes from Allobates femoralis, assembly GCA_033576535.1. Classification (NCBI taxonomy): domain Eukaryota; kingdom Metazoa; phylum Chordata; class Amphibia; order Anura; family Aromobatidae; genus Allobates; species Allobates femoralis. The sequence goes on from JARQOC010000002.1 coordinate 106,657,191, forward strand.
AAGTCTTCTAGTTCCTGAACAGCAAAACAGCCCTAGACTATCGCACTACCATACAGTGGGTAAGGGAAGTATTCAGACCCCTTTACATTTTTCACTCTTTGTTTCATTGCCATCATTAGGTAAATTCAAAAAAGTTCATTTTTTGCTCATTAATGTACACTCTGCACCCAATCTTGACTGAAAACAACAGAAATGTAGATATTTTTGCCAATTTATTAAAGAAAAACTGTAATATCACATGGTCATAAGTATTCAGACCCTTTGCTCAGTATTGAGTAGAAGCACCCTCTTATGCTAGTCCAGGCATGACTATTCTTGGGAATGATACAAGTTTCTCACCCCTGGATTTGGGGATCTTCTGTCATTCTTCCTTGCAGATCCTCTCTAGCTCTGTCAGGTTGGGTGGTGAACGTTGGTGGACAGCCATTTTCAGTTCTCTCCAGAGATGCTCAATAGGGTTTAGGTCAGGGCTCTGGCTGGGCCAGTCAGGAATGGTCACAGAGTTGTTCTGAAGCCACTCCTTTGTTATTTTAGCTGTGTGCTTAGGGTCATTGTCTTGTTGGAAGGTGAACCTTCAGCCAAGTCTGAGGTCCAGAGCACGTTGGAAATGGTTTTCATCCAGGATATCTTTGTACTTATCTGCATTCATGTTTGCTTCAATTGCAACCAGTAATCCTGTCCCTGCAGCGGAAAAAACACCCCCGTAGCATGATGCTGCCACCACCATGTTTCACTGTTGGGATTGTATTGGGCAGGTGATGAGCAGTGCCTGGTTTTCTCCACACACAACCACTTAGAATTATCACCAAAAAGTTCTGTCTTTGTCTCATCAGACCAGAGAATCTTATTTCTCATAGTCTCGAAGTCCTTCATGTGTTTTATTGCAAACTGGATACAGGCTTTCATATGTCTTGTACTGAGGAGAGGCTTCCGTCGGGCCACTCTGCTATAAAAGCCCGATTGGTGGAGGCTGCAGTGATAGTTGACTTTGTGGAACTTTCTCCCATCTCCTTACTGCATCTCTGGAGTTCAGCCACAGTGATCTTGGGGTTCTTCTTTATCTCTCTTACCAAGGCTCTTCTCCTATGATTGCTCAGTTTGACTGGGCAGCCAGGTCTAGGAAGACTTCTGCTAGTCCCAAACGTTTTCCATTTAAGGATTATGGAGGCCATAGTGCTCTTAGGAACCTTGAGTACTGAAGAAAGTCTTTTGTAACCTTGTCCAGATCTATGCCTTGACACAATTCTGTCTCTGAGCTCTTTGCACTGTTTCTTTGACATTCTGATTCTCATTTGGTCTTACATGCACTGTGAGCTGTGAGGTCTTATGTAGACAGGTGTGTGCCTTTCCAAATAAAGTCCTATCAGTTTAATTAAATACAGCTGGATGCCAATGAATTAGTAGAACCATCTCAAGGAGGATCACAAGGAAATGGACAGCATGTGACTTAAATATGAGTGTCTGAGCAAAGGGTCTGAATACTTATGACCATGTGATATTTCAGTTTTTCTTTTTTAATAGATTTGAAAATATTTCTACATTTCTTTTTTTGGGATGCAGAGTGTGCATTAATGAGAAAAAAAATGAACTTTTTTTATTATACCAAATGGCTGCAATGAATGAAAGAGTGAAAAATGTAAAGGGGTCTGAGTACTGAGATGCTATGCTACTTCTACGCCAGATGTAATGGGACATACACCTTCCAAAAAGTTTTACTTTTGTCTCGTTCAGTCCACAGCGTATTCTCCCAAAAGTCTTGGGGATCATGAAGATGTTTTCTGGCAAACTGAAATGAGCCTTTAGGCTGTGTGCACACAAATAGGTTCGGCATCGTTTTGGACGCAATGTCTTACCGCTGCGTCCACGCGTGTTGTATAGCACCAAGCATAGTGGATGGAACTTCTTGTAATCTCATGCTCACTGTGCTTCTCTCCACTACAGCAAGTGTTCTCCTGTGGTGCAAGATACCGTACCTCCACATCATGTTAATTTATGGCTGCAGAGTCGGAACAGGTCTCCATCAGGGGAATGCCATGAGAAGCTGCCCTGCTCTGAATGCACATCGTAGGCACAGGGTGGCTGCAGTCTCCCTGTGTTCACCCACAGCTTCACTCAGGTCCGGAGGTGATGTGTCCAACACGCAGTGCCTCTGGATCGTGTGCACACACCATTATGTTCTTTTTGCTCAGCAGTAGTTTTAGTCTTGGCATTCTGCCATTCAGGTCATTTTTGCCCAGTCTCTTACTTATGGTGAAGTCATGCACACTGGACCTTAACTGACTGAGGCAAGTGAGGTTTGCAAATCTTTGGATGTTGTTGTGGGGTCTTTGGTGACCTTTTGGGGTAATTGTGTGTGGTAAAACATTTCCCCACCTGTTTTTAACCTCTTCACGACATCCTTGGCCATGTCCTGCCCCCTGTGATCTCCAACACATATCTCAGCTCAAACCTCTCAGCTAACACCACCAGTCAGATAAGTGATCTGATCGGCGGTGTTAACCCTTTGGATCGTGCTGTCAGCCGCGGGGATCACGCTGTTCCTCGCAGTGATTGGAGGTCCCATACAGCAATCACAGGACCTCCGCTGTCACCTCCACAGCACGGGGTCCTGTAATGACCCTGGAAGCTGTATGGAATCACTTCCTGCTGGCGATGACCCAGTGACATCACAAGTAGGGAGTGATCACTTTCCCTGTGTTCAGATAGGCTACAGCCTATCGAAACACAGGGGAAGTGATCAGACAGTGGAGCACTGATGCCCTCTTCTGGGCAAAGTAAATAATAAAAAATAAAAAAAAATTTAAAAAAAGTTATTAAAAATATGAAAAAAAAACATAAAAGTTCAAGTCGCCCCCCTTTTGCCCCATTGAAAATAAAACTATTAAAAAAATAAAAATGCACACACATTTGGTATTGCCACATTCAGAAATGCCTGATCTATCAAAATATAAAATCAGCTATTCAGATCTGTAAAGTGCGTAATTAAAAAAAAAAAAGTCCAAACGCAAAAATAAATTTTTTGGTCGCTGCAACATTGCAATAAAATGCAATAACAGGCTATCAAAAAATCTCATCTACCCAAAAATGGTATCATCAGAAACATCAGCTGAAGACGCAAAAAGTAAGCCGTCACACAGCTCCAGATCCCGAAAAATGAGGGAAAAAAAAATGACGCTACGGGTTGCGGAAAATTATCGTATATACTCGTGTATAAGCCGACCCGTGTATAAGCCGACCCCCCTACTTTTGCCCCAAAAATCTGGAAAAACCTATTGACTCGTGTATAAGCCGAGGGTGGACCCCAGCACAGGTATACAGCCCCCATCAGTGTGGTATACAGGCCCCCCCCAGTGGTATACAGGCCTCCCCAGTGGTAGTATACAGCAGCCCCAGTGGTAGTATACAGCAGCCCCAGTGGTAGTATACAGCAGCCCCAGTGGTAGTATATAGCAGCCCCAGTGGTAGTATAAGCAGCCCCAGTGGTAGTATATAGCAGCCCCAGTGGTAGTATATAGCAGCCCCAGTGGTAGTATATAGCAGCCCCAGTGGTAGTATATAGCAGCCCCAGTGGTAGTATATAGCAGCCCCAGTGGTAGTATATAGCAGCCCCAGTGGTAGTATATAGCAGCAGCCCAGTGGTAGTATATAGCAGCCCCAGTGGTAGTATACAGCAGCCCCAGTGGTAGTATAAGCAGCCCAGCAGCCCCAGTGGTAGTATACAGCAGCCCCAGTGGTATCCAGCAGCCCCAGTGGTAGTATCAGCAGCCCCCAGGGGGTCCCCAGCAGCCCCCAGGGGGTCCCAGCAGCCCCCAGGGGGTACTCAGCAGCCCCCCTGGGGGTACCCAGCAGCCCCCCTGGGGGTACCCAGCAGCCCCCATGGGGGTACCCAGCAGCCCCCTGGGGGTCCCCAGCAGCCCCCTGGGGGGTCCCCAGCTGCCCCTGGGGGGTCCCCAGCAGCCCCCAGGGGGTACTCAGCAGCCCCCCTGGGGGTACCCAGCAGCCCCCCTGGGGGTACCCAGCAGCCCCCATGGGGGTACCCAGCAGCCCCCTGGGGGTCCCCAACAGCCCCTGGGGGTCCCCAGCAGCCCCCAAATGCTGGCACTCGCCCCCCCTTGCAAGGGCCCCCCCCCGCTTCTCTTACCATCCCGGTCTTCTGATCATCGCCGCTCCTCGCTGCTCCGTCCTCTCTGCTCCGTCCTCTCTGCTCCCGGCCTGCTACATCCGGGATCCCCGGCCGTCGCGCGATGACGTCATATGCATTGCGACGGCCGGAGATCCCGGATGCAGCAGCAGGACGGACGGAGCAGCGAGGAGCAGCGAGGAGCGGCGATGATCAGAAGACCGGGATGGTAATGTATAAGCAGCGGGGGGGGGGCCCTTACAAGGGGGGGCGAGTGCCAGCATTTGGGGGCTATATGCACTGCTTCCCCCTGCCGCTGATTGACAGGGGAAAGCAGTGCATATTTAATGAGCGGCCCCACGTGACGGGGCCGCTCATACAGCAGCCCCCCCGCCTCCTCCAGCCTCCACAGCCCCCACCACAGCCACCACACCATGGGCCCCGTATAGACCCGTGTATAAGCCGAGGGGGAGACTTTTCAGCCCAAATTTTGGCCTGAAAAACTCGGCTTATACACGAGTATATACGGTATGTCAAAGTGCAATTCTTTTTCTTTAAAAACTTTTGAATTTTTTTTTCACCACTCAGATAACAGTAAAAGTATACATGTTTGGTATCTACAAACTCGTACCGACCTGAGGCATGGTACCATTATGACAGCTTTACCATATAGTGAACGTGGTAAAAAAAAAAAAAACTATTGTGTATTTGCACTTTTTTTGCAACTTCACCACACTTTGGAATTTTATTCCTATTTTCCTGTACACTATATGGTAAAATAAATGATTTTATTCAAAAGTACTACTCGTCCAGCAAAACACAAGCCCTCATATGTCTATATTGACTGAGAAATCAAAAAAGTTATTGCTCTTGGAAGAAGGGGAGGAAAAAATGAATATGGAAAATCGCCCAGGGGTGAAGGTATTAAAAAGTGTTTTACCTCAAAGAAAGAATCATCTTTGATCCCGTGCTGTAATGTCTGTACATTTTCTTACTTCCTCCCCAGCCCAGGAGATATGGTATGATCAGATCATGTCCCTGTATGGTCAGACACATCCATTACACAGTACATAGCAGGGACACATATATAAGATTATCTCAGCACAGGAGATGTGGTATGATCAGACCATGTCCCTGTACAGTCAGACACGGCCATTACACAGTACATAGCAGGGACACATATATAAGATTATCTCAGCACAGTAACATTTTATTTTGACACATCCAATTGAAGAATTTATAAATATTATTCCAAGATTTATTGATTAAAATGAAGTTTGTTCAAGGAAAAAAACCCTGGTTGTCCATAACTAGGCCAGCCCTTTCTCATTTCTCATGTGTAGTGGCATTACAATAAAAAAGCTTATAGGGTACGTGCCCACAATCATGCTTCCTCGCGTTCTGGATGCAGCATGTTTTCTCTTGTGGAGACACTAGCTGTGCAGGAGAACGTGTTGTCTGGTCCCTTGATCAGGATTCTGGGCGCAGTGTATATTTGCTGCATCTCCACCAGAGTAAATTGACATGCTGTGGCTTGGAAAGCCGCAACGCAGATTAATTTACGCAGCGTTAAAAAGAAGCACACTGGGCACGGTATTACTATAAATCCATCCACTGTGCTTGTACTGTACAACGCAGCATTTTTGACGTAGCGAAATCACACTGCATCCAAAACGCTAACACTAATCATGGGTGCTACACATACTCCTCTCCCATACCAGAGCGGTTCCAGCAGTGCAGACACTCGCTCTCCAGGGGCTCACGTAATGTTGTTACATCATGCGAGCCCCACCCCCAGTCACCGCCGGTTTCTCTCGCCACACCTCCAAACATATGAGTAATCAACAGAAAGTGAGAGCAGCAGCTGGCCAAGTAGTGGACAACCCCTTTAATACAGTGAGAACCTGCTATGGACCCAAATCAGGTGATGCTGATATTATTCAGAGATGCTGTTTTATCTTGAAAACATTACTTCTAGTGTAAACGTTCTTTATGGCTATAGTATTCACACACAGATCCTATGTGTTGATAATGCAATCCCAATAAGCACATTGTCACCAGGTGGCATTTACATAGCTTGGTGATCAGCATGAGCCCTTGTGCATAATTTCCAGTGATGCCCCCTGTTGTTGTTCTGGGAATCTTGCAATTTTCGTCATCTAATATCACCTGAGACAACAAAGAACAGCTCAACAGTTAATATTGAAAAGCAAATCTATAGAAATAGTCATATTTCAATCTTATTTTATATTTCCTGAAAACCTAGTTGCATTGCATCAAAACACGTGTGTTTCATCCTCTTTATTTTCAGGCCCAGTCGGGGTCTCACCTGTAAGATATGTTAAACTGCTTTCCCATCAGTGTTTTTCACCGTGTGAGGCAGGTCCAGCATTTTGCCGCATCTGCTACGTAACAGATCACTTGCCTGTGTTCAGCCTAATTAATTCCCTATGGGACTTGCGGACATGTGCGGCACTTGCAGTTTTGCCGCAATCTGACGCTTGCAGCAATGGAAAAAAACGCTGCCAGCAACGGTTCATAGACTCGACGCACATGTCTGCAAATCCCATAGGGAATGAATTAGGCCAACGCAGTCTCTCCGCAAGTGATCTGTTATGTGGCAAAATGCTGAATCTGCCTTGAATGGTGAAAACTGCTGATGTGAAAGCAGCCTTAGACCAGTTCCTGTAATCAATCCTCAACAACTGTCTATCAGCTTTGTCAGTAATCTGTGGCTGAAGGACAAGAGTCTTGAGAACTGTATCTTAATGAAAGCAATCGCTGTTCTTCTTTTGATTACCCGGCCTGGCATGACGTCACATGCGCATTATACTGCAAAGATGATGTCACGCTAACCCAGAACTACTCAAAGAGGCAGCATCAGAAAAACTTACCATCCATGCCAGATCCAAAAACCAACACTGCACTTGCAGGCTGCAGTCAGACCCCACTATGTGAAGCAAGGACCAGGTGCAGGCTGATAAAAATCACCTCTACCTACAACAAAGTGTGGGAGGCGACCTGCCATGCACATAATGGGCCTGCTTAGGACACTATTCACACTGATAAAAATGATGCAGAGTGTCTGATAGCTACCCACTGGCTCTGCCACCTGACCAATGGGCTGCCCAGTACGATGCTTCTGCACCACTAGATAAACGGAGCCCCATGGGGCCCAGCTGCATCCCGAAAATGATAAAAAAGTGCAAAAAATCTGAATCTGGCATGGATGGTAAGTTTTTCTGATGCTGCCTCTTTGAGTAGTTTTTGTATACATTTTGTTAGGACTCATGAGCATGAGGATCCGTGACGTGGATCATGAGCTTAAGTGTCTTGGCCAACACATGAACCAATACCTCATCTATAAGGTTTTTTTGTTTATCACATAAAAAAAACTTTTTTGCACTTTTTCATCATTTTCGGGGTGCAGATGGGCCCCATGGGGCGCCGTTCATCTAGTGGTGCAGAAGCATCGTACTGGGCAGCCCATTGATCAGGTGGCAGAGCCAGTGGGTAGCTTTCAGACACTGCATCATTTTTATTAGTGTGAATAGTGTCCTAAGCAAGCCCATTATGTGCTGTGCAGGTCGCCTCCCACACTTTGTTGTAGGTAGAGGTGATTTTTATCAGCCTGTACCTGGTCCTTGCTTCACATAGTGGGGTCTGACTGCAGCCTGCAAGTGCAGTGTTGGTTTTTGGATCTGGCATGGATGGTAAGTCACGCTAACCTAGCTAATGGAAAGTAGAGCTGCAGATGTCGTCAGGTAAGAGGTGTTTCTGTCTGGCGTCCTCAGATTGCGGACATGACCGATTCACATGAACACTAGCGTTAATGCCATCACCTTCTTGGAGAGATTTTTACCAATCCTCTGATTTTATACCTTCCCATTCATTTTCAGGATCAGTCAAAGTCCAATGTTTGGGAATATGTTAGGAAATGAGAGGTGATAAAAGGACAGCCAGGATCTCTGCCAAGTCTGAGAATTAAAGGGAATGTGTGGATTCCTCCTCTGCAAACCCCAGGCAGCCTGATCTGGTGTCTGGCTACATGATTTGTCAGGTAGACTTTTCTCTGCTCCAGCTTTTTAGAGGAAAAGAGACTAGTCCTGCTAAGGGAGTGACCCGTCAATGACAGGGAGCGGAGCTTGGAGAAGGGCCGCTAGACTAGTTGTGTCTCTACCTATAATCCCTGGCTGCATCTTATTGATGTATTTTCTCTGCAACACCAGAGTATTTCAGAGAAATTGTGCATACAAGCTCTGATACATGCTGCCTGCGGTTTGGGGACCATGAATGGTGTAACAGGTTCTCTTTAAGAGGCTGCAGTCCTGGTTTAAGTCTGTGACCGCTTCGAAGTGACACCTCCCCCACTGATTAGAAATTGATAGTATATTCTAAAAATAAGGTACTAGTGAATCTCAATGAATTAGAATGTCATCAAAAATCAATATCATATTGCCATGTTTCAGGGTGTTTCTGGGAGCCCTGAAACACGTTAACTAAGAAATCAATATTATATTCACCCTTTGATGTCTGGAGGAATACAGCAGCGTGGTTTTTAACCCTTCATCCTCATTCTTTTATTTTCTGAAATAATGACCTTTGGGTTTTCATTGGTTGTAAGCCATAATCATCAACATTAACAGAAATAAACACTTAAAATAGATCACCCTGTTTGCAATGACTCTATATAAGGCCCCTTTCACATCAGCGGTTTTTGTTGATCGCGGCAGTTGCGGTGAAAAAAACGCAACTGCCGCGATTACCGTATAACAGCTGCACTTGCGGTTTACTTGCGGCAAGCCCCATAGAATGTCTATGGGGGCTTGCGGCAGGTGCGGCAAGTGCGGTATCGGAACTTGCGGCAGATGCGGCCGCGAAAAAAACGCGGTATGCCGCGTTTTTTTTCGCTGCCACACCTGCCGCAAGTGCTGAAACCGCACCTGCCGCACACTTATCGCAAGCCCCATAGACATTGTATGCTTGCCGCAAGTGAACCGCAAGTGCAGCCGTTATGCGGTAATCGTGGCAGTTGCGTTTTTTTCACCGCAACTGCCGCGATCAACAAAAACCGCTGATGTGAAAGGGGACTAATATGTGTTTCATTTTTTGTATTGAATTATTGAACTAAATTAACTTTTTGATGATATTCTAATTCATTGATATGCATTAGTATATAACATTTTTATTTTTTATGTATAATTAACCTATTTTTTTCAAGTTGGATTAGTATACATTAATTTTGGACATTGAAGAATAGACTTTACACTGTATATTTACTTTGCGGTTTTCTTTTTTTAAGTTTTGTAAATGAAGAAGGCCTCCATCAAGATGAAACAAAAGGGAACGTATCAGTGGGGCAAAGAAAAAGAAAAACCGAACCAGAAACTCCCTTAGAGAAATATTTCCTGAGATATGTGACTGTGACTGACATTTGTTCCCAGGACTGGTGTGAACAGCAGATGGTATATAAAATGGAGCAACCAGCAGTACTGAAGCCCGAGAGGGCCGCCGCCATGAGCGAAGGATCTAGTATACATTTGGCCAGAGGTTTGCACAGTCTTCTATTTGATCTTCAGGACCCTATGTTATCGTGTATGGCTTACATCAGTTTGTGCTGCTCCGTTTTCTCATTTCATTCCTGTATGACCGTACGTTTTTCAATATGAATGGGCAATTTAGATGGTTTGTCTCATCTTTGAAAATTAGTCATTTTGAAAATAGTTTATAAAAACTTAGTTAATTTGCCTTTCCTATTCTTATCTGCTGAAACTACGTTTCCCAGCTGCACACTGCTTCTCCTCAGTGCTCCAGGCCCTTCCTCTGCTTGCCTGTGTCACAATAGTAACTGGTGTGTATTGCCTGTAATATCCTATATCATTGTATATCTCAATTATCACAGATAAGCTGCCGTGAACACACCTCGCGCATGCGCACTACGCATCGCGAGGTCGTCAGTGGGTAATGCCGGATATGACGCGATTTACGTCATAGCAGCATTACTGCCCATTTTCTGACGCGCTCTCTCTATAGCACGCCCATCGGGGCGTGCATAATTAGCAAGCAGGCGGCGGGGAAAAGAAGAAAGGCACGCCTTTAGCGGCTTCAACATTTAAGAAGCCCACATATCAGATAGGTATAAAGTACACTTTTATAAACTTTACAAGAACGCTTTATAAACACAAAGGGATGCATGGAAATGTATTAGCATGGTGCAGGGACAGGTATAAAGAGGCTGGGGGAGGACGTTTTATGGGGTCAGGATCCCTTTAATACTGGAATCTCTACTCTTTTAACTTTCTTCCCCATTTTCTGGCTGAAATTCAGAAGGCATTAAATTAATTGAACAAACATAATTACCGTAGTTGTGCTACCGATATATATAAATGAGCTGTAAATTAATTTCCGTGTATATTGCCTTATAATAGTCTATTAATGGTCTATTGATAAATGCCTAATTTGCACCCTATTTCTGTCAGTGGATCACCAGTTGGCTTTGGCTTTAGCATGTAATATTGCTTTTTCTTCTATTTTTTCCCTCTTTTAGAGCTGGAGGTTCATGATATTGTATCAGTGACTACACAGACTCGTGAAGACTCCTGGGCTATAAAGTGTCTGAATATTTTAGCAATGATACCAGTTTTGCAGTCTGGTGAGTATTGCAGATGCACTTGAAAGTACCGTATATACTCGCGTATAAGCCGACTTTTTCAGCCCAAAATTTGGGCTGAAAAGTCCCCCCTCGGCTTATACGCGAGTATATGTATATATACAGCCGCAGCCCCGGAGGTATACAGGCCCCCCCCATCAAGCTCCAGGGCCCCCCCCTTGAGCGGCGTCCTGTAAAGGAATATCATACTTGCCAGTCTCCTGTCACGCCGTCCGCAGCTGCCGACACGCGATCCCGGGCTTCATTCAGTGAGAGGTGTACTGAGAAGACCTGTGGTGACGTCAGAGGGGGGCGTTCCCGGGGCGTTCCCAGCGCTGATTGGCTGTTCGCGGTCATGTGATATGTATCACATGACCGCGAGTGCCCGGGAACGCCCCTCTGACATCACCACAGGTCCTGTCAGAAGAGATCTCACTTGGAACTGGGGATCGCACAGCGGCAGAAGGCGTCGGACAGGTGAAGTATTGATTCTTTTTTATTTTTCAGACCTCAAGGGGGGGGCCCTGGAGCTTGATGGGGGGGGCCTGTATACCTCCGGGGCTGCGGCTGTATACAGCCCTGGGGCTGCGTCTGTATACAGCCCTGGGGCTGCGTCTGTATACAGCCCTGGGGCTGCGTCTGTATACAGCCCTGGGGCTTCTGCTGTATACAGCCCTGGGGCTTCTGCTGTATACAGCCCTGGGGCTTCTGCTGTATACAGCCCTGGGGCTTCTGCTGTATACAGCCCTGGGGCTTCTGCTGTATACAGCCCTGGGGCTTCTGCTGTATACAGCCCTGGGGCTTCTGCTGTATACAGCCCTGGGGCTTCTGCTGTATACAGCCCTGGGGCTTCTGCTGTATACAGCCCTGGGGCTTCTGCTGTATACAGCCCTGGGGCTTCTGCTGTATACAGCCCTGGGGCTTCTGCTGTATACAGCCCTGGGGCTGCTGCTGTATACAGCACTGGGGCTGCTGTATACTACCACTGGGGCTGCTGTATACACCACTAGGGCTGCTGTATATACCTCTGGGGCTGCATATACCTCTGGGGCTGCATATACCCCTGGGGCTGCATATGGGGCTGCATATACATATGGGGCTACATATGGGGCTGCATATACCTCTGGGGCTGCATATGGGGCTGCATATACCTCTGGGGCTGCATATGGGGCTGCATATACCTCTGGGGCTGCATATGGGGCTGCATATACCTATGGGGCTGCATATACCTCTGGGGCTGCATATACCTCTGGGGCTGCATATACCTCTGGGGCTGCATATACCTCTGGGGCTGCTGTATACTACCACTGGGGCTGCTGCTGTATACTACCACTGGGGAGGCTGCTGTATACCTCACTGCTGGGGTTGTATACCTGTGCTGGAGTCCACCCTCGGCTTATACGCGAGTCAATAAGTTTTCCCAGTTTTTGGGGGCAAAAGTAGGGGGGTCGGCTTATACACGGGTCGGCTTATACACGAGTATATACGGTACATGAATAAAAAAAGGATTGCACCGAGCTGTGTTAAGCCAAGGAATATCTAGTAATATTTGTTCTCCTTGGTATGTTTTATCAATCTGGAAGTATGAAAAAGATCAGCTATAGCTTATGTTCACCTTTGAAGACCATGTCAGGATATATTTACATCTATGTAACCATTCTTCTCTCACCTTTTTTTCATGCGTTCTGCTAGACTTTTTGCTAACATTTCATAGCATCTAACTATTATAAAGAGGACACCATAAACTTCATGTAAAAAGCCATCAATACTGAGATGTAAGAGCAGTTATTGAAAAATTCTGATATATTAGGTGATATAACATTAATATATAGTATTTCCTTATTGGACAATCCTTATTCTGGTCTCCTTAAAGCACCACATAGCACACCTTTTTCTGGCTTCTTAGGGTGGGTGCTCCTCATTGAAAGACTGATGTGGTGAGTAGTTTCATTCTTCTACTACACATTAATGATCTGTCAACACTTGTTCTACAAGCTCTGAGTCTACACTATGATCACTATGTGTACATACAGAGATAACAAGGAGTTTCAACAAGCACACAGCTCAGGAAAGTGAGAGCTATGATAAAGAGAACAGCTCTTGAAGCTGTTGATGCTGGGTGCTGGGGTTGCGGTGATTTTACAAGTCTGATAAGAGCCCTGTCAGGAGGTGAGCAGCTACCTACTCTTCAGAAATTATCAATGGACTTGTGAATGCTGAACGGGATGTTAGGAGTTAACTACTCTCTTGGAATGTAACTACTGTGCTCACTTTGCCAGGCTCTTGGGGCGCAGCTCCTTGAAAACAAGCTGTACACTATGTAAGATAAAAGCTCTCACAGCAGGAGAATGACAGCAGATAGACAAAGCAGGTCAATTGCAAACTTGCTTATTTTCATGCTGTCTAACCAATTGAAGCAATATAATGACATGAGCATTCCCTTTTAATGAATAAAGATTTATTGAGTGCAATAATAGCCATATACATCTGTCTTCAGTAAGCTCTACCTTCTGGTGATTGTAGGTATATGATATCATGAGTTTCAACTCTATTGTTATGTAAAAGGCAATGTATATGAATCTCTGCATTGAAATCTTCATATGTAAGTTAAATATGTATTTATATAACAAAAAATGAAAATGTTTTGAAAGATTTGGCCTTCAAACTACATTTATCACCTATCCACAGGACAAAAATGAATGATTGCTGGGCTCCAGTACAGTGCCATATGTCAGCCCCATAATGCATAAAAATCCTAAGTCTTATTGAGCTTTTGTCTTATATGCAAATCAGGCTGCTTAATGCACCTTTGGATTGACAACAAGATTTGGTGCACTGTTCCACCCACTTGGCTAGCGTGAACCAGTACTTCCCTTTGTGGTTGACAGTACTCATTTGGCCAGGGTGAGCTCTGCTTGAAAAGAATCCTCCAGCCTGCAGGCACATAGTGTAATAGCAGGGGCCATTGCACAAGTTCACAGACCGCTCTCCTCTCTGCTCGCTCCTCTGATACAGGCGATAGAGAGAGGAGGAAATCGTGGAGGATTGTATTGGTGCACCAGGGAAACAGGTCTGTGCGCACTCGTATTGCCTCCTGCTATTACATTGTATACACCTATCCACAGTGTGGCCAAATGAGCAACGACTGAGGGTGGAACAGTTCACCAAATCTTTTGGTTACACTCATGGTGCAATCTTTACTCTAAGTTGCATAAGAAATATATATGTGAAGAAGGTCACAGATTGACCGAAATGTCGCCATGTTCACCTGAGGGACAATAAAGGCATAAGAAATACCCCACAAGGAGTGCTGTAGTTCGTTTTTTGCACATATATAATTTTTTAGGCACATAAAAGACCATATTTACTACAACAATGGATGGGTTTTATAAGGATGAGCCCATTATATGACTATAGTCCTTGTTTTTCCTGTAGGGCTAATCCCTTTTTTAGGTAGGTTCTAACTCCCTGTCTCTTCTGCTGTACAACAATCTCTCTTGGCACAGAGCGGTCACAACCACTACTTCCATTGTTCTCCTGCCTTCTGTGAGTATTTAGTTGACAGACCAGCTCCTTCTCTTCCACTCTGCTGTGTCGACATGTCGTCACTGCCTACATCATATTGATTGACGGGGTGCTTCGCCAATCAGCCATTCTAAGCCGGGAGGATCGTCTCCAGAGACAGTAAAGGGTAGTTAGTAACTACCCATTGATAATTGCTATGCCCATAACAAATGTTTTTGTTATTCCGATAACGCTTTAAATGAATCTGCAAGATTTTGCTTATGTAGATGAGTTAAAAACAAAATGCCACTGTGATTCTTTACTGTTCCTGCTATTTTTTACATAATAAATCCCTGTGATTAACATCGCAGGGTAGAAATCAAGGGACAGGCAGTCTATATGCCCCTAGCTGTGATTAGACTACCTCACGTGAATGCATAACCTCTATTAGACCATAGGTGACAGTTCCCGACTGGCTACTGTTGACAATCAGTATTTGAAATGTGACAGGGATCACCAGTCTGATATGCTGAACATTGTTAGCATTGCCTCATGATGTATGTCATAATAGTCATCCTGCTGACAGTTCCCTGTGTCACTGCAGCATTATTGCAGTCGAGTTTGTGTGTTAGAGAAACAACTTGAAAGCCATCAGGATTGGTTGACCGTGTTGTCTGTGTTCCGGGGCCCACGAAGCTTCTCTGCTCTCTGCCGCCCTATCAGATATGTTCCTGTGTGTATGTATAGGGTGAGACCTGTCTGTCCAGGAGAATAAGGTGGGGAGGAGCTTCTGGGGACCTGCCTTACACTTGTCATCTCAGACGTCGAGGGCCCGGAAGGTTTTTCAAAGTAAGTTTTATCTGAAACTGCATGTTTTCATCATCAAACATGCATGGCTGAAATAGCACAGCCAGCATTTGATTCATGCTGCTTGTGGTTCAAGTTGCCAATTCAGCTAAATATTGAGTAGCAGAGAACATATTTAAACATGAATTATTTTCTTTCTCACTTACCGCTTTTTTCTGATAGGTGGCAGAGTACGGGAATTTCCAGTTTTTAGTGAGCTTGATGGTATATTCGTGGTGGGGGTGATTGACGAATTGGGATACTCTAACAAAGGTCAACTAGAACTTAGAGAGCTAAAAACCCGAGTTACCCCATCACTACCATCATATGCACAGAAGAGAACTCATGAGATCCAGGTACGGTCATAGTCTACGTCTACACATAAAAGGGTTCTCCGCGAATGACATGTCAGTACGGGGTGCAGACTGAAGATCTATAGATACCAAGACCTGTATATCAACTGACGAGCTGTATCACACGTACCTCTGTCAGGCTGTCATATGTACAATATACAGTGTATCTTCCTCACTGTGCACAACAGGGGTTATCTACAAGATGTCTAGGTTCATTCTCCTCAATGTTTATTTGTTGTCCAATTGGACACTGTCAGTCTCCATGCACCACAAAAGCTTATCCAGCTGCACTCTAAAACTAGAATTAAATAAGGAGACTTTGGCCTTGCATTACTGCTATAGGAATACTATAAAAAAAAAAGAAATACACTTAGCTAATGTAAAACTGAATAAAGAGAATTTAGCATTGCATCACAGCAATAGGAATATATAAAGAAAGGAGATATTCAGCTAATGTATTGGTCCAATCCATATGAGCCCGATAATGAGCCTGATTGGCCAATTCTTAAGGTAAGTATCTCCTTTCTTCAAATGTTAGTGTTTTTGTTTTTATTTTGCACCTGTTCACATTTATTGGTGTTGGCTGGTCAGTTTTTTGATATCTTAGTCTCCATGCACTGCTATAAAGCTGTAGATGGAGAAGGTGGATGAAGCTGGAGGTCTCCTTGTCAAGCACAACATGAGTTAAATATTTTGTCACACATCACAACCAGCATCTGACTGAGGTATGTGTGATACAGCTCGTGTGAGTTGAAACACTGTTCTCAGGAGCTGTATCTCCTTTGTGTGCAGCCTGTACTGACACGTGACTAGGATGTGCTGCAGTGTGAAGTATATCAGGGATGCCAGTTCATCTAATTCTCGGAGAAACCCTTTAATATTAACAACTATTTCTATTGATGCGTTTCTTTTCAATAGTCAATGTGAAGAAAGACTAAGGCATGCCTTCCTAACCTATTTTCTTTACTACAAGATGGCATTTTACTAGTGTAAATGTCTGTTTTTAATGACTAAAGCATTGGTGGCTTCTCTAAAATCAGAACAAATTAAACTGAACTCCAATACCAGGCACATCCACTTACACACAGGAGCCATACAGTTTGTCATGATTAAAGCAGCTTTATATTTGTAGGCAGCTTACTCAATATGGCTCCTCTTTATTGGAAGTAGCAAGACTGATTGCCAAATTCTGGTTTCCTAATATATGTCTCC
Organism: Allobates femoralis; assembly: GCA_033576535.1. NCBI lineage: Eukaryota > Metazoa > Chordata > Amphibia > Anura > Aromobatidae > Allobates > Allobates femoralis. Next base: position 106,673,875 of record JARQOC010000002.1, read on the forward strand.
AATGTATTTTATAAGACATCAATTTTTTTTATGGAGAGCCATTTCTTCACTTTCACCACACATACTATTTGATGCTGTACAAGTAAGTCTTTTATTAAAATCCAGCATTTTTGCATCACACTGTCCCCGATGTACCATCCCTTTTGCATATACCCTAATATTACATTCTGTGGTAATAGAATAAGCCAGCAGATCAGGGCCTTATTAGCCAGAACCAAAAGCAGCTCTGTTTTTTGAGATTTATCTGCTCTGAGCAGTAAAGCAGATATGAACTGATCATTTCTGTGTATATCATTTTGGAATGGCACAAGTCGGACCTTAAGTTCACTGACACTTACTTATACATTCTTATACTTTTTGATTCAATGTTTGGGCCAAGCAATGTCCCCTTTAATAGGGCAACTTGGACAGTTAGGTAGTATATAACAGTTGCATGGTCACAACCCCAAATTTCTCCCTCAGTGTATGTTCAGATTGACTTTGTGGCAGACCTATATGAAGTGTTTGCAGGCCCTGTATCATCTGGGTCTAGTTGGCTGTCTGCTCTACCTCCCTCTACAACCACCATCTATCCACTCTCCCCTTATCTTCCATCTCTGGAGCTAGAGAGTTTTTGGAAGTGAGGATATCCACAGCAGGTGGTCTTGCATATTTCTTTAACTTAGCATCTACTTCCTTTGAATGTTCAGCCACACGAGCAGCACAGGCCGCTGATGGCGCCATCTTAGACATCCCAGTCATCTTCTATTTAAGTGCTTTTGTTCTTGTGTGGTATCACTTAACTGAACCAGAGCTCAGGACTCTGTTCCACAGGTGGAAGAGGTATGTTTCAGTTTTTTGATGGTAGATGACACTAGTCTTGAGTTTATGCAGTATTTCCGCAGGAGCTCTTACTTCACACATCTTTTCACATCTCTTGCCTAGTGCTCCCTGAACCGAAAGCTCTAATTTGCTAAAGCTGTTGACATCACTCAACACTGAGTTCAATTAGAACACTTTTATATATTGTTTTTGCATCTAGTATAACTACAAGGACAATGGGGCATCCAAGAGTAGGACAGCACACAGTTTGTGGCCTGAGAATCTGCACACAGACCAGTTCTCCTTTGAACATAGTTCTCACTATTATGTTTGGTTAGCTCTTTTCTCGCTTTTGAGGCTTAATACTGTATTGTGTATGAAGGTTATTATGGTAACAGACTCCACCATATGTCTTCTAGGTGTCTCTTTACAAGCTACTTTTCGATGGCATGGTGAGTGGTGTTCTCCAGCCTGATGTTTTCATGCAGTATTTGAAGTTGAGACCAGAACAAGAATTAGGACCTCAAGTGAAAGAGCACGCCATTAAGTCTGGACTAACGGTGTCTACCTTCAGAGATGTGTTGGAGCTGACTTGTCTGAACCTCACATATAGCGATTTGCCTGTGATCGACAGTCTGAAGCTTGAATATTGCTTTCAAGGGGATGGCTCCCTGCTAGGATCTGATGAAGTGACATTTCAGAAGGGGAAAATTTTGGAACAAGTGACCTTTTACTTTTCCTTCTGGAAGGGGCTCCGAGAAGTCCAGGGGGTAGATATTGAGGATGCCTGGAAATGCAGAAGATGTGAGTATTCAAGCATCTGTGAATGGAAAGTGCAGAAAACCAAAGGTTTTGCTTACCGGACTCTGAACAAAAGACTTAAATGATGACCATGAAATTCTCTAATTTACCACAGCATCATGAATTATCTGATACTGATTCTACAGCTATTATTGTACATTATAGGCTTAACCCTAATATTGAAACTTATTACCTCTCCCCAGTATAGATCATTGCTTTGTGATGGGTGGGGATATGATTCTGGGAATGGGGCTCTGAAACGCACTGACAAAATGGGACTGTGATGACAGAGGAGTACCGTGTTGGGTTGTTCTATATAGATCAGGAGTCAAGCTCTCTGCATTCCGGCCACTGCTACATTCCTACCACGCATTTCAAAGCTGAGATTTGACAATCAGTGAGAACCTCAACTGATTAGAAATTACAGCTTTCTCTAGCGGTCCCATAGACAAAGTGGTAGTTTTGAAAATAATGTTGGAAGGCTCTTTTTGTGTTTGTTTCAAATGTCCTTTATGTATCTTGTCTCCTATACTATATCAATATTTTATATGTATTATTTTTTAACATTCTTTTTATGTATTTCCATACTGCTTCTGATGTTTTGGCATCTTACAAAGTTTTGGGTGTATAATAATAAATCTATTTTGGCTATGCTATATGTCATGATGAATAATAACTGACAAGAATTACAGAGGCACCACTATTAATTAATGAAGCTGTACAGTGTTATGTATTATAGCTTAACCCCTTCCCTCATTTGGATGTACAGTGCCAGTCAAAGGTTTGCACACATCAGTTCATGCAGTGGTTTTCCTTGTTTTTATTGGAATGTGCTCATTGTAGATTAAGATAGATGGCAGAAAAACCACAAAGGGAAACATATGAAAACACAAAGTAAAAAGCACATGTGAAACAAACCAAAATATGTGTTGTAACCTGAAATGATTAGGAGTACCAAATTTTACTCTTGATGCTGGTGTATCCCTGATGAAGAGGTTGGGACGACCTTGAAACGCGTTGGTTTGGATTGGAATAAAGAGCACCGTTTTAAATTGTACGGGAGTTTGTAACCTCATTGCAGCAGCGCGGATCGTATTTGTTTTTTATCCTTGGATATCACTTCCCCTTCCATGGCATTTTCTCAAGTAGCTTCATCAGGTAGTCACCAGGATTGGCTTCCAATGAAGATGTACGCCTCATCAAGACTTCACTTGTTTCATTACCTGCCTTTAGAAGATACTTGCTTGAAGGCATTTTCCTCAACGCTGATATTGGTGACGTTTACAGAGGAAAGGTCATCAATATAACAGAGGGCCTGGCATCCCAAGATTAACTATTACCAGCTTCCGCAGCTGTGTGTCATAGCTCCTTCTCAAAGTATAAGTGATCACCCTTGGATAATGCAATTCAGCTCCCTTCACATCTGTTTTTCCCCTATCAATTGTCTATGAAGACATATTAGGCTGGGTTCACATCACGTTTTTTGGCTGTCCGGGTGGATCCTGTTTTTTGCAGGACCACCCGGATAGGAATGGATAGAAACGGATGTCTGGAACTGGATTACAAATAAGCTCCAGATCCTGTTTTTAGCAGGATTAGTTTCTCCTTGTTTCCCTATAGCAATGCATTGTGTATTACTACTCCATAGGAAATAATGGTATTGTGAGTCCGGAGGGGAGAGGGGAAGAGAGAGAGATACTGCAGTCTATCTAGAACAGAAAAGGTCTGCGACTAGCTCTGGATGTCTTCTGAGGATGCTGACTACTAAAAAACTGAGTAGGAAAACGATCCTGTTTTTTCCAAGATCTGGCTCCATACACCCCCATTTTACCAGTTCTAGACCGATTAGTTTCTGTCCGGTTTTGTCCGGTGCGCCCAAAAACAATGTACTCTCCGATTTTGGGGTTGGGGCCCGTAAAAAACAGGACAAAAAAGAACCGTGTACTGAATTCAGTAATGGATGGCCATTTATGACACATCCGGCACCATAGGGATGCATGGGAGGCAAAAAACGATTCTGTTCTGCCTTTTCAAAACGGTCAGAACAGGATGACAAAAATCATGGTGTGAAGCCAGTCTTAAAAGCCGGTTTACACACACAGATAATTGTGTAGAGATTGTTTGCAGATCTCTGGTTGCAGTGAAATCATGGACACATTGTTACATTTAGTGGCCGTGTACAAATGTAACAATGTGTCCATGATTTCACTGCAACCAGAGATCTGTGAACAATATATGCACAATTCTGTGTGTGTAACTGGCCTTCAGAGACATTTATTTCATTGTTTGGTCTGATTTGTGGATTGAATTTGCCCATTCAGTTGAATGAAAAAGAACAAGAGCGCTCGGATGCCATTCCTTAATGGATAAGGGAAGCCTGGAATTTTGGTTAGAATTGACACAGACCAAAAAATTAATGAAAATCAGATCCAGCACAGTGATATAAAATGATCTGTTTATTTTCATATACAGACATCTGATTGAGGCCTAATGTTTCCTGAAATCTAGATATCTAATAACATCAGGTATGTCATCCAATGTCTCCGTTCACAGCTATACTCAGTATTTATCTGCTGTGCAGCTCACGAGTCAGCTGATCTGCCCTGGACACTCCTATTCATGCTGAGAAACGAAAGCAAAAGTAATTATAGCGGAGGAGATGGAAATGCAGAGAGGTCTAGAATGGAGTGCAGCTGTCCTGCTCCCTCGTACTATGTGTGCTGCTGCTGATAGGCGGTAAGGATCTGTGCATTCACTGCATCTGGTGAAGCTTGTGTACAGTGTATTAGTTGTATGGACCTTCCCGTGATCTGTTCAGTTACTGTAGACTTTTCCTGGGTGTCTGCAGCTCTGAGCGAAGAGCTAGTGTTCTTATTTTCTGCAGTTGTCCCTCCAGTTTTCAGCTGTCTGTAGTTAGAGCCTCATTGACTGTCTACAGGTTGTTGTAATCCGGTGCTAGCCTCCTGTCTTGGCTTAACAAATAACATAATAAAAATAATATAATATTTATTCATTTATATAGCGATATTACTTCCATAGCACTTTACATACATTTGCAACACTGTCCCCATTATGGCTCACAATCTAAATATTCCTATCAGTATGTCTTTCACGTGTGGGAGGAAACCAAATAACCTGAAGGAAACCCATACAAACACGGAGAGAAGAGGTACAAACTACTTGCAGATGTTGTTACTTAGTGGGAATTGAACCCAGGACCCCAACGCTACAAAGGTAATAGTGCTAACCACTAAGACACTGTGCCGCCCATAACAATTGACTTTTCCTATCCATTAGCTCCATTGTGTCTGCAGCTCTGTTGCTGGCACAGAGGACATCTTTCTGTTAAGGCTGTGTGCACACAATCAGGGTTTGTACACAGTTCTGATGTGTATTTCTTCATGATGCAGTGGGGTTAGGCCACGTGCACACGCTGAATATTTGATGAGTTTTTTACCTCAGGATTTGTAGCCAGAACCAGGAGTGGATAAATAAATACAGAAGTGGTGCAGGTGTTTCTATTAGACTTTTCCTCTGATTGCTCCACTCCAGGTTTTGTCTACAAATCCTGAGGTAAAAAACTCATCAAATACTGAACGTGTGCATGTGGCCTTATGCTTCGAAAACGTACAATAAACTACCATGTGCTACATCGATCGCTTTGAATTGGATTCTTTGGCAGCAGCGCAGATTTAATACTCATGTTCTTACAATATGGAGGTCATCCATACTGCCACAGCGTTAGTATTGAATTTTTGTACAGGTGCGCAGATTCACTATATGGACGGTATACAGACATATACATGCACGGTGTGGCAGCACACTGCGATTAATGAATTCATGAACTCCAATAATGCCGAAAACTTTAAAAATGTAAGGTAGGTGGCGTTTTTTGATTAAAGAGCGCAAAAGACATCCACATCAAGGTGTATATAAAAATTGATGATCTCTTATTACTTATATCCTATCTCTCCATGTTTCAAGCCAGATCTCATCTGAACTGGGGAAGTGAAAAGAAACCGGGCATAGCTTGGAATAACCCCCTGCCAATATGTAGTTCAAAAAAAGAATAGAGACCATCCATATTTAGGAACATGTCCACATGGTTGCATGGCTTCTGTGCTCTGTGATCAAACAAGGCTAACTAAGTACCTTATGTCTTTTGACATTTCCAGCAATATTGGAGTTCAGTATTGATTGGTCACAGTGTGCATTGGGCATCCATGCTGTCATCTAGACACAATTGGTTGCCATTTATACAAGAATTGAAAATCAATCCATGTGTTTACTCATAAAATGGTAGAGTTGTAAGGGACCTCCAGGGTCATCTGGTCCAACCGCCTGCTCAAAGCAGGATTCACTAAATCACCCCAGACAGATGTCTGTTTGAAGTCTTTCATTGAACGAGAACTCGCCACCTCTCGTGGCCGCCTGTTCCACTCGTTTAATGGAGCATGCACTCCAAAAAAGAGCCATAATACTGCCATATGTTTCTACCTGAGAGAAATCTTTCCAATATACATTATTTGTGGCCACCAAGTACACACAGGCTGTAAATGTGTTTTTATTACTCTCATTCAAGTATATATATATATATATAACGTGCTCACAAGACATTGTAGCTCCTATTTTGCCTATGATTTTATCAACCGTAGATTTATTACAATAATTTCCTATTCATCTGGATTGGATTGTCCACTACAGAAACCAGTAACACTGGCCATAGTACGCCCACTCTAACAGAATACTGAAAGGCTGCAGATGATCGGTGGCAGCGGTCATATGACATGACAATGCAATGTCACCGCCGAAAGACTAAGCTCCAACAATGGAGCAGCAGCACTGGTAAAGGTGGTAAGTAATGACGAGCAATTCATACCCCCCACTGCTTGATAGTCAATCGAGCATCAGTGTGCTTGGTTTCCTCAGTACTCGGCCAAGTATTTTGAGTGCCGGATATAGGAGCATAACTATAATAGTTCAGGGTTGCGATCGCACCCGGCCCTGCAGCCTAGCAGGGCAGAAAAGTCCCTTTGGCCTTTGAAAAGACTACTACTATTAAAGACTTCCAATAATTGGGGGCCCCATTCGAGCTTTCGCATCGGGCCCCTGGGCCTGAAGTTACGTCACTGCCCGATATGTTGTTCGTGAATGATCGGACACAACCGTCTCCCTTCAAGGATCGATGGTAGCCAACACCCCAGTGACAAGCACTTGCAGCATCTGAATAGCTGTTGCTGGGGGTAAAATCAATGTTACTGGATGCTTTGTGTAAACCAAAAAAACACCACCCCGCCCTCCCCCAGAAATGCTGTGTTTTTGGCTGCCTGTATCTGGCAAAGCCGGACTGCCTTCACTAGTTGGCTTCCATTATAGTTGTTACTCAAGTCAACCCCGTCAGAGCCTCCGACCTGTTCGATTCGAGTATTAAGCTCTTTACGGCTCGCTCCTCATTGGTGGTAAGTATATGGTTCCCTAATTTTATTATTAGTTTAAGTTGGTTGCCCAGTATTGGACGACCCCTTTAAGCATGTATTAACCTCTTCATCATTCGTTGATCATCATTTTTTATCATTATTATAAATTACCAAATTTATTTATTTTACAGATTTGTTGTTTTTTTTGCAGGTACCTGGTCCAATAAAGAGTCCTTCATAAAATTACCCTGTCTGCTTGAAACGCCCTACCATCATCCGCTGAATGAACAGCCAGCTTCTCCACGTCCGCCTGGGTATTGCTGGGAGGTGGACAGGACATTAATGTGGAAAATGATGATTTTGAGGGAATTACATTTATTTTTAAAGGTGAGTTCACTGTTTGACAGCGCTGTATCCATAGAAGTGAATGGAGGGGTCTGCAGTGGGGGCTTCTCCATTGAAGTTTGGTGAGTTATTGAAAATCAAACTGCTGTAACTAGAATTAATTAACAAAAGGGATCAACTCCGGAAGATGACTATGGAATAATAAGTAATTGCAGCCCCTTACAGCCCATACCCTATAACTATAACAGCAGATGTAACGTCTCTTGTTACAGATATTTTCATATCGCACTTTGTTTTTTTATCTCCCTTTTCCCCCAAGAGCTATAACTATCCTCCATTAACATATGAAGGATTATTTATTCTTAGTATTAATTGTAGAACCTATAGTGAGGATTCCCGCTATAATTTACAAGGTCCGCTGTATTAGCCTCCAAATAACATTTTTATTGATGGTTAATTCTAATGCAGGTGTAGCTGGATCACTCCAGTACTAATAAGCCGGCACTAGAGCGCTCAGTTACTCGAACTCGAACATGTCGGATTCTCTGATGGGGTCGACTCGAGTGACGAGTATAATGGAAGTTGATTAGTGATGGGCAGTCTAACTATCCGCCCAAATACAGCTGGACAAAAACAGCATTTCTAGAGGGAATGGGCTGTTAATTTTTGTTTTTTTTTACACACCAGCATCTGGACACATTGATTTTACCCCCAGCTATAGCCATTCAGAGACTGCAGACGGCTCTCACTAGGGTGGCGGCTCCTGTCAATCACTGAGTGGAGTTGGCTCTTTGTGTCTAAAGGCCCCTTACACACTGCAATGTCCCAGCAACTCGACCAACGATCAGGATCGCTGGGACATCGCTATCTGATCGCTGGTGAGCTTTCACACAGGCAGACTCACCAGCGATCAGCGAGAATGCTGGTAACCAGGGTGCACATCGGGTAACTGAACATAGTGCTGCGCATAGTTACCCGATGTTTACCCTGGTTTCCTGTCCCAGTGTGTACTGTGCGGCGCTGGGAGGTGTTGATCGTTGGTCTCCCGCTGTCACACACACCGATGCTGACCGCCCAGCGGAAAGCAACAATCAAAAAATGGTCCTGGCCATTTACAAACGATCAGCAATCATGAGCTGGTCGTTGGTACATGTCACACTCAGCGGCATCGCTACGAGGTCGCTGCAACATCACAAAACCAGTGACGTTGCAATGATATCCTTAGCGATATCGTTGAGTATAACGGGGTTTAATCCTTCACAAACAATAACTGCAATACTCAGCTGAGTACTGAGTGTACCCGAGCACCCTGATGCTCAATCAAGTACTGAACGTAATCAAGCACCCCATACTCAATCAAGTACTGAACATACCCAGGCACTCGATGCTTGATTGAGTATCGAGCAGTTGCGAACACACTCGCTCGTCATTGTACAGGACCGCTGTCATCCATCCTCCAATTCAATAATATCGCACCCACAGCAGCATGAATGACAAACCAGCTGTGGGGAGAGAGAAGTGGGAAGGAAAAGTTGCTCCTATGCAATCAAATAAATTGGACGAGTGCATCCCGATAAAAAAAGGGGATTGCCCTCAGACCCGGGGGCAGGGCTGATCTGCTTTTCTTTTTCTCCGCTGTATCCTGGTTGCTGCAATTTCACTCTGAAATCAGTACAGTGCATGGAAAAAAAAATCAGATGCCACACAGTCCATCAGTAAAGCATCCAATATGTTATGGATACATTATAATTCTGTAAGATGGGAAAGTGTAAATGGTCCTGTAAATGATTAATAGTTGCTGATGACAATCATCCTACTCCTTTTTTGTATGTTCATGTGACCCCAGCCGTATACAATCTGCAGCAACATTTAGGGATAATACAGAGATTATTTAAATGGATCTAGTACGTTAGAGGAAGATCACCTTGACCTATTCCCTTTAAATTAGACCCTTCACCTTAGCAATCATTGACAAAAAAAACATAAAAATCAAAATGATCTGAAACAGTGAATGATAAATAACATTTCCATGTTTTAGGGTTTTTTCGATTTCATTGTGCAGTAAAGATGATCCTGCCAGTAATGGATCCACTTGGCAATGAGCGGGCGTCTTCGCACAGCTGTCGATAGGAGCTTCAGACATTTCCTGACCTTCTGGGATCCCAGGTCATCCTATGGTTTGTTATGATGGCACATTGTCACCAGACGACCGAGGAACCTGGAGGGTCAGGAAAATAGCAGCTTTTATCTACAGGCACAGAGCACTGACCTGGACGGCGGCTATGGGAGGTGATCCGCTCATCTCTAGCACCAACACGAACTACAGCCGACCCTGCAACATAACCAGACCTCACACCGCTCTGATGATGGAAAAATACATGGATTACGAGGCTCGGCTTTGTGTCGGAGGATTCAGAGTATTATAACTTATTTATTTTCCATCAATAGAGCTGTGGAGGGTTTGATTGTTATGGGGCCAGATATAGATTTTATTGGTAGCCTTTTGAAGTTCATGTTCCTGGTGATCACTTTTTATTACGTTTTGGGAGGTGCGGTAACAAAAAAAAGACCACCATGTCTTTTTTTTCTATGGTATTTACTGTATGAGTTATATTAATTTATATTTTGATAAATCAGACTTTTCCTGATATTGCAAGACAATACTAAATGTGCATTTTCTTCCTTTTTTATTAAATATGAAGGGGTAAGTTAAACATGTAGGTGTTTGTTTTTTTCATGTGCCTATTCACTGAGAATGTGTGCAGGCCTAACCTATGACAGATGTCACCTGATATACCAATATTGGCCAAAATTATCAGAATAAATTAGCAAAATGTAAGAATCCTTGCAAGTGATGTACTGTTCATGTATAGCCAGCAGGTGGCAGCATAACACCATGCATTTTCTGATTACTTTTTCTTTTTCTATGATTATGGGCTCAATTAAAAGAGAGATTTCAATAAAGTAATTGACCGTCAATAACATTATTTGTGGACACTGGTAAGACAAATGTTATTCCTCTAAAGAGAGTTACTTATGTTCCTATTATTACTAATTAATGATGTTGGTAGAGATGAGCGAATTCTTAAAGATGAAATAGAATTAGTTACCAATTTCCCTCAAAATTCCTGTTGTTACAGATCTGTATTGAGGATTCACATTGCGCAAATTCCAGAAAATGGCAGCCAGATGTCCGCCATTCTGCTGGTGTGTGACAGCTGGGAAGGGGTTAAAAAGCACTGAACTCTAAGGCTGTGTGCCCACACTGCAGATTTGGTGTAGAAATGTTCTGCATCCTCTTGGCAGAAAAAACGCACCAAAATCCACAATGCGTTTTTCCATATTTATGGTGCATTTTTTGTTTTTGAATTTATTACATTTCCAGGAGAGATTGATCTGAAATTCATTATTGGTGGCCAGAAATTATTTCAGAATATTTCAGCAACCTTACATTTTTTTATGTTTTTAGAAAAACGCACCAATCCACACTAAGCATGCTCTGTGTGATCACCCATGCATATTTACAGCATTTTTTCAGGATTGTGTGATCAATGGTTAAACGCTAAAACAACCACTGCAATAATTGACAGGCTGCAGATTTTCTTGTTACAGCAAAATCCGCACCTTTCCTGCAAGGGAAAAAAAAGCAACGTGGGCACAACACTTCAGGATTGTCATGGACTTTGCTTGGGTAATAGACATAGAGATTTGTGGCAAATTTGCACCAAAAAATGCACTGTCTGCACGTGGCCTTATACTTGTCACCCCCCCCCACCCCCTGATACCTGCTCCCATCTCACCACCTTACACTCCCCCCTACCCCCTGTTTTCCAAATGGCTTCTATTCGGTCTTCTTCATCCTCTGGATCTTCCTGCGAGCACTGCCCCTTACTAAGTCTTAGGACGGCTTCACATCACGATTTTTACCTGTCAGGTTCTGTCTGGTGTTTTGTAGGATGCACCGGACAGAGCCTGATCGGGTTTTACCCCCGTGTGTCCCTATGGTGCTGGATGGCGGTTAATTGCCATCTGGTTTTGTGTCTGTCCGGCGGGATCCGGGTGTTTTCGTTTGTTGCCCTGGACACAAAATCAGAGGTTGCAGCATTTTTTGTGTCCGGGGCAAAAAACGAACAAAACCGGATCCGGCGCCCGTAACATGGGTGTCTATGGGCGCCAGATCTGACAAAAAAAATCCAGTTCCTGGACGCCGGGTGCTGACAGAGTCGGCTCTGAAATTCAAGCCATATTCGTTCAGCACCTGGACAGCGCAACATAACGGAGCCACCGCTGAAGTTCAGCACAGTGCTCTACGGCTGAACTTTCAGCACCGCGGCCAGCTCCCCTGCAGTGATGAAATTTCAGCACTGGACAGCACCAGCAACAAAGCCGGCACAAAACAGGATCAGAGGGCATATTTCTGTCCGGTCCATCCTGCAAAACACCAGACAGAACCTGACAGTCAAAAACCGTGGTGTGAAGCCGGCCTTACTTGATCACTCTGGACGGGCCTTATATTGATAACCTTCAACATGTTTCACATGAAGGACTGGGGTGTGACGCTAACTTTAATCACGTGTGTCTACCCCCACATGACTGCTTGGGAAGTAGACTGTGGTGTCACTTGTCGGAAAATCCTAAGAATGAAGAATAAAGAAAATTCAATTGGTGGGAGTGAGCGGTGGGACGGGCATTCAGAAGATCATAGGGGAAAGGGAGGAGGTAGAAGAATTGTTTATTTTTTTAACCCCTTCTGGCACACTTGATTTTAGCTCAATTAATTTGATGTAGACTCCTCCACAAATTTCTGCAGATTCGCTAAACTCTACTAATAACTTTTACTTTTCTCTTCCATTTAAGAACAACAGGCAAATAGCACAAACCCCAACCGGACGTGCTACAAAGGAGATCAGATCCTGTCCATAATAGCGCGTCCTACAAGATGACATCTTCTTACTTGCTCTGTGCCGGTCTCACGTTGGTTTACGTTTTTCAGTCCAGTTTCATACACTTTTCTTTTTTTCAGATTCACCAGTAAACCTGACGCCATTTTTAAAGGACGGTTTAGAAGACGTGAAATGTGACATTGCTCCGTATTTCACAGACAACACACAGATTCTGTGGCCCGGTGTCATAAATACAGATAATGTCCTTGATTCCTGGTTCATCTACAGAGTTCAGCACAAAGGTGGCAAGTTTCACACTGCAACGTTTTTCACAAAACTTTCTGAGACATCAGAGGAGAAGGGAGATAGCAGACATCTTGTGTTAGGTAAGTGCAGGCATCAAACAGTAGGTCAAAGACTTATATGAGCAGTGCAACTCTATTGGAATAGTCACAGACATTGTAATATTATATATTGTTCTTTGGCCTCACATATACAGAGCTGACGCCCCTCAATCGGACATCAGCTGACCGTGCAAACAAGAAGAAGTTCTCCAAACCCCGCACTATGAGGTTGGACAATTACTTTGCATAGGGGGCACTATGCAGCATGTGTCAGGCTGGAGGAGATAAGACATATAGATGTCTATATGTCTGATCCTTTGATCCTGCAGATAACACCAGGTACCTGATACAGCAGCTTAGTCTCTCCCCATTGACTGATGTAGGTGACAAGATGTAACATCCGGCACTGATTGGAACTGCACTCATTCAAAGTGAGCGTGAAGAGCCCCCTACACAAACAGCACAGAGCACTGTGCCTGCTATACTTATGTATATACAGTGCAGACACCATCATCTTGTGACTGCTGCATTCTTATTAAGTGTGTAGCTTAGGGTCCTACAGCTCCCATTAACCTCAGTAATAACTGTGTGTAATAAACACACAAAGTTCCCATAGTGGAGGCAGCAGGTAGTCAAACTTACTATTTAACAACTTAAAGGGAACCTGTCATGTCCTTTTTTGTTATTAAACTGCCCCAATATTATTTAGATCATGTATTGTTCAATAGTACCTGTGTTTTTTTTTTTTTTTTAATTATTACATTTATCCCAAAAAAGCATTTTAGATACTTGGATCTTTTCATTGCTACCTGCCCAAACAGTCCTACAGTCATCCGGGTGGCTAGCAGACATGTCATTCAACTGCAAACCTGCTGAAATTCATCTAATACTCTCTACAAGGACCTGTGTGATGCCTTGACCATTTAGCCGTAAGTCTACATGGTCCATGTAAAGCCTGCTTAGCTCCGCCTATTACAGTCACTTGGTCGTGACATCACACGAGTCCTTCCAGAGATTGTTAGGCCCCCTTCACATCAGATTTTTTCCTGTCCGTGGAGATCCTGTTTTTTGCAAGACCCCACGGACAGTAACAGACAGGTCCGGATGTGGCCTCCAGATGCTATTTCTGTGTCCGGATCTGTGATTTTGATGGATCCAAACCAGAAAGAACTGGGAGGAGCCCGACCTGCAAAGCGCAGGCAAGTGGTGTTGGGTCTGACTTTCACTTTCGCAATGTATCTACATACATTGCGAAAGGGAAAGCAATGATTAAAAAAAGAAAAAAAAATGCTCACCTCTCTGTCGAGTGTCGCGATGCGCGGCATCCACTTCTGATGGTTTAAGGACCTTAATCAGCTGACCAGGCGGGGCAATCTGATCAGCTGTCACATGACCGCATCAGCTGAGCAGCTTAAACCACCCGCCAGAAACCGATCTATCAGGCTCTAGTTCCAGTCCCATGTCTGCTCTCCTGTCTGGCTGTCCCTCAGCTCTTCTCAGCTGCTAAAACCCAGGACACTGCACTGGGAGTGGTATCTGGCGTCTCCGGGTAGGCCCTTAGTGAAGCCCTTCCCATGTCAGGGTGCGCCCGGGGTCCCCCTGTGGTCCAGGGGAACCACTTTTCCCCGGATGCTCGCCACCTTGATGCGTAACATAGTGCATCACATTTACAGAACTGCTAGATCTGCAAGGTGTAAAGCAGTGATCTTATCAAAGGTCTGGCAAGCAGTCCATTTGGTGACACATTGCAGGAATCAGGGTCTCTCCCCCTACTATCTGCTGTCCTCAGAAGGGGAGCAAAAACATGCTGACAGATTCCGAGAGGAAACATGTTGGGACCCTGGACATGTCAACCCCATCACTAAATTCATGAGGCCTGTATTTAAAGCCAAAACTAAGTAACAAACTGCTTGAGTGGTGATTTTGTCACTTTTAAACGTCGCAGGCTTTTCTGAATGAGTGTAGGATACTATAGGGAAACGTAAGGAGTCCCGTGATTGAATGGGGGCACCACTATAACGTAGGCATCATACCCTTCATTTACAGGTAGGGATTCTTAGGACTGTATCCAGAGCCATTTGCTCCTCATTCCCTACCTGATCATAAACTGTATACTCCTATATCCTGCATCATTTCATTCTGGGTGCTGTTTCGGTATGCATGATTTTAATTCATGTTATTATTAAAAGTTAGGTATGAATTTTGTTGGGATCGAGTTCGTTTTTCGGTTTGTTTAGCTTTAAACCGAGTAAAGGTTGTATGTTATGAAGTTTTTCATCAGAATTTGAAACCTTTCTACTAAATAGAATAAAATGTAGATTATCAGTTTACGTGAATCTGTGAACAGGTGGAGACCGATTCCGTGATCTGATGGACGATGAACTGCGAGATTCTATAGCTGAAATAATAATTGTCCACAGTAAATTTTGTCATATTTTTGTTTCCAGCTACCTTCATGATAAGTACGAAAACCCCAAATATCTATGCTAGACTAGCGGACAGCATGCTCCTTGATTGTGCCTTCAAGGTGGACCACTTGGCGATGTCTCTGTCACTTGGAGTTATCAAGGTCGAGGAAGTCAAGAAGTAAAATTACTTTCTTACAATGGAGTCACAAAAAAGCTGGAATATAACAGGAAGAATGTTTATATGCAGGAAGAAGAATTAAAGATGGGAAATGCCTCACTACTTGTTAATAATCTAGCGATGACAAGTGAAGGACTTTACACCTGCTCTGTGTCTGTAGATTCTCTCTTTGCAGAGCAGCAGATTGATCTGGAAATCCGAGGTATGTGGCTTTTCTCATCACTTTAGATATAATTAAAGGAGTTGTCCACTACTAGGACAACCGCTTCCGATTCCACATGTTTCCTCCAGTTAATGTAAAAGACCCTGTACTCACCTCCCATGCTGGTACTGTTCCAGCACTGTCAGTAATCACGGTTCGGGGCTCACTTGACATTGCAACATCATGCGAGCCCCAAGTCCAATCACTACCGCTTCCCCTCCTTTCGATCAAATGAGCAACCAACAGGAAGTGAGCGGCAGCCGCAGTGCCACTTCCTGTTTGATTAATTTTGTCAAGGGGAGAGGGAAGCGCAGTGATTGGGCTCAGGTCTCACATGATGTTGCAATGTCAAGTGAGCCAAGAACCGCAATTACTGACAGTGCTGGATCCAGTGTACTCTTGCAAATAATATATAGTGCTGGAACAGCACCAGCACAAGAGGTGAGTACATGCTCTTTTATTTTAACTGAGGAAACGTGTGAATCAGAAGCAGTGTCCTAGTAGTGGACAACCCTTTAATAAAAAGTGTTGCAGAATGTGTTGGTGCTTTATAAATATTAATATTATTATTGCTGATATTTAACTGATATGGCCACTTTACACGCGGCAACAGGAAGATAGAAAACGGCAGGTGTCGGAGACAATTGTACCTTTTACCTTCAAAACACCTTGCAGATACCTGAATTACACGCAGCCACTTCAAGCTGTTTTGAAGGTAAAAGGTACAATTGTCTCCGACACCTGCCGTTTTCTATCTTCCTGTTGCCGCGTGTAAAGTGGCCAATAAGGCTAAAATACAAAGAGAATTGGATGATTTTCTGCAATAAAATCTTATTTTGACTTTTTTGTTCCCTAACACTTATCACATTAAACAATTCATGTTATGTGTATAGGGTTGTTTCGTATTTTATGTAAATCTCTAAATTTC
Source organism: Allobates femoralis (assembly GCA_033576535.1). Taxonomy (NCBI): domain Eukaryota; kingdom Metazoa; phylum Chordata; class Amphibia; order Anura; family Aromobatidae; genus Allobates; species Allobates femoralis. The sequence continues at coordinate 106,690,182 of JARQOC010000002.1, forward strand.
ACTACATAGAATTAAAGAGTAACTTGACTTTTAATTGTTTTAAGTAGAATTGTAATTTGAATATACTTTGTAATAGGGATACATACGCAATAATGCAGCCTATATGGAGAAAATAGATGCTGAACTGTGATGGGTCAAGTGCATAGATCCGTACTCCATATTTAGAGTATAGATCTTGCTACATATGAGTGCTGGGGGAGCAGAACCTTCGTAGGGTATGCTTTCTCTCTGTGAGAGTATAATTGAGCTAGCGAGGATCATGGTGAGCTTGTAGGGAAAGTAGTCAGGCAGTCTGTGGCCCAGTCACAAGCGAGACTGTAGCATGCTCTATATAATATAAGGTTGTAAAGTGAAGAACATGCAGCAGTCAATGAGAGCGCTGTGCAGACCCAGCTCTGACCCTCCCTTCACTGTGACTGCTATATACTAGGAGACTGTACACATGCTGTATTATGAAGATTCTGCTCTCCCCCACACAGAATTGGAATATATTTGCACTTATTTGCTCTCTGAAGGTAGCTACAGTAGTGTTCAAAATAATAGTCCAATATGACTAACCAGATTATTCAATGTTTTTGGTATAAATGATATTACCACATGTCAAACAATTTTCCAGTAGGTACAGTAGATTCTTGGAAACCTGACAGACTCAGCATTCATGATCTGCATGCTTTTGAGTCTATGTATTTTAATAATTAATTGAAAGGGTTATGTTCAAAATAATAGCAGTGTGGAGTTCAGTTAGTAAGGTCAATCATTCTGTGAAGAAACAGGTGTGAATAAGGTGGCCATTATATGCAGGTGAAGTCAGCACATGATGTACATGCATTTCTCCTTGAAAGCCTGAGGAATATGGGTCTTTTGAGACATTGTTCAGAAGAACTTGGATTAAAAAGTTCATTTGAGAGGGTAAAACTTATAAAAAAGTGCAGACAATGATAGGCTGATCTCCAATGCTTTGTAATGGAAAGCAAAATCAAAGAGACGTGGAAAAAAAATGGAAGACTACCACTCGAATCAATTGGAGAATGGCTACAGCTCAGCCAATGATAAGCTCTAGGATGATCAAAGACAGTCTCAAGTTACCTATGAGTACTCTGACAGATAGAAGACGCCTGTGTGAAGCTAATCTATTAGCAAGAAGTCCCTGCAAAGTCCCACTGTTAAAAACAATACATGCACTGACTTGGATACAATTTGCGAAAGAACACATCAACTGGCCTAAATAGAAATGGTGAAACATTTTGTTGACTGATGAAAGTAAAATTGTTCTTTTTGGGTCCAAGGGCTGCATGTTAGTGAAAGCATCATGATATGGGTGTCACGTATTGACTGCCTTTGCAGTTCTGAAGTGTTGCTGCTGTTTTTTTTTCCTTAGTCTGCTGCAGTTGCTGAATGTTGGTGGGCGGATCTGCAGGTGGGGAGTGAGTCATAGATCAGGTGGAAGAGGGAGTGTGTGTCTGACCTTTCCACTCTCCAGCCCCTCAGCCTTAAATAGTTCTCCTTCCCTCCACTAGATGTTGCTGATTTTAGTTCATTGTAATCTATGACCCATTTTGTACAGACGTGCTGTTTGAGCAGCTGTTGTCATCCCCTTCCTTTGGAGTGGTGTCCTTTTCCTGGTCCATGGGTGGAGCTAGGGGCTCTTAGCTGAGGGCTGTTTGAGGATTTGAATGATAGGGTGGTGGCGCGAACTTCCTCACCTTCAGAGGTACCTTTGGGTAAATGAGCAAAATCTTGGTTGCAGTCCAACAAAATTAAGGTTATGGGGTGGCCAACCCAATCCCTGGTCCTTAATATGATATATGATAGAACACTTGTAGGGTGACATCAAAAATGTCCTTTTTGAGGTAAAGCCAACGAAATCAAATAAATTGTGGGATATAGTCAAAGCATCCTGGGCTGGAATAACAGTTGACAGATGACAGAAGTTGGTTGACTCTGTGGAACATAGATGTGAAGCAGTTTAAATAAATGTAATTATACAACTAGCGATTCACAGGAATGCTAAATCCTAAAAAAAAAGCACATTTTTTGAGTTTGTAAAGACAAATGCAGACACTGCTATTTATTCATATTTTATTATTTTCTGTACAGTTCTTCAAAATTATAAACATTTCTCTTCACGTTTTGATTTAGAAAAGTGTGTAATGTTCCCAATGCTTGAAAATAGAAACTATTTAAAGATTTTGGTCTTAACTCGTGTTTTTGAACACACTGCTATTATTTTAAACAGCTTTAAATAGAATGAGTAACCCTTTTGCAAAATCTATTCAAATTACATTTCTAGTAAAAAAAAAAAAAAGCTTTAAAGGGATCCTGTCACCTCCAAAACGCCTCCTAAGCTAGCAAAACATGTCCCTGCACCATCCTGTTACTAATCTCACACTTTTTTTGTCTCCTAAAAGCATCCTGTGAAAGTGGAGAAAAACGTTTTAATACTCACTCATTAGTGATTATAATTAGCAGGGGCTATATTCTGTAGTCACCAGGGGTGTTGTTTTGCAGCTCCAGGATCCAGCCTCTCTCTGTTTGTGCTGCTGTGAAACTGAAACTGAAGACGGGACTAATGATTTGCGTTCTGTGAGTGATACAGAGAGGGGAGGGCAATGCCTGCACATCACAGCAGAACACACAGAGACAGGGTGGATCCTGGAGCTGCAAAACAGCCCGCCTGGTGACTAAAGAATAGTCACTCTGCTAATTATAATCACTAATGAGTGAGTATTAAAACATTTTTATGCACTTTCACAGGATGCTTTTAGGAGACAAAAGGAGTGTGAGATTAGTGATGGGATGCTGCAGGGGCAGGTTTTGCTAGCTTAGGAGGCGTTTTGGAGGTGACAGGATCCCTTTAAAGACTCCTGATGTTATACAGTAGTGGTGAAGTTTATTGTCCTATATATAGAGACTGAGATGCCCCAGCACAAGCACGACATTGTGGGGATCATTCAATGGGAGTGTTTTAGGCCCTTCTACATTTAACTACAGCTTTACATTGACCTCCTTTAAAAAAGAGGCTGCATTTAATTGGTATACACATTACACCTTGTTGGTTCTGGCTTTTACAAATCTACAAATGTTACTGAAACATCACTGACCTGAGTATGGGTGAAGAATACATCACTGATAGTATTTCTAGCCCAAACATTATTTTTAGGCTAGAAATACTATCGCAAATAAGTGATCAGTTTTCTTTAAACCTGCTATTAAAGACATCTTTTCTTACAGAAAGCCCCATGGTTAGTCTAAATGTGGACTCCATACTGACTCTGAGAGAAGGCGATGAGCTGAAGTTTGCTTGTGATGCCTCCAATTACTATCCACTGGACGTCAATATGGAATGGCTGCGCGAGCTCCCAAACACTGCACTGGTGCCATCTGTAATGGCCAATATCATCTACAGCAGCCACAGGAACAATCGTGATGGCACTTACAGCCTCACTGGTTTCTTCTGGCACAAAGTCTCCCTCCAAGACGATGGAGTCAAATTCACCTGCCGTGTGGAACATGAGAGTCTGAAGAAGCCAAACAGAAAGAGCGTGACGCTTATAGTATCAGGTACTGCTGGCATGGGTTTATACCTTGGTTTTGAGGGTTAACAGAATGCAATTTTGTGTACTATATCCATCTATAAACCTATAAATGTGTATGGGCCACAAGAAATCATAATTACTAGGTCCCTCCTTCCATTCATGTAAAACACAGACAGGGCATATTTTCTGTAATATCAAATAGGTTATATGTCAATGGATCCATAGTGAACAGACTAATAAATCAATCTACAACTCCTGTCCTGATGGAGTTATCTTCTGTTGGACCTTTGGCCCATGGTGGTGTTAGAGGAAGCTATCATCAGAGAACCCTCTAGTGATGTTTGCACTGGTTTCAACTATTTTCTTGTTGATGTTGCTCTTAATTACCGTATATGAACAGAACCTAAGAGAAATACTTGACATGTTTGATATATAAAGTATATGTCAGAGAAGAAGGATGCAGTGATTTTATTAAATTATTGGAACCTCATTTCTTGCACTCCTTTTTTTATAAAATGTAGAACATTTGTGCTAAATTATAGAAGAAATCACTTTCAGGTCGGATTTCGATGTTCGTATTTCACATTCCAAATGTCTGGATTGATGGAGGATCCCCTGCCCTGAAATTACAGCCTAATGTCAGGTTACCTTATGTCTGTATACAGACTGTGAAGTACAGCTGTCTGAACCAGACTGACTCGCAATCCTGTGCATGTGAAGAATAAATCAAAGGCCAATTTTCTGGATTAGGTATATCTAAGGCCGGGTTCACACCATGGCCTGATCAGGTCCGGGGCTGTCCAGTCTAAACCAGACAGCCCCAGACTCGATTTGCAAACAGAGACCGGTTTGCAGCTGTATCACGCAGATTGCATCCGCAGCCGCTGAAATTTCTAGTATTGTGGCTGGCAGGGAGCTAGCCGCGTTCCTGAAATCTCTGCAGGGGACAGCTGGTGGTGCAGACTTTAGCAGCGCTCGATGCTAAACTTCTGCTGCTGGCAATGCTGGTTGGGAATGGGAAGTGGAAAGCTCAACCCTCCTCCTGTGTTGATCCAGGTCAGGTGCACAGCGGCGGCTCGCCACCGCCCAAGTCACCGCTTTTTATATTTTATTGTGATTTTGCTTAATAAAGTCTGAAGAATTCTGATTCAGGTGCCAGCATCCTTCTTTACTATGGTCTTCTGCTGCCGGCGTCCGGTTTTCAGATCCGATGTTTTTGTCGGACCGGGGCGATCCAGCGCCAAAGACCCCCATGTTAGGGAGCGTCGGATTGCCCCGGATCCGGGAGGATCCGATTTCTTCCAATTTTTCCCGTGGACACAAAAACGTTGCTTGTGTCTGGGAGAAAAAGCCGAATTCTCCCGGATCCTCCCAGACAGATGGAAACCGGATGGCATATAACTGCCATATTAAATACATAAGGACTGGCTTCACCTTTTTAAATGTGCAGGTGCAGGCAAAAAATATGTGTATGCACTATATATAATGAAATTGCCGCTACACTGAACACAATATGCTAGGGAACAAGCTAAATGGCTGATTCATTATATATAGTGCATACACATATTTTTTGCCTGCACCTGCACATTTAAAAAGGTGAAGCCAGTCCTTATGTATTCAATATGACTTTTTTTGACTGTGCTCCCCTCCCCGCCCTGTAGCTACACCTACACCTCCATCTTACTGTAGCCCTGGTCCTGGTTCAGACCACTACCAGCTGGTTTTTTAATTGCATTACACCGGCATATAAACCACTTCCCAGCAATATAGCCCACACATAGTGTCAGAGTAGGACCCGGTAAGCTTGAGAGCACTTTGGCGTAGTTACCGGGCTCTTCGCAGTGACGTCAGTGATGAAGCTAATTCTCTCAATTCATTGATTCCAGTACAGTATTTACTGTGTTCATTTATCACATATGCATTTTTTAGCTGCACAGTCAAATCCTGCATTTCATGTATCAGCCATTTAGCTTGTTCCCTAGCATGTTGTGTTCAGTGTAGCAGCAATTTCATTATATATAGGGCATATAACTGCCATCCGGCCCCATAGGAATCACACCAGACAGCCCCGGATCCACAAAACCATGATGTGAAACCGGCCTAAAATATTGGTGTGCACTTCATTTGCACGTGTTAGTGCAACTTTCTCCTTCGCCTCATTGGGGGACACAGGACCGTGGGTGTTATGCTGCTGTCCACTAGGAGGCGACACTAAGCAGAATCTGCAAAAGAGGTAAGTGGCTCCTCCTCTGCAGCATATACACCCTGGAGCAGGAAGTGCTTCTCCAGTTTTTGCTTAGTGTCGAAGGAGGCACACGACCATTTTTACTCTCTATTTTTTCTCATCCTTTTTTCTTCCAATGAAGAAAAGTGGGTCCGGTGTGACCCCCGGCATGCTCCTACCTCGGCCACCCACTGTTGGGGCGCTGGGTTGAAGTTGAGAATCCTTACATATGCCGTACTCCTTTCTCGGCCTCCCACTGTTGGGTTGCTGGGTTAAAGTTGAGACAGCCCAGCATAACATCCACCTTCCTCACTCCCTCGGGGTCCTGAGTTGAAGCCAGAGCTGGACTACCTGCCAGATGACGTCCCCCTAATCACCCTCTGGGTGCTTAGGCTGAGGCACCACAGGTATCAGCAGCACATGCTGCATTCTGGGCTGGGACTCTGGATGGATGCCTGCAAGAGCGCAGGCTCAGAGATGACCCCCTAATCATCCTATGGGTCATTAGGCTGGGGCACCACAAGTACCACAGCACATGCTGCACTCTAGCCTGGGCCTCTAGATAGATGCCTGCAGACAGGCGCAGAGACGACCCCTAATCTCCCTATGGGTCATTAGCTGTGGCACCACAGGGCCCAGCAGCACATGCTGCATTCTGGGCTGAGATTCTGGAGCAAATCACCCGTGGGCTATTATGCTGAGGCACCTGGCTGCCTGCAGGAGCGCAGGCTCACAAGTACAGCTGCACTTATCTACCCCAGGATCCCGGTGGGGTCCGGATTCAGCCCCACTCAGCCCTGCACTCCCTTCCATAGGACCTGGGTCTGTTCCCCATTCTCCCTGCAGCTCCCACAGCCAAGGCAGGGGAAGAGGTACCCAGCTCCCCCCCCAAGCTGCCCCTGCAAGGCAGGCAGCAAGGTACCTGGGTGGCAGGGATCCTCCATGGCGGCGGCTCCGGATGCTTTCCGGACCTCCGCGCCGACCCCCGCCATTTTTTCTCATCCTTTTTTCTTCCAATGAAGAAAAGTGGGTCCGGTGTGACCCCCGGCATGCTCCTACCTCGGCCACCCACTGTTGGGGCGCTGGTTGAAGTTGAGAATCCTTATATATGCCGTACTCCTTTCTCGGCCTCCCACTGTTGGGTTGCTGGGTTAAAGTTGAGACAGCCCAGCATAACATCCACCTTCCTCACTCCCTCGGGGTCCTGAGTTGAAGCCAGAGCTGGACTACCTGCCAGATGACGTCCCCCTAATCACCCTCTGGGTGCTTAGGCTGAGGCACCACAGGTATCAGCAGCACATGCTGCATTCTGGGCTGGGACTCTGGATGGATGCCTGCAAGAGCGCAGGCTCAGAGATGACCCCCTAATCATCCTATGGGTCATTAGGCTGGGGCACCACAAGTACCAGCAGCACATGCTGCACTCTAGCCTGGGCCTCTAGATGGATGCCTGCAGAAGCACAGGCTCAGATACGACCCCCTAATCACCCTATGGGTCATTAGGCTGTGGCACCACAGGGCCCAGCAGCACATGCTGCATTTTGGCCTAGGCCTCTAGATAGATGCCTGCAGACAGGCGCAGAGACGACCCCCTAATCTCCCTATGGGTCATTAGGCTGTGGCACCACAGGGCCCAGCAGCACATGCTGCATTCTGGCTGAGATTCTGGAGCAAATCACCCCGTGGGCTATTATGCTGAGGCACCTGGCTGCCTGCAGGAGCGCAGGCTCACAAGTACAGCTGCACTTATCTACCCCAGGATCCCGGTGGGGTCCGGATTCAGCCCCACTCAGCCCTGCACTCCCTTCCATAGGACCTGGGTCTGTTCCCCATTCTCCTGCAGCTCCCACAGCCAAGGCAGGGGAAGAGGTACCCAGCTCCCCCCCCAAGCTGCCCCTGCAAGGCAGGCAGCAAGGTACCTGGGGTGGCAGGGATCCTCCATGGCGGCGGCTCCGGATGCTTTTCGGACCTCCGCGCCGACCCCCGCCATTTGCGGGGCCTCAATTCACGCTAGGCCCCGGCTTCAGGCCTAGCGTGGAAGACGCCCGCCCTCCAGATAGCGTCAAATGACGCGGCGCCGCATCACAGAGAGGGGCAGGAAGTCCCTTTGGGCGCTTGTATTGCGCGCCCATTCAGGTTCCCGCCCACTCCTTCTCCCTCTGGCGGCGCCAAAACGGCTCTGGGTGCCATTATAGGCGTAAACACTGTGCAGCACAGCGGCCACATAGGCTTTGGGGGCATATACAGAACAGCAGGGATTGTTTCCCTGCAGCAGCTCTCTCCCCCCCTGCACACCAGGTGTGACAGGCTGTGGGGCAGATGCAGGACTGCCAGCAGGGATATAGTTCCTTGCTGCAGTTTCCTCTCCCCCTGTACACCATGTCTGTGCCATGTGTGATACCTCCCTCCGGACTCCATAAGTATAGAGGGCCAGTACAGAAAGTTGGCAAACTGTCATATTCTGTCCTGAAATACTCTGTGCTGCTGTGAATACAATTAACTGCTGCAGCACAGCGCTGCCCTCACTGACATCACAATAAGTGTACCGTGCCCTACAAGATCTCTCCTGACATACTCTGTGCTGCTGTAAACCTTTTTTTCAGCAGCTGTACATAATGTCAGTGAAGAAATTAGACGTCAGCATATTCTCAGTACGCACAGGGGACACGTGATCCACCAATGCCCTATGAATGTAATGTGTTTAGTCTGTGTCGTTACAGTGCCACGGCTTCGCCTATGTTCGTCTGACGTTTTACCTCTTATGCCTCTCACCCAGCGAGCAGAGTTCCTCTGCCTAGTGTGGGTGACACTCTTAATAGGCACAGCCTGGCTTTCCTTACACCGGGTCAGCCACTGATGCCAGTACCTATCAGAGCACATAATGCTACATCTAGATAGACAGAGGTTACGTCTGCGACTGTCGCAGTTTATTGGAGACTAGCATGCAACAGGATGATTGCTCCGACGTCTGATAGTTTTTCGCAATCCAACCCCAGACTCGGACCTTCATGCATCTCTAAATCAACGTTCCATCTCAAAGGAAGCTAAATGTCGATACTTCGAACATTCATCTGTGTCTCAAAGGACACAAGACCGTACCCATGGGACCTTCAGGGCCCCAACTTTCCATACGGAAGTTTTATTGGGTTGCGTCTCCGTGGCAGGGTTCGTACGGTACCCTATCGGACAACAAGGTTCCTGTAGGGACACAGTTCTGCTGAACAGACCACTACAGCAGGCATCAGAGTCCGCTACCATACCTTTGGGGAATGCCAATCGCACAGCACCAAACGGTGCCTCACTCGCCGTCGGCAATCCAGATTCCAACCTTTTCGGAATTCATTTAGCGGATCATCATCTAGATCGACACAAACTCGATCAACGCACATATAGCGCTCACAGACAACCCTCCAAATTAAAGCTCCCATTAAATTCAGAGACTCATTATGCCTGTGTTACACGCAGAACGTGTTTAAAGGTTCTATGCCGGTGCCACATGCACAGCGAGGTTTTTAAAGGCTCTATTCCAATTTCCTTGTAGTCCATAAACAAGATCGTGCAGTACGTCCTGTGCTAGACTGACACAGCTAGACAAACATACCTGGGACAGTTTTTTTCCGCACGGATCCTCTCCGTTCCATAATAATAATTTATTAGGGAACACGGAAAATACCTTGCATCCTTAGATATACAGGATGAATACCTGCATGTTCCTCTTGCAGCCACTTATCATATTTACAATTTACAAAGACGATTCCTAATTGTGGCGTTTCCGTGCACACTTGTTACAGTTCCCTAATGGTCACAAAGGTTATGGCAGTGTCTGGTTTTCCTGCGTTCCAGGGACGAGGTCTCTCTTTCACACCTGGACGTTTACTTCTCAACACACGACCTTCAGGGATTGAGAACGCAGCGTCTCTATTACGAGGAGCACTTTCTTAAGACTTGGTTGGCTGGTCATCCTCCACAAGTCTACCCCAGTTTTCACTGCAGTCTTCGTATTTTCGGAATACAGTTCAATACATTCGAAGCTCCGGTCAGACTTTTTCTGAGACTAGACATAGGCACTTCAACTAGAGGTCCGCACTCTCCTTCAACAGTTTCCTCAGCCTGTCGGACCTGACTTGAGGGTCAGATGCAGGACGGCGGCAGCACTGGTGGTTATTCCTTGACGCAGCTGCTCCTCAAGACTTCCCAGTTCTCCATGCTCACGTCATGAGATACCATTGTACGATCACCTCAGGAGGTGTCTTCTTCCAGTACCAGCCATGTAGTATCTCCTGTGCTGGCTCAGCCACTCACTAGTACACAGGGGAAGTATTTTCTTCTGCCAAGTTGACGTGCACTGTACCTACATCTCAACATTAGGAACAAATGGTCCTGTTTGGAATCAACGATACTCATCGTCCCAACACTGCAGACTTGATCCCCTCTTCTGGCGGACTGCCATGTCAGAAGGCAGTCTGACAATGCCACGGCTGTGGCATATGTTCACTCACTAGAGCAAATCCCGCAGTTCCCAGCCAATAAAGGAAGTTTACCACATTCTTCAATAGGCGGAATTCTCAAACTCTGTACTCTTAGCTGTCATTCTACCGCTTGTAGATGCCGAGAGATTACCTCAGATTAGGGTTCCTACATCCAGATGTTTTTAAACAACTCTGACATCACTGGAGAACTCCAGAAGTACCAGTAATGGTGTCACACCTCATTACCAAGGTGCCTAGCTTCATAGCCAGGTCCCACGACCCACAGTCATGGACGGCGGGAGGTCTGATATTGGACTGTACCCAATTCCAACTCCACTACATTTTCCTCAGGCTACCACAATCCCAGGGTAGTGAAGATAATCAATCTGGACTGTCAGCAAATCATCCTTGTGAACACACACACACTGACCCAAGCGCGCTTGGTATCCCGATTTCGTCCACTTCATAGCAGAAGTGCCATGCGGCCTACTGGATCGTCCAGACCTGATCTCTCAAGGCCATCTTATCATCATAGTTCATTGACTCTAAATTCAACGACGTGACCCTGGAGACCCGGGTGTTCACATAATGTTGTCGCGACCTCAGTCAGGGCGCAGACACCAGTTTCAGAAGAGTTATCCCATCAACATGGAAGGCCCTTTTCTTTTCTTCTCGTGGGCTTTCACCTTAGAACTGGTCTCTCTCAAGGGGTCCCAGTTTCATCCAATCGCATCTACACTCACGCCTGTCCTTAGGTCCTCTCTAACGACAAGCTTCAACCCCTTTTTCTTTCCTTCTCGGCACCGTCTTACTGCCAGACCTCAAGTCTGCCGACTTGTTCCTCCCTCTCAAAGTCTTTTAGACCCGGGGGTCTTGTCCCTCGTCCTCACGGCTTTACGCTAACCACATTTTAAGCCATGACGAAAAATCCCCTTCGTCTTCTCACACAGGGAGTTGTTTTCTGGATAGCAATTACCTCTCTCCGCAGAGTTTTTGAATTTGTAGCGTTTTCATGTAAACCGCCTCTTGTTTTTTTCTGGTCTCCACCCAGACAAGGTTGTCCTGAGTCCGGTTAGTTTTTTCCTTTAAGATGGTGTGTCTTTTGTTGCCCGCCTACCAGAAGATATATTTCTGACGGCGCTAAGCCACATGCCAGCTCATCGGGACAAGAAAGCTCTACATTACTGGACCTTGGTCAGAACCCTACGCATGTACGCGCCCAGGACAAGTTTCCTTTCTAAAAAAAAAAAGAAACAAAAACAAAAAAAAACTCTTTTTCCTTCTTCCAGAAGGATAAACACAGCAGACAGGCCGGGCTCTACACATACTTAATGCAATGGCGCAGCCATTGATTCATTTTATAAAAAAAAAAAAAAATAAATAAATAAATAAGTATTAATGAATACTTTATATCATTAATGATATTATTACTTTTATTATTATTTATTTAGATAGCACCTTTCATTCATGGTGCTGTATCTTTTCCAGCAGCGGGCACAGCACATTCTCCATGACCGCGGGGGTCTCCTGGGCTACCGTGCTATTAGGCACCAGGAGTAAGCACAACCAGTGTGTAAGGCAGCCACCGGCCAGCATGCACATGCTTACCAAACGTTTTACGTTCTCACTCAGTCCTCGGCAAATGCAAGTCTGGGAAGCCGTACCCTCCAGCGGCAGTAGCCCACCTGTAGGTGCATTGTTGTTTTTATTCAGTAGTGATTTCCATTGCTGTTCCCACCCATGGACTGCTTTAGGACGTCCCACGGTCCTGTGTCCCCCAATGAGGCGAAGGAGAAAAGGAGAATTTTGTGTACTCACCATAAATTCCTTTTCTCTTAGCCTCTAATTGGGGGACACAGCACCCACCCTGTTGCCCGTTTCGGGCCGTTACTAGGTTCTCATCTTACTCCTGAGAGGTTATATAGTTGCCTGTTTATTTTCCAGGCCTGCTTATACTGTTATTACGTAATTGCCTGTTCGGTTACAGGTTTTACCTTACTGTTATTATGTGGCTGCCTGTTTACTTAACAGGCCTTATTTTACTGTGATTCTTGTCATTCTTCTGCTCATTCTCCTACTGCTTTAGCACAAAACTGGAGAAGCACTTCCTGCTCCAGGGTGTATATGCTGCAGAGGAGGAGCCACTTAACTCTTTTGCAGATTCTGCTTAGTGTCGCCTCCTAGTGGACAGCAGCATAACACCCACGGTCCTGTGTCCCCCAATTAGAGGCTAAGAGAAAAGGAATTTACGGTGAGTACACAAAATTCTCCTTTTTTTTGCCATCTTGGTAAAATGGCAAAAAGGTTTGCAGAGTTAGCAGAGGAGGTAGGACGACCATTGGTCCAACAAATGTATTATAATTTAAAACTGATTTGGCATAAATTATATCAGTTCCATGCCTGCTTATATCTGGAATAGATTTTTATTTTTGAATATGTAAACAGCCCAAAATGAACCAGAATTATTGTAGGGAATATGTCAGCAGGTTTTTGCTACCTCATTTGAGAGCAGCATGATGTAGGCAAAGAGATTCCAACAATGTTTAACTTAGATTACTGGGTGTAGCAGTCCTGACACAATCAAAGTATTTAGTTTTAGCGTGTGGCAGAGCTGAGAGAGCTGCCCCACCCACACCAGGCTCTTAATAGAGATTGTAAATTGACAGTGAGGAGTCAATCACAGCAGCGGGTGTGTTGGATGGATGTGCATGTAACAAAATAGTCCAGTTATTGTAATAACAGGGTAATAAAACCATTAGTTAACAATAAAAAAGCACACATCCTGATAAGAGAGGCACAGTTGCTTTTTGTTTTTTTAACTCTACAGCATGCCATGCTCGGCTTACATAGCAAAAACCTGCTGACCGATTCCCTTTAAGGGGTTTCACCTGTTTGGAAATTTGGCACATCTTACTGTGGTGCTATTCAGTGTAAAACTGATTTACAATGTGCCAGTCCTAAATAATCTATGCCAGTTATCCTTTCCATGGATGATGCCAATCACCGTATGTAGTCATTTCACAGTACCACCATCATGGCTGCCTTCATACATATACAGTCCTAAAAAAACAAGAGAAAAAAACAACAAGTATACGTAAATTCTACCAAAGTATTTGTCATTTACAATATTGTATGTTGTCTCTTGACAGAGTCTCCACCTTGGTTCCTCATGGTCTTCATCATTTTTATGCTTCTGGTTCTTCTTTACTTTGTGAGACTGTTCTATAAAGGTAATGATTTCACTATATATTACTTTCTATTGGCAGCTTTACATTATGTGTGAAATCTATTTTTTGCATAATTATAGCTAGTTAAACTATAACATGTTCTGCATTATATATAATATTTTTAAATAATTAACACTGATATCATGTTCTAACCCCCATAGTAGAGCTCTAATTATTACTGATAGAGGCAGATGCCAACATCCACCTCGGTTGAAGCAGGTTCAGCTCCTGAGCCCGCACCAGCAACCCAACCAACTCCATCACGCACATATCTGTAATGTAGCATTATCAAGGCTAAGGCACCTTGCAGCCCCCCATTCTGTATCCATAGCACCACATTCACCCATCTTAGGTCAACAGATAGTCCTTTTGTGGAAGTTGTAAGGAGACTGTTCCTAATTATCAGCTCTCCCTTAGCTGTCTGAGCTGTGCTGAAGGTAAACTGCCAGGTCCTGAAGAGTGAGCTCAGATACAGTTGTAGGATAAGGGAGTTAAATAAATGTAGAATAAAATACTGTGACTTTGTCACCTGCACAAGAAAACGCAGCCCGGGGTACCTTGCACTTCAATGTCTTCTCCGTTCTTAGTCACTGTGTTGCGGCTCTGGCTGTCAGAAGCATCTTGGGGGTCTCAACATTGCCGGCAGCAAAGTGTCCCCAGCAATAGAGCGTACTGTGCACCCTCAGGTACACAGTAAACGAATGAGACACTAATGCTCAAATCCCCTGCCGCGCCCCCTACTGACCAACCTGTCTTCTGCTTCAGATAAATTTGAGACAGAAGGAACAGCAACCGAAACGCTGTAGTCCCCATGAGAAATGAGAACGATAGGCAGTAAGGCCCTGCATTCTGCTACTCTTGACTCCTATCTCCTCCATTGCTTCCATAGACCCACAGTACCGATGTCCGAGTTCTGAGACTGACACAAATGTTGGGTTTCACAAAGTTTGCTATTTCATTGTCTCTTGATCTTTTAGTCTGATGTTTCTATAGTTACCGGGTACAGTTATCAGCATTTCATATGTTTTTAAACTTTTATTGACAAATTTGTCAAGTTTATGCAAAGACTTAATATTTACAGTTTTGACCCATATTTTTCTAGACTTCTACCCTTCTCCCGGTAGCTGGATATCAGCTTATTTGCCAAATCCTTACCGATGACAACCCATTCTTACCTAGTCAAGTAGATTGGAGTTGATCACAATTTCTGTTTCGTTTGTCCACCCATAATATGAGGATTAACCATCATAAATTCACAATAAGATTGAGATCTTGAAAGTGTCCTGGCCATTGACCCAAAATTTCAATGGTTTGTTCATCAAACCACTTAGATATTACTTTTGCCTTGCGACATGGTCTCCATCATGCTACAAAACGCATTGTTCATTACCAAACTGGCCCCGGATTGTTGGGAGAAGTTGCCCTTGTAGTAGGTTTAGATCCCATTCTTTATTCATAACAACATTCTTAGGCAAAATTGTGAGTGAGCCCACTCCTTGGATGAAAAGCCCCCACACATGAATGTTGGGATGACACCAGACTCACAACACCAAAACAATTGTTTAATTTAGTTGTGATATATTAAACATAATAAAGTTTATTCTATTATCATAGATCGGTTTTGTTTCTAGTGTCTTTTTACGTGCAGTGACTCTGTCACTTTTAGGCACTTATTTTTGGTGTTGTGGATTGTCTAGAACCTTCCCTTTTTTCAAAATGTGGAGTTTATTTAATAGGTTTCAATGTCATGATAGAACTCGCCTTTTCTCATCCAGACAATTATACTTTCAAATGACCCAAAACATCTGAGGAAATACTTTTATAGACCTTTCCCCTAATTTCAGACAAGACATATATTAAAAAGTCCCTCCAGGATAATTTTGCTTAACACTTATATTAAACAGGACCTGTCCATTTTCCTAAAATGTGCATTTTAGTTCATACTTATATTATTTATAAATGTATATTTATACACACACCATATTTTTTTCCTTACCATAAGATGCATCCTATTAATTTAAACTTTCATGGTGGTGTACAGTAGAGGGGTCATTAGCACTAATTCTAATGTACTAGGGTAGAATAGGGAGATGATAAATCTATTGTTCGTGTCTCTTTGATTTGTGTATTATATGCACACAGCTCTGCTACATGCAAACTACATGCACATATAGACATACACCTTTGCTACACGCATATATAGACACACATGCCGCTGTGCTCCGTACAACTACATGCACATATAGACAAATATACAACACTGCTACATGCAAACTGCATGCACATATAGACACACAGCTTTGCTACATGCATATATAGACACACCTACAGCTCTGCTCCATACAACCACTTGCACATACAGACACATATACAGCTCTACTACATACAAACTACATGCACATATATACACACAGCTTTGCTACATACATATAAAGACACACATACAGCTTTGCTCCATATAACTACTTGCACATATATCCACTGCACACCACAAAACTTGGAATTGCCAAAATGGCTGTGTGAATATATTTCATCTATGTATAGGAATCTAGGAAATATTAGTAAGATATCAAAAGCTGTCCCTGGTCTAAAAGGAAAAATACGTGAAAGCATTAGTTTGATTCCATAGCTATGATATCATAAGCCCAGAAGCTATTTACAGAGCTCTCTCACCTGTTCTGGGTCCTGTCTCACCCTCTGGACTGCAACTGTGAAATGTGGAATGGGAAAATGCCCTAATGTAATTAAAATCGTGCATCTTAAAGGGGATGTACTAAGACACTAGGTGTAACCCTGCCTTTAAAGGGTAGAGGTGAGAGTGTGAGTGTGTGAACGTTCTCCTAGTTATACTGGGCGGGGTGCAGCTCAAGTAACCTTATATGTGTGAAAACAATTATGAGCGCACTCCTCTTATTATATAGTGGGTGCTAGCTTCAGAAATACATGTAATTATTAAACCAATAAATCCACTGCACACCACAAAACTTGGAATTGCCAAAATGGCTGTGTGAATATATTTCATCTATGTATAGGAATCTAGGAAATATTAGTAAGATATCAAAAGCTGTCCCTGGTCTAAAAGGAAAAATACGTGAAAGCATTAGTTTGATTCCATAGCTATGATATCATAAGCCCAGAAGCTATTTACAGAGCTCTCTCACCTGTTCTGGGTCCTGTCTCACCCTCTGGACTGCAACTGTGAAATGTGGAATGGGAAAATGCCCTAATGTAATTAAAATCGTGCATCTTAAAGGGGATGTACTAAGACACTAGGTGTAACCCTGCCTTTAAAGGGTAGAGGTGAGAGTGTGAGTGTGTGAACGTTCTCCTAGCTATACTGGGCGGGGTGCAGCTCAAGTAACCTTATATGTGTGAAAACAATTATGAGCGCACTCCTCTTATTATATAGTGGGTGCTAGCTTCAGAAATACATGTAATTATTAAACCAATAAATCCACTGCACACCACAAAACTTGGAATTGCCAAAATGGCTGTGTGAATATATTTCATCTATGTATAGGAATCTAGGAAATATTAGTAAGATATCAAAAGCTGTCCCTGGTCTAAAAGGAAAAATACGTGAAAGCATTAGTTTGATTCCATAGCTATGATATCATAAGCCCAGAAGCTATTTACAGAGCTCTCTCACCTGTTCTGGGTCCTGTCTGACCCTCTGGACTGCAACTGTGAAATGTGGAATGGGAAAATGCCCTAATGTAATTAAAATCGTGCATCTTAAAGGGGATGTACTAAGACACTAGGTTTGGCAATTCCAAGTTTTGTGGTGTGCAGTGGATTTATTGGTTTAATAATTACATGTATTTCTGAAGCTAGCACCCACTATATAATAAGAGGAGTGCGCTCATAATTGTTTTCACACATATAAGGTTACTTGAGCTGCACCCCGCCCAGTATAGCCAGGAGAACGTTCACACACTCACACTCTCACCTCTACCCTTTAAAGGCAGGGTTACACCTAGTGTCTTAGTACATCCCCTTTAAGATGCACGATTTTAATTACATTAGGGCATTTTCCCATTCCACATTTCACAGTTGCAGTCCAGAGGGTGAGACAGGACCCAGAACAGGTGAGAGAGCTCTGTAAATAGCTTCTGGGCTTATGATATCATAGCTATGGAATCAAACTAATGCTTTCACGTATTTTTCCTTTTAGACCAGGGACAGCTTTTGATATCTTACTAATATTTCCTAGATTCCTATACATAGATGAAATATATTCACACAGCCATTTTGGCAATTCCAAGTTTTGTGGTGTGCAGTGGATTTATTGGTTTAATAATTACATGTATTTCTGAAGCTAGCACCCACTATATAATAAGAGGAGTGCGCTCATAATTGTTTTCACACATACTTGCACATATAGACACACAGCTTTGCTACATGCATATATGGACACACATACAGCTTTGCTCCATATAACTACTTGCACATATAGACACATATACAGCTCTGCTATATGTAAGCTACATGTACATAGATGCACACAGCTGAAT
This sequence comes from Allobates femoralis, assembly GCA_033576535.1. Lineage (NCBI taxonomy): Eukaryota > Metazoa > Chordata > Amphibia > Anura > Aromobatidae > Allobates > Allobates femoralis. The sequence goes on from JARQOC010000002.1 coordinate 106,708,152, forward strand.
TACATAACTGCAAGAAGTACAAACAGTAGTTGCTTTTTTTCCAGTATGAAAAAGACTATGTCTTAAAGAAAAAGTGATAACTTCATGCCTCAGTGAAAAGAATATTGAAATATTGAATTCATGGTTATGAAACTCCCCAGATCTCAGTTCCATTGAGTGGATATAGAAATAAAAACACTGAACTTATGATAAACTCCAAGCCCCTATTAGCCAAGAATAGATTGTTACAGTCGGGATTTGGCCCAGAACCTGATGTACAGCTGCCAGGGCAAAGGGCTGAAGCCTTGACAAATGTTGGCATTGCTGTGCATTATGTCCTTTTTCTGGGGTGCCTTTTTTGCAGTTTTTTAGATGAATTCTTTGGGAATCTGAGCCTTAGAATACTATTTAGAAGAGTCTACTGTATAAAAGAAAAAGTCAGCTTTAATATATGTTGTTTTATTTTTCCAGAGAGAAATGCAAGCAAGGTAGGCCTTTAAGCTTATTACACTGCTTATAGTTTTAAATTAAATACTTTCTAACAGTGTTCCGAAATGTCATGTCTATCAGATGTTGAAACCAAGTTGATGAGTTATGATATGTTCGCTAAAAAGAATTTCCTTTATGTATCTGTTTAGACAAAACCTTATTAAGGAGCAGGTGAATATACTTAAGGTAAGTTACGTATGTATAGTATTTTGGTACACTTGTAATTCTATGTTGTCTTGAGTGGACAGGCTTTATCATCACAATGCACATAAAATACAATTTGTCCATTTCAAGTTATTGTGACAAGATCTCATACTATTTTTTGTGCACAGATGAAATATTAACCTGATGTGTCTTCATGGGTACAGTCTAGTGATGGGCGAGTCCTAAATTACTCGGAATCGCTTGACTCTAGCGAGTCCGAGCCCGGTACTCGCTACTCGTTGCGAGTCTAGCGAGTCCAATGTTAATGAATGGGGAAGCGAGTAATAGCGAGTAATAGCGAGTAATGTGCGATTTACAAATTGCAGATGTGTCTCGGAAGCTTCAGGCTCTAGCTGCTAGGACTCGTTACTCTGCGAGTTTCCCAGCGTTTACTCGCACAGTAACCAGCCCAATGCAAATCAATGGCAATCCTAGTTTTGTCAGAGACTCTGACAAAACTAGGATTGCCATTGACTTGCATTGGACTCGCTACTGTGCCAGTGATAGCAGGGAAACTCGCAGAGTAAGAGCTGTCTGCTCTGTGCAGCTCCAGGGTCCTAGAGCCCGCCTGCTGCCTGATGTAGCAGAGCTGAGATTGTTCTCAGTCTGCTCATTCCCTGTGCATAGACATCTATATCTATGTACAGGGGATGTAGCAGAGAGGACATCGCGTTTTGGACTACGTCAGACGGAAGAGGACTTTTTTAATTAAAGATGGAGTCCCTAATGGCTTTTTTTTTTTATTTCTAATAAAAAATTTTCTCTGTGTTGTGTTTTTTTAACCCTTTATTGGAGATTCTTAGTGGCCGGGTTAAACCTGGCCTGACATTAAGAATCTCGGGCTTAATACCAGCTTGTATAACAAAGCTGGTATTAACCCCTTTATTACCCAGTGTGCCACCGCCACCAGGGCCGCTGGAAGTGCGGGGTTCAGCGCCAGAGGATGGCGCTTCAATGAACGCGCCATCTTCTGGGGCGGCTGCGGGTTGCAATTTGCAGCGGGGGTTGCCCAGAAAGCTTGGGCCTCCCTGCTGTGCGGATTCCAGCCCCCAGCTGCTTAGCTGTACCTGGCTAGACATAGAAATTGCGCGGAGCCCCACGTACTACTCGCAGAGTAACGAGTCCTAGCGAGTAGATTCGCCCATCCCTAGTACAGTCTACAAACTTACCAGTGTTTAGTCTGATCTTACAGCCAATATAAAGGAGACTATCCACATATAAGTTTAAAGAGGACCTGTCACCTTAGAAAATGTTATTTATCTTAAGATACAGTGCCTTGAAAAGGTATTGGTACCCTGTGAACTTTTCTACATTTTTTTCTCATTATACCCAGTTAATTGTATTTTAGGCTACTTTCACATCAGCGTTTTACGCTGATTGCGGCAGTTGCGGTGAAAAAAACGCAACTGCCACGATTACTACATAACGGCTGCACTTGCGGTTCACTTGCGGCAAGCCCCATACAATGTCTATGGGGCTTGCGGCAGGTGTGGCAAGTGCGGTTTCGGCACTTGCGGCAGGTGCGGCCGCGAAAAAAACGCGGCATGCCGCGGTTTTTTCGCGGCCGCACGTGCCGAAACCGCACTTGCCGCACACTTTCCGCAAGTCCCATAGACATTGTATGGCGCTTGCCGCAGGTGTGCCGCGGTAATCGCGGCAGTTGCGTTTTTTTCACCGCAACTGCCGGAATCAGCGAAAAACGCTGATGTGAAAAGGGCCTTATTGGGATTTTATGCACAATTCCAGCACAAAGTAGCAAGTATTTGTAAAGTATAAAGGAAATGATACATAGTTTTCAAATTATTTATAAATATAAATTTACAAATTGTGACGAGCATTTTTTTACAGCCCATCTGTAGTCTGATACTCCTAAATAAAATCCTGAAGGACCAATTACCTCCAAAAGTGACATAATTATTAAACTGAGTCCATCTGTTTGTAATTTATTCTCAGTGTAACTACAACTGTTCTGTGAAGGCCTCAGAGGTTTGTTGGAGAACATTAGTAATCAAACAATATTGTGAAAAAACCAAGAAACACACCAGACAGGTTAGAGATAAAGCTGTCGAGACGTCTATAGCAGGGTTTGGTCCTTCACAAAAAAAGCCCAAGTTCTGAACATGTCTCAGACCACTGTTCAATCCATTATCCAAAATTGAAAGGAGTATGACACAACTACAAATCTACCAAGACATGGTTGTCCACATAAACGGATATCTCAAGCAAGGACAGCACTAATTACAGAAGCAGCCAAGATGCCCATGGTCATTCTGGAGGAGCTGCAGAGATCCACATCTTAGGTGGGAGACTGTGCACAGGACAACTATTAATCATGTAATCCACATATCTGCACTATATGGAAGACAGGCAAGAAGAAAGCCATTTTAGAAAGCAAGGCATAAGCAGTCCCGTTTTCAGTTTGCAAAAAGCCATGTATGGGACACAGCTAGCATGTGGAGAAGGTGCTCTGGTCAGATGAGACCAAATACAACTTTTTGAGCTAAGGGCAAAAACGTGTGGCAGAAATCTAACACTGCACATCATAGTGAAAATGCAGAGATAATTATGAAGATCTCCTTGGGCTTGCAGCTCGCCTCTCTGGGTAGATCAGGTCTTCAATGCAGGAAGTCCTGATTCAACAGTGTGCAGTTTTAAAAATTCCAGACTTATAGGTCAGCGCTTCCTTAGGAGACCTGGGGTTCGTCATCAAATGGTTTCTTTATTTAGAAATATCATAAAAGGCAGTACAACGCGTTTCGACTCTAGCATGAGTCTTCCTCAGGTACAATTATCATAATTATCATAAAGACAACTGAAAAGACAGCACCAAAAGTGGGTTTTCAGTAGCAATACACCTCCTCAATCCACCAAGGTCTGTATAGAAATGAACTCTATCACCAACATCAGATGAGGGTCATGTCCCAAAGGAAATTAATCACATTTAAAATGCACAGACTGCTGAGCTGCCAAAAATCCTGAAGACAGGAACCTCATGAGAATTGGCAGTAGTTATTGCTGTGAAAGGTGGTCCTAAAAAGTATTAATTCAGGGGGACTGAATACAAATGCAATTCAGAATTCTTAGTTTTATTTATTTTTTTAAACATTTAGAAAACCAGTATCATTTCCTTATAATTTCACAAATACTTGCTACTTTCTTTTGCTATACCGGAAAAAATCCCAATAAAATTATTTAAGTTTATGGGTGTAACATGAAAAAAATGTGAAAAAGTTTGCAGGATATGAATAGTTTTTTCAGGGCAGTGTATGGGGTGAATCTGAGGTGAATAGCATTACAATGCCACTAAGCTACTTGGAAAAAAGGAACTGATTTCCTCACGGGAGACACTTGCTTTCCGACATGGGGGTGTGCAAGAACTACTACTATCACTGGTCACTATACTGTGAGCTCGGCTGTAATCACTCTTGGCATTTTGATTGAAGTCAACACTGCATAGATGCATTGTGAAGATAGCTGTCAATCAAATTACCAGGAAATAATTGCTTACATTGTTATGAACGGTGACTGTAGCTGCATCATGCACATTCAGTAAGACAGCTGGGCAGCATTTTAATGCTATTTATATGCAGAAAAACTAGATATATACAAGTAAATTGCATTTTCTGAGGTTCCCTTTAAAGGTGGATTATTCACTGTGTGTACAATATTAGACTATTGACCAAAGTCTCGGGAGTTGTGAAGTCTCTGAGACTTTGTGTGGCTCAGTACAATACAGTGACCCGCGCCACTGCGCAGGTCCAATGCTGACACTGAGACCAGGAGCGATGGTATATTACAGGCCAAGGGGCGGGTTTTACAGGTGGAGGGGCAGTCCGGACTGAAGAGAGCACATCCCACCAGACCAGCTACTACACATCGGGGGACACTATCAAACTTATTTTCTGAAGTAATCAGGGGCCAGTCTGGGTGTATAAAGGGGTCACCAGAACCCCAATTACATGATGTTTGAGGTGCTGGGCAGTGTTTAGAACACCAAAGGGGGTGACAGGGTCCCTTTAATGATTGTGAGTGCAATAGAGGATATAAAATAAATTCTTAAGGTTTTTTGTGTTTTTTTTTTTGTTAAATTTCAAATTATCATAAATTAGTATAATGTAAAATAATTATTTTTTATTATGTTTCACTTTCAGAGATGTCCTCAGTGAGGAAAGAGCAAGATGAACAACTGACTGTGATCTCTCTGAAAAAGCAGAAAGCTATAGAAGATAAATTAGGAAAAATGTGCCCAAACCCAGTTAGATGTTCCTAAGATCTAGATTGTACATTCGATAAAGGTCAACAGAACCCCTGACCATTCTTATAAATATGTATGGATGAAAAAGAAGTCGGTGCTAAAAAAAGACAATATTTTACAGGGCAATTTAAAAAAAATTACGTTTTGTATTGTAATGCTGCTGAATCTTTTTTTTTGTATAATGTAAAGTTTTACAATCACTGACATACTCGTAACAGATTAAAGAGAACCTCCAGCACATTTCACTAAGTAAATTACAGACCATTTGGTGCTCTCATACTGATCAACATGGTTCCTGAAGTGAAGAAATCCATTTTATAGATTTTCCTTAATCTGAGTTTGAAGTTTTGTTCTCTTCATATCTTCGGGCATCAGGGCGGACTGGTGGAAGGTCTTCATCTATGTTCTGGCCCCTCTGCTGCTTCTGGGTGTAATTTCTTTTTCTTATTTATATTCCATGGTGGCGCTGGCCATCGCGCATGCGTAATGTACAGATCAGTGTAGGATTCCGGAAAGTGGCGGCATTGCATGTACAGATTGCTCAGTGCCACGGTGACTTTTACTGATGCACACCATGAGATCGATCTGCATAAGCACCACTCGACGGCTAGGATGGCGCCAGTGCAAATAAATGGAAAATAAGAGCAGTGAAATGACACCCTTCCACCAGTCTGCCCCACTTGTATTGCCTGATGCACATAATATTATCATTTATTATTATAGCGCCATTTATTCCATGGTGCTTTACATGTGAAAATGGGCATACATAATTATGAGCAATACAAGTTACACACATGTACAGGAGGATAAAGGACCCTGTCTGAGGGCCCACAGTCTACGAAGAATGGGTGAGGATACAACAGGTGAGTAGAGAGGATCTTGCCCTTGAGGTCTCGCAGTCTACAAAGAGAACATTGGTGTGGAGGATGATAGGTTAAGAAGGTGTATGGAAAAGAGGACCCTGCTTGTGAGGGCTCACAGTCTACAAAGGATGGGTGAGGATACAGTAGGTGAGGAGAGAGGACCATGCCTCGAGGGTTCACAGTGTACAAGGATGGGTGAGATACAGTAGGTGAGAAGAGTGGACCCTGTCCATGAAGGTTCACAGTCTACAAGGGATGGGTGAGGATACAGTAAGAGAGGGTGAAGCTGGTTTGTGATAGTTTAGAGGACTGAGGCTCACTGCAGGTTTTAGGTGTGTCAGAAGAGGGGTGTTTTCAGGTTCCTTTAGAAGGTTTCCACGGTAGGCGAGAGTCTGATGTCCTGGGGTAAATGTTCCAGTCTATGGGAGATACACAGGAGAAAGCTTGTATGTGGTTGTGTGAAGAAGAAAGAAGAGGGGAATAGAGAAGGAGATCTTAAGAGAATCACAGGTTGCGTGTAGTTAGTATCGGGAGAATGTGTCACAGATGTATGGAGGGGTAGGTTGTGGGTGGCCTTGTATGTCATGGTTTGGGCTTTGAATTGGAGTCTCTGGGCAGTTTGAAGCCAGTGAAGAGCTTGGCAGAGAAGTGAGGCTGGGGAATAACGGGGAGACAGTGATTAGTTGGGCAGCAGAGTTTAAGATAGATTGGAGGGGTGCAAGAGAGTTATGGGGAGGTCATAGAGTAAGAAGTTTCAGCTAGTCCTGGCAGGAAATCATGCATGAGTGTTTTTGCAGTTTCCTGGTCAGAGAATGTAAATGTCCAGAAAATATTTTTTAGTTGGGAGCAGGAGGTGGCAAGGGCTTGGATATGTGGCTTGTAAGAGAGCATGGGGTTGAGGATTACCCCTAGGCACCAAGCATGCGAGACTGGGGAAAGTGAGAAGCCATTCACTTTGATGTATAGGTCTGGTGGTGTGGTAGAGGGAGATGTAAGATATGAAGAGAAGAAAACTTCAAACACAGATTAAGTAAATTCTATAATACAGATTTCTTCACTTTGGATATAATTTTAATCTATATGACATTATGGCACTGTCTGTACCTTACTTAGTAAAGTGCTGCTGACAGGTTCTGTTTAATTCATGTTTATAAAAGTACTACCTGTGATGGTTATTCCCAACTTCTACCTTCAGAAGGGCTGCATTCCTCTGCATCACAGCTTTCTGCTTGCTGGGACAGAGTTCTTCTGATGATTGAGATGAGTCACTGCCCCATACTACATGTACTCCCATGTTGCACGAAGGGGCAACTTTGCCTGTGCATCATCTGGACTGAATTTTCAGATCAGCGATCCACCTAGCTTCAGAGCAATGCTTGTTGTGCTACAGCAAAGAGCTTACAAGCACAGCTCTCTTTACCTAGAAAACCAGCTACTTCTGAAAAACTGCAGCGTAAACAGTAATGTAGGCTCCAAACAAAAAATAGAATTAAAAATCTCATTCTTGAGAACTGAGAGGATTTTTTGATAAGATGTGAAATGCAAAGATGCTTGTTTGGACAGCGATTGCAGTTTTATCCATTTAAAAAGTTGAGACTACCCCTTTAAAGGGAACCTGTCACCTCCATAAAGCCCCCAGGCTATCACTACCTGTCCCTGCATCTTCCTATTACTACTCTAACTATCCCTCTCGTCCCTAAATGTGCCCTGTGACTGTGTAATAAAAGCTTTTTATCACTTACTCATTAGTATGTTAATGATCCGTGGGGCTACTGTTGCTGGCCCCCTGGGCTCCTCTTGTGTCCGTGGCTGCCTCTTGTATAGTTTATCATGCCCCAATGGGCGTGATATTGACTTCCAAATGTGCCCTCCCCCCAAGCCTAATCGCTCCGCTCTAGTGGTATGACGCCAAACGCGTCATTTCCGGTACTCCGCAGCCGGACTTCAGGCTGCCCAGTACGCATGCTTTATGGAGCACATTACGTCAGCTCATCTGTGATGGCAACGAGCATGGCAATGTGCGCTCAGTGGATGAGCTGCGGAAGTACCGAAATGACGCGTTCGGCGTTATACCCGCCATTCTGCAGAGCGCAGCAGCCAGGCTGGGGGCTTTATGGAGGTGACGGGTTCCCTTTAAATGGAATCTTTTTGGTTTATGTTTTCGGATCATGTGATAAACATGCAGATCCTCGCTTTGCTTAGTAAAATTTAACCTCAGACGTAATCAATAATGGTTTCTTTTGGAATGCAGCAAGCAGAGATCTTTAAAACCACAAAGAATGGATACTCAAAGTGTGTTAGAAAACTGTATAGCTGCTAAAGTTTTTTATTTAGATTTTAAAAAATAATTTTTACTGAATATTGTAAAATAAAAAAAATTTTCAATGTATTATTGACCTGCTGTGAAAGCGGCATAACTTGCAGTGTATTGCAAAAAGTCGTCATAAACCCACAGAGACTCTGACTCGTATGGACATAGTATTACAGTAGATATTTAATGACAAACACTGACATCTGAAGTGCTGCAATGGGAGATCATTTTACCTAGAGCAAATCTTTAGACACCTACAGCAACCATTGCTTATAGGATTGATTTTTTATTGTATTGGTGTGAGTTGCGGTGTAGGAACATTTTTTTTGTGTCATTGTACTTTTCCATGTATTAAAGGTTTTCTTCATGTTCTACACAAATTTCTGTCTTACTACAGATTGCTGAATCATAACAGTGTGCAATGTCCACTCTGTCACATATCTCTTGAATTCCCAGCGGTCATTGTTCTATTGAGAGAGGGGTTACTGCAGGTATGCAAATTCATATTTACAGTCATGTGACCTCCCACTTGCACCATGAATACAGAGAAATTGTGACAGTATACACATTGTGCGTGTTACGATGAGAATAGCAGGACTGTAGAAATGTATCTAGGACATGGAAACCCCTTTATTGTATATATTAGGCTATTGTGCATATTGGGAGTGGTTATGAAAATTCTAATTATTCAAAAAAGAGATAAAATAAATAATTTAGGAAAAAATTAATGATTCTGTATCATTTGTAGGAACTCTATTACTTCATAGCAGTAATTTTAGTAATGTATTGTACTACAGGTAACGTAAGTACCCTAAAGTCAATTGTCTAATTCATTAAAGAGAGATGTCTGGATCAGTAATGGGCGCATAAACCTCCATTTCGAATCAGACACCAGCAAGATGGAGGCCTAGTATTGCTATGGTCTGGAATTAGTGAAGATGAGCTAGTTGGACCTTTTCAGGTTGAAGATGGAGTCAAAATGAACTCTCAACCCTACTGCCAGTTTTTAGATGACAATTTCTTCTAGCAGTTGTACAGGAAAAAGTCTGTATCGTTTCAAGAAAACATGATTTTTATGCAGCCCAATGTGCTATCGCATGCACAAAGTCTCCACTTCTTCCCTAACCAGTAAAGGCCCTAAAGATAAAGAATAATGACATGGTTTCCTTCCTCACCTGACCTAAACCCTATTGAGAACCTGTGGGCCCTTCGTAAATATGAGATTTATGGTGATGGAAAACAGTACACCTATCTGAACAGTGTCTGCAAAGCTGTGGTAGGTACTTCCCAAAAAGTTGATAAGCAACAGATTAAGAAACTGACGTACCCCATGGATGGAAGGCTTATGACTGTTATTGAAAAGAAGGGCAGCTTTTTTTTTTTTCTTTTAATATCAGAAATGTATGTTTGTACATTGAGTTGTTGTTTTTTCTTATTCTCACTTTAAAAATAACCTGACAATTTATATATTCTGCCCAAACCATGTGCAGCCAGATATGTTTGTGTGATGCTTCAGTGAGGAACAGCCTGGTATGTATATAAACAGGGGGAACACCAAGGGACAGGTAAAAGGGGGCCCTGGCAATAGAGAGGGGGAAGATGGGTCACCCCTTGACCACTTAAATCAACCCAGAGCTCCGTACCGTCCCTTAGCTGCCCCTCTCCCTTGTGCGATTAATGTGGCTAGGCCCTGGCTGACCCTGGGCTTGCCCTGACTAATGTGTACAGCAGTAAGATGCTAGTCTTACTACTACAATAAGGCAACATATGGGGGACAAACTACAAGGATTGTCAGCAGGATAAGAAAAAACTCCTTCTTCACATCCACTTGTGTCTGAACCCTGAGCTCACTAACATCCCATAGCTGACCCCCACACCCCCAGGTGTGTTTAACGAGGGTCTAGGCCCTGGCTGATCCTGGGGTTGCGCTGACTAATGCGTGTGCCAGCAAGATGCTAGTCTTGATAAAATCACATGGGGAGACAGGCAAACTCCTGGCAGGATAAGAAAAGAACTCCTAATCCCTTCAACACTGAAAGGCCCAGATACCCCAAAGGTCTCAGCAGGGCTACACACACTTGTGGCAGTAAGACTCTAAAATTCTGCTATGTTTCAGAGAAAATAATATTTTAATAGCTGGACAGGGAACGAGCAACGTGGCAAACTAATTGGACCGACGGGTGTCCGGTGTCTTCTCCCCACCAGCACTCCAGTGACCCACCTAACTAACTTGTCTGCTATTCAGCTAGTTCCCTATCCAGCTATTAAAGCATGTTTTTCTCTGGAACGCCACAGTGTTTTTGTCAATACCTGGCTGAGATCATATAGCCAGTGCCTGATACATACTGTTCGTAGATTGGGCAGCATACAGTTTGTCAACTGTGAGGTTTACTTTAACGGATGAAAATAAACAATTCAGATGAGAAAGTTTAACATATTTATTAAGTTGCATAAAAATTCTGAATTCTATTAGTTTCACAGTAATTGTATTCTCATAAATATTCTCCTAAGAAAGACAAAACCATAGAGGGGTTGTCCACTACTTGTGGACCCCTTCTCATTCCCCATGTGTGCCCTCATAAAAATAAAAAAAACTATACTCACCAGCGATGTTGGAACTTGCATTCCTGTGGCCCATGTGACTCGCTATGACTCTAAAGCCCGATGCCCAATCATCTCCAGCTTCCTTCGCTCCACTTTTGGACGCATGAGAAAATAACAGGAAGTGAGTGGCAGCCATAGTGTCACTTCCTGTTACTTAATCACCTAAAGACTGGGGAAAAGAAGCAGGAGGTGATTGATTGCGGGGTTTGCGTGTCATAACAATGTCACATGTGCTCCAGGAATGCTAGTTCTGACATTGCAGGAACCACACCGACACCAGAGGTGAGTATAATCTTTTCTATTTTTATGGAAGCGCATATGAGAAATGAAAAGGGGTTGTCCAAGTTGTGGAAAACTCCCTTAAAGATCCTCTTTCTACAGTATTGTTATGCCCCCATCCCATCATAGGATTGCAAGATTATTTATTGACATGACCAAGGACTCACAAGGGCTACCAATTATGGGGGAGATATTAATAATTTTATTTAGGTAGCGCCAACATATTCCGCTGCACTTTACAAATCAGAGGGGACATTTACAGACAATTTGAGACAATAGATAGTAACAAAAAATTCAAAAACCATGAGGAGCGAGGTCCCTGCTCGTAAGCTACAATCTATGAGGAAATAGAGGAGGTACAAAAGGTAAATAGTAAAAAGTGCTGTCATACATAGTCCAGCCATTAGTATAATAAATATGGAATTCATTTAATGCTGCATGAACTGGTCACCAGCCAGGATCTTTACAGATAAAGTGCTATATTATGCATGGGGAGTGCACACAGATGACACAAGAGGCCAGATTTGGAGAAGAGAAGATAGGAATAGTTAGACAAGTGAGGTGAGGTGATAGACCAATCAAAAGAGACACATTTTTAAGGCTCACTTAAAACTGTGTTTGTTGGAAATTAATTGAATTGTTTTTGGTAAACCATTCCAGAGAATTGATGCATCTCATGAGAAGTCTTGGAGACGGAAGTGGGAGGTTCGGATTGTAGAAGATGTCAGTCTTAGTACACTTGTGGAACGGAGGGCACGTGTAGGGCGATAGACAGAGATGAGGGAGGAGTTGTAAGGCGGTGCAGAACTGTGGAGGGCTTTGTAGGTCAAAGTGGTAAGTTTATATTGTACTCTGTAGCGGATTGGCAACCAGTGCAATGACTGGCACAGGATGGAAGCATCAGTGAAGCAGTTGGAGAGGAATGTGACCCTGGCTGCTACATTCAGGACAGATTGGAGAGGGTTTAGTAAGAGGGAGACTGATTATTAGAGAATTGCAATAATCCAGGCGAGAATGAATAAGGGCAACAGTAATGGGGCCGTCACACGCGTCAATATCGAGTGCACGATCACTGCTGCAATATTGACGATATAATATTGCGATATTGACGCATGTGACAGGGCGCATCAACCAGCGATAATTCGCTGGTTGATGGTCGCCAGGTTCTAAAACCTGACGACTGTTGCCTGATGCACACACAGCATCGCTAAATGTGACACCGGGAGATGCAATCAGCCAGCTCCCAGCGCCTCTCAGGATGCGCTGGGAGCTGGTATCCAGGGTAAACGGCGGGTAACTAGGCAGCGTGGGACCCGCTGTAACTATGGACCCGCTGTGTACCTTAGATACCAGCCGGTGAGCAGAAAAGGCTGGTAACTAAGGTATACATCGGGTATCTAGGCAGCGCGCGCTGCCTAGTTACCCGCAGTTTACCCTGGATACCAGCCTGCAGACATCGTGGAAACGATACAGAAATCATTTCCACGATGTCACTGTTAAAATGATCGCTGGTGAGTCTGCCTGTGTGACAGCTCACCAGCGATCATCCATCAATGTCGTCAGCGATCAGATCGCTGACAACATTGATGTGTGTGACGGCCCCATTAGAGTCTTTGCAGAGTCAACAGTAGGAAAGGGACGAATTCTAGAGATGTTTTTGAGGTGTAGGTGACATGAGCGAGCGAGTGATCGGATGTGGGGAGTGAAGGAGAGATCTGAGTCAAATATAACCCCAAGACAGCGGGCGTGCTGCTGAGGAGTAATGGTAGAACCACATACAGAAATGGCAATATTAGGTCTCGGAAGATTAGGAGGAGGAAACATGAGAAGTTCAGTTTTTGACAGATTCAGTTTAAGGTAGAGAGAGGACTTGATGTTAGAGACAGCAGACAATCACTGGTATTTTGTAATAATGTGGGGGTGATGTCAGGAGAAGAGGTGTATAACTGGGTGCGTCTGCAAAGAGATGGTACTGAAAACCAAATCTACTGATGGTTTGTACAATAGGGGCAATGTGTAGAGAGAAGAGAAGGGGGCCTAGGACTGAACCCTGAGGAACTCCAACTGTGAGGGGAGGAGGAAAAGAAGAGGAGCCGGCGAAAGATACAGTGAAGGGGTGGTCAGAGAGCCCAATAAGAGCGCAGCACAGAGAGGAGGAGCTGACTATCCACGGCATTGAATGCAGCAGAGTGATCCACGACGATCAGCAGGGAGTAGTCACCATTAGATTTAGCTGTTATTAGATCATTAGAGACTTTGGTAAGGGCAGTTTCAGTAGAGTGTAAGGAGCGGGAATCGGCTTGTAGAAGGTCAAAAAGTGAATTGTCTGAGAGATAGCGGGTCAGACGGGAGTGGACCAAGCATTCAAGGAGTTTAGAGATGAAGGGGAGATTAGAGACAGGTCGATGGTTAACAGCAGAGTTCTGGTCGAGGGATGCTTTTTTTAGTATTGGCTGAACTCTGGTGTGTTTGAAGGAGGAGGGGAAAACGCCAGATGAGAGGGAAAGATTAAATATTTTTGTTAGATGAGATGTGCCAGATGGGGAAAGGGATTGAAGGAGATTTGAGGGAATAGGGTCACCAGTGCAGGTAGTAGGGTGAGAAGATGCAAGGAGCCGGGTGACCTCTTCCTCACTGACTGAATCAAAGACTGAAAGTGAGTTGGATGAAGTGCAGGAAGGAAGAAAATGCATGATGTTCTGAGGCTGTGAGGAAATTTTTTGTCGCATGCGGTCAATTTTCTCCTTAAAATAGTTGTCCAGATCGGCAGCTGTGAGGCTGGTGGTTGGGGCCTGTACTCTTGGAATCTCTTCCTATCTCTAATACATGATTTTAACGTGTTGTGGATTGTATATTTTGCACATAACCCTTTTTTCACAGTTAACTCAGGTCTTATTTATATGTATGTCTGGCATATTGCCAGGAGATTTAGTCTTCATTAAAAGTTATATTTTAAGGGTCTACTTTTGCTGTAGCTTGTTATGACTTCTAGACTGTCCATTCAGTGAATTGGGAACTCTGAATAAGAAATATACAGCTCTGACTGCTAAAAATATAAGAAATGAATCTCCGAAGAATGTTTATGCACCAACCAGACATTTCAGATCATGAACCGATCTTAAGTTCTGTTGTTTCTCATCAGCACAGAATAGGAATTTGATTAGCACTGTGAAGTGAGGTATATGTTAGGGCCCTTTCACATCAGCGTTTTTTTTTAAATCGCGGCAGATGCGGTGAAAAAAACGCATCTGCCGCGATTAACGCATAACCGCGACACTTGCGGCACAGTTGCGGCAAGCCCCATGCAATGTCTATGGGGCTTGCGGTAAGGGTGCGGCAAGTGCGGTTTCGGCACTTGCGGCAGGTGCGGCCGCGAAAAAAAACACTGCTGACTGCGTTTTTTTTTCAGCCGCACCTGCCGCAAGTGCCGATACCGCACCTGCCGCACCCTTACCGCAAGCCCCATAGACATTGCATGGGGCTTGCCGCAACTGTGCCGCAAGTGTCGCGGTTATGCGTTAATTGCGGCAGATGCGTTTTTTTCACCGCATCTGCCGCGATTTAAAAAAAACGCTGATGTGAAAGGGGCCTTAGCGAGGAGGAAGACATTTGAAGAATGATAGGGAGGGAGAATTAATTGTATGTTCTCTACTAATGAGGTTCATGACAGAACAGATCAATGTATAGATAAGGGCATTTGTTTAATCTAAAGTCAAATGTAACAGAGTTTCCAGGCATAACTTTTTTTTATGTCTCTGCAAAAATAACAACCCACTACTGACTTGTCACTGCTAATCCCTCACTGACCCCTGTTCACAGGCTGGAGCAGTGATGTCACATCTATAGCCCATGACCAGAGTAGGCAATCACTGTGCTCAATGGTCCCATGGGGTCTACATCAGCCTGAGCCCACTGTTTGGTTGCATGTATGTTAGGTTTTGTGCCCACAGGATGTTTTTCCTGCATTTTTGCTGCGTTTTCTGCATACAGTTTACCCATGGTTTTATGCTAATGTATGGTAATTTGTTCCTGCTTTTGTACTTCCTGCAAAACCAATGTGTTTCACAGAAACGCTATACCCACACATTGATTTTGCAAGTGTCAAATACCTCCGGTTTTGCTATGAAGGGGAAAGATTGATCATGTTTTATTTTTCCTGCGTTTTTGCTGCAGTCAAAGGCAAAAACGCTGAAAAAACGCAGCATCCCAACTGTAGCAAAAAAACAGTAAAAATGCACAAAAAACACGATAAAAATGCAGGACCTGAATGCAGCAAATCTCCTGGCAAGGACTATAGAGATCCTTGAAACCAGTATCGGTTTTGCTGCGTTCAGGACTGCTGGAAAGACGTCTTGTGGGCACATACCCTATGGCTGGTCTCACACTGCAGTATTTTACCTGATCAGGTTCGTGTGTCACAACCAGGAGTGTCTCCAAAACTCAGAACAGGTGTCAATCTTTCAATTATAGTTTTTCTCTGCAAGTTCCTCTCCTGGTTTTGGCACACAAACCTGTTCAGGGAAAAAAATGCAGTGTGAAACCAGCCTAAAGGCTGGTTTACACGTTGGGACATCGTTAACGATGTCGCTGCAACTTGTGACTAGACTAGACATCATTAACTTCTCTGTTACTCCGGTGTTTAACCATTGCTCTGCTAGAAGATGCTTCCCTATACTGCTACAGTTCCTGTGTGTATCTCCATTCCTGGTCTCCATGCCTGGTTCTGCTTCATTTGCACCATCTACTCTGCTTGACTTACTGTCCAGGTCCTCACAGAGCTACATGGTAATGATCAAGACTAGGTCAGCTGTACTGTCACCTCCAGCCTAAGCTGCTCATTCAGACCTGAGGCATGAAAGATCCATCTCACCTGTTGAGCCAATACCATCACTTACATCAACCCCTTTCTTCTTCCTCAGTACAGCCAGTAGTACAGGTAATGTAAATGAGTCAATATTTTTCAGCAAGTAATTGGTAAAAGATGACACTGGAGCTGGCTATTGTATCTGAACTAATTGTTTAATCCCTTATTGCTGCTAGCAGACCCCTAAAGAGCCCCGTGTAACGGTTCTTTATAAATCAGATATATTAATACTAGATGATGGCTCGATTCTAACACATCGGGTATTCTAGAATATAGAAATAGGGATTGCATGGGGAAAGCGGTGAGGGCTGAATAAGGAGGGACTTTGAGGACGGAGCGGCGGGGGTAGGACGGTGTGGCAGGGGGGAGGAGGATGGAGGGGCACAGGTAGGGGGAGGACAGAGTGGCTGGGGTAGGAGGGAGGATGGAGCTGCAGGGGAGTAGGATGGAGGACGGAGGAGGTAGCGGCGGGGTGGGGGAGGATGGAGCAGCACAGGCAGGGGGAGGATGGAGGATGGAGTGGCGGAGGTGAGGAGGACAAAGGAAGGAGGAGGAAGCGGTGGGGTGGGGGAGGCTGGAGCGGCACAGGCAGGGGGAGGACAGAGCGGCAGGGGGAGGACGGAGCACAGATCGGCGGGGGAGACGAGGATGGAGGACGAAGCAACAGGGTGGGAGAGGCCGGAACAGCACAGGCAGGGGGAGGATGGAGTGACGGAGGGGTAGGAGGACAAAGGAAGGAGGAGGAAGCGGTGGGGTGGGGGAGGATGGAGCGGCACAGGCAGGGGGAGGATGGAGCGGCAGGGGGAGGACGGAGCACAGAGCGGCGGGGGAGACGAGGATGGAGGACGAAGTGGCAGGGTGGGAGAGGCCGGAACAGCACAGGCAGGGGGAGGATGGAGTGACAGAGGGGTAGGAGGACAAAGGAAGGAGGAGGAAGCGGTGGGGTGGGGGAGGATGGAGCGGCACAGGGGGGGAGGACGGAGCGGCAGGGGGAGGATGCAGCACAGAGCGGCGGGGGAGACGAGGATGGAGGTTGAAGCGGCAGGGTGGGAGAGGCCGGAGCAGCACAGGCAGGGGGAGGATGGAGTGACGGAGGGGTAGGAGGACAAAGGAAGGAGGAGGAAGCGGGGTGGGGGAGGACGGAGTACAGAGCGTCGGGGGAGGAGGACAGAGGACGAAGCGGCGGGGTGGGGGAGGATAGAGCAGCACAGGTAGGGGGAGGATGGAGGATGAAGTGGTGGAGGGGAGGAGGACAAAGGAAGAAGCAGGAAGGGGTGGGGGAGGATGGAGCGGCACAGACAGGTGGAGGACGGAGAACAGAGCGGTGGGGTGGGGGAGGACGGAGCAGCACAGGCGGGGAGGACGGAGGGGCGGAGTGGAGGAGGACAAAGGAAGGAGGAGGAAGCGGTGGGGTGGGGGAGGATGGAGCACAGAGCGGCGGGGGAGATGAGGATGGAGGATAATGCGGCAGGGTGGGAGAGGCCAGAACAGCACAGGCAGGGGGAGGACGGAGGATGCAGTGGTGGAGGGGGAGGAGGACAAAGGAAGGAGGAGCAAGCGGTGGGGTGGGGTAGGATGGAGCGGCACAGGCAGGGGGTCGACAGAGCACGGAGCGGCAGGGGGGAGGAGGACAGAGGACGAAGCGGCGAGGTGGGGGAGGACGGAGGATGGAGGGGAGGATGAGAAAGGAAGGAGGAGGAAGCAGTGGGGGGATGCAGCGGCACAGGCAGGGGGACAACGGAGCATAGAGCGGCGGGGGAGAGGAGGAAGGAGGATGAAGCAGTGGGGTGGGGGAGGCCGGAGTAGCACAAGCAGGGGAAGGATGGAGCGGCAGGGGGAGGACGGAGCACAGAGCGGCGGAGGGAGAGGAAGATGTAGGACGAAGCGGCGGGGTGGGGGAGGACGGATCAGCACAGGCAGGGGGAGGATGGAGTGG
Organism: Allobates femoralis; assembly: GCA_033576535.1. Taxonomy (NCBI): domain Eukaryota; kingdom Metazoa; phylum Chordata; class Amphibia; order Anura; family Aromobatidae; genus Allobates; species Allobates femoralis. The sequence continues at coordinate 106,725,936 of JARQOC010000002.1, forward strand.
CGGAGGGGAGGAGGACATAGGAAGGAGGAGGAAGCGGTGCGGTGGGGGAGGATGGAGCGGCACAGGCTGGGGGAGGATGGAGCACAGAGCGGCGGGGGGAGAGGAAGATGGAGGACGAAGCGGCGGGGTGGGGGAGGATGGAGGATGGAGTGGCGGAGGGGAGAAGGACAAAAACATCTACTTGTAGCTCACTGAATAAACCCTGACAGCAAGATAGAGAATTAACCCTGCAAACCAAAAGAACTAACTAAGGATCATATCTTAGGCTGGCTTCACACTGCAGTTTTTTCATTGATCAGTGTCCATCAGTGTTTGGGTGCCAAAACCAGGAGAGGAACCAGGAGAGGAACTTGCAGAGAAAAACTATAATTGAAAGATTGACACCTGTTCTGAGTTTTGGAGACACTCCTGGTTTTGGCACCCAAATACTGATGGACACTGATCAGTGAATAACTGCAGTGTGAAGCCAGCATAATGGTGGGGTTACACATCCCGATATCGCGGCGATATCGGAGGCAACGGTGCGGGAGCGCGCATTTTTTCAGCCCTTTTCCCGATATCGCATCGGCGGTTTACACGCTGCGATATCGGGAAACAACGTCCCTCCGATGTGTACGCCCACCAACCGAGTAACGACCATTTAACATGGGAATTAATGGGTAGCGTCGGCGTACAGATCGGAGTTGGGCTGTCACATGCTGCGATGCTGCTACAACGGCCATGCGATATCGGGGAGTTGAATAGCACGGTCATTCAACCCCGATATCGTTTTGGCATCGTTCCAGCATCGCGTTGTACGCTCAAACCGTACAACGCGCAAACGATATCGGGTCCAACTCGCGACCCACGTGACTTTTTGTCGGAGTTGGGTCGGAGTTGGACGCCGATATCGCGACGTGTAAACCCGCCATTAGAGTTATAGGCAGAGGGGAGGACATTAACGATTTGTTCATTGCTACATATTCTAAATGTGTTATAGGTAAAAGAAAAATAAAATCCAACCATTATCCAGCCACACAGTGGAAGCAAGCAGCGACAGGTATTTGAATAACCTGCAGCAAATTTATTTCAGTTGATTGACTATTGAGTAATAGTAGGTTTTTTATTTTAGAACAAATCATTATCCCCTGCAACCCCCCCTTTATTAAAAAAAGATCACTTGACCCACCACAAATCAAAAGGTGGGTATAAACTACATACCTTAAATAACTAAATTAAGATATATACCGTATATATATACTAGATGGTGGCCCAATTCTAACGCATCGGGTATTCTAGAATATGTATGTAGTTGACATACTGTGAGTGTCAATGTGAGTGAACTACATATATATATATATACAGTATATATAAAATATATATATATTAATGCAGAAAAAGAGTCCAATGACCGGGCACTACACCTGTGGAGCTCTGCTAAAAGCCTGTTGGCTATCCCCGGTGCCTGGTGTTGCACAGCCTTAGGGCCCTTTCACATCAGCGTTTTTTTCAAATCGCGGCAGATGCGGTGAAAAAAACGCACCTGCCGCAAGTCCGCCTATACATTGTATGGCGTTTACCGCAATCGCGCCGCAACCTTGCCGCAAGTGCAGCCGGTATGCGGTTTTTTCACCGCATCTGCCGCGATTTGAAAAAAACGCTGATGTGAAAGGGCCCTTAAATGAATAATCAGAGATTCAAAAAAGAGAATAAAGAAAGGCGGCACTAACCGTGTACTGGAACCCGCAGAAGTATCACTACACGATACGAAACGGTACCGTCGTTCCGACGGCCTCTCACTCCCTCTCCCCACCGCACTAACAGTGTTTTAATGGATTGATCTTCCTGGATTAAAACACCCTTCCACCAGCCTACACGGTGAGTGCCGCCTTTCTTTATTCTCTTTTTTGAATATATATATAGCAGCACTATAGTATATGGTGGTACATTACAGCTATGGCGGTGCATTACATTACATGCATAGCAGCGCTATGGTATATGGCGGTACATTACAGCACATGTATAGCAGCACTACAGTATACGGCGGTACATTGCAGTACATGTATAACAGTGCTTTGGTATATGGCGGTACATTACAGTACATGTATAGCAGCGCTATGGTACATGGCGGTACATTATAGTACATGTATAGCAGCACTATGGTATATGGCGATACTCCGCTCCCCGTGGCCCCCCGCTCCTCCTGGCCCCCGGTCCTCCACAGTAAAAGTAAAAATAAAAAAATCCCCAGTGAGAATACTCACCTGTCCGCCGGCTCGCTCCACCTCCGTCTTCTAGGTCCTACAGGCCTTTAAGACCTGTCGTTGCCTGGGAAACCGATGAGCTGAGGGGGGCAGGATTGTGTCGGTGGGGGGCAGGATGGAGCGAGCAGGGCAGGATGGTGGTGGGGGGCAGGATGGATGCGGGAGAGCAGGATGGAGCCGGTATGGCAGGATGGTGGCGGGGGAGATCAGGATGGTGATGGGGGGCAGGATGGTGGTGGGGGTGCAGGATGGATCTGGAGGGGCAGGATGGAGCCGCGGGCAAGATGGAGCCGGCGGGGCAGGATGGTGGCGGGGGGAACAGGATGTAGCCGGTGGGGCAGGATGGTGGTGGGGGGGATCAGGATGGTGGTGGCGGGGCAGGATGGTGGCGGGGGAACATGATGTAGCCGGTGGGGCAGGATGGTGGTGGGGGGATCAGGATGGTGGTGGGGGGGCAGGATGGAGCTGGCGGGGTAGGATGGAGCCGGCGGGGCAGGATGGAGGCTCTCCTCCTGCCCCCCTCCGCTGCTCCTGCACCTCCTCCGCTCCCCGCGGCCCCCTCCCTCTGCCCCTTCGCTCCCCACGGCCCCATTGCTTCCCCATGGTGATAATAAAATTTAAAAAACCCTCAGTGAGGATACTTAAGCTGGTTTCACACTACGATTTTTTGAAATCCGATGCTGTCCGAGATAAATCGGACAGCATCGGATCCAAACTGATCCCTGCAATTGGATGCCAAATAGACATCCGATCCCGACATTTTGCAGGATTAGTTTGACCGGCTCCTCCTGTCATCTGCTCCTCTCTGCCTCCAGTCACCTGTCAGCTGTGACATAGAAAGAGGAACATAGTTACCCTCATTCCATGTTCCAGACACATGTTGTCATGTGGCAGCGCTACATCGACGATATTTTCTTGACCTGAAATAATGATCAGTCCTCATTAATGACCTTTTTTGATGATATCAGTCGCGCAGTCCCTGGCCTAACCTTTACCATTCACCATGATCGGTCCTGTATAAACTTTCTGGATAGAATAGTCCTGAAGGACACAGAGGGTGGTCTGGCTACTGACCTTTACAGGAAACTGACAGACCGCAATAGCCTTTTACACTATTCCAGCTGTCATCCACCCCATATGAAGAATGCTCTTTCTTATTCTCAACACACACGGGTTGATCGTATTGTCTCCGATCCACAGGTGCATGTAACTAGACATAATGAGATGACGGATAGGTTTCTTGCCAGAGGTTATCCATTGTCTGTAGCTTCCAAGAACAGTGGTAGAACCCCTCGGCGTACTGACTCACCACCTAGGTTGGTGTTCGTGAATACTTATCACCTTTTCAATACCATACTACATTTCATCATCCGTAAACATTGGCCTCTACTGAGACTATCCTATCCAGACATTGATGAGTTCAGGACACCCCCCATGATTTGCCATAAGAGACCTGAGAACATTCGCAATAAAATCATTAGGGCGGATGTTGGCTCCTTAAATAGGATACCCAGGCAAACATGCCTTGCCACATCCAGACGTTGAACCTGTCCATGCATCAGTTGTGTCAACTGTTCTAATGTTCAGAAGGGCGACATGTTCACACACCCCAGGACGGGTAAGTCTTATCCCATTAAGGGCTATTACACATGTGAGAGCACCTTCATCATCTATTTAATCAAGTGCCTGTGCGGTCTCGGGTATGTGGGAGAAACCACTTAGCATGCCCGAGACCGCTTCGGAAAGCATAAATACACCATAAGGTGTGGACAAATTGCCCTACCTGTTCCCCATTATTTTCTGGAGACAAGACATACGGTAGCACAACTCCGTTATCAGATCATAGAGCAAGTGGAAATGGGTCATAGAGGTGGAAACAGGGTCCAGAGGCTCAAAGTGATATATAATTTATCCTATTAAAAAATATCCAGTATCCTTCTGTTAATGATTTATTCAACTATGTCCTTTATTAGGGGTTGGACTGAGATGTGGTATACAGGATTTACAGTTTTTCATTTGCCCTGACATCCCTAACTGTACTAATGAATTCATGTTTCTTTCTCCATCTCACAGCGATATTGATGCATTCTGAATGCCCTGAGAGCCCAGCAGTCACCTAGCAACCACAGACACTTTCCGACGTCATGCGCACGCCCGCGCATGCGCAGAACTGCTGCCTGTGCTCCAAGGGCGGACCGCTTCCTGCGTTCCAAAGACCGGTACAGGAAGCAGACCAGCTTTTTTCACACTTTGGTCCCAGCACCCTGATGCAAGTACACCGGCCACAAGCACCACCACAAGTGCAACTTCTAACTCGCGGCACGGTTTAACAATATTCTTTATGCATTGCTTTACTTCATAGATTTCCCTTAGTCCAGCAGATAGGTTAAAGTAGGGCTTTTTCACAGTGACAGATTATCACAGCCTGCTCTTAAAGGTGCGGATATCCTGTTAACCCATTGTTCTCTTTAGTCATCAACATGAGTGCACTTAAGTGACTTATTAAACATTGTTTTCATATTATCTGTTTATAGTGGCTCCATACATATGAGGGTGGTACTTTCTACATATGGTTAATTACCAAATAAAATCATCAGGTATGACATGTTTTAGATATGTTATGTTTGCTTGTTGATATCCTTGCCATGTATATTCTTCCCCTAATCCACACCCTGGTAAAGGGCCACTATATGGTTTAACTTTTATCATATGTGATACTCCGTATATATTTTGGATGACACATGTTATTAATAGTCATGTTTTGTAGTTCCTCTTTTTGGACAATTTATTCGAATGTCCGATCATTACTGTTACAGTGATTCATTACCATTACAACGAACCAGAGATCCTTTCACCTACACCACCGCCATCTTGATTATATATAGCACGACCTTACCAAAAGCACATAGATGGTAAGGTACTGCCTTTATTTTCCTTTTGATACCAAAGGTTTCCTCCCTTTTTTGCCCCCCTTTCCCCCCTTCATTTTTTTTATTATTCTTTTGGAAGTGGTCTCCTGTAATTATAAGGGGTCTCCTTATTTCCTACTTTGACATGTTGATATCTTTAATTTCATTAGGTCCACACTGTCCGTGTGTAGACGGTGTGTAATCTGATTCTCTTCTACTTCAGAATCCTACATGGAATTTATTTTCTTATGTTGTTCCTGTGAATAAAGGCACTGATGACCTTAGGTAGGATTGCTCACCAGGTGTACATTCTGTATATAATCCTTTTCATTAACTACATTGCCTGTATATGTTTATGTGATGTAAGGTCAATTGTCTGTGATTTACTTTTTTATGGTATGCTGTTTTATATATTTTTTTCTTTGTCATATTTTCTGTAGTCTGTGAAGAAGGCAGGTAATGCTGAAACGTTAACGTTTACTAATATACGTGAATTATCAGATGACTAATAAAAAGCTAAACTGCAGAAAACTTTCTTGGATTCTTTTCTTCATACCAAGTGCCGAGGTTATATATTTTTAAGTGTCCGGTTCAGAGTACGGAGGCCTCTCATAAAAGGGGGGTACTGTTACGTATTGACTGCCTTGTAGTATGGAGATGCTGCTGCTGTGATTTAAATGAAGCCTTTTTTTCCCTGCTCAGTGTGGAGAGAGGAAGCTCATGAGCTGGAGCAGGTTGTAGCAGGTGTATGTGATGAATATGACTCCTGCTTAGGTGAGCTGAGGGGTGTGTCTGGGCTAGCTGCTCCCGACCCATCGGCCATAAATGGGTCAGATCACATCCACCTATTGTTGCTGATTCAGTTCACTTCTTGACTGTGACCTGGTGTGAGCATACGCTGATCTGAAGCTGCTGTGTTTTTTTTTCCTTTGAAAGTTGCTGGGCTCCGTGATCCGTGGGTGGAGGTAGGGGCTTATGCCTAGGGCTTCTCAGGAGCTTTAGGGACGTAGGTTGGTGGCTGAGACCTCCTCACCTTTAGAGGTGCCTTCGAGATCTGGGTGAGCCAGGGACTCCAGTATCAGGGCCAGAGCAGGCTCCCCTGATCCCCTTCGTCCAGCTCCTGGCTACCCCGACCTCTCCCAGTATAGATATCATATAGTGTCCAGCAGCACCCTGCTTTATAGAAAAAAGTGCAAAAAACACAATACAAAACATGAAAATGTGAGGTTCTGGTAGGTATTTTGGACCAAAACACATAAGCTTTTAATCCACGTCAAGGTTCGTCATGCTTATGAGTCCCTAAACACTAAATACATGAATAATATAAAAAAGGAACACAAGTTAAAAAACTTAGTGATTAGTGATTAGGGACTCATAAGCGTGATGATCCTTGACTTGGATTATGAGTTTATGTGTTTTGGTCCAAAATACCTACCAATACCTCACATTTTCATGTTTTGTATGTGCTTTTTTTGCATTTTTTTATATAAAGCAGGGTGCAGCTGGGCTATATAGGGTATCTATTCCTGTTGAGGTGCATTGATATAGTGCCTAACAGCCCATCTAATCTAATAGTAAGGGTGTAAGTAATAGGCTGGGCACACACTGCATGACGTGTGTGTGAATGGCGTCCTATGAGAACCTCATTATGTGTGCAAAAAGACCAGTAATCCACCCCCTCCAAGGGAAGGAGGTTGAGAGTGATTGGAGCGTTGGAGTGATTGGTATTTTGGACATGTTTTTGCCTTTCCTTATATTTCCTAAGGATTACTGTATCCTGCTGAGTGCATTTTAGCAGAGCTGCACCATCCATTGGACAGTATGAGCCCTTAAGCCTAGGCGGCAAGTAGCAGGGGGAGCGGCTGTGCAGAAGGGGGCGGCGCCAGCACCACACAGCGGCCTCTTGTGTGATGGGCGCCGCCGGCTGTGGTAAGAGACAGCCTCTTCCCCCTGCTTGTGGCGGGAGCTGCTAGCACCCCCATAACCCCCCCTCCTTCTTCACCTGCGGCGGAGTTGCTAGCAACACTACCCCCCTCGGGCTCAGGCAGCACAGGGGGGCTTGATGCACCCCTGCATTTTGGTCAATGACCATACAACCTGTTAGCCATCTAGATGTCATGGACAGCAGTCTAGATAATTAATATTAGGAGCGCCTTCTACTGTACTCCATAGACTCCCTCTCCTTGATTAAATTGAGTGCCAATTGTTGCTTAAGGAACCTGGATGCCTAACAATGGCTTCTAGGTTTGCTGTGTGAGGAAGTCAACAGCAGGATGTTATGTACTGTAAGATTTTATCTGTAGAATAAAGACTAAGGCTGCTTTCACATTACGTAATTTTTCCTGTCCGTGGGATCCTCCTTTTTGCAGGACCCCACAGACAGGAACGGACAACACAGGAGGTGACCTTTTCTGTGTCCGGGTCCATGATTAACAGCCCATCTAATCTAATAGTAAGAGCATGCTCGGGACACTAAAATCGGGTCCGAGGATCGATCAGCTGTTTCCTCGGACCCGTGCTACATAGGCCCCATGTTATTTGGCGCAGATCATGTCGGATCCGATTCGGTCCGATTTGATCCGCTGTGCCCAAAATCGGAGCAGTGTCTGATATGGTACAGCTAAAAATCAGTTAGAATCAGATCATACACAAATCTGATGGCAATAAGGCAAAATCCGATGTAATCCGTGCCCCATAGATTAACATGGGGGCCAAATCGGATTCGTGGATGTTCATTTTACAATGGACAGCCACGGATCCAAGAAAAACGTAATGTGAAAGCAGCTTTAACCTACTTGGTATTGCCACTAGAAATGAGCAGATTACGGTAAGTGAAATTCAAATTTGAACACACTGCTATTATTTTGAACACAATTACATACACGTTTCTAACTTTGGAAGCACATAGATCTGGATAGGAGTTGAATACACAAAATAAAGGCTGATTACAGTTTGGTTTATTGCTTTCAAATAATAAATTAATAATTAAATTCAATGCAATTTAGAAGTTAGAGCAGTGTGACCAGCTGATAAATTAGAAATAAAGGAAATACGTCATGCATTTGGGCTGCATATAGCAAAACATCTTTAACCTTAGACCAAATATATGTTTGATATGTTTCTGGTTTTTTTCCTCGTAGATTCTCAAGTAATTAAGGGAAGTGACATTTCTTGGGTCTATATAAAAGAGAGGGGATGGTTTGTAGAAGAGAGAAAAAAGGGCTGAATTTTTTGTAAAAATTTAGATCATAAAATGGAATAACACATGAGGAAATCCATATGATGTTTTGTTTTATGTTCAAACATTTCCTAACAAGGGGAAACAAGTGAGCTGTGCATATATGAACTCTTTTGAAAGAGCAGAACAGTAAAACAGATGAAAGTGGGGAAACGTGTCTGTGATTGTGGATATGGTGGGTTGTATTTTACTGCATTTTACAAGTGTCATTCCTATACTGTGTATTCAGCCCTTCTCCACTTCCTGTGTACTCATTACACTCCAGAGAGTCTGATAATTGAATTACTGTGGACATGTCCTTACTTGGTCATTCTAGTCCTCTTCCTGCCAATGTGTGTACTTGCTCCCTGTTCACGCATCTCTTGCTCTGTTGATTGTAGAATACCGGAGAAGAACGCCATGACAGTGGCTACTACAGTAAAATGTCCCCCTCAGTACCATTACCCCCCTCAACCAAAACACACCCTTACAATATTCAAATTTTTATTCTTAAAATATTTAGAAAACCATATATAATTTCTTCTATAGTTTACAAATACTTGTCACTTTGTGTTGATTTATCACATAAATTCCAATAAAATACATATAGGTTTGTAGTTGTGACGTGAAAAAATGTGGAAACGTTCACGGGCATGTTTTTTCAAGGCACTATAAGTTAAAAAATGTCCCAGAACATGTCCATATACTTTAAGGTAATGAGACTGTCCACGATTAGAAGATAGGTTGAACCATACGTCTCTACATGTTCTGCTTGATGTTGCTGCTCAGCCAAATTCACTTAAAGGGAATCTATCGGCAGGTATTTGTTATTTATTCTGAGCAGCCTAATGCAGGGGCAGAGAAAGTGACTCCAACAATTTATCATTTACTGGTTCTTGTTTTAGTTTCAATAAATTAATTGTCTTATTAGTAGAAGATTATAAGTATAGGACTTGCCTTGTGCCATGAATTCATCCCACTTTGTATAACCCCATGCCCACCACTAATTGGCAACTTTCTTCTTATGCATAGTGTACACAGAAAGCTTCCAATCAGTGGTGGTGTGGGCGGGCTATGCACAGGTAAGCATTCATAGAACTGCTAGATATACAGCAAAGAAAACAGTGTTTAATCTAAACTGCAGCAAGCATCCGAGTATGAGATCACTGGAATCAGGTTCTCTGTCCCTATATTATGTTGCTTTCAGATTACATAGAAAAAACTTGGTGACAGTGTCTCTCCAGCCTGATACTAAAAAGTGACTATATATTTTTCATGTATGTTCGTTTTACTTGGTGCCCTCTGATTGTCTCTCATTAGCTCCCTGCTTAGATCAGAATTTTGTCCCTCCTTGCTTCCATGATGGCTGTCACAGTCACGTGTAGAATACAGTCATGAGTCTAAATAACACAGTCTCTGCCTGTACTATCATACACTACAGGAGAGGGAGTGAAGGCATTGTGTAGACTTCCACTGCACACTTCATGTCACTCTGTAGTCATCTTGGAAGCAGCAAGAACGAAATGTCAATCTGGGAAAAGGACTATAACGGTTATTCTGCTGCACCCTAGAAAACCATGAAATAAAAGAGAAGCTTAGCAAATGCATTGGCCAATGTAAATGAGCCCGATAACTGCAACAAGGTGCATCTCATGTATCGGGACCCTAACCTGAAATGACAGTATGTGCGATTAAAAAGGTTGGATCCTGCCTAAATGGAATAGGATTATACTATGGCTAATGGTCGGGGACACACAGACAGAAAAGTGTTACTAAACATTGCAAAAAGACTGACTGGCACACCCAGTCAGGTGTTTTGTTGTTTGTTTTTTTTCTGCTAGCACTTTGTTCACACACTAGGCGTGGCAGTCAGTCTTTTTGCAATGTTTAGTAATGTTTTTCTGTCTGTGCAGCCCCGCCCAATAGCCATAGTATAATCCTCTTTTATTTAGCCAGTATACAACCTTCCCATACTGGCTGATTTTAATCGCACATAGTGGCATTTCAGGTTAGAGTCCCGATAAATGAGATGCAGCTTCTTGCGGTTGTCGGGCTCATTTACATTGTCCACTGCATTTGCTAAGCTTCTCCTTTATTTCATAGTGTTCTAGTGTGCAGCAGAATAACCTTTATAGTTTTGTGATTTTTTTTCTGCTAGCATCTCGTTCACACTAGGTGTGCCAGTCCGTCTTTGTGCAATCTGGGCAAAGGAGGCAGCAAGTGACAAATGGAGGGTGCCAGCCTCTATCATCCTATATTATTGTTCGACATTTCTTTTCAGAACACAATGACAGTGCACTCCCTCACCAGCTCTAATGATAATTCACAAACTGGCAAGAATGCTCAATGTCAGTCCAGTTGTGTGGAAAAAACATTGGGAGCAGGTAAAGAAGATACAAGCCATGCCCCAGAAATAGTTGTTGCTTTAATTGAGTGGGGCTAATCTCTGCTGGTCTCATTGTCTTCTTACAATGTACACTGATGAGGCGCCCCCAGACCGTAGGGTATTCAGGAATTAGATTGCTGCTGCTGTCACTGGGGAGTCACGGGGGTTGTGACCCAGTCCTGTGACTTCGGCGTCAGTTGAAAAAGGGGATATGTACAGGGGAGGTTGTCGTGACGCCACCCGTGGTATGTGGTCAGTGGGGACCACCGCTGCTGCAGAACCTCCGGGGATGATGGGTAGCAGCCGAAATGGGACGGCTCTCCATGGGTAAAGCCAATCCCCGGGGCAGGCTAAATAGTCTATGTGTGAGTAACAGTCAGACTCCATGATTTGTTTGGAGTGATATCTGGCTAGTTCTGTGTTTAAGACTCCTAAACGAGGCTCCACAGACTCTATTTGCATGTTTGGTAGTTTTCTCAGTCCTTTACTGGAGCAGATGGTAAAAGTTGTCCATGGAGTCTTGAGAGCAACTTGGGGTTATTCTCACCCGACCGGGTTTTTTCCCCACTTACTGCACTTGTAATTTGGCTTCTGTTCTTGCGTAAGCTAGGCTGCCGGCCCTGTCTCTTTCTGTGAGGTACCGGTATGACAGGCAACTCGAGTCCTTTCCTCTACCATGTTCCCGGGTGTCAGTGTCTCTGAACTCTCTACATTGCTGTGTCTCTGGTACAGTGTAGCTGGAGAATTTCGAATCCCCACTTTCTGGTGTTGACTACCTGGACGTGATATCCTGCACAATCTCAGAGTCCGGTGTCTGTTCTATGCGCCTTTCCTCTCTGGTGAGCACGGTGTTGCTCAGCCTCCCAGGTGTGTTCTTGCTTCTCCTTTCCTCAGACCCTAGCCTTAGCCTTAGAACTCCGTTAGTGACTCTGGAATGAGCTTAGCATGGCTCTTTTACACCCAGGTCTTCTTCACAATCCTCCCAGGAACTGAACTAACTTGCTCCTCCCCAGACCAGAATATATAGGGGAGCTCACCCTGAACGCAGGCTTGGTCTCCCCTTTCTGGCCTGGAGGTGTTGGTGTTGTGTGTGTATTGCCTGGTAAGAATACCCTTTGTTGCTCTCTTGTGACACCACCACCCGGGGGCAGTGATGACACTGTGGCACTTTGACCCAGGTGTGCCACACTGACTGTGCACATTCTTACCTACTCATCACTTCTCATTAGAGCTGACAGGGAGCTCACTGTCATTGTGCACTGAAAAGGAATAATGTACAATGACAAGAGAGCTTGTACTGAGCATACATCAGAATTGACAACTGACGCATGCTCAGTAGAGCAGAGACTAGCCCATCCCCAAAAATGGCTTTCACTGATGATATTTCATTTCAGGGTGAGGCAGAGGCTCCGGCAGTGAGCACAGCCTCTGCACCCTTGATGACATCCCATTTGAATATCCCAACATACACTGTGGGTTCTCAAATGAAATGTCATCAAAATGGAAGAAGGTGAAAAAATAAATAAATAAAGCAGTGAGAAAGGGACCAATTTGTACTTTTTTTTTATCAAGGTATATTAGAAAACCAAATAAATTATTGCATTAAAGGGGTTTTAAAATTAATTTTACTCAACAGATTTTGGAATAATAATAATTACCAGAATTGGATATATTTAATAAAAATGTTTCTGTGTTGAGATAATCTTATATATGTGTCCCTGCTATGTACTGTGTAATGGATGTGTCTGACCGTATAGTGACATGGTCTGATCATACCACATCTCCTGTGCTGGGATAATCTTATATATGTGTCCCTGCTATGTACTGTGTAATGGATATGTCTGACTGCACAGGGACATGGTCTGATCATACCAAATCTCCTGTGCTGGGATAATCTTATATATGTGTCCCTGCTATGTACTGTGTAATGGATGTGTCTGACCGCACAGGAATATGGTCAGATCATACTGATCTATTGATTAAAATTAACTTGCATGGGAAAACCCCTATAAATATGTAGACATGTTAGTTTCGGACTATTACTTTAAATCACTTGTTACCTATTGTAGATGTAGTAAGTGTAAACTATATTAGCAATCATATAGTTGTCACAGGATAGTTATAATGGATGAGGGGAATTGTAGCAGGATGGTAGTGATGGGCAAAGGCAATCTGGGAAGCTAGTCTCAACCTGTGAACTGGGGTTCCCTAGCTGACCATGTTCCCAGAGTAACCTCTAAATTTGAGGATGTCTGGGCCACCACTCTTGCCCAGCTCCTGACCAGCCCTGGGCTAACACCCCTCACCTCCACCCATGAACCGTGATACGATACAAACAGCAACTCTGCATCAGATGGAATTACTTAAAGGCTGGGGGAATGGACAACCATCATGTGATACAAACAGCAGCAGCTAACTAGTACTGCAGAGCCACAGCTGGCTAATACCATGGACAGCTAATACTGCAGAGCTACAGCCACTGATGTCAACCCTTAAAGGGATCCTGTCACCCCCAAAACACCTTTAAACCTATTAAAACCTGCCCCTAGAGCATATTAACACTTTCCCTACACTCCTTTTAGCTCCTATATGCACATAATCAAAGTGTATAAAAACGTTTTATAAGTACCTCATTACTGATGATAATGAGTGACTATGCTATTCATAGTCACTCATCCAGGCTGCCCCTCTTCATACTATCACGCCTCAATAGGCATGATCTTCATGATAGATTCAAATTGCAGCCTCCCTGCGCGCCTCCCCGCTGTGTCCTGTGTCTGCCGGGCTTCAGCGTGGGGCTGTATGACGCGATCCGCGTCATTCCCGGCGCCGGGTGACGTACTACAGCCGCGCCGCGCTGTCAGCTTCAAAATGCGCACTGCGCATGCGCATGCGCAGTGCGGGACTTGAAGCTAACAGCGGCGCGGATGTAAAAACGTCACCCGGCGCCGGGAATGACGCGGATCGCGTCATACAGCCCCACGCTGAAGCCCGGCAGACACAGGACACAGCGGGGAGGCGCGCAGGGAGGCTGCAATTTGAATCTATCATGAAGATCACGCCTATTGAGGCGTGATAGTATGAAGAGGGGCAGCCTGGATGAGTGACTATGAATAGCATAGTCACTCATTATCATCAGTAATGAGGTACTTATAAAACGTTTTTATACACTTTGATTATGTGCATATAGGAGCTAAAAGGAGTGTAGGGAAAGTGTTAATATGCTCTAGGGACAGGTTTTAATAGGTTTAAAGGTGTTTTGGGGGTGACAGGATCCCTTTAAGGAACCAACAGAAATGAACTCATATAAACTACTACAGAACAGTTAACAGAGACTGCAGAGCAGCCTATACTTGACGAGTGTCTACATAAGGTCATGGGTGTTTACGTTCCGGTGTCGTCAGTGATTTGTTACATATCGGGGGTGCGTTATCACCTGCATTGTAATCTCGAGAATATTTCAGTTCTTCAATAGTCAAAAAAGACAAAAAAAAATGTGCACACAAAATAGGTCATTTATTGTGAATCTTGCAAAGACACATTTAAGCAACAAAATATACATTTGTGAAGTTTAGATTTCATTCTATACATTACTAGACCAAAGCAATAAATTAAATGTACACTATTTACAGACAGAGGTCACCGGAGACTTACAATAAGCACCACTATCTAAAAAGAATACAAATAGATGTACAGGATAGAGTTTCCCCTTCACTTAATCCACATACTTAAAAATCAGTTTATACTCTAAAATTAGAACCAACTCTGCTTATTTGCATTTTGTCTAGTGCTACATTTAGGTAGAAATGATATAGATTTATATTGACATGCTTTTTCTTTTTACACAGGTCTCTTTTATATTTTATCTCTGAAAAAGAAAATATCTGACAATAAATTTGTAATAAACTGATCCGTGTCGGTATCTCATTAACAGGCGATTCTTTCCATGGTCACTAAAGGCCTAGGTAATACAAAGTCAATGATCGTGGATTATAAATAATGTGTAAAACAGAATTAAATAAACACATACAAGCTGAATTACAGAAATTTAAACAAATGCATTATCAATTAAACACAGTTTGAAAATAATATTCGACAATGTCATAAATATTTTTTTTCCTTCTTTTTTTAAAGGGTTAAATAGTGAAAATGAAACATTCGGTGTGCCCTTGTCTAAGGCTATCTACCAAACAATAACTACCGAAGATCTGGCTTTACAGTATGAGTATCAGATACCCTAGAATGAGATATGATTAATGAGAGGACAGCATTTCATGGTGTGACTAGGAAGGTATTAGATAACCAAATAGTGACTGACAGTTCAGGACCTCTATTGAGCCCGATATTGAACACTGCTTTGTTTATGTCATCTAAATAGATTGGGATATTTCATAAAATGGATTCATTGTTTTTTTGCACAAGCTCCAAATTCCCTCCGAAGATTGAATTAAGTGATACAAATCTAGCCGACTGCAGCAACCACAAGAGCAGAGATCCCCAAATCCAGTCCGCAAGGGCCACCAACAGATCATGTATGCAGGATTTCCTTATTATTACCCAGATGTTGGAAATATCATGGAGTTCCATGGATATTCAGGTTTAGTGGCGCTGTTCGGGACCTGAACTTGACCCGAACTGTCACTGATTGGCAGTTTGGCTCTCCCCCCACATACAGCCAGCCATACTCAAAACACTTCCAGAAGTGGGAGGGTGGTATTTTTACGGGACAGCAGAAAACTCAGCTTGTACCCCCAGTGCGAGCCGATCACACAGTGCAAACGGTTCACACTGGGCCGGTCACCAAGTGTACCGGAGCACACTGCTGAACGCTCCTGCACTTTGGACACAAAAGCACCCGAACTCCAGTTCACAGGTTCACACATCTCTACTCTTGAGGACTGGAGTTGAGGATCAGTGCTCTGGAGGGAGCTTAGGAGTTTACTCCTTATATAGCCATGTACTTAGTCACCCCCTAGAGCAGGGGTGGGTAACTCCAGGCCTCAAGGACTGCACCCGCTGCAGGTTTTCAAGATTTCCTTAGTATTTGATGGTAATTTAATCTTCTGCACAGGAGATGATTCCAACTGTCAAATGCTAAGGAAATCCTGAAAACATGAACTGTTTGTGGCCCTTGAGGACTGGAGTTGACCACCCCTGCCCTAGAGGCAGCTGCGGGTAGTTAGAAATTATTGTTTATAGCTATTTAAACGGATCTTGTCCGTTGATACAGACTACCCAAACTGTGGGTAGCATAAATCCACCATTGGCTGTATTGTTCCAGCCAGGCATGTTTGATTCTGAAACAATGTGGCATTTCAGATAAAAATTTACTTTAATAGCCACATGGTATCGAGCCCCACTGTACATTAATCGGACAGGCGTGTCTAGGCAGCTTCTCCGCACCCACTGACAGTGACTGACAGGTCTCTGCCTATATGTGCATGTAGGTAGACACATGTCAGTCACAGTCAGTGGGCGTGGGGAAGCTGCTTGGGCTCCACCACAGCAGTTTAGAGTCAAACATATCTGGCTGGGATGATATAGCCAGTGGCCGATTTATGCTACGCAGTTTGGACATCCAGTAGAAACTGACAGGCTATTTTTTTTATAGGTTTTTTAGTTTTTAAAATATGTATAAAATAGGCTTTCTAATTCCTCTAAAGATATGTTATAAAGACAACAGTATCTGGACATTTTACTTAAGTCATTTTAAAGATCTCAGTGAACTTCATTGCGGTCCTATTATAGGATGAAATGTCTTCCCTCCTAAATATTCCACCATCACTTGTGGGTGCTATAATTGAAAAGGGGAAGTGTTTAGGAGCCAGAGAAACTCATCAACAAAGTGGAGATCACATAAAGTCACATATTTGAATCACCAACATTTTGTTAACTCCATAATGACTGAGATCCTAACCTTCCCTGGCATTACCATCATCCCACAAAATGTGTCCGAGGCTTGGTGGCATTGGTTTCCATAGCCAAGCTGCTGCATGTAAGCCTTACATCACCAATCACAATGCAAAATGTGGTATAAACTATGCCAACACTGGACTTCAAGCAATGCAAATATGTGGAGTGACAAATCAAATATTTCTATCATGGAGTCTTGGTTTGGCAAATGTCAGGGGAATGTTTCTGCATGACTCATTGTGCCAGCTGTAATGTTTGGAGCAGGAAGTGATAATGATGTGGGGTTGTTTTTCAGGGGGAGGCCCTGGGTCTTTTAGTTCCATTATTGGAAATTTGAATGCTGCAGTATTGCAAGACATCTTGGACAATTGTGTGCATCTAAGTTAGCGGGAACAGATTGGGGAAGACATTTTTCTGCTCTAGCATGGCTGTACCTCAGTGCACAAACAAGATCCATAAAGGCATGGTGGTTGGGAGGGTTTGGTGTGGAAAACTGACTGACCACAGAGAGCCTTGGACTATAACCCCAGCAGACACCTTTGTGATGATTGCAAGATACGCCCTCTTGTCCAATCTTACAGTCTCACTGAATGTTGTTCTGGATGATTAGGCAACAAATCCCATACAAATCAGGCTCCAAAATCAATCTGGTAGATAGCTTCCCCCAACATTGTATTTTTTCTATTTTTCTCATGATAGTGATGCAAATCATCTAGTGATTAAGAGACCTCCAAATGGAAATGTGAACTACCCTTTTCATACATTTCTTGGGCTGTGTAGAAATGGGGAAGATAGGGACAAGAATCTGCTGTATGTGTGGTAGACCGTGCTCATAGGCATTAGGCAGGAATCACAATCCAATAGATCAGATGTATAAAGTGTAGAAAGACATTGCTCTCTATTTCCCGAGGATACATACTTTATTCTATGGGCTGTGTAGGCTATTGCAGTTTAGCCACATTTAAGTGATGGGAAAGAATCCAATAGAAATGGAGAACATAACAGCAGAAGCACGGCTGCCATGAAAGACATTAGCAATGAAAATAAACACAATTGTTATATTTTCCTTATGAAATAATCCCTACTGGATTATCATAGAAGTCCTTTCTCTAAACCTGACAAATCCTGATATGTATATCTATGTACATCCATACATTTACTGGATACCTCTGATGGATGCCATCAATTACTTGTAGGCTCATATGCTAAGAAAATAGATAAAATGTAAGCATTTTATAAGTGATATTGAATTGTCAGTCCTAAATAAGATATTGGCTTCTTTCCATAATTCTAGGTCTCTTGTCCCTTTGTTATTCCTCCTGGGAATGTAGGTATGAATGAATTGACAACGGTGCATTATCCTTCTATATGCCACTCCACATAAACTGATGCTGTCCACTATGGTCAAACTGTTTTATGAAGACAGAAATATTGTACAGTTCCTTTAAAGGTATGCCAGGAGCGCTGACAGACCCTTTTTCAATAGCATGGGCTAAAAATGCAGCTAAATTTACTCTACAATTATACAGTAAGGTGTAGACCAGTAGAGGGCAGTCAGCACTAAAGAACATCTGAATTGTCATGGGCGCACATGTATTTGCATATTATTAACATACCTTAACAAAAAAATTACATTTTAGATGTCAAACGTCCAAGCAGCAAGATATCTGTGCATTAGAAACCAGCAGTGACCTTTATTATTTAATACTAATGGTCTTTTTTATGCACAGGCACAGATTTACTTTAAATAATTCAGTACCAGATGAGAAATGTTGTGTCACCATCTAGGAGGGTGCGGAGGACAGCAGCTGTCAGTCTGGGTATAATCAGCCTTGGCAGTATCATTCTATTACTGCTACCTAGGTATATAGCATATATGAGAACTGGTAACGGAAAGCTTTCTTAACATGAAAATCCATTTGCAGAAATTCTCTGACGGAAGTAGACGGCCATTTGTTTCCCATACTGAGCACAAACATAGTAGTCACCCTACACTACCCAGTTCAATCTCCTATACAATACACAAACATAGTAGTCACCCTACACTGTCCAGTTCAATCTCCTATACAATACACAAACATAGTAGTCACTCTACACTGTCCCGCTCAATCTCCTATACAATACACAAACATAGTAGTCACCCTACACTGTCCAGTTCAATCTCCTATACAATACACAAACATGGCGATATAAAAAAAGACGATCTGTTACTGTACTTCTATTTCTTTTCTAAAATAGGAAAATATCACACGAGATTGCCAAACGTAAAAAGCTTTTTAAATTACATTTTTGAATTTTTTTAGTAATAACTCTACCCAAATATTTTGCACACATTTCTGGCTGTAACAAAGGCCAAATCCTCTGATGGAAGTGAAGGCATTGGCACTTCTGAGGTTGAGTTCACCTGTCCAGAAATCATCTGTTAGGCTGGGGTCACACTTGATCCATTATTGGCCAGGGATAAGTTTTTGGCATCAGTTTTTTCACTTTTTTGCTCTAAGGCTAGAGTCACACCTGTGGTATTTTTTTACATCCGGATCTGGTTTTGAGCATTAAAAATGCTCAAATCCGGATCCGCAGCCCATAAGCTTCAGTAAAAAAAAACAGATTGAACTATTTGCAATCCGGTTACCGCATCCGGTTTTGCAGCCTGCGGTAAAAATCATGCAGGCTGCATTTTTCAGAGTGGTTGCAAAACAGGATGCGTTTTTTTAACATGGGCGCCTATGAGACCAGATCTCGTATTGCAAGGTACATAAATGTACCTTGCGATACCGGATCCGGTTTTTAAAGTTGCAAAAACCCACATTCCAAAGCCCGATGTGATAATGCATTCAGATCCGGAATGAGGGTTGCAATATTACTATCAAAAGATAGTATGGAGGCACACGGTAAAACCGCATCCGGTAATGGATGTGGTTACCGCATTGTGCTTTTTAAGTGTGACCCTAGCCTAAGTCCAAAACCTGATGGTGCACTCAAGTGTAACTGAAATGGTGTCAGTTTTTTAGTGGACTCAAAAAACGCTGCTAGTTTTTTAACATGGGGCCCTATGGGAAAACAGATCCAGTTTTTAATGGCACAAAAAAGCCGATCCGTTTTTTAGAGCATTGTTTAGGGAAAAAATGACAAAGTTTAAAAAAGTCCAGGTGCACAGGAGGCACTATTGGCACCCTAAAAATACCAGATCAGGTATTGAGAACAAGGGAACAAACTGATGGCCAAGTGTGAACCCAGGCTTAAAAGGGATCCTGCAAAGATATGTTGGCAAAAAGTTGTGCAAACACAACTTTTTTAGCCGTTTAATAACTGATTTCTGCGTTTTTTTAACATTGGAGTCTATGGAGAACGGATCCGTTACCAGATTGCTATTTAGCCTCAATTTTTCTTTCATTTTTAAAGGATCCACTTTTTTTGCTTACTGGATCAGTTTCACAGGGGCGATAAATAGCGATCAGTTATCAGATCTGTTCTCCATAGACTCCAATGTTAAAAAAAAAGGACCTGCAAAAATAAATTTTTCAAAACGGACAAAAAAAGTTCTTGTTTGCACAACTTTTTTGCCAATGGATCTCTGCAGGATCTGTTCTATGATTACTGGACATGTGAACTCAGCCTTACCTTATCTATGTAGGATAATGAGTTTTTATAGAAGACTAACGGCCATTAAAACCTTTACCAAGTATTTGAGAATGTGATAGAAAAACCACATATAAGGAGTGCAAAGATAAGTCAATTTAATGGGGTTGCCTGGTCTAAAATGATAATTCTGCAGTTACTCTGTAAAACAGCAGAATTGTCAGTCCTCCCAGTGATGCATTGTGGGCTGTGAGGATTCGCCATTTTGTAAACCAGGAAAGGACCACAATTATTCAGTATACAAAACAAGACTAATTGGTGCAGCCTCGCTCAATACAAGTGTATGGCGCAGGTGCATTCGACAAGTGAGTGCTGCCCTGCTCCATACAACTGTATTGAGTGAGGCATCTCCCATTACTCTTGTTTTGCCGGGAACATGCATACCACATAACTGTGGTCCATTCCCGGTTTAGAAACAGTTAATCCTCACACCGCTTGGAGGATTGCTAAGTCTGCAGTCACACAGAGTGAGTGCAGAATTATCATTTTAGACTGGACACCCCCTTTAAGACTCTATTAGAAAGCAAAAAAATAAAATATAATGTATATATGTAATTTTAACACTAACTGAAATGATAAAACGACCATTTTTTTGGTAGCAGAAAATAAAATTTAAATCTCCAATTGGATAATTCCATACTGGTTTTACCAAGATGACAAGAACTTTCAAAAATATATAAATTTGGAAAAATAAATGGTACTTTGATCAAATACTAATGTAGTGGAGCTGAGTTTGTATAGAATCTATGTTTTGTGCATCATGACATCGATCTGAGTTATGGCCCCGTTACACACTACGATATCGTTAATGACCTCATGGCTTTTGTGACATTGTAGCGACATCGAAACGACATCGTAGCGTGTGACACGAAGTTACGACCAACGATAAGTCGGTTGATCGTAGATTTATGGCCAGGACCATAAATCTGTCATTGATTGTCTGTTGGGCCTCCTGCATCGGCGTGTGTGAAACCTTGACAACGATCTCATTTGCGACTTCGGCTATTCAGAACTGAAGCACGTAGACCGCAAATATCGTTCACTTGTCGCGGAATTTTTGCTGCGTCATTCAATATATCTGCATGTTTGACACCTCACCAGCTATCAGTAAACGATGTTCCAGCAATCCCGGACAGGTCGGATCGTTGGTCGGATCGCTAGGACATCGTAGGTGTAACGGGGCCTTTAGGTCAAATTCACACATTCAAGTTTCACTCCTCAACCATTTTTCATGCCATTGTAGAAGGCCAAATTAACTCCCAGATTAAACCCTTGTATACTTTGGCCCAGGCCAGAGTATACCCCATGGATTAACTGTTCGAGGCCAAACTATTTCCCGGGGGGTAAAATAGCCTACCCCAAACTATACCCCTCCAGACCACAATATACTCATCTAAAGTGGAACCCAGGTATAGTCTGACCCAGGCCACAGTATACCCCAGGAGATAAACTCTATACCCGGGGGTGTTATAACTTTTATTATATTATGAACAGTCACATTTTTCTTGTTCAAATAATAAAAGTCAATGTGTTTACAGTTTTAAGATTTAAGTCAGATAGCTTTTGATCTTAACTTATCAAACAAGGCTGAATCCCCAATAAAATATTGAAAAATGAAGTAATTCTTGTGTGTCTACTGATAGGGGCATAATATGGCCTTAGGGGTCTATTTTAGCCTAGGCCAATTTAACCCCAGGTATAGTTTAGAGTAGACTGTACTGTATCCATATAGGCTGTCATGTACAGTCATGTACAGGTCAGAAGATCTGTATCTGTTCCGTGCATCACGGAGTGTATTTAGACCACAAAACCCAGATGTGTGAATATGGCCTTAAATTAATATTCCAGACAAGTTTAAAAAAGTGCAAAATGACCCTGTTTTGGTCATTTGGCATCTGAATTTATTTATACTTGTCTATCAAATGCAAGTTTCCAATAACATACTGCAAAAATGTCTTATTGATCTACAGTGTAAAAAGCTCCTAGGAAATATTCAGTCCTTTTTTATTAAATCTGAAATCTCGCTCAGAGTTGCATTGTAACTGGATTTACCTGCAATTCTACAGAAGCCCCTAATAACACTGGGGACGATATGAGCATTTATAGGGATCCTGTAGGCAGGAAAATAACATTACAGGCTGCTCGGAGCAGATGGAGCTGAGGAAGAGGCCACTTTTTGTTAATAAGATATATTTAAATGTTTAATATATTCACATCTACTACTGATTTATGCAAAAATTATGAAAATAGATTATTTCTGACTTTTTATCTTCACTCATTGGTGCATATATAGACCAGCGCACTGATACTATTTACATTTTAATATGCAAATTGAGTCTGTGGAGCCTCTGTTAGGAGTCTCAAACACAGAACTAGCCATATATCCCTCCAGGGAAGGACCCAGCCAAAGGGTGGCTCCTTGCGGAGAACACCATAACCACCATATTAAGTGGCCCTTTAAGTCAATATCCAACTCTTTTACAAGTGGTGGTTATGGTGTTCTCCGCAAGGAGCCACCCTTTGGCTGGGTCCTTCCCTGGAGGGATATATGGCCAGTTCTGTGTTTGAGACTCCTAACAGAGGCTCCACAGACTCAATTTGCATATTCATCTTTCCCAGGGGGCAATGTGCCTAGGAATTCACTGTGTTTGAGCGCTTTAGCCAGCTGCCCGCAGTGTTTTCTTGGACTGGTCTCCCTGAGATCAGTGAATACTTTGCAATATTTACATTTTAATAGCATGGACATATGGCAATGTAATATGATTTGTAGTTCTAAAGTAATTTATAGTTGCTATTTGATGACTAAACTATATCCAAAAATATAATTCTTCTGTTTTAATTAACCTTTATAATATAAGTCTACTGAGATTAAATGAAAACTTATCATGAGGATTTAGGCCCCTAAACCTAACAATTTGCTATCCAGGATGGAAATCATCTGACAATGATGTGGTCTTGTATTCTTTATAATGTAGAAAAAGAATTTTGAAGTCACTGCACATCAAATTCAAGAGGACAGAAACTCATCATGGAGATGGAGCTGCTCCTTAAAATAGCCATGGTGGCCGATAGCCTCTTGATTGGCGTCATGTAGGCTGGAACGTCATCATAATCTACCTCCAGAGGTGCCCTGCTCAATGAAGTGATACTTACTGGCCTCATCTTTATCTGAGCATGACCTGGAGACCACCGGAGGAGTGTAGTGATAATGTATCTTGAATGTCAGATGTCAGACAATCCAGGGGTGGGCCCAACTATTTGGAGGAGCATCTCCCCTCCAATGAATAAGTAGAGGCTGTTAGAATGTGCATAATAATACTGATACATTGCTACTTTCTGCTGTTTCCGATGCCGCTTTGCTCATGTGACTTTAGTTGTGACCAGTCAGCTCATACAACATGTTCTGTGTGTTCCGGAAGTCACTTTCTCAATTTACGTCTATGGTCCTTGGGATGGGGCTCTCATAGACTTACATTAAAGAAAGGTACTAATGGTCCACTGTGTGAGCCATCCAGAAAAAGCTGCAGTCACATGATAAGGAGAGGACCTAAGGATAGGACCTAAGAAGCCGCAAACGGCAGAGCACAGTTATGTGTATGTATTAATGACAGCAACGGAGAGAGCATCTTCCTAGGTTATGTGAAATTAGACAGAATATAGAAGCAAATTATGTTTAACCCATTAGGCTGTGTGCCCTTGGTCTTCACTTGATGGGAATTTCTATATGAATTCCTGACAATCAGGATTCAGACATGCCTTTTATGAAGACATTGACTTCAACTAGGCAAGTCCGAAACATGAAACTGTGGACTCTTTTTACCTTTATTTCCAACCGTGCCCATCTTCTTAGGCAAACACAACAGAATAGTAAGCAATTATGCACAGACATGGTCTGCTCCTGGTCTTTACAGAATGGTGGTTGTTTGAAGGTAAAAATCATTATTACAGTGTCCCTTTAAAACTAAGGGCAGAAGATGATGCAGAGAAAGCAAGCCAGTTGGCAAGGTAAATTTTAGACCACCTATGATATATAATAAATTCTGAATAAGTTAAAAAATGTTCAGCATTGGCATTACACTGCAAATTTTCTTTGGAAAGATTATTTTACTGTTATGGAACATGTGAGACAAATCCCTAAGATGTAACCCAAACCTAAGTAAGACGGTCTAGTCATATTAAGAGAACATTGTACAGTACTAGCCCCTTCCACAAGATGACTTGCCCCCACTCAGTGGTATCAATGAAGTTCAGTCAAACTTTCATAGATATTACTTTTATAACAGAAAAAGACCATAACGTTTATTGGAGAAGATGACCTACAGATTCTTGCGCCTTTGAAAACCTCTATAGCTCCTGTCTAATGACAAAGACGAAGGAACCTTGATTTGCAGTTGCAGTAGTAGTATACAATGTGGGATTGGTTCTTCAAGCCATTGCACATTCAGATACATTTGTGCGTATACGTTGCATAAGATGCCGGAAAAGCAGCCATGTTTAATGAAACTGTTCACTTTTACAAGTCATTCAATCGGATTGAATGACAAAAAAAGAGACTTGTGTGACCTGCAGGGAGATCCATCCGCAAAAGGATCCTCAGTTGTTACTAGGTAGATGGAACAGCAGCATTTGGTAATTTCACTGTATCAAACATCACGTACCACCTGGCGACAATGCCCAAAATTGTGGCGAGAATTCCAGTGAACTTCATTCATAAATAGACTTGGCACTCGGTGATCTGGTGCTGTCGCGTAGAAAGACTGTGCACGAAGGATGTTTCACAAAAAAAAGAAATTCTCTTTGCTTCCAGCATAATAAAGAAAAAACTTGGGCATAAGTCAATTCCACTACTGGACAAGACAGGTCATACTATAAACTCCGTTCACAAGACACGTGTCACGGGACACAAGGAGTGCACTAAGATGGCAGTTCTTTCTTTCATTGGTGGGAAACAGCTTGGGAGTTAAACATTTCCATGAATGCATTGTGGCAGTAATTATTCGTGGAGTGACGATACCCTCGCAGGCCAGTATTGAAGTTGGTAGTTCCCCTTCGACAAGGCATCATCTCACTGCAAAACAAAGTGAACAGTCGTCAGAAGCGATGAATGAGGTGACAGGTTCTGTGTGCAACAACACAATGGAGCATAGCATTCAGCGCCTAGTGTTTTGTCAGTCACAGACAGTAACAACATGCTCCATGACACGCAGAAGGCAAAGACGGTAAGGACCACGGGCATACAGACAGCCGTCAGCAGGCAATGCAAAGAAGTATTAGCAAATACAAGGATTTTGTTCTATTTGCCTAAACTCGGTTGTGCTAAATATTAATTAATAAGTAGACTATGCAAATGCAGAAAACATGTCTTAATAAATAAGTATCAAGTAAGGAACATTTAAAAAATAATCTCTTATAGTAAAGATGCCTCTCGACAACTTTTTTGTCTAAACCAGTGTATATGTGTAAGGTATATGTGTAGTGTACTGTCAGTCATCTCTAGTATCCAGCGCCATTCTGCTCCTCTTCTTAGTGATGTCACCGCTCCTTAGATTCTCTGGGTCACATTGCACTGTGTGACTCAGAAGTGACTTTACAGTATGGCTATGGCGTGTCAAAACGAAGCTCCATAGACCTACATTGTAAAAGAGACGTGCAGATCACACATAGAGCATTGTGTGACCTGGATTGTTTGATGAGCAGTGATGTCACTGAGGAGAGGAGCAGAAAAGTGCTGGATACTGGAGAAGGTGAGTATATCGACACACTGACACTACACGATATGTACAAATACACAGGTTTAAGGGAACAAAGTTCACAGGAGGCATCTTGTACACTGTATTTAAAGGTTTTTCCTGTCCCCGTAATTATTATTTTTTCTCCTGATCAATAAGAATCATACATACAGTCTTATCATGCTCTATCTGATGCAGACTGCTATGGTGTACTATGGGTCCAATGTGATACAGACCAAAATGGTGTACTATGGTCTCATGTGATACAGACCACAATGATGTACTATGAGTCAAATATGATACAGACCAAAATGGTGTACTATGGGTCAAATGTGATACAGACCTCAATGGTGTACTATGGGTACCATGTGATACAGACCAAAATGGTGTACTATGGGTCTCATATGATACAGACCAAATGGTGTACTATGGGTCTCATATGATACAGACCAAAATGGTGTACTATGGTCTCATATGATACAGACCAAAATGGTGTTCTATGGGTCACATGCAATGCAGACCACAATGGTGTATTATGAGTCCTATGTGATACAGACCAAATGGTGTACTATGGGTCCCATGTGATACAGACCACAATGGTGTACTATGGGTCCCATATGATACAGAAAGAAATGGTGTTCTATGGGTCAAATGCAATGCAGACCACAATGGTGTATTATGAGTCTTATGTGATACAGACCACAATGGTGTACTATGGGTCCCATGTGATACAGACCACAATGGTGTACTATGGTCCCCATATGATACAGAAAGAAATGGTGTACTATGGGTCAAATGTGATACAGACCACAATGGTGCACTATGGATCCCATGTGATACAGACCACAATGGTGTACGATGGGTCCATGTGATACAGACCACAATGTGTACTATGGGTCCCATGTGATACAGACCAAAATTGTGTACTATTCATCAAATGTGATACAGACCACAATGGTGTACTATGGTCTCAAGTGATATAAACCACAGTGGTGAACTATTTGTCTATATTGTATCTTATTGTGCCTCTTCATTTATTTGAAGACACACAAAGGTTTATTTTCTCAAAAATTCATAGTTACATAGGTTGACATAAGACCTAGGTCTATCAAGTTCAACCTTTCTAAACCAACAAATTCAGCAGGAATAATGAGAAAAATGTCATTGTATACTACACACAATAGCATATAGAATATGAACTGATCTATTGTATAGGCACTATATGTAGCCGAGCATTAAAGGGGATCTGTTAGCCAGATTTTGCTATGTAAGCTGAGGACAGCATACTGTAAGGGGTTTGTTAGCGATATCGCTGAAATATATATACCTCAATCCAGCCACCCTCAAGCCACAATATCATATAAATAGAAAAATGATACTGCTAACACCGGCCGCTTTCAGGTGGATCAGTATCTGTTTGGTAACGTGAATTTGTGGGAGGCTCGCTCATAGAACATGAAGATCAAAACTAAGCAAATATTAAGTTTTACTCCAAAAGAATGGCAGTGTTTACAAAAATACAGAAGATATTACAAAAGAGACAATTTACATATATACATAAACAGTTATTAAAATAAAAAGGATAAAAGTAAGAGACTAAACCTGTGC
This sequence comes from Allobates femoralis, assembly GCA_033576535.1. Taxonomy (NCBI): domain Eukaryota; kingdom Metazoa; phylum Chordata; class Amphibia; order Anura; family Aromobatidae; genus Allobates; species Allobates femoralis. Next base: position 106,753,580 of record JARQOC010000002.1, read on the forward strand.
CACGCGATGACAATCGCAGATCTAGTGGGGGTGGACGGCACCCCAGAGATAGGTTATGATTCAGCCACACAGCGATAGTGTGGTGCTGTTTCCGTGGTCCCAGGCTGGAATGAATCACCAAAATGGTCGATCTTGTTTTATATTTTGAGCCATTAAACCAGGTACTCCCACTTTGCTGACCTCACATATAGGCTGTTTTCTCAGAGAGACGCCCATCTCCAGAGTTATCACAGTTCCATATTGGCGGGGATGCTCCCAGGTCAAAAATTTCGGCCTCATGTTTTCCCTCGTGATTTTACATGATTTTTGAGTCCAAATATGATATGTCTGTGATGTGCTGGTGGTCAAAATTAATTTACTAGGTTTCTGACAGTGTCCCAAACATAAGAGAGGGGGTATTAAGTATTCCAAAAATATAATTTATGTATTCGTGGCATTAATGTGCAGGTGGTATGTGACTATCAGACAGGAGTGGCTATTCTGACCATCTTAAACTACTGTTGTATACCACCCTGCACCCTGTCAATCTGATTATATTATCGTGGAGGAGGATAGACACCACTGACTGCATCAAATATATATGAAGTACTGGACACTGTATACTAAAGGCCAAGAGTAGAGAGGTGTGTATAACAAACTACTTAATACTGGTGATTCCTTTCTATATGATATACTTGATGTACCTAAGTAAATTTACCTATTCTATACTAGGCATTAGGAATCATGAGAAATCCTTGAGGTGTTATTGCAAGGCTTTTTTCCAAGATCCATACATCTAAAGGGTAGTTTAAACTTTGGGTGAGATGAGGTTTCCCTCCTTTACCCTTAGGTTTTTTCATTTGTACTATTGTTTTCTATATAGCTCTGGTGGGTTTTACCAATCAGGACCGTGACACAGCCTGGAACCTTACTGTAATAGAAGGATATGCTTACAATTACTTAGATTCCTCTTTAGTCACTGGGTGTATTGAAATAATTTCTGATAAACACTCAATAGGCTGTGGATTATCTATCAACAATATAACAACTGCTGTGTCAGTTTTACAGATATTTTATATCTCTAGGGCCTGTATCACCTGCCTGCAACAAATTCCTAATTTGGTGGAGTGAAGTGACAAACGAATGATGTTGATGTCACATTGAAAGTAAACAGTAAACTGAGACAAACGTTTATTGCACCGACCACCTGCGTGTGGTTGTATTTTATATGTTCTAAACCATGTATGATATTGCTAAACATATTACCCCTGATGAGCTAGAATAATTTGTTAGCAAAAAGCATCTGGCTTTTCTTGTATCTCAATCAGAATATTAGATGGTTTTCTACTCATTGGTTCCTGTCCAATTCTTGAATCAATCTAGATTCCTAGGAGGACGATAACTGACCTCTGACGCTTGACTATATATTGACGCTAGGTCAGGATAAGAGATCGCACCTAGTGCATTGGAGGGTAATTGATGAGTATCCACTGTAAATATTTGTGTTGCAGTAGGGTTGGGTGATGGTTTTTGTCCTTGTACACTATTGTGACAATTTGCCACATAAAGTTGCTTGTTTTTAAAAGAATAAGTATTTAATAAAGATCGTGTTAGAGTAATTCCTTTAGTGTTTAGAGTTGAATAGGGAATACACCACTCATCCTTTCTTAATACATAAAGAAATCCCATATGACAGGCTTCTTGGCAGGTCCCATTAATAGAGATCAGTGGGTCATAGACACAAGGGAAGTCTTTTCAGAACTAGAAATCTTAGTTACAGGTGGGAAGGCACCGGAGAGCATAGAGACAATGTTTCATGAATTAATGTCTAGCTACAAAAATAACATCAGGTCCTATTGGGAAGTTAAGTCCTTGGAAAGTTATATTAGACACAGGGTGATTCCAAAGGGTTTAATGATTAATCTTATCCCATCAGCTAGGGCCAGGTCGCCCGAGCTACTTGAAGCCTGGAGAAAGGATTTGATTGATAGTTCTGTGAGGTTCATGGAGATTCTCTTGAAGGAAGAACAGTTACTCTATGAATAGACTTCAAGACATCTGAACCAAGTCACAGAACAGGCCCTGAAATATAAATCAGACCCAATTTCGGTAGGAAAGAATCCACCTGCATCACAAACTTGAAAAGTTCCAGAATAACATTAAAGAGAAGAAGCAGAAACAATTCAGCAGAGATTACTCAGATTTCAAAGATAAGAAGGCTTATCCTTTCTTAATGAGGCACAGACACCGAAACCCCCTGTGCCAACGACACCGTCGTATATCTCGTTTTCAGAAACGGAAATAAGGAAACACCTCCAGTCACACTAAGCGAGAGGCTGGAACAGATCAATAGGGTGAGCAATAGAGGTGGACCAAAACAACCGAAAGAGGTTAGGGGTAGAGGTAGAGGAAGAGGGGGCCCAAAACCAACACAACCAAATCCAACCCCACAACATCCACGTGGCTTATTGGCCTTACCTGCGCCACCATCATTTTTAGAGCTAGGTTTGAACGACCAACAGAAGGGCTACAACCTGAGAGGCAGGGCTGGAATCCCCCGTTACAAGTAACCAACAGGGGGCCACCGAAAAGACAAGAAAAAGCTGATGACATGAAGATTATTAACTTAACCAGTGTCGAATTATCTCACATAAAAACTGAGGTGCTTAAGAAAGGTTTATCCTATGTCCCCACTTTAAACTTTGAGCCATTTAAAGTGGATCAAGGACATCCACCTGTTCACGTGGAAATTGTGCTGGAAAATTTTTTTCAAGGAACGTAACAAGGAAGAATGTATCGAACTTGGAATTGAGGAGGAGGATTATCCAGAACTGGAAGACCTAAGGACCCCTAGGAGAAAATCTGAATCCAGCGGGTATCAGACCATTCACCAGATTGAAACCAAGACCACATGAGCATCGTCAACACAGAATACCACCAGTGTAAATATCTTTTTGAAGTTGGTAACAAGGACCTGATAACCTCAGATCATGCAAGTAGACTACGTCCCTAACCTGGATAAAAGTGAGATTCCCTTATGATAATCTGATACACATAAAATACAGTACAATATCATAAAACCCTTGGATAAGGGGGCAAGTTGGTAATCATGGACCACAGTAATTATAAAAAGATGTGCCTGGAGATCCTGGGAGATAGGCGATATTATGGTGTTCAAAAGCAAGATCCGACTGAAAGATTCCAGAAAGAGTTGAATACCATCCTGGAAGATGCATTTGAAAAATGCCTTATTAGTAAAAATGAAAAAGATTTTATGAGAACAAAACATCCGGTAACACCAACGTTCTATGCTTTGCCCAAGATTCATAAAGCCTTAAATCCATTAAAGGGGGACCCATTGTCTCAGGAATTCACTCCATGACACAGAATCCTAGCATTTACATAGATCAGATCTTGAGGAATTTCGCGATATGCCCTCCCATCCTATCTAAGGGACACTCTGGACCTTCTGTCAAGGTTGGAAGATGTCACAGTCGATTCGAAACATACATCTGGTGCAATTAATGTGGAGGCACTTTACAGCAGTATCCCCCACAAATATGGCCTCAAGGCTGTGAAACATTTCCTGGATTCCAGGGGTGTCCAGTATGGGGGAAATAATACCTTCGTGCTACAGCTGTTGGAATTTATCCTGACCCATAATGTCTTTACGTTTAATGACACATTCTTCAACCAGCTCAGTAGTTCCATGGTACCAACTTGCTCCTGGGCTAGTGGGAGGAGAGTGGTCTTCGGGAATGACACAGAAGAACAGTGGTGGTGCCCCCAGATAGTATACTGGGGGTGATACATCAATGACATTCTGGTATTATGGGCTGGTACAGAGGAGACCTTTATAGAGCTTGTGAACTTTTTAAACATCAATGAACTTGGCCTTAAATTTACATCCGAGTTTGGGGATAAGGAAATTAACTTTCTTGACCTGACAATTGACATTCAGGATGATGGTGAAATAACAACCAAAACCTTCCAGAAGACCACTGCAAGTAACAGCCTTCTGCACTGAAATAAGCCACCACCCTGTGCCACTCAAAAGAGGGATCCCTAATGGACAATATCTCCGTGTCCGAAAGAAATAGTGCTATGATCGGATATTTTTCTAACAGGCTAGATATCTTGAGCAGAGATTCTTAGATCGAAGTTATCCAGAAAGGGTACTAAGTCAGGCATGTAAACACGCTAAAGAAACAAATAGGTCTGTACTCCTACAACCTAAACCTGTCACCCAGGAAGCAAGACCTGCTTTACGTATTTTAGACAAGTGTGACAACAGAGCCAAAGAGATGAGAGACATCATCACCAAACATTGGCGCATTTTAAAGGCAGGTCCTGGATTGGGTGATATGCTACCAGGTAAACCGGCCATCACTTATAAGAGGGGAAGGAGTATAAAGGATCAACTTGTACATACACTGTACAAGGTGAAACCCCCCAAATCAGTTGGCTTCAAAACAGACAGAATGGCACGTTTAGATGTGGCAAGTGTGTCAATTGTAAATACATCAAAGCCTGTAGCTGTTTTGAGAGCAGGAATCTGGGCAGAACATTTCATTTGCACCATTTCATGAGCTGTAGAAAATCAGTTGTGATATAGCTGTTTAAATGCGGTTGGGGTCTTGAATATGTAGGCAAGACGAAGAGGGAACTCAGACGGAGAGTAGGGGAACACGTGGGAGATGTACAGAATGAAAGGGACACCCCGATCTCAAATTCCATCAGATTGGGTCATGGGGGGACCTCAGATACATGTCTTTTTGTGGAATTGAGGTTGTTCCACCCCTACCAGAGAAGGTGATTGGGATCGTCTTCTGCTACAAAAAGAGGCAAGGTGAATCCATCGCCTCAAGACAGTAGCTCCCCGGGGACTTAATGAGATGATCTCCTACGCTTGTTTTATCTGAATATGAGAATTCCTGTCTATGAGTTTAGGGTCACATACCATAACCGTCCTGACATACCCTGCAGCTTTCACCTAGTAATGTCCACACTATATTTCCAATCTATTTAATTACAAAAACTATAATTATGCTTCCTGTAACCTTCAATAGGTAGATTCTATACAATCAGTCGAAGTAATAACTTCTTGACAGGTTTTTCCATGGTCCCACTGGAGATCTCACTTTATAGGCATCTCCTTGACAAGAGAGTCCTTTTCCCATTGACCCTAAAGGGTATAGGTTTTGTTTTCCTCATCATACATACTCTAGAGTATGCAAACAGAAAAGAGATTACCGGGCACTATTGACCCCCCTTTTCAGCCTAATCAGTTTACACTGACCAACGGTGTTGTTCAGCCAAATATAGTCCAGCAAACATCATAAATTGAAGAAAAAAGCGGCACTCACCGTTTCTTTATGCTCTTTTTATTCACCTATTCCTGGTAGGCGACATATGCAAGGAGGGGGTGGAGGGGTGGACGACGGCACCGTTTTGCGGTGATTCCGCTTCCATGAGTCTATGATACTCTAGAGTATGTTTACATCTTTTAGTTTTATGACAAGCGACCCTGAACCCTCTTTTCACTGGACTTTTTTCCTATACTCCATCAGTCACATAGTACACATGTGGTTGTCATATAACTGCCCAATGTATATGTATGTGCATAACCCTGCAAGGGTACAAAATAGATCTCAGTGTCTGAAACTTTATTTTCTTCAATCTATTGTATAGATATTTATGCTCGGACAAACAGTATAATACAACATATAAAATCACTGTTCATAGGGTCCGGTAAGCAGCATATGTTGCTTTCTCCTCCTTCTCTTAAAAGATCTGGGTCCCTGTGACATGTGGGCAGAGGACGGACCTTAGTCGCCACCTGCTTTCCAGGCTGGAACGCATGGTGACGCCCCCAGGATGACGTGTCGGTCATGTGATTCACTGTGACGTACTGATCAGGTGATGCAGCGCTTCCCTATGATGTACAAGTCACGTGAGACTGGCAACGGTGCCGCTTTGTGACGCGACTGCCTGTCACCAAAGATGGAGAGGCGGGTCAGGTGATGTGGTGCCCCCCTGTGACGTTTATATCACGTGGGGCCGGGAGTGGCGCTGTCCAGTGACGTGACAGCAGCGTCCAGCAGGACAGATGTTTTAAAAGGCTGTCACCATCACCTGACAGCAAAAGGGGTGTTATGAAACCAACCTGGAACGCATCCTCGGTAGTAGGTGGTCACCAACCAAGCATGTGTATCTGCTTGGCAATCAATGGGCATGGTATTTAGGACTTGCTATTCTAGAGAGCTTTAGACTGAATCTGGACCCAGATGAGTTAGGTCTCCTCCATGGAAAGGACAGGGCAATAAGGTAACTTGGAGATTATTTGTTAATGATTAGTGATGGGCGAGTCCTAAATTACTCGGAATCTCTTGACTCTAGCGAGTCCGAGCCCGGAACTCGCTACTCGTTGCGAGTCAAGCGAGTCCAATGTTAATGAATGGGGAAGCGAGTAATAGCGAGTAATGTGCGATTTACAAATCGCAGATGTGTCTCGGAAAGCTCTCACATTGCCGTTTTGGAAACCCCACTCGCAACAGTTTTTTGCTGCTGTGTCCGAGGCCAAACTCGCATGTGTTTGTCTTATTTGCAGATAAGAGAGCAGCAAGGCACTGGTCTGCCACAGAGAAAATAAAGCTGAAGGGGTTATTATGACCCAAAATCTATCAGGTGCAAAAAAATAAGAAATAGTACCTCAGCTAAGGGTAATTTCACACTAGCGTTTATTTGAAATCGCGGCAGATGTGGTGAATAAACCGCATCTGCCACGATTACCGCATACCGGCTGCACTTGCGGCACAGTTGCGGCAAGCCCCATACAATGTATAGGCGGGCTTGCGGCAGGTGTGGCAAGTGCAGTTTTGGCACTTGACGCAGGTGCGGCCGCAAAAAAAAACGCGGTCAGCCATGGTTTTTTCGCGGCCGCACTTGCCGCAAGTGCCAAAACCGCACTTGACGCACCTGCCACAAGCCCGCCTATACATTGTATGGCGCTTGCCGCAACTGTGCCGGTATGCGGTAATCACGGCACATGCTTTTTTTTTCACCGCATCTGCCGCTATTTCAAATAAACGCTAATGTGAAAGTACCCTAAGCCTCTGACTTCAGCTATTAGGAAAGCTGAGTGAGTAAGCTAAGCTATGAGGTCGGTCCTGTGTGCACTGTAAGGCTGCTCCTCCCTGCCTGCCTACAGTCCTCTACACAGTACTCCTCTGTCCTCCTGGTAGCTCTCAGAAGAGCTGTTTGGGTTAAATATAAGGAATCTTGAAGTTTCCCTACACTGACTAACACTCCCTATGATCTGCTCCAGCATCTACCTCACCCTGCACTAGGCTCAGATCGTCACAGGAATGTGGAGAAAATGGCGGTGGCAAGGCTTATATACAGCCTCGCCTCTCATACATGACATAGGCATCATGATGGACAGAAACCAATCATAGTCCTGCCACAACCAACATGGCTGTGGCATTACTGAATATGATTGGCTAACATGCTTGTCCATCTTCACAAGTTTTCTGACCTAACACGTTAGGCTGTCTCGGAAGCTTTGTCGGAACATAACAGATTCTGTATTCGCAAGTCCCGAATACAGTATACAGGACTCGGATTCGTAGACTTGCTCAGACTCGCTCAGACTCGCTCAGTCTCGTTGCTGACAGCGGGTATCCGTGAAGCGGTGCGATTGTTTAAACGATTTGGGGAGATTCAAGCTACATAGCGATGTGATATAGCGAGTCTAGCGCGTGAGAAAAAGTAAACTCTGACAAAACTAGGATTGCCATTGACTTGCATTGGACTCGTTACTGTGCGAGTAATCGCTGGGAAACTCGCAGAGTACCGAGTCCTGCGAGTCCCTTACTACTCGCCGAGTAACTAGTCCTAGCGAGTAGACTCGCCCATCCCTATTAATGATGGATGTCAGTACTCTACTTTGAACTTATGCTTATGATCTGAATTTTGAATATACACAGGTACCTTGGACCCCCTGACAGGAGAGGAGGTGTTTTATTTACCTGGATCATGTTCGAAGTAGGTGGATTATTTACAGATACATTTATCTAGTCTATGGTTGCCTATTCTATACTAGGCATTAGGAATCACGAGAAATCCTAGAGATGTTATTGCAAGGCTTTTTATCAAGATCCATACATCTAAAGGGTAGTTTAAACTTTGGCTAAGATGAGGTTTCTGCCCTTTCCCCTTAGGTTTTTGCATTTGTACTACTGTTTTCTATATAGCTCTAGTGGGTTTTACCAATCAGGACCCTGACACAGCCTGGAACCTTACTGGAGGGTAATTGGTGGGTATCCACTATACATATTTGTGTTGCTGTAGGGTTGGGTGAGGATTGTTGTCCTTGTACACTATTGTCACAATTTGTCACATAAGGTTGTTTGTTTTTAAAAGAATAACTATTGTTTTAGAGTAATTCCTGTAGTGTTTAGAGTTGAATATGAAATACACCACTCATCCTTTTTTAATACATAAATTAATGTGCATTATTAAATTGGACGTTGAGTGTTTGTAACTGAAAACTAAGGGATTCTTGGAGGGAAAAAAACAGAACCAACTAGCTGGCATTTACAAATTGGCTGGGCCATAAATTCCTGCTGGTGGAGGGGGGACAGAGAGAGCGAGGGGAAACATAGTGCTTCTACAAACCTCAAGAGGCGGCGATGTGTGTTAGCTCTGTCTGTGTCTCTTTGCCAATAACAATAATTCATATTTTCCTGACAATGCTAAAATAAAAATAAGTAAAAAGAAAAAATTTTATGAAAAAAAAATATTTTTAATTACCCCCATTTTTAAAAAAAAATAATTAAAAAATGTAAAAAGAAACAAAACCTAAGCATATTTAGTACTGACGTGACCCTAAATGTCCGATTCATGAAAGGATCACATTATCTAACCCATATGGTAAATGCTGTGTAAAAATAAAACTGAATTGACATTTTTTTGGTCACATCTTCCTAATAATAAAAATAAAAAGTAATGAAAACATCACATGTTCAACACAAAATGTCATCTCACTGTGCGAACAGTCAGCTCTTGTACAGCTGCGTTTGCCAGTAAAAATTGTTTTGTTTGTACAATTTTCTTTTGTTATTTCTATGTTTATTATTTGATGATATGAGTTTGGTAACCAGAAATCATAGTGACCCGAAGAATCAAGCTGTCAGGTCATTTGTACCACACACTGAACACAATGAACACAAAACCAGATTAAAATGCAGAATTGTGCTTTTTTCACTATTTCACCCTCCTTGGAATTTTGTATCCCATTTCCAGTGTACGGGTGGAAACACACTATGCAAGATGCATGCAAGTATTTTGCATGCATCTCACATGACTCACCCAGAACAGCCCCTTCCTCTATGGACAGAAGCGTGGAACTGCATAGAAACACAAGCAGCTGACACTCTGCTGTTCAGAGAAACAGTGGCCATTCCAGGTGAGTTATGCGAGATACTTGCATGTATCTCGCATAGTGTGTTCCCATCCCCTGATAACACATACCCTTTAAGGGAAATCTGTTATCAAGTTTTTGCCACCTAATCTGAGTGCGGCATAATGTAGAGACAGAACCGAACTCCAGGTATGTGTCACTTACTGGGCTGCTTGCTGCAGTTTTGTTAAAATTAAAATCACAGTTTTATTAGCAGGAGATTATCACTATATGACTAGTGAACCTGCTGCCATGTAGTCCTCTGTATCTACCACTGATTGGCAGCTTTCTGCCTATGCACAGTGTACACAGAAATCTGCCAATCAGTGGTGTGGCCAGGTTATATAGCATTGGGAGAACTGGTGGATTTGCTGCAGATAAAAATGTAATTTTATTAAAACTGCAGCTAACAGTAAAATAAGTAATAAATCTCTGGAATCGGGGTCATCCTGACACTTTCAGATGGAACAGCGAGAAGCTAGTGATAAATTTCCCTTTAAGATTTACTTTTGAGCTACAATTATCGTACTATCGGTGTGTCTGTGATTGGGGTTACAGGCAATGCACAATTGCTGCATCGATTTGTATCATCTATGTGTGATTATAATACTAAATTCATTTTTTTAAATAATTATACAATCTAGAATGAGGATAGTAATAAAATAAGCTATAGCCACTTCTTATTTTATTATTAATGCCCCACATAGTTCTAGGACATAGAGATTACTTATGGCATATCTGCATCTGAGATGTCACGCTGTGTCAATAATCACATGACATTAATCGCCATGATACCTCCGCCTAATACTCCTGATCCATGTGGTGTAGAAGCAATCATTGCCATATGTCATATTCCGCCATTCTCACCTTGTTCCTGCTCAGCATCCATTATTAACGACAGTATTGTATGTACGACTGGTAGTTTGTGCATGAATGACAATGAATGAAAGTGTGACGGTAATAGTCTTGTGTCAGGGATACCAGTAGAGCCTGTCAGTGACTGACGGATACTTTAAGTAACTCTGACAGGAATGACAGTGTGTGTAAACAGTGGGTGCGCAGGCATTGTTATACAGAATTTTGTCTAATATAATAATTGATTTTTTTTTTTTCATCTAAACTTTATTGTGTCCTGTTAAAGGGAACTTGTCAGTTGACTCATTCTGCCTGATCCACAGCAGGATGAATCAGAGTCCGACTCCAGCATTATAAATAACTATGTTTAAAGGGGTTATCTCACGTAGATAAGCTATTATACAGCAACAATACAACGATATCACAGGCTCACCTAGGCTGCCTTCACACTGCATCATTTGTGAGCCGTGTCTATCCATTTTAATACAGATAGCCACAGATCAGTTTTGGCCTCCCATGTATCCCTATGGACATGGATTGGTGTGGCCATCCATATGTGTCAGTTTTGTCACTGATCCATTTGTGTCAGTTTGGAGACTGCTGCGATTTGTGCTACCTTGGCAATCACTGACACCAAGGGACAGATACGGATCCGTAGCTCTCCGTGTCAAATAACATGGATGTTATGGAGCGTGGATCCGTACAGGTCCGTAGAAAAAAACAAACTGTGAAATGGATCCATTTTTTGTTGTTCTGAGCATGCTCAGAAGCAAAGTGCAGCTCCTCCCACCCCTATCTCTGCTAACTGATGATGGATTGTTAAAAGAAGGTCAGTTGGCATTCATTGGCACAGATCAGTGCCTGTCTGTGTGGTCCTTGAAATTCAAGAATCCACACAGATTTTAAAATGATTCAGAGTGAGGCAGCCTTACATGTTTGTGAAAAGCCACAACCACTATAACAAGCAGTCCCCGATGAAATAGTATATCCATCAGAAGGTAGATGAAGGGTTAATGACTGTGCTGCCAAAATCACAGACACACCAGATAAGTTATAACATTGCTTTATTAGTCTACATGTTTCAGGGCTCTCTGATCCCTTCCTCAGGAAAAGCCAGTGTCAGGTGATAAGTTATAACATTGCTTTATTAGTCTACACGTTTCAGGACTCTCTGACCCCTTCCTCAGGACAAGCCAGTGTCAGGTGATAAGTTATAACATTGCTTTATTAGTCTACACGTTTCAGGCTCTCTGACCCCTTCTCAGGACAAGCCAGTGTCAGGTGATAAGTTATAACATTGGTTTATTAGTCTATGCGTTTCAGGGCTCTCTGACCCCTTCCTCAGGACAAGCCAGTGTCAGGTGATAAGTTATAACATTGCTTTATTAGTCTACACGTTTCAGGACTCTCTGACCCCTTCTTCAGGACAAGCCAGTGTCAGGTGATAAGTTATAACATTGCTTTATTAGTCTATGCGTTTCAGGGCTCTCTGACCCCTTCCTCAGGACAAGCCAGTGTGACGTGTTAAATACAGCACAGTAATATATAGTGTGTTATAGTCTGTGACTTTTAAATGTAACTAATCTTATGCCAGTCCACCCTTGATGATCAAGGATTGAGTACAAATGCTAGTATTGATAAATTGGGAAATCAATGTGAATTAGAATCTTGCAAATCTCTCCATTATAAATGATTAAAGGGGTCAGATACTTTTTTTTTTTATAAGAAATGTGACAATATTTTGTGCCATTTACTAATACACATGCATTAAGGTTTATCTGCCTGCACTGGTTAGTGTTGCCTTCCTCACAGACTGCACAACAATGCTGTTATTATAATGTCTGCTGGTGGAGAAGCCTGGTTACAATGGACGCATCTGGTCACATGCCCCTCCATCAGCAGCCATTTTTATATTGGGCAGTCTATGAGGAAGGTGGTCAAGGACATAAACAAGGTGGTATTACCTTAACTCCCTAAGCTTTGTTATTAACCAAAGATCATTCATCAGTCCTGCTGCCCTCTTATGAATGTGTATTGCCTCTATGCCACAAGTGGAAGCAGGTGCTCAATCGCAGACCTCAGTGCAGGATCCAGTTCAGATAGAGGTTTGATATAGAGAATCGATGGCACTCCTGTACTTGTGCAATCACAAGCTTTTATTCACTCGAAGTTGAATTTGCAACTTCAAGTGCATTTTTGTGTTTGCACAAGTACAGGAGTGCCATCGCTTCTCTATATCAAGCCTATGAGGAAGCGGCCCTAACAAACAGGCTGGACTTTACAAAGGAAGAAATCAGGACTGAACCTGTAATCATTCTATACAGTATTGGGAAGTGCCACATAATCATGTTCCCAATACTTTTGTTAAATAAAAGGTCAATTAGACAAACCCTTTAGCTATAACCTGCATAAGACTAGAAAGCCCTTTAAGTTAGCAGGTTTCCAAGTGTTTCAAGTTATTTTTCAGTTTAGAAGTATTCCTTACAGATAGTTGATGCACATACTGTCATACTCGCTCCTTACTGTCTCTATATACCCATTATCTGGTGGGGTGATGATCCCAGTAGTTATGAAAGATAGCACTTCTTTATGTAGCAACATGTTATCGCAGTATAAAACAATATTATGGTGGAAGCTTGTAATGACTAGAAAAAAATTATTGTATAGATGATAAAACTAATTCTCTGCAAATCAGAAGGCACAACACAAGAACATCAATATGCTTTGTATGTTGCAAGCTCTCAGGCACTGGATCATTTTGTGATTCATGTGGTCATTTTCATGCAAAGAACACAAGATCCGTATGATAATGAGTGATTTTACGCTCATGTGAAGTCGTCAAAAGTGTAAAGCATTGACATTTCCAACAGACAGAACAAACTACAGGACAAGCTAAACTCCAACTGCGAAAAATCACCCCAAATGCTTCTTTAATGGAACAGTATAACAGTGAATTCATGCCAATACGTATACCAACATAAAACAAGTTGCTTTAGAAACCACCGAAACATTAACAAGGATAGAAAACGCAAGTCACAGCACAGGTATTACGGATGGCAGGTATAGGAACTACTCTATTACCTAGAATTGACACCCAAACATTTCACAGACCAGCTCATATAACACAACAGTACAGCTCGCCCGTGCCGCCTAGGGTTGGACATCTGAAGACAATGCTACTTACTGTACTTGAGCCGGAACTTGACTGGCTGAGTTTATCAAAACGAAATTTGAGGTTGGATCTTGGGGAATTTCTACTCTTTACATCTGTGAGAAGGAAACAGGATCAGAGGTGCACTCGATTTAACTGTTTTATTCACCTTTAGGTTAAGTTTTCATGATGAGGCTTTGGTGAGTTTTTGATGCTGCATGTTTTCACTGTGCAAAATGTCTTACATTACCAGCTCAAATGGGATTTATGTATAAACGCAAACTAACCTGCGGTGCAGTGTGAAGTCTGCAACATGGCAATTTCAGAATGTGGAGAATGCATACGTAGACATATATTTATACATATATATATATATAAATATATATATATATATATATAGGTGTAAATATATATACATTTGTACTATTTATCGACTATGGAAATGCAGAAACAATGTATGCTATCCACTTATATCAATAAAGTTGTCAAGCCAGGAAGTATCAAAAAACAAAGCAGCTTTATGTAAAATATGACACACCAAAAAGAGTCAGAAGCTCCAGCGTCAAAACACGTCATAAAAGTGTATGTAAAAAACGCAAGTAACTTAATGTAAGTCAATGGGTGTCTGCAAAACATTAGACAGCACTCCAAGTGCAGTCAATATATGCAGTGCAAGACAAGAAAGAAGATGATTAAATTAATCTTTCTATCTTCTCATCTGTGCTCTGATCCTCGCATGTGGGAGAATTGGAGCACAGTAAAATGAAACTTGCAAGAGTTGGAGCCAAGTTACTTTAGCATATCTCATCTAGTTCGCTCACATGAAAGGATCATTGGATGCTATACGCCAAAGAGACCTGGCGTAAGGGTGGAAACACACTATCCTACTTACATGCGAGTCTCTCGGACAAGACTCAGATCAGTGACCCTGAACGGCCTCTCCCTCTCTGGACGGGAGTGTCATCTGCTTGTGTTTTTCTGCAGCATTACACTTCCCGTCGAGAGAGGGGGAGGCTGTTCAAGGTCACTGATCTGAGTCTTGTCCGAGAGACTCGCATGTAAGTCGGATGGTGTGTTTCCAGCCTAACTGATAGTTTTCTCTCTTATACACATGCATGCTTGTTTCAGCCGTGTATACATGTGTTCCCAATGTAGAGAGCGGAGGAAGCTACTTAACACCCAGGAGAATAAAAAGATTAGCTATATTAAAATTCAACATGCCTGATCCCTCTTTCTCCGACCTTCATGTGTCAGTTAAGAGTTGGAGGGAAGATGAAATCACATTGTGCTCAGCTAACTTCCTTCCAATGTGTATTAGATCCTTTAGAAAGCTTTAACTAAAGGTGATGACTCTCCTTCAGTTTGTATCGGTTTTCACGATTAAATTTTTATTCATGAGTATTTGATTTATAAAAATCTCATGCCCACTATGCTTTTTTGTGCTGCGTAAACTAAATTGCAGTGTGTGTCTCATATATGCAACACGTCACTTTCTTTTGCGGGTACCTTAAAGCACAGCTCCAGTGGTTTTTCTAATTTTACCACTGGAGTGGTGCTTTAAATCTAAGTCCCCTGACTCCTTCTCATACGCACCCTCCAGCAGTATCACCTTTAATTTCCACCACTCATGTCGATCTCCAGCAATTTATGACCTGCCAGCTGCTCCAGTGTTTCATGGCGCATGCTGAAGGTCGAAACTCAAAACACGCCTAGGAGAACCTCATTCTGGCTCTGATAGACTTGTGTTGAGAGCTTGTGACGTATATTCTGACTTCAGACCAGTCAGAAGTTACAGGCACAAAATGGCGCCACGAGACCGGAGAAATGCCGAAAAAAGGCAAAGGTAAGAATAAGACTGGGGCAGGATGCTTAGATTTAAAGCCCTGCTCCAGTGGTGAAATAAAAAACCTCTGGTGTGGTGCTTAAAGTTTTTTCTGTTGATTTTCCCCTTATGGTACATATACACGCGGCCACAGGAAGGTAGGAACAGGCAGGCATCGGACACAAATTGTGCCTGTTGCCTTGAAAAGACCACGATGTGGCTGCGTGTAATTCAGGACTTTCCTTCCTGTGTCTTCCCTGAAGGAAGGAAAGTCCTGAATTACACGCCGCCACATCGTGGTCTTTTCAAGGCAACAGCTACAATTTGTGTCTGATGCCTGCCTGTTCCTACCTTACTGTGGCCGCGTGTAAATGTACCATTACAGTTGCATTACATATGGAAGATATGCATGGAAAAAATGCACATGCTTTTTTTTGTGTGTGTCTGCTACAGAAACACACTAAAATCAGATGTAACGTGCACATGACTGTTTCAATATATGTAGTTTTGTCAAAACCAAATACCAGAAACAATGCAGCTTTATTCTAGACATGACGTACAAAAAAGAGTCAAAAATCAAAACATCAAAAATGCAGAAAAAACTCATGTAAAAAATGCACTTAAAAGTACAATGAAATATATCACAAGTGACCGAGTTTATATAATTGGTGCAAAATGCTGTAGAAATTCTGCAACCCTAAAATCTCACCAAATACTCATCGAAGGAATGTAGCCTAAGGACACGGTCACACATTGAGTATTTGATGAGCTTTTTACCTCAGGATTTGTAGCCAAAATCAGGAGAGGAACAATCAAAGGAAAAGTATAAGAGAAACACGACACCACTTCTGTATTTATCACCCACTGCTGGTTTTGGCTACAAATCCTGAGGTAAAAAACTCGCTAAATACATGTGCACGACACCTGAAGGACCATGTTTTATAAGCACTAATTATTTCCCTGAATGTTAAATCATGCTTCAGCTGTTGTGATAAGTAGATCCTGGCCTCCCATATATTCAGATGTATAGGCATATAGTTTAATAAGGGAAGCACCTGTAGGGCTCCTGCTCATGATTACAGGGGTAGTGGCCGTATGGTTCTCGTGGCTGGGCGATGGACTGTAGACAAACACTTCCTGTTTGTAGGGTGATGCGGTCAGAGGTTGGCTGCCCTGTGGAAAATGTTTGTAAAAATATATATTTAGATCCTCTTTTAAAGGTTTACTTCATTCAATGTAGGTAGCAACATAGGCTGGATCTAGTCTACCAGGCTGAGGCAATACACATATCCCACTAGCTGATGTCATTTTGACCTCTTCTCTGTACCCTTAATCAGTTATATCCTTGGTTACTCTGGCTACAAGAACATTTGCACAGACAACACCATTAAATTAAATAAATCCAAATGTTACAGATTGACTATGGTCACTCCACTGATTTAGTCATAAACCAAGCACTTAATGGATATAACTTGCAAAAAATATTACACTAAGGGTATGTACACACCGGGCTTCTGTGAGGGGGTCAAAACCAGCAAGTTTTCTAGTGGAAATTATTTTGGGGAACGCTCCTTGTCTGGGTAGTTTTTGGAAGAGTTTTTTATTTTCTGAGCCGGTTTTACACAGTTTTTATTGGTGGTTTCACACTTGCATTTTTTGTCTTCCATTGCAATCCATGCATCCGGATCCCTATACTTAAAACGGGGTCGCAGGTGTATGCAGTGGCATTAGGATTCATCCTGATCCTGCCACATCAGCTTTTTTGTCACCCTCTCTGGACACACCATGTTGTCTTTTTGGTTCCTCTAAAAGCCTGATGCCACTGGATGCACCCAGATCTGTTGAAAAATAGAATGGGGTTCAATGGTTGATGGATCCGGATGGGGCACATCCGTCCATCTGAATCTGTTTTATCCCACTGAGCATGCCCAGAGAAGATCTTGAATCTCACAAGCATCTACCCCCGCCTCAGAAAAACGTCTTGTGCCCTATGTTAATGTGAGAAAATGTGAATAAAATTTATTGTGCACATGTTAATAATATGTGACCACCTGGCTGCAGGGGTGGTTTAAATCCACTACTTTGTTACTATCACTGATTGAAGTCCCATCTGCTCTTGTCGGTGCAGCGGGACTTCTCTGCTTCTTCGTGATCTATGGCAATTCTGAGACTTCTCTGTGCACAGACTGGTCGAATGTGGCGCAGATTGCGCTTCTATGCCAATTCTGACAGTTCTATGTGTAGATAAGTCTCTCTGCACCAGCAAAAGTCAATGGGACTTCAAACAGTGATTGTAATAAAGTAGTGGTTTTAAACCACTTGTGCATCCCCTTCCCATGCCCCTACATATTATATACATTGTTAATATTATTTATAAAGCACCATTGATTCCATGGTGCTGTACATAATTAAGGGTTACGTACAAAATAAGTTAAAAATACAATAAACAAACTAACAGTGACAGACTGATACAGAGGGGAGAGAGGACTCTGCTCTTACATTATATAGGATGATGGGGAAGAGACAATGGGTTGAGTCAGCTCTGATGGTGTTGGAGCACTGGCTCTAGTGGTGGTGGTACAATACATTTTATAAGATTTTCACCCACCCTCACCCCGGCCGGACCAGGCATCCGACAGTTGCAGTGGCATGCATTTGCGGATGCACGGCCAGATCAAGTTGAACCGATTTTCATCCTAATCTGGCAGCGCCGCAAGTGTGAAACCAGCCTTAAGCTGAGGATTTTTTCAGCCTTCTGATTGGACAGTGTCTAGTTTGGAGTGGATTCATTCAGGAGATCCTTCATGTGACCAACACTTGAAGCAGGAAAAAATGCTCACAATTCTGAACACATGAACAAGAATGTCGTTTTACAATAAAATTAATTGGAAAACTCTTGTTTTTGAAGTGGACCTGCTGTGAAAATCTCAAAAACTCAGGGTGCACATAACGTTACTTTATGACTCTGGCAACAAACTATACCACTGTAGAATAAACCATCCCACAGACTATACTACTCACATTAGATACCGTATGTCACAAGTCCCTGTATAAATGTACTGCTTCTCCAGTGCCATGGGAGCTTTCAACAATATTAAAGCAACATATACAGTCATTTCATATATATGGTCTTGAAACAATAAAGACTGTGATAATCTTCTGTTTCTTTTTATTTAAATTAATTTAATATGTAAAATAAAAAAAAATTAACATGTAAAATAATGACTGTTTCCTGAAGACCCAAAATAGGCAGGCTCTAGGAGATAATTTATCCTAAAATTGCAAAAGTTGTCAACAAAGAGCAAAAGTTTGGTTGAGCAATACAATTTAAAACTGCATTATGTGTTTAAATTCCCCGCTTCTTTACGGTCTGTGTACTCTAGAGCTTGTTCTGGTGATATTCATCATGGACAGTGTGTTGCTTAGATCTCTGGAAATCTATATTGTATCTCAGCACAACACAATACGTTGCTGGATGTTAGGTAAGATTTAGGTGTTTTCCTGGTTATAAACTGTACACTTGTCTTTTACTAGTAGGATTCTGAATGCAGACTTGTCTTATAATATGAAACATCTCAGGACAGGTACGGTATATAGCTATGTTGAGCTTGTATACTGGTTTGTATTTATAATGTCATCAGATTTATGCTGCACAACCCTCAGGCAGCATGTATCAGACACGGACTGTGTGACTTCAGGGAGGTAGGTATGTTTTACTCTAAATTCTGCACCAATTCAGAGAAGGCATACTTAGCAAAAGCCAGTCAGGAACAATGCATCTTGCAATAATCTAAAGGTACCGTCACACGGGGCGATGTTGCCTGCAACATCACTGAAAAGTCCCGGGTTCAGCCATGTTGCAGCGACATCACAGGTGCGTTGTGCCGTGTAACAGCACAATGCAACTGCGATAAATCACTGGATCGCAGTAGACAGGTTTACCAACATGTTGGTAAACCTGGTGATGTTGCTCCAGTGATCTGCAAACAACGCTCTGTGTGACACGGCGATAGCGATGTTGCCAGCAATTTCACCTAATAACAACATTGATGCGTATCGCTCGCTGGGTTGTGCACAACCCAGCGAGCGATAGCTGCTGCAACATAATAGCGGCGTCGCTGGCAGCATATCCCCATGTGACACCTAAGAAAGCGATGTTGGAAGCGAGAGCGCACCCTTGGAATCGCTTCCAACATTGCTGCAACGTTGTACCGTGTGACGGTACCTTTAGGCAGTTCCCAAGAAGGTTCTAAGCCAAAAATGTTACTCCAGTAAGGGAATAATGTCAATTTCTAGCAACATTTTGATGAATTTGCTAGGACGACCTCATCTCACCCTACCCAAGCTTCACCCACTTTCGTAGAGCTGGCCAGGACTGGTGTAAAATGCCAAAAGTAGCTACATTTTTGCACAGCTCAAATTTGAGCAATAATGCGGTGACAAATAATTGTAGAAAACACCTTGATGAATCAAGCCCATAGTCATGGGACACAAAAACAAGAAGAGAGGGGGCGCTCCTAGAGTATTACCGAACTAACCTGGGATGGTTATGCGTCCTTCATATCTGAGGTTTAGAGCCTTTGGTGACTATGCTCACCATACGATGCGCTTGCTTCCAGGTCCAGAAAGCAGCGGGTTATATGACTAATCACGTGGGTGGTGACATCACCAAAGGTCCTTAAGCCTGCTAGTGTATTACCAGCAAGTTTGAGCAGCACTTACTGCTTACTTTCACAGGGAAAGGCTGAATTAGAATCTTACAGAAGCAGTTATGTCAGGTGCTCAAAATCAAAGGCTGGGGGTAAAAATTTCAAGGTAAACTCTTCTTTAATGGTCATTCATCACAGGGTCATTTCATCACCATGCATTACAGCGGTGAACTCCATCTTCCTCAGGTGATCCCCTAGCTCGCTGGACATGAGGAAGTATTTGTGTTTCTTCATTAAAGACTGCTGAGAGCCTGACAGTGGAGAGCAGAGTGAGTGCTGACAGCCCCATAGCTCTGAGTGTGAGGAGGGAAGGTAATCCTGGAGTTGAATCATATCTGCAGACCAACTAAGTTACCAGGAGATGTGCACTGCTGCCTGGATTACCTCAGTGGAAGAACTCATCATCCATTCCCTGTGTACCAGGCATCTGAACCCTGCAGTTCCCAAGTTGGACCCCTGTATGTCCTCATTACAGCTACATAAGGAGCGAGTAGCTACTGCTGAGACTTGTATTTCCATTGTTAAGGAGTTTATAACAGAACTACTTGGTAAGGGAGTATAATTGCAATTTGTGGATACATGTGCAAGGAGTTTATAAGTGGATCACCTACTAGGGAGATTTTGCTCTTATTGAGTTATTCAGTGCCCCAATGGCTCCTTAAAGCCCACCAACATTTCTGGCAACTGGACCCCAACATTGAACTGTAATACACTACTGCAGCCATTTGTGAGTTAAGTTTTATTAGTTAAGTGTGTATCTGCTCTCACTTAAAAGTAAAATATTATCCTTACCTGTGAGCCAGCAGCATAGGTAGAATTGGGGAATTCATGATGTGACAGCATTCAGGCCAGCTGTAAATCACATGCTGTACCTTAAAGAGTGTCACATATCTGTTGTGTTTGATATAATTTTTTATGCTATTTCCTTGTTACACTCTTTGCCTTTTACATCTTTTAAACCCTGTTCAATAAACGTTTTGGGTTGTTTTAATCTTATCAATGTCAGTGTATTGAGCATGGACAGGGATTTCCCTAATCAACCCCTGCTAGCAGAGGAAGGCCCTCCTGTATTCCTTTATCTCCTAGCAAGATTCAGGTGGAGGCACTGCACCATACAGAGGTAGGAACTACAGGATAGCTTGCCCACTAAAGCCACTTAAAGGGGTGTTGCCTAACATACACAAATCAAAATTTGGGACATTATGTCCTACAATTAAAAGGGTTGTCCCACAAAAAAAAAGAACATTTTAATTATTTGAACTTGAAATACTAATAAGTTCCACAATTGAATATGTTAAAAAATATTTTACTGTCCCAAGATAACCTTATATGTATGCCTTCTTAAAATGGATGTATCTGACCATGCAGGAACATAGTCTAATCATATCACACCTAATAGGCAGGGGAGGACGCAAAAGAGTATACAGACATCACAGCTGGGGATGACAACTGATTCTTTCTGAGAGGTAAAGCAGGCTGCTCTTTTGCACCCTCCCCAACCCAGGAGATGTAGTATGATCAGACCATGTCCCTGTACAGTCAGACACATCCATTACACAGGACATAGCAGAGACACATAGATAAGATTATCTCAGCACAGGAGATGTAGTATGATCAGACCATGTCCCTGTACAGTCAGACACATCCATTACACAGTACATATCAGGGACACATATATCAGATTATCTCAGCACAGGAGATGTAGTAAGATCAGACCATGTCCTTGTACTGTTGAACACATCCATTACACAGTACATAGAAGGGACACATATATAAGATTATCTCAGCACAGGAGATGTGGTATGATCAGACCTTGTTCCTGTATGGTCAGACACATCCATTACACAGTACATAGTAGGGACACATATATAAGATTGTCTAAGCACAGGAACATTTTTCTTTTAGAACACATCTAATTATGGAACTTATTTTTATTCCAAGATCTTTTGATTAAAGTGTACTTTATTCGTGGAAAAAACCCTTTAAACATGTCCAAAATACCCAGAAACATTACCAAAACAACTATTTTGGGCATGCCTCACTAAGCAATACCCGCCTTTTGAAGTATACATTTCTGGACAGTCCCAGCAAAATCAGGAACATTGTCTGTAATGACATCCATGTAAGGTTTTTATAGCTTTACTTGAAATATACGTAACAGCGGAATAACAATTACTTTAAAACTTTGCTTTAAACTCAACTTTTTACAAACTTTATAGTGTAACCAATCTGTATTCTCGTAACCCTACAATGTGATGCTCTTCCTCTCTTCTCAAAGGATTGTTTTCTTTGTCAGGATGGGACTTTGTGAATTATTTAGATCTCCTCACAATGCTATCCCCCTGCTTTAGGCTATGCGCAGATACTCACCACACTCTCGTATTCCTCCATAGCTTCGCTCTCTCCAGCTGTGCTGCTGAAACTGCTCGTACTGGATGAAGAACGGGAAATGTTGGATCGTCCATTCTCCTTCAGTTTAATGTACGGTCTGGGAAACAAAATGGTTGGAAAAAATGTTTTATAAAATAGAAATGCTGAAATAACAAGTACACTTGGAATTTACAAAATCAATATATTTACAGTGTTTAACATAGTAACATAGTAACATAGTTTTTAAGGTTGAAGGAAGACTTTAAGTCCATCTAGTTCAACCCATAGCCTAACATGTTGATCCAGAGGAAGGCAAAAAACCCATGTGGCAAAACTAATCTCCACATTGGGGGAAAAAATTCCTTCCTGACTCCAGGTACGGCAATCAGACTAGTTCCCTGGATCAACGCCCTATCAAAGAATCTAGTATGTATAACTGGTAATATTATAGTTTTCAAGAAAGGCATCCAGGCCCTTCTTAAATGTAAGTAGTGACTCACTCATTACAACATCATGTGGCAGAGAGTTCCATAGTCTCACTGCTCTTACAGTAAAGAATCCACGTCTGTGATTATGATTAAACCTTCTTTCCTCCAGACGTAGAGGATGCCCCCTTGTCCCAGTCTCAGGCCTAAGAGTAAAGAGATCATTAGAAAGGTCTCTGTACTGTCCCCTCATATATTTATACATTATTATAAGATCACCCCTAAGCCTTCGTTTTTCCAAGCTAAATAACCCCAAGTTTAATAACCTGTCTTGGTATTGCAGACCCCTTAGTCCTCTAATGACTTTTGTCGCTCTTCTCTGGACCCGCTCTAGTTCAGCTATGTCTTTCTTATACACCGGAGACCAGAATTGTACACAGTATTCTAAGTGTGGTCGCACTAGTGACTTGTATAGAGGTAAAATTATGTTCTCCTCAGGAGCATCTATGCGTCTTTTAATGCATCCCATTATTTTATTTGCCTTTGCAGCAGCTGCCTGACACTGGCCACTAAATGTGAGTTTGTCATCTACCCATACACCCAGGTCTTTTTCAGTGACAGTTTTGCCCAGTGTTTTACAATTAAGGACATAATTATACCTTTTGTTTCCTCTGCCCAAGTGCATGACTTTACATTTATCCCCATTAAAGCTCATTTGCCATTTAGCAGCCCAAGCTTCTAGTTTACATAAATCCTCCGGTAATATAAAATTGTCCTCCTCTGTATTGATTACCCTGCAGAGTTTAGTGTCATCCGCAAATATTGAGATTCTACTCTGTATGCCCCCTACAAGGTCATTAATAAATATATTAAATAGAAGCGGGCCCAACACTGACCCCTGTGGTACCCCACTGTTAACTGTGACCCATTCTGAGTGTATTCCATTAATAACCACCCTTTGTTTCCTATCACTAAGCCAGTTCTTAACCCACTTACACATATTTTCCCCTATCCCCATTGCCCTCATTTTATGTATCAACCTTTTGTGTGGCACCGTATCAAAAGCTTTTGAAAAGTCCATATACACCACATCCACTGCATTTCCTTGGTCCAGTCCAGAACTTACTTCTTCATAGAAGCTTATTAGATTAGTTTGACAGGAACGGTCCCTCGTAAAACCATGTTGATAATGGGTCATGAGGTTATTTTTCTTCAGATACTCCAGTATAGCATCTCTTAGAAAACCCTCTAGGATTTTACCCACAGTAGAGGTTAAGCTTACTGGCCTATAATTTCCAAGTTCAGTTTTTGTCCCCTTTTTGAATATTGGCACCACATTTGCTATACGCCAGTCCTGTGGTACAGACCCTGTTATTATGGAATCTTTAAATATTAAAAATAATGGTCTATCTATGACAGTACTTAATTCCTGCAGCACTCTGGGTGTATCCCATCCGGGCCCGGGGATTTGTCAATTTGAGTGATTTTTAGACAATGCCGTACTTCCTCTTGGGTTAAGCAGGTGACATTTAATTGAGAATTTTTGTTATCACTGATCATATTGTCTGTCATAGGATTTTCTTGTGTAAATACTGTTGAAAAAAAGTCATTTAGCATATTGGCTTTTTCCTCATCCTCATCCACCATTTCACCCAGACTATTTTTAAAGGGGCCAACACCATCAATTTTTTGTTTCTTACTATTTATGTAGTTAAAAAATATTTTGGGATTCTTTTTACTTTCTCTGGCAATGAGTCTCTCTGTCTCAATCTTTGCTGCCTTGATTTGCTTTTTACAAATGTTATTTAATTTTCTGTATTTATTTAATGCCTTATCACTACCTACTTGCTTTAATTCCCTAAATGCTTTCTTTTTGTCACATATTGCACCTCTTACCGCTTTATTTAGCCATAGTGGTTTCCTCCTATTTCTAGCATGCTTATTCCCATAGGGTATATATTGTGCACAAGTCCTATTCAGGATGCTAATAAACATCTCCCATTTGTGTTGTGTACTTTTATGTCTCAGGACATCGTCCTAGTTTATTGCACTAAGATCATCTCTCAACCGTTGGAAATTTGCCTTCCTGAAGTTTAGTGTCCTTGTAGCCCCTCTACTACACATCTTAGTAAAGGATACTTGAAAGCTTATTAAGTTATGATCACTATTACCCAAGTGACCTCCAACCCGTATATTTGATATGCGGTCCGGCCTGTTGGTTAATATTAGGTCCAGCAGTGCCCCCCTTCTTGTTGGGTCCTGAACCAGTTGTGAAAGGTAATTGTCTCTCATAGTTGTCAAAAACTTATTACCTTTGCTAGTACTGCAGGTTTCTGATCCCCAATGTATTTCAGGGTAGTTGAAGTCCCCCATAATAATGACTTCTCCCTGAGTCGCTGCTTCATCTATTTGCTTTATGAGGATATTCTCCTCCTCTTCCATTATTGTTGGGGACTTATAACAAACCCCTATCAGTAATTTATTATTTTTTCCCCCTCCCCTTATCTCCACCCACAGAGACTCTACATTTCCATTAGATTCACCTATATTATCACGCAGGATGGGTTTTAAGGATGATTTTACGTATAAATATACACCTCCTCCTCGCCTATTTGTATGGTCATTTCTGAACAGACAATAGCCCTGTAAATTAACAGCCCAGTCATGGGTCTCGTCCAGCCAAGTCTCCGAAATCCCCACCATGTCATAATTATTTTCCAACAAAATCAATTCTAATTCCTCCATTTTGTTGGTGAGGCTTCTGGCATTAGTGTACATGCACTTTATGCATCTCTCTTTACCTCTATTCCTTCCTACTAGATTGACTGTTCTAACCCCACCCCCCATGCCACCCCCAATTTTATTACTTGTGCCTAGGTTACTATTTACACTATCTTCCCCTCCTATACAATGAATACCCTCCCCCCCAATCCCTAGTTTAAACACTCCTCCAACCTTCTAGCCATTTTCTCCCCAGCACAGCTGCACCCTCCCCATTGAGGTGCAGCCCGTCCCTAGCATAGAACCTGTAGCCAACAGAGAAGTCGGCCCAGTTCTCCAGGAACCCAAACCCCTCCTTCCTACACCAATTCCTGAGCCACTTATTTATCTCCCTAATCTCCCTTTGCCTCTCTGGTGTGGTTCGTGGTACAGGCAGTATTTCAGAGAGGTCCTTGCCTTAAGCTTGCAGCCTAATTCCCTGAAATCATCTTTAAGGCCTATATACAATACATACTGACACAAAATGAGTTATGCACTATTTAGGGCAGGGTTCTCAAACTCCAGGCCTCGAGGGCCGCACACAGTCCAGGTTTTCAGGATTTGCAAGCATTTAACAGTTGGTAATGAAATTACCAACTGTCAAATTCTAAGGAAATCCTGAAAACCTGGACTATGTGCGGCCCTCGAGGCCTGGAGTTTGAGACCCCTGATTTAGGGCATCCATTTACAAATGCCCTATTATGATGTAATAAGATAATAAAAGCAAATTCCCCATGCAATACCCTCTTCCATTAGTATTAGCAGTGTGGCTACAACAGATGTCTCTTAAAGTTGTTATTTGGGATGTTTAAAAAAAATTGTGTCTAAGCATTAACAGACAGGTAGCTGCTAACAGTCACCGCTGTTCACCCCGGCACAGAGCAGTCCCAAACCGCTCCTGCCAGGGATAGCATGTCGGGGTAAACAGAGTAGATGCGGCTTTTCTGCTCTGCTCTGTGGAAGTGGGCACATGGATGACATCACACTGATTAACAGCGAGCTCCCCGCTGCCTGATTGGGGAGGCGGCTGTCAATCAGCGTGACGTTGGCTATGAGCCCGTCTACTGAGGTGAGGATGGCCTCCCCTCTGGAGTCATGACGTCAGTGGAAACTGCATAATCACCGACAGGAGAGTTCTAAGACCACTCCAGTCGGCAGTGAATGGTGGTGAATGCCGTCAGGCACAACAAGCAGGTAGGTGGCAGCTACCTGCCTGTTAGTGCTTAGGCACAATGTTTTTATTTTATACATCCCAAATAACCCCTTTAAGGCTCATTCAATACATTTTCTGATGCAAAAAAACCTCAGTTTTCAATAGAACCCAATTGTCCCAGTAGAAAGGGGAGTTTCTACCATGGAAAGTGATAACATATCAATAGAATATATACGGTAATCTTTACTGATTGATCAGTTTTTACAACTAATGTATTTAATGAGTGTCACCCCTCCCTTCACTGCAGAATAGATCAAGTCACTTTAAGGGTTTTCCTGACTCATCTGTCAAGTGGCTTTTGGCTTAAATACCTCTAAACATTTTTATAGCATAGTTTTTTTTTCCTGCCTTCAGTCGCCACTTCCACAATTGCTATTTTAGTCACTTGATCCACAGAGACTCATTTTCTGTGCTTAGTATGATGATCCATTCTGGCACTGAGCCTTTCTTTTCAGGTTCGTGCAGGCAACAAAACATCTCAAGTGCCATGTGAGGGAGCTGGAGCAGACAGAAAGAGCTCAAGGAGCTCTTGAACGTCCAAAAGTACAAAGCTCAGAGCTCTGCAGTTCTATCCTTGTATATATCTGAATGTCTATATCATGGGCCTTCAACCCATAGCCCACATATAGAGATGAGCGAACATCTGGATGTTTGGGTTCAGATGCTGCCTGTTCGGGACCCACGCTGACCCTGTCTGTCCTCAGAAGTCCTGATTGGCATGTTCGGCTCTCCTCCCACATACAGCCAGCCATAAAGAAAAGACTTCTGTGGGTGAGGTTTTTAACTTTTTTTATTTTCCAACTTCACTATGGTCGATAACACAGGATTTAGCCCCAGTGTGAGCTGATCACACACAGCCTGCGGCTCGCACTGGCCTGACCACCCAGCGTACCGGAGCACAGCGATCCCAGCTCTTGCATTTAAAAGATGGAATTCGCCCGAATTTCAGTCCTAAACAGGTTCGCTCATCTCTACCCAGAAATAGAGAACATTTGCGATCAGCCTACCCTAATAGAGTAAAGGGGGAATGCCTAATATAGACAACCCCTTTTAACACATGGAAGCTCTAGTATGAAATCTGAACTGCATAGCCATTCAGAAACTTCTGTAATAATAGACAGTATAAAATATCCCACATAACACATAATGATAAACATCTGAATAGTTCAGATATTGTGCATTTCATAATCAATAGTGTATTATTCCAAAATTTTATCTTTACCTTTCTTTGTTGGGACATATCTCCGGGGAACTGGGATTTGATGATGTTTCGATTTTACATCCTGTGATGAGTGGCCACAATCAGGGGTTTTTGGCACGGCAGACATGCTGTCACTGTCAATAGGTAAGAAATAATTACAACTAAAGCAGCAAATGATCAATTGTAAAAGCAAATGTAGGCAAAATATATTAAGAACATAGAGTCTAGATAAAAAGTGTTTTTATGTTAATAAAGCGCATAGAAATGTAAAGAAATTTGCAAATGCATATTGTTTTGATCTTCGAAGCAGCATTCACAATTCTGCTAGTTATTGGAAACCAATGAGCTTGTTGATATCAAAACTTAACTTGGCCAAGTCTCTTAGCTAGGATAAGTGCAAAATAATGAAAAGCTATATAAACTATGGAGAACATAGTAGTAGTAACAAAGTAAAACATAGTTTACGAAGCTACATTAAGAAAAAAAATACATATTTGGCTAGGCTATGTGGGTACCCCGTGATGCACTAGGGCACTTACACATACATCTTCAGACAGGACATAGCTAATGTGTTTATTTTTTTACTATGTCCTGTCTGAAGATGTATCGTGTAATTGCCCTTAGAAATAGCTTAGATTTTAGGGGTAAATAAGATAGGAAGTTATAAGAAAAATGCTCGCCTCGGAATAACCTTTTAGGAAAAAACTCTCGTTACCGTGCAATATTCTTTTCAATGCACAGTGACAGTGAGTGCCAGCTATAATTAGAAGTGATGAGCCAACAAGAGAGCGCACTGTCAGTTTACACGCTAAGGAGAGAACTGAGAGAAGTGATGTTACTATCGAAGGTCACTTTTCAATACATCTCGTTGAGAGCTTTATTCTGGCTTTCATAGAGATGCATTGGGAGTTTGAGATGTAACTTATGACTTCTAGATACGCAAAAGGTATGGGCACAAGATGACACTGTGGAACGGATTGGTGCTAAAAAAGCATGAAAATGCCTGAGGGTGAGCAAAGTACCAAGGCATGGGGCTTAGAGTTAAGCTCCACTCGAGCGCTAAAGAAAAACAAAAAATGCTGTAGTGGTCCCCTTAAGAAAGTCCCATAATGTGGTCATGCTACATACATATCAAAAGATAAGAAAAATACAAATAGTAACATTTACATTCACTTAACATTGAGCACTCTTTAGGAAGAGCTCTACATGTTGATTTATCTAGGTTTTATGTGGCAGTGCTATCAACAGAATAACTCATCATTTTCACAGCTTTTTCCTAATATTTCAAAAGTCAGCCTCATTTTTGCCTCTACCAGTTGCAACGTTCACTTTCTTCTTGTAAATACCTCACCATAGGTAGCTCATTTCTACCGCAGCTTAACCTTTTAGAAAGAAGATGGAAAATCTATTTTTTCACACAAGATACGTTTGCAGAGCTCTCTATTTACTAGTGGAAACAGGTCTACCCTGCACTCTCGTCAGTAGTAATTTCCTATTAATAGGAAGAATTTACACAGTTTCATTGACATTTTGATTCAGGAAGTGAATGGTCATTAAGGTCATCAATAGATACTTTCTAATGGAAGCCATAAAATTAATATGTTTGATTGCTTTGAACAACTTTGTAGTATAGGAAATTATTATATATATGTATATGGACCTATCAAAGTGAACTCAATGTCAGCTAAATGTCACATAATGCATCAAACAGGAGACCAAAAGATGTATAAATGGCCTCCTGAGGATTTGGTATGCAACATGTATTGTATCCCACCCAGCTGAACCAGAGGGGGACTGATGTCTAGAATGCCCCCTCTAGTCAGGAATATGTTCTGCCACTTTGAGAAATAAGGTCCTCATACACATTAGACTAATGTCACCCAAACCCATCTATATTGACGGGTTGGTCCCACAGTCTAATGTGTATGGGAATCCAGGACAACTGATCACCAGGAAACATGCCAACTGTCCAATTTTAGACTGCCGATTGCCAAGTTGTCCAGGACATAAGCTGTCACCAGAGGCATTGGGCGATGGCTGTCTCATAGAGAACATAGGAGCATTCCTGGACATAGGATCCGAGATGGCTGTCGGTCAAATGATCGTTCAAAGCATCATTCAGCTGACAACCATCTAATATGCATGGATGGCTTTAGGCTACGTTCACATGTATTTAGAATTTATTGAACTAGTCATGCCCATAAATTGAATAAGTAATTGGCTCTATGTGCAGCTTTTTTTGCATCTCCACATAGTAGTTGTGTGCAAAAGCTGCCTGGTATTCACATGCCCTATTCTGGTCTGTAAGTTGGACCAAACTAGCGCATGCTGCAATTTTTTTGACAGATACCTACAAAAAGTAGTCGTTGTTTACTAACACATTGGCTAACACTGGTCCAAGTGCTGTCTGTGTGTGGTCAGTTTTTGCATGGATAGCATGGGACCAAAGTACATTTGTGTGATCATAGCCTTGGGGAAACAAATGGTTGAGAGAAATTTAGATGATGCTCTTGCCAGAAAACTATGGAAAGGGATGGTTTAATTTATGCCCTGCCAATGTGTAGAGTCATGGAAGGATAAAGCCTGACAAATGATGAATTCCAATGTAGTTTGTTAGCCAATACATTTTGCAGTCATGTAGTCATGGCCAAAAGTGTTGGCACCTTAGAAATGAAAAGAAAAATTACCGTATATACTCGCGTATAAGCTGAGTTTTTCAGCCCAAAATTTGGGCTGAAAAGTTCCCCCTCGGCTTATACGCGAGTATATAAAAAATACCGCAGCAGCCCCGGAGGTATACAGGCCCCCCATCAAGTTCCAGGGCCCCCCCCCTTGCGCGCCAGCCTGTAAAGGAAAATCATACTTGCCAGTGTCCTGTCGCGCCGTCCGCAGCTGCCGACACGCGATCCCCGGCTTCATTCCGCGTCTTCCGCATTTCCTGTAGTCGCGGGCAATGACGTCATTGCCCGCGACCACAGGAAGTCGGAAGCCGGAAGACGCGGATTGAAGCCCGGGATCGCGTGTCGGCAGCTGCAGACGGCGCGACAGGACACTGGTAAGTATGATTTTACTTTACAGGCTGGCGCGCAAGGGGGGGGGGGCCCTGGAACTTGATGGGGGGCCTGTATACCTCCGGGGCTGCGGCTGTATACAGCCCCGGGGCTGCGGCTGTATACAGCCCCGGGGCTGCGGCTGTATACAGCCCTGGGGCTGCTGCTGCTGTATACTACCTAAGGGCTGCTGTATATACCTATGGGGTTGCATATGGGGCTGCATATGGGGCTGCATATACCTCTGGGGCTGCATATACCTCTGGGGCTGCATATACCTCTGGGGCTGCATATACCTCTGGGGCTGCATATGGGGCTGCATATACCTCTGGGGCTGCATATACCTATGGGGCTGCATATACCTCTGGGGCTGCTGTATACTACCACTGGGGCTGCTGCTGTATACTACCACTGGGGAGGCTGCTGTATACCTCACTGCTGGGGGTTGTATACCTGTGCTGGAGTCCACCCTCGGCTTATACGCGAGTCAATAAGTTTTCCCAGTTTTTGGGGGCAAAAGTAGGGGGGTCGGCTTATACACGAGTATATATGGTAAGTATTTTCCCCAAAGATTTATTGCAATTACACATGTTTTGTTATACACATCTTTATTTCCTTTGTGTGTATTTGAATAATAAAAACAAATAGAGAAAAAAAGGCTAATTGGACATCATTTCACACAAACCCAAAAATGGGTTGTTCACACCTTTTGGAAATTGTGGATAACCAATTTTGTTTCCAGTATGTGATACTGCATTCAAATTCACCTATGGCAAGTATCAGGTGTGGGCAATATGAAAATCACACCTGAAAACAGATAAAAAGATAAGCAGTTGAATTTATCTTTGCATTGTGTGCCTGTGTATGCAACACTAAGCATGGAGAACAGAAAGAGGAAAAGAGAACGTCTGAAGTCCATCTCCAGAGATCTTAATGTTCCTTTCTCCACGGTGTGCAACATAATCAAGAAGTTTACAAACCCATGGCACTGTAGCTAATCTTCCTGGATGTGGACTGCAGAGAAAAACTGATAAGAGGTTGCTATGCAGAATAGCCCAAATGGTGCATAAGCAGTTCCAGTCAAGTTTCAAAGAAATTCTAGCTGTCCTGCAGGCTCAGGGTGCATCAGTGTCAGCGCAAACTATATGTCAATATATGAATGAACTGAAACACTTTGGCAGGAGACCCACATGGACCCCGCTGCTGACATGGAGACATAAAAATGCTAGACTGCAGTTTGCCAAAATGTACAAGAGTAAGCTAAAACCTTTCTGACAAAGTGTCATATGAACAGATGAGACTAAGGCTAGGGTCACAGTTGGCATACATTTTTTAAGGTGTTTTTTGGCACCCTGCATTTTTGCATGCGTTTTTGCTGATAGGTGTGGGGTACCTTTCAAAAACGCATGTAAAACGCATGCAAAAACGCATGTGCCATTTAGTGCCATATAAAAACGCATGCGTTTCCCATAGGGCCCCATGTTATGAAAATGCATACGTTTTTCAAAACGCACCAAAAAACCCTGCTTGCAGTATTTTTTGGTGCTTAGCCAAAAACGCATCTCAAGAAAGCATGGTACATTCAGACATGTGTTTTTGCTATTGGGGCATGCGTTTTTTTTGCATGGGGGCCTATGGATGAGTTTTTGCATGCGTTTTCAGAAAACGCAAGTCTCAAAAACGCATGGAAAATCTGCAAGTGTGACCCCAGCCTAAGATAGAACTTTTTAGTAAAGCACATCATTCTACTATTTACCAAAAACACAATGAGGTCTACAAAACAAGAACACAGAACCTACAGTCAAACATGGTGGAGGTTCAAAGATGTTTTGAGGTTGTTTTATCACATCTGGCACTGGGTGCCTTGACTGAGTGCAAGACATCATGAATTTTGAAGATTAACAAAGGATCTTGGGTCACAATGTAGTACCCAGTGTCAGACAAATGGGTTTGTGTCCTAGGCTATGGGTCTTCCAGCAAGACAATGACCCCAACCAATCTTCAAGAAGCCCCCATAAATAGATGGAAACAAAGCACTAGAGAGTTCTGAAGTGACCAGCAATGAGTCTGGACCTAAATCCCATTGAACACTTATGGAGAGATCTTAAATTTGCTGTTGGGAGAAGGTGTCTCACATATAAGAGACTTGGAGCAGTTTGCAAAGAAGAGTCCAAAATTCCAGGTGAAAGGTGTAAGAAGCTTGGTGATGGTTGTACAAAGTGATTAATGGCAGTTATTTATTCCAAAGGATGTAAAACCAAATGTTAAGGATGCCAAGAATTTTATCTGGCCTGTTTTTGGAGTTTTTTGTGAAATTATGTCAAATTTGCCCTTTTTTCCTCTTTTTTTGTTTGTGTTGTTTTAATACACACAAAGGCAATGAACATGTATATAACAAAACGTGTAATTGCAATAATTGTAAGGGAGATAAACTTCATTTTCTGGAACAATTTCAAGTGTGCCAACACTTTCAGTCATTACTGTATATAAGTTTCTTTTTCAGTACAAACTACCGATCTGTAGATCACGTTGACTTGACTTATAAACTACATTGGAATTCATCATCTATCACGCTTTATCCTTCCACGACTCTACACATTGTCAGCTCAGAAATTAACCCATTCCTTCCCCAGCTCCTTTAACGTTTACAGTCTTTCTGCAATAGTTTTTTACACAGACACCTTAGCCAGGTGAGCCCTGTTCTGTTCCCTGGGAAAAATAGTTGCGGTTCTGATAGCGCTAAGGAAGGAGGGCAAGGGGAAATTGTTATGATGAACAGACCTTTATTAAAAACACGGTCCCTCAAACTCCGCTACGCGTTTCGACGTTACCGTCTTCATCAGGTGGAAACACTGTTCTGTTCCCTATCACTATATGTAATTCAGATAAGAACCTTTTGTACTTGCCTTTCCAGCTTACTCTTTGAGTTAGGAAACAATTACAGATGAAGACTATATTTAGTATATAAAGTAATAGGAACCTCATACACTTTGTAAAAAGTTATCCTGTTTAAAGAAACATAACATTTATAAATGTCAAATAAAAGAGCAACACTGCGAGTGCACAAAGGATTTGACAGCTGGAGGATAATACCAGATATGTTTAATAAAATGATGCATGTAGGGAGGACTGGGACACAGGACAACTCCAGAGATTCTGAAATCTCTATTCTTCATGCATTTTGTAAATGATAAACTTATGTAAATTGTGTAAGATGTTGATAGCAGACCCTAGTGCTAAACTGTAATACGCTTCAATAATGCAAGACAAAGTTTACCATCTAGCTCGAGTTTCAGACGGCACTTCAGCTCCGGTGTGCAACCGAGGGAAGAGACCAGATCTCCGTTTTATTGGGCTCTTGGACTGTGTCTTTGTCACTACAGCAGGAGGCTAAGAAAACATTTTACAAGAACAAAGCAAATCATTATTTTCTAGCGCATCTAAAGAAAAATGAAGAATTCTTCTAACCACAATTATTTGTGTTTCCAATGTCTCAGACTATTAACAAACCCGACCTGTAGTCTGAGCCTGCAGTCCTGCCTTGTTCCCTTTTATCTGCAACCTATAATTACCGTAATGGCAAAAAGGGCAAATTCTTCTCCAATATGGATGGAGCTCACTGCTTTACTTACTAAATCTCTTTCATCTTTTACCAACTAGGATCAACAATATGGCACCAGTTGGCTCCTGCCCATTTTAAGAATGGCCAGATGTTTAATCGCTTACTTTTTAGGGTGGAAACACACTATGTGAAATGCATGCTAGACACTCACATGAGTCTTGGATAACTCACCCTGAATAGCCCCTGCCTCTCTGAACGGGAGCACCCCAGCGCCATATAAACATATGGAACTGATGCGCTCCAGTCCAAAGAAGGGAGCCGGTTCCCGGTGAGTGAAGCAAGACTCATGCGAGTATCTCACATGCATCTCACATAGATTGTTTCCATCCTAAAAAGAAGACAGATATCCCATCTGCTTCCACTACCACAATATGTAGGATACATCTAATCTATGGAATATTTCATGTCTTGGTTTAGTAACACTATAGATTTTAAAACATATGTTCTCCATAGATTTCTCCAGACACTATATAACATTAACATTTACTTTTATGAATCTGCTCCAATTCCCATTGGTGTTTTCTTTTTACTCTTGAATTCATACTTTTTTGGAATAACACAATGCTGCAGGATCAGACTAGTCAGAAATTGTTTTGCTGTCTGGATGTGGAGACCCATGGATCTGAATACATTATTCAAGAATATTGTTTTGTAAACAGTTCTTAATGCTAAATGTGAATTATATCTCAGAACAATATTTCTTTCACCCACCCTTCATCATACTTTTTGCTAATGCCTTCCTTTTAAAGGGAACCTGTCAGAAGCATAAACACACTAAACTAATAATAAGATTGTCAGTCCTGTAAATGATAAGAGAGTTTATCCCTTTACAACTAAAAAATGCTGCTGCAGCAGTGGGATATTGTATTTTAAAGTTCAGGCTGGAGGTGCATTAAGGTGTGAAGATGCACTTACAGCTCCTCGGACTCCACTGTATTCCTAAACTAGCAGCCTTCCCCCCAGCTTATTGACCAGTCTTTCTCTGGTTTACTGCCTACTGATGGGTCAGTCAGGAGAGTGTGCTGTTAGTTCAGGAATACAGTGGACACTGAGGATCTGTAAGTGCATCTTTACACCCCAATGCACTTCCAAACTGAACTTAATGGTCAGAACCTCCACACTGTTCCTTGTCTTTCTTATATGTTGCTATGGGTGTAGTTAAGCTGTCAGTCTGTTTTGTTTGTGTTTTTCTTAATGCTGGGTCTGGGGTTGGAGTCATAGGTATTTTCACTTCCTTGTAATTAGTCTAATATTTAAGTATGCTGGTTCCTGTATCTGCTGTCAATTGTACACTTGTATTTGCTGTGTAAACTCTGGTTCATCCAAGCTCTGTTGCTTGACCCAGTCTGACCTTGTTTGTTTGCCTGATTTTCTGACGCCTTGCCGGTGACCCGATTAGGCTTTTGCCTTCTCCCTAACCCACTTCCTGGATCTGACCCTGGATTGTCTGACCACTCTTTGCCATTATCCCAATAAATAGTGACTTGTCATTTTTTGTTATTATTCTACACTCCCAATGTCTAGTTTTCACAGTAGTGACTCACATCACACTGATAATGCTGAAGCTGCACTTTGGGGTCATTAGGGTCATTAAAGGATTGATTGGCTTATCTTTTAAGGGAAACATAATCATAATAATGGTTTTGAAGTGGGGGCTTTGTCAGGTTCCTTTTAACAGTCTTTTAGGTTAGATGGTTATAACTTGTAGGATAGCCCCACATTGAAGAAAAAGGTATACTGTTTTGTTTTCAGATGTTACTTTATTAGATCCCTTATTATTTGACCACTGCTATAAGCTGCTAGAGGACTGCCATATTACTGACTGTGGTCTACCTGTCTAGATGAACAGGCTTGGCCAAAATGTTTGATGACTATGGTAAAAGTCACTGTGAAATTAAAATATCTAGTTAACATCAGTTATTGAACTATCCTGAAAGTCAATATCTGACCATGCATTCTAACCACTTTTGTAATTAGCTTAATTATGCAATACCCTAAACTTCTTCCGATCTAGCAAATGCCCAAATGTGTTTTTTTTTTGCTTCACTTCCTGTGATTTTTAATTTGAAGAGAGTCTCAAGTGGGATTTTACAGAAAGCTAGGGCTGCAATAATTTCTTAGTAGTATCTATTGCCTCTCCTGAAACAGGATGCCATCAGGGATCAGCACTGCAGTTACTTACTACAGTTTCCATCACCACCCTCTAAAGATGTCCTGGGTCCATGGTGATAGAAGTTATGGGAGATGTGAGTGCAGCGTCTACACTTTCCTTCTATTTAGCTGCATCATCTGTTAATCAAAATGTTGTCAAGGGGTGGGATATAAGCACTGTGAGTGAAACCAGTGTTGCCCCACTGCTTCTAGCACTACCCTTAAAAATCATCTTTAGGGGGTTGCACTAGCGTCACTCACTGCTTCTATCTCTGCCCTCTGAAGACAACTTGTTTCACCGAAGATACGATGGAAGAGATAGAAGCAGCATGATGGAGCTGCACTCACCTCTCCCTCAGTGTCTCTCATCATGGATCCAGGACATCTACAGAGGGCAGCAATGGAAGAAACTTCACTGAGTCATTGCAACACCCCTTATGCTTCCTGACTACATCCTGTTCCAAGAGGAGTGCTAGATGCTGCAGAGAAGTGAGTGCAGCCCCAGACTCATGTGACATCACATTTGAGACTCCTGTCAAGTAAAATGTAACAGGAAGTGAAGTAGAAAAATACACATTTAGGCATTAGCAAGATACAGAGAAGAATAAGGTTTTTTATAATAAAAAAAATTGATCCAGAATGTTTGCGGAGCAGTGATGTCACTGTGAAATGGAGCAGAAAGTGATTACAGCACACTCAATATGTAATAGGTAGTCACTTTAAATGTTCTCTGCACCACCCCAATGAAGCATGTGGCTACAGGGTGAATAAAACCTAATTTTCTCTCTATAGCCGCTGCTCCTGTAAGCCAGCTATACAGATACTTATCTGCAGATTACCACCATATGTACAGGTAAATAATTCTTCTCAAGGGTAAAGGTAACCTATAAGGAGAGCCAGTCCCCCACCAAAGTTAATTACATACTGTAATGAGAAGATACTGTTATATATTTACAGTGCTTACGGAGAATGTGGTTTTGGTCATTTCAGCAGTTGTATGCACAATTCCTCCGCTCAGGCTCCCAGATATGCCCCCAGACTGATGCTTTTTCTGACTTCCCACCATAGTTTCCATGGAATGACTGCGTACCCGGATAGCTCTCTTAGACAAAGAAAAGACACAGGAAAACAAATAAGACTTTACTATGCGCAGCCTCTAAAGTTACCGAAGCATGTTTGCCATCAGATAAGCTCCATTGTTTATGGCATAAAGAATAATCTGAACATATATTACCAGTTGAACTTGACATTGTCCTCAAACATACTTTCATCTGATACATTTATATTCTTTGCTAGTTTTCCTTTGATGCTATCTTTTATACTTTTCATTGCAACTCCAGTAGAAACCACATTTTCCAAGCTTATTGTCTGACTGCAGTCTTTCAAGATGAAGAACATGTATAATAGGGCTCGGGACAAAATGTCACACTTTGACAGCCGGTACCTTATGTTCAGTACTATACCAATATTACTAGACTTATATGGACATAAGAAGCCCCTGTATGTAAGCCAAAGCAGCCGGCGTATTTGATAGGGGAAGGAACAAGGATTTTTGTAGCCTCGTCTCCTCAGAAATTGTTTGGCCATTATTTTGAAATGTGCATATTGGATTACAAAAGATAGAAGACTACAAAACAAGTTCAATCAACTGGGAAACAAAACTTACTGCATTGCAGCCAATAGAAACACGGCAGTCAGTAATTTCTATTGGCTGTTGTGCACTGAACAGCCAATCACTATACGCATAACGGTCTGTGGGGAGTGTCTGAGCACGTGCGACCAGCAACATCTAGGTAGGTGACTGGACAGTCACATTAAGGTGCACTTTGTAGATGTTGTGACACTGGATTGTCTCTTTAACAGCATGTACAATACCAGTTTTCTTCTTGTTTTTACATAATCAGTGCAATAGATGTGATATTCATTGGAGAGTCAACCCCTTTAAGAATGTTGTTTGCTTTATAGTCCATCAATTCTATTCTATCTCAACCTGAAACATACCTAGCACAACAATTTCTGGATTCCATGCCCCATATTACTGGAATACTAGACTGAAATGGCATATGAGACCACAAGTACATTGTTTTTCTAGACTATAGGATGTCAGACTATTGTAAATGGATAAGAGGTCATTTGCCGTTAAGAAAACCACTTCTATGCTGGACTCCAGCTCTTATGTATCCAGTTTACCTGAGCATTATACAGATTACCCTTTATTTTAAATTGGCCAAATGTAATTTTCAATTTTCCTTGCAGTGTATCATGAGAAGTGATGAGCGAACCTTTTGAAGTTCAGGTTTGGGCGATGCAGCCTGACCCTGAACTTGACCCTTACCTCAATGGAAGTCACTGATTGACAGTTCAGCTCTCCCCCCACATACATCCAGCCATAAGCACTTTTTTTTTTCCAATTCATTTTGAACACACACTACACTCAAAAATTGTGCTTTTAAGCCCAGTGCGAGCCAATCAAACACTGCATGTGCCTTGCACCGAGCCAAGCACCAAAATTTACCAAATCATAGCGATGCTCGCTCCAGTGCCCTGCAAACATAGAGCACCCGGACTCCAAACCCAAACAGGTTTGCTCAACACTGGGAAGTTCAGCGGCCCGAACCAAACCTTGAAAGGTTCACTCATCTCTTCATGATTAGCGATGAGCAGATCCATTGATGTTTGGGATCGCCAGGTTTGCATGGACTTTAGAAAAGTTCAGAACCTGGACTTGATTCAAACATGACCCTGGACCTCGAGCCCTATATGGGGATCCAAATTTCGGTGCTGACAGATGGTTGTAAAATGATTGTAGTAAGGGCAAAAAGAAGCAAAACTGGGGCAATTGCCCTGCAAACAAATGTGGATAGGGAAGAAATAAATTAAAAAATTATGTTGATTCCCACCTATTTTTGATAACCAGCGCAGGTAAAAAAGATAGCTCAGCGTTGCATCCCTATCAAAAATAGAGGGGATTCCTCAATTTTATTATTGAAATAACATCACCGTAGGTCCTTCACCACCATATCTCCAATGCTGAGCTTTGCTCATTATCGTCACATTCTCATAGCTTCGAAATGTTCTATTTCTTCTTGGAAGCACTGTGACCATATGACCATAATGGGCAGCGCTCAACATGGCAGAAGTGGTGAGGACCTGTGGTGTTGTCACAACCATTTAACCATAATAGGCGGAGTGAATTGGTGGAGGACTAATGGTAATGGCAATCAAATACAATGTGAGGGATATGATGAAGTTCAAAAATATCATGACTAAACTTGAGTGAACCAAGCAAAAGCGCCACCTCTATGACTGAAATCGGTGAATGTTCAACATTCATCTCGGTATATAAAGGTTTTTTTTAAAGATAAATTTGTGGATTTATTTTTACAAAAACCTTTTTAGTGATGCACATTGCATCTTTTAATACACATTGGGGGCAGTTTAATATCATACAACGACATCACAGGTTCTACTCAGAAATTCAAAATTGATATCTTTGGCCCCCTCAAAAATAATTTGTGGGTAAAGATAGAAGAGGATGATGGAAATGCCAATCTACTATAATGCTTTGCTGTGTACAGTATTTACACAAGAAAACCCCCTGACAAATCACATGATCAGGGATCACATAAGGTGTCCATTATATGTCGCCTGCCTTGCCAAGCAGGAAATATAGCATTGCTTCAAAACCTTTAAATAAGCAAATCACCAGGCCCAGATGACATACACTCCTAAGAACTGCAGCAATTAGGTACCTATGAAACTATGACATTAAATCACGGTGTTTCTATTTTATCACTTACATACTGTCAACCCAAAAAAATCTTAGTTAACTGAAAGAAATAGCATATCATGGTACATTATGTTCTAAAAAAAAAAGACACACTGTATTAGGAAACCCAATGGCTCTCATTATAGTTAAAGGGAATCTATCAGCAGGTTTTCACTACCCTATCTGACAGATACATAATGTAGGCAAAGAAACCCTAACTCCATCAATGTACAACATTGATTACTGGCTGAAGCCATTCTGATACAATCAAAGCATTTGGTTTTGGAAATAGAGCAGAGCTGGGAGATCTGCCTCCATACACATCAGGCTCTCAACAGACATTGAGCATTGACAAGTGAGGTGTCAGTTGCAGTAGAGGGCGTGTCAGACTTTGTTCCAGTAAAAAAGTAGTCCTGTAATGGTAATCACAGGGTAATGAACCTGTTAGCTTATGTAAACAATAGCACAGAGCCTGATAAGCGTGGCACAGTTGCTTTTTGTTTTTTAAACCCTACAGCATGCTGTCCTCTGCTTACATGGCAACAACCTGATGTCAGATTCCCTTTAATAGCATCCACTGAGCAGTATGTGTGTCCATCATGTGATGGATGTTTCCTGCATGATTTCTATTTTCGGTTCATATAACCTAGATGAATAATTTAATTCCAAAATCTGGTGGGAACTGTGTGAAAACTCAGATCCAGACAGGATCTTATCTGAGAAGTGCATATAATAGTACTGAATATTATAGTGTATATAATAGTATACATTCTTTAAAATCCTATGCTGAAAAATAAACTCCCGAGTCCTGACAGGTTGCTAAAATGTATTAATGGGAACTTTCATCAGATTTATACTCCTTGAATCACAAGCAGCAAGATACAGATGTCTGGCCCACAAGGGTCTGGGTACTCAGGCCTTGGGCGGTCAGGTGCAGGGATGTCACGGGTGGTTGGTGCCCGAGCCTATGCCCTTGTGGTGACAATAAAAAGAATTAAAAACAATAAAGTTTATGAAGATCGTGATGCCACCTGTAGGTTCGGTGATGGCGCCGGCACTGTTGGGACCTTCCTCAATACAGTTCTTTATTAGCAACAGCACAAAAAATCTTCGACGTTGAAGGCGCAAACAGCCTTTGTCAAGCCATATATCCATGTCCTGATATTAATTGACAAAAACCATTTGTGGCCGAAACAGCACAGATGTTTTTTTTTTCATCTAATTAATAAAGACATTTATTGAGGAAGATACCTGGTACCTTGGAAATTTTTACATAACAAGAGAGCTTTCAATCATAGGGAGCAGTGCAAGTAAAAGCCGGCCATGGAATTGCCTTGGATTACTCAGCTAAGACACCTAGCCCCAGATGTCTTTTCAAAGTATATTTTGTCTGAGATACCAAAGTGTACCTGAATGCAATCCACAGACAGTATCTTATTCCTACTACCTGTGGTTTTGGCAACATAAATCTAATGCCTGCTTCTCATGCCTAAGATGTTTAGCTTAATT
The DNA here is from genome assembly GCA_033576535.1 of Allobates femoralis. Lineage (NCBI taxonomy): Eukaryota > Metazoa > Chordata > Amphibia > Anura > Aromobatidae > Allobates > Allobates femoralis. Next base: position 106,795,629 of record JARQOC010000002.1, read on the forward strand.
AGGATTGCTTGGAATGAATACAACTACATTCACCCCTGATCTATGAATAGGACTTAATCTGCAACCAGTTTATTTTTTTCATTAAAGTGTGAATGTTATTTCTGATAGCAAATAGAGATTTTGAAAGCCTCATAATAGGTAAAATGTTGCAGAGCTTCATTATACAGTGATTAAAATTAATTAAAAAAAAAAAAGAACAATAAAATTGGGAAAATTTCTACATCCACAGGTACCTATTAGTGAGTGTGCAAGACAATGACAGACAAGAACAGAAAAGACGCCTTAGATCTTTCTCCTTTACAAAGCTATGGAGAACATTCACATACAATCCGTTCTCTTTGCCCTCAGAATGGCTCAATTATGAGGGCCAAAGGACTGGAGATAAGCAAACCCTTCAAGGTTCGGTTTGGTTCGATGCACTTCCCGGTGTTTGGCAAACCTGTTGGGATTCCGAGCTCCGGTGCTTTACATTTGCAAAGCACTGGAGTGAATATCGCTGTGGTCGGATACAGTTGTTGCTTGACCCAGCGTGAGCAATGTTTGATCGTCTCGTACGGGGCTTTAAAGCATAGTCTTTTCAGTGCAGTGTGTGTCCAAACTTAATTTGATTAAAAGAAAAACATCCCACTCTCCCACCCCTGGTGTTTTACTTAAGGCTTTATGTGGGTAGAGAACTGAACTGCCAATCAGTGACATCCATTGAGGTTCGGATCAAGTTTAGAGTCACGATTAGTGTGCCAAATGTTTGACTGCACCGCCCGAACCCAAACTTCGAAAGGTTCTCTCATCTCTACATAGGACTCCAGGTATTGTGATTGGTGGAGTCTGCACAGTCACTGCTAGGAAATATTTGTTACACGTCCTATGATTTGTGATAAGTGTTTTACCATAGAAAACCCCTTAACATCTGTACTCCCAATAGCTGCACTACTGATGTGTATTGCACAGTCAGTCAAAGTCATACCGTGCATAATAAAGCTGTGTATGTATTAAAGTAGGCATGTTACTCATTACTAAATCTGAGGGCACATTGTTGTAGTTTAGTGAACAACATATTGCGATTAAACTCCCTATTTGTCTCAGATGAGAATGTAATTGGAAGTGGCCTTCCCCGACGGACTGCACTCCCAAGAAATTATAGAGCGTCTAGCATGCTATTACAAGTCACACACCTCACCAGACGGCCGTGCCAGCCATTATCTTCCAAAGTGGAACAGCTACCGGGGGTTTAAATGCTGATCAAACCCAGAGCTGGGTTGTGAAGTTTAAATGCTGCTAAATTCAGAGCAGAACTCTTTAATTAACCATTCTGCAGCTGTTTGTATCCACTTGAAATGTCAGTGCTGGCAGCTATCCCGGTGTTCGTACATGCCATCTGGTCATGAGATGTCAATTAGAAAAGACTATATACATGTGTACATATATACACTACATATATGCATGTTTAATGGAAAATATTTCTTATTTTTAAGGAACTGCTCCATTCAGCAAGAAAAACGTGTGCTCTTCTGTTCTTGTAAGAAACTGGTAATTGGTAATTAGTCTACATGCCGGTTCATTTATTTATTACCGTAACAATAGAACAACAGAAAGAACATCGTCATCCCATGTCCTACCTATAGTGCTTGAAGACAAACTTTCTAAAAGACTTATGTTAAAGGGGTGGTCTAATCACAGACAACCGCTTTAATTTGAAAACTGAATTTGCAATCAGTACCAGACACTACAGGGAAAATCTGAACTAGCTTCCTAAAACTAAAGACACCCTAAATTAAAAGTCTTTTTTAAATCCATAGTTAAAAACAAAAAGAACAAACAAAACCAAAACAAAGCAAAACAAAACACAGTTTGGTGAATAAATGTGAATAAATATGATTAGTACCATAATTCAATATTTGCTTGGAAGTATACAAATAATAATTCTTCAATGTTACTACCACCAATACATAAAGAATAAGATATGACACGCCCACTCTACGACCGGGGAAGTCTCGGGAACCGAGCGGTTACTAGTTCTTCTTCACCTCTTCTTCGCTTCTTTTCACGGGGACAGACGTGGGGCCGAGACCCGTATGGGTTCAGTCCCTGCAGACGGAGCGCATTACCCAGGACAGTGGAGTAGTATTCCCCGGCTCATACCTTGGCAGTTGGTCGCTCAGTTCACAGTATTCTCGGTGTTACAGGCGACCTCTGCGGCTGATGGTTACCGCAATAAAAGTCTCTCACACCATAGCTGCACTTCCGTTACTTTTACTCAGGCGTTAAACATGGCTGCCGGGTATGCTCCTGCCAGTCTCCGGTACTGCTCTTTCTCCAGTGTCGGGTTAGTACAGTTAAGCCACGTTTGGTGCCCCTACTCTTCTTTCTCTGTGTCTCAGTCTTTGATGGGTTTCTTTTCTCAGCGCTATAAGGGGTAGTTCTCCTATGAGGTGAGCGTATCATCACTCTGCTCTCCAGGCTCTCAACGCTCTCTGATGCACAGAGCTCAAGAACCGGTGGCCATTGGTGCTTGTAAGTCCCGGGCACCATTAGGTCACTCTCATGGTAGCTGCTCCCTAGTTCGGCCACTTTCCCCTAGATGTGTTGGGTGTTCAATCACAGCTCCTGTTAGAAGTCTGAGGCCTCTGGGTTTACGGCTCGGGCAAGCAGCTTCCGCACCGTCTGCAGGGTCAGGTTCGTGTCTCGTCCACCAACTCCTCTGTCTCGTCAGATTCAGGCGTACGGGTGTTCGTTGACTTCTCAACACCCCAAAGGGGTCTTCTCCATCTCTACCAGTCTTTTCTTTCCCTTCCACGGGCGACCATGGTGGTGTAGCTTCAGCCCACAGGAGTTGGCATTACACCGCCTCTACCCTCCTGACTACCACTCCTCGTCAGTCGATGATACTCCTCCTGTCTCCTACTACTGACTCCTCCATCTAACACTGTGCTGTCCCCCTTTTGTGGCTTGGTTCCTCCCTCAGGGTCCATCCATTGTCCATTGTCCCAGGGGCCTGTCACTGCTTGTGTGTTGTGGGCTCGGCTGCCCATCCTAGCACCTGGAGAACAGGGGCACTACATTCCTCACCACAGAATCTCTGGTGGCGGTTTACCCGGTGGGGTGCCACAAATACATAAACAGTTTCCTGAAGCCTAATATATACAGTGCGTTGTGAAAGTATTTGGTCCCCTTGAACTTTTCAACCTTTTGCCACATTTCAGGCTTCAAACATAAAGATATAAATTCTAACTTTATTGTGAAAAATCAACAAGTGAGACACAATCGTGTAATGGAACGAAATTTATTGCATAATTTAAACTTTTTTAACAAATAAAAAACTGAAAAGTAGGGCGGGCAATGTTATTCGGCCTCTTTACTTTCAGTGCAGCAAACTCACTCCAGAAGTTCAGTGAGGAATTCTTAGAATGATCCAATGTTGTCCTAACTGACTGGTAATGTTAAATAGAATCCACCTGTGTATAACCAAGTCTCTGTATAAATGCACCTGCTCTGTGATAGTCTCAGGGTTCTGTTTCAAGTGCAGAGAGCATCATGAAGACCAAGGAACACACCAGGCAGGTCCGAGATACTGTTGTGGCGAAGTTTAAAGCCGGATTTGGATACAAAAAGATTTCCCGAGTTTTAAACATCTCAAGGAGCACTGTGCAAGCGATTATATTGAAATGGAAGGAGTATCAGACCACTGCAAATCTACTAAGACCCAGCCATCCCACTAAACTTTCTTCTCGAACAAGGAGAAGACTGATCAGAGATACAGCCAAAAGGCCCATGATCACTTTGGATGAACTGCAGAGATCTACAGCTGAGGTAGGAGAGTCTGTCCATAGGACAACAATCAGTCGTACACTGCACAAATCTGGCCTTTATGGAAGAGTGGCAAGAAGAAAGCCATTTCTCAAAGATATCCATAAAAAGTCTAATTTGAAGTTTGCCACAAGCCACCTGGGAGACACCAAACATGTGGAATAAGGTGCTCTGGTCAGATGAAACCAAAATCGAACTTTTTGGCCACAATGCAAAACGATATGTTTGGCGTAAAAGCAACACAGCTCATCACCCTCAAAACACCATCCCCACTGTCAAACATGGTGGTGGCAGCATCATGGTTTGGGTCTGCTTTTCTTCAGCAGGGACAGGGAAGATGGTTAGAATTGATGGGAAGATGGACGGAGCCAAATACAGGACCATTCTGGAAGAAAACCTGTTGGAGTCTGCAAAAGACCTGAGACTGGGACGGAGATTTATCTTCCAACAAGACAATGATCCCAAACATAAAGCAAATCTACAATGGAATGGTTCAAAAATAAACGTATCCAGGTGTTAGAATGGCCAAGTCACAGATCTGCATCCAATCGAGAATCTGTGGAAAGAGCTGAAAACTGCTACTCACAAACGCTCTCCATCCAACCTCACTGAGATCCAGCTGTTTTGCAAGGAAGAATGGGCAAGAATTTCAGTCTCTCGATGTGCAAAACTGATAGAGACATACCCCAAGCGACTTGCAGCTGTAATCGCAGCAAAAGGTGACGCTACAAAGTATTAACTCCAGGGGGCCGTATAATATTACATGCCCCACTTTTCAGTTTTTTTATTTGTTAAAAAAGTTTAAAATTACCAATACATTTTGTTCCACTTTTTTTTTCTTAAGAAAAAATCTTAGCAATTTTTTATTTATTTTCATATCTCATTCTTTATCATAGAAACCTAAATTATTAATCTTACAATTTTCACACTGATCAATTTGTTTTTTGTACATTTATGCTTTCTCACCATTCAGCATGAGTTTTCAGCTGTTTCCTTACCAGCAGAGACAGGAAGTTAGAGTCTAAAAAGTCCCCAGAGGCCAGTGTGAAAACTGCAAGAGTTCTATTTTTATTTTTAACACATATTGTGATATGGAAAAAAAAACAAAACATTGCCGAAAATTTTTGCAAAAAATACATGTAACAAAAATCAGTAATGAAATATAAATCATTTTCCAATGATAGCTTAAATCTCTTAACACAGTCATGAAGCAAAAAAATAGTGTACAGACATCTTATTCATATATAGTATAGTGCTATTGTAAAATATAAAGATTAATTCCAGCTCACCCTGCTGCTCTTTGCTTATCCACCTGGAGTTCAGACACTGGCCTCACCTTGGCCTTTCATCAAGGTTAAAAGAAAAATTGGAATCCGGCTCAACAGGAATGTATCTTCTTTTTTTCTTTTTTCTTTTTCAATAAAATAGTGCACACAAAGGAAAAAACTACTTGGTAAACATGACCTAGTTGACGAGTTTTGACTGCATTAAGCAGTCTTGGTGATGACAATCATGAGTAAGACTGCTTAATGCAGTCAAAACGCATTAACAAGGTCATGTCGACCATGACATTTTTTCTTTTGTATGCACTATTTTATTGAAAAAGAAAAAAGAAAAACAGGAAATCCATTCCTGTTGAGCAGGATTCCTAGTTTTTTTATTAGGCTGGAATCACATTGTCCGTGTGACATGCGAGGAAGTCGGATGAGTCTTGGATCAGTCTCCTGGAACGGCCTCTCCTTGCCAGGACGGGAGCATCAGCTGCTTGTATGTCTATGCAGCTCCATACTCCCCATCCAGAGAGGGGGAGGCTGTTCAGGGTTAATGATCCGACACTCGTCCGAGAGACTCACATATCATACAGACAGTGTGATTCCAGCCTTAACAGTGCTATTGTGTAGAAGAACACTGCCTGACTGAAAAATAGACTACATGGACTCAAGTGTACAGTGGCCATTCAGAGCATTTTCAAACCATCTGTTGAAAATCGATGATAAGTTTAGTGCTTAAATATAAACAAAGTTAATGGTTGCTGACTTACAGGGGCTTTAGCATGATCAAAGTACATTTTAATCAATAGATCTTGGAATTAAAATAAGTTACACATGCAGATGTATTTAAAAACATGTTCCTGTGCTGAGATAATCTTATATATGTATCTCTGCTATATACTGTGTAATGGATGTGTCTGACGTACAGGGATATGGTCTGATCATAGCACATCTCTGTGCTGAGATAATATTATATATGTGTCCCTGTTATGTACTGTGTAATGGCTGTGTCTGACCATACAGGGATATGGTCTGATCATAGCACATCTCCTGTGCTGAGATAATATTATATATGTGTCCCTGTTATGTACTGTGTAATGGATGTGTCTGACTGTAAAGGGACATGGTCTGATCATACTACATCTCCTGGGCTGAGATAATCTTATATATGTGTCCCTGCTATGTGTTGTGTAATGGATGTGCCTGACCATACAGGGACATGGTCAGATCATACTTATCCTGGGCAGGGGAGGAAACAAGAGAGTATACAGATAGCACAACATATTGTTGATGAAGTGGCAGGCATATGTTTTACTGCACAGAAAAGCAGCAGCTACAATTCCTACTGTCCGGTGTGTATCCACTTTCTCTTAGCTTCATACCCTGGCCCGAAGCTGTGGCACGTGCCGGTATGTGTCAGTTTTAAATCTGTTTTCTACTCTAAATTTTAACAGAATAATAAAGATGGAAATTTAATATATCAGATGTAAGTGCTGAATATCTTCTCTATGACTTAATGAGGCACTGGGTTGGTTAAAGGGAACCTGTCACCAGGTTTTTGCTATCCCATCTGAGAGCAGCATAATGTAGAAATAGAGACCCTGATTCCAGCGATGTGTCACTCACTGAGCTGCTTGCTGTCATTTTGATAAAATTAGTGTTTTCTCTGTTGCAGATTTAGCAGCCTGTGAATATATCAGTCTACTTTGCAGCAGGCCAAGTAGACTGCTAATGATAATCTCCAGCTGATTAAACAGTGATTTTATCAAAACTACACTGAGCAGCCCCGTAAGTTACACATCGCTGGAATCTGGATCTCGGGTCCTATATTGTGCTATTCTCAGATTAGGTTGCAAAAACCTGGTGACAGGTTCCCTTTAAGATCCAACTTGAATTGACAGGTTCCCAGGTTCCCTTTAAATATATGACTTAAGATGGATTATTATTACACACTCACTTTGAAAGACTCCAAGAAACCACCATGAGCACCATTCTCAAGCTTGTCTTCCTCTGGTCCTAGACCAAGCATAGCCTGTGTGTGCACATGAAGGTCATCATGAAGATTGTCCAAAAGGGCAGCCCTTGTCCGGTCCTAGATCAATGAGGACATAAATAATGCAGAAGTTCATTACTCACAAATAACTAACATAAATAGTTGGATTGTATGCAGTACAAATTGCTGCATAATATGTTGACACTATAGAAATACAATTCTTACGAAGTATAACTTTGTCAGGACATATACACTGGCAATCAAATTTAGAGGATAATGTATATTCACTTGATTTTTTCAGTAGCAATAAGTTATCAACTTGGCTCACCTAAACGTGGTAGATGTTCAGAGGTAATAAGTCCAAATAGATAATAGAGAAAACCTTGGCACGCAAAAGTGGCGTTTCAAGAAAATCATCTTTTTATTGAATCTAGGCTTATATATACTTGATCCATCCAACGTTTCGGCCTTAACAATCAGGCCTTTATCAAGGACCTAATGTAAGTTTGTCTATTGAGTGTATTCACTCTCAAAGAGCTTGAGGCGATCACAAGTATGCCTATACTCCCATAAATTGAGAGACATCAAGATACTGATATAGTAGAAAATGTGAAATTAGGAAATATTCCAGAGACCATCAATAGAGGGTATCAATAACAAAATACCCGTCAGTGGCAATATTAATATAGTCAGTCGCAAATGACATGGAGCTGCATTGAAGACTTGAAGACTCTGCATTGAACACTCTATGTAGTAGTATGCTATATGAGCCGGGAGCATAGGGACCCTTCTATTGTTATGACTGATAGGGAGACCCCTTTGACCTTCATCTGGACAACCTGCTGCCGAACGGCTTTAGTCACTTTGGAATGGCACGCCATTTTTGCAGAGTGAGTTCAAATTGGAAAGTTAAGGCTGAGAGTTAAATAGAGTTTGCTTATTAAGAAATTAGCATCAATACCTTGCAGGTATCTGAAATTGTTCTCTAATTTTGATCAGTGTCTTTTTCATTTACCCATTTACATTTTTATTCTGTGCTTTAGAATATATTCAATTTATGGAATAAGCTTAAAATTTTGCTATTTTACTCACGTTAGGATATTTTCACATAGGACAACACAATGACCTTAACATTAAGGAAATTGTGTATTGTTCTCTAATTTTAATCGCCAGTATAAATCACTGTAGGAATTACATGTACTTGTGTGGAGTTCACTTACCTCAAGCTTAGCAAACTTGTCAGACTTGCAGCAAGCATGCTCCCCATTGATGAGTTTGGTAAGTAAAAATTCACGGAACTCAGCATTCTAGAATGAATAGAAAATCACAAAATCTATGTATGTGTTTAAAGGGGTACAAACAATTGTGTAATAGGTAATGAGCATATGTTAAAAGCTAAATGTTTCCCTATGGAGTGAAAAGTCATAGGGTATTTTGGCTAAGTACACATGAATATTTAGAAAAAAAATATCCTGTTCATCCAGAAAAAAAACTGTAGTTTTATTCATCTGTATTGTCACTTGTATGGCCTCTGTTTTATACTTATGCAGTTATTAAAATTACAAGCCCAAATACATTTTCTAAGTTATACATTGTAATGTATACATAAAAATCTGATTGAATATGGTTGATCTGTACAGGATCAATTTTTTTTTGCCCACCAATAGATTTGAATAGGTGAGTCTCATTTGATATACAGAAGAGATGCATGCCGCATTTGTTTTCCATACAAATATTTGGTTTCTAAAAAGTAAAAGATCTGCACTTCTCATCACCCTGAAAACACCATCCCCACTGTGAAGACATACCTTATTTCAGTGCATGTGCTGGGAATAATTTCCTTAATTGGCCAGACGTATTGACCTTTTGCTTGTTACCTCATGTTTGCTAAGTCATTGTTTCTGCCAGACTGTGCAGAGTCTTTATTGTTCAGAGGTTGTGTATTGCTATTTCAATGTATATTACCTAATCCCCTGATCCCCTCTGTCAGAGACTTATGACCCATAGGTATATTACACTGGGGAACACAATTTTTTAGGAGTTAGGTCTGACAACTGTTCTTAATTAATTTTTGGATGCTGAATCCGGAAATGATCACAGTTTTTCTCTATCACGTTAAGTTTTTGAACTATAGGATTTTTGTCTTCTCAAAAATATGTAAACTACTGTACCTAAAAAGTGTTTTTTTTTTTTTTTTTTTTTTTTTTTTAAATAGTACAAATATGAACAAAAAATGAAATATGTAAGAAATAGGCATGACAAATATGTTTTTTAACACTATTATATATCATATAGCTCTATACGAGTCGAATTGTAATCAGATAACAAGTCTTATTACAGATATCAGTGCAATTGTGTATCTCTGGCAGGTAAGTTGTGGAGGAAAAACTTGACGTGCTAGAAAAAAACTGACTACATTTTTGGAATCAGCATGCCAATTTTAGTATAAATCAGGTCAAAAATCTAACTCAACAGAACATTTTTTTCAAATTGTTCCCCAGTGTTTTTTATGCGGCTTGAATTTCAGACAATGAGAGCACAGTCTTATTTCACCAATCCTGAAGTCCCAAATGTCCTGAAAGGAGTGCTCAGGGGTATATAAGGGGGCCTGTTCATTAACCAGGAGTTCATATGCTTTCTGGCCTCAGTCCAGGGACTTCAGCCCCGACTAGAGGTGCACCAAAGACTACTTAAGGAAGATATCCAAGTTGGGACATTTTGGTCACCTGGCTACAGACTTTGCTATGCTCAGTTAGCTTCCTACGCTTGCTACTATTCCTTTCTCGATGGGTGCTGCTGAAAGTGGGGTGCTGCTGGAAGCCCCAAGGCACAAACATTCTAATCCTTGGTGAGCCAATGGAAGGGTGTGACTCTGCTGCCTGCTACATTGTGTGTTTTGCTTGGGTATGTGTTCTATGCTTTTAACTATTGGGGACCCAATAAAGGCATACCATTGTGTGGTTCCCTCACCCTGTGTTGTCTGAGTAGTGTTCTGTCCACAATTATGGAGTTTGGGCATTCAGTTGGGATTAGCCCTGGTCCTTTCAGCCCTTCTAAAGGTGGCTGGGCCAGTGGACGAAAACACACACCAACCCCTGTGTCTCCACACCCACCATCACACATGGTGACAGAATCATACAGTAGGGAGGCTTCTCTTCAGCAGGGACTGGGAAACTGGTCAGAATTGATGGGAATATGGATTCAGCTAAATACAGGGTAATCCTGGAGTAAAACCTGTTGGAGGCAGCAAAAAACTTGTCTGGGACAAAGATTCATCTTTCAGCAGGACAACAACCCTGAATATACTGCCAGAGCTACAATGGATGGTTTAGATCAAAGCATATTCATGGCCCAAAGTGCAGCCCTAAATCCCTGAGCTAGAGATATTCTACAAAGAAGAATGGGCAAACATTTCAGCCTCTCCATGTACAAAGCTGGTAGAGAAAGACCCCAAAATACTTGCTGCTGTAATTACACTGTAAGGTGCTACCACAAAGTGTTGACTCAGGGTGACTGAATACAATCACACATAATAATTTATTTTCAGATTTATATGTTTAAAATATTTAGAAAACCATGTATAATGTCCTTTACACTTCACAAATACTTGCTTCATAGTGTTAGTAGATCACAAGAAATCACAATAAAATAAATGTAAAGGTAATCTGTCAGCAGGTTTGTGCTATGCTATCTGAGAGCAGCACAAGAGCCTCAATACCGAGATGTATCCCTCACTGGATTGTTTGGTGTAGTTGTGCTAAATGTGAGCATGCTGCTATCCAGTGCTGGGGTTATCCAGATTAGCCTGACTTCTGATCACAAGAGACATAGTCTGACAGTGTTAATCTCTAACTGATAAAACATTCATTGCATTGAAACTGTAACACAGCCTAATAAGTGACTTCCCTGGAATCAGGCTATCAGTGGCTACATTATGCTGCTCTCATGTGAAATAGCAGAAACCTGCTGACAGATTCCTTTTCAGTTTGTGTGCGGCAATGTGAAAAATTGTAGAAAATTTCATAGGGTGGAAATACTTTAAGACGAATTATTGTCTGGGATACTACACTTTATGACATATTCACAGAATAAGCCATTAATATCTGGTACTTAAGAGTCCCACTTTTGGGATGCACACCTATCTCAAGAGTAGACCAAGCAGCTTTCTCTATTCACTTCTAAAGAAAATCCTATAATGGATGTGAATCGAGTTGTGTAGTCTCGTTTTCATTTGCCCTTTACAGCTGAGCCAGCTAAGTACAGTATAGGACATGACTCAGGTACAGTTTGATCCATTACAAACACAACGTGATCCTAATAAAGATTTTTGTAATGCATACTCTCCCAGCAGGGCCCGGTGGTAAAATATCACAAAGTGTGAGAAGTGATGAACATATTTGGTATTCAGATTTCTTTGCATCTCTTTCATCTTTATGAGACCAGCAGGGACTCACAGTCTTGGTAGCTGACATGCTGATGCATTTATGACAGCTCAGGGAGAATCATGACTAATATTTTGACTGCCAAAAGCTGGCACTCGTTTTCATTCCAAATGATGGTCTGCTCCCTGCTGAGTACAGAGAAATTGGCAGAGAGGATAAATTTGTTAATTTCATTGAGACATGCCCTGTTCAGCTCCCTGATTCCCCATTAGGTGCCTGCAGGTTGTCAGTGCTGGGTGTTTCTATAGGGCGATTACATGAGTGAATGCACAGATGGGAGGAAAGGTGCACTTAAAAAATAACCCCCTCACATACTATACAAACCGCTAAAAACTAGGTGATCACTTCTATTTCCTGGGAGGTCCCACAGCTCAGTACAGTGTTACCACCAGGCTAAAGAAAATTATTCCAAATTGCAAAATTATGCTTTATAAAATTCAACATTCAATTGACATTTTGGACCAGTTGTAGACTGAATGGATCATGCACATCCTCAGTCCAGGAAATGTGGCACCCCACGTAGTCAGGCGTCACAGTGGGGTATTGCACCCGTAAAAGAGGTGTAATTGCCCCCAGCTGCAAGTGGACCCTAGATTGGTGGGTGGGGCTCATTCCTGCACTCCCACATTAGCTGAGCAGTGGGAGGCTACCCGGGAGGGGATATATTCACCTCTAGGGGGATAAAGGAGGTCTTCAGCAGAATGGCCAGTTAGGAGAAAGAGTAGTCTCTCTCTCAGTGGTGTAACTAGGTTCGATGGCGCCCGGGGCACAGATCTATTTTGGCGCCCCCCCCCCCCCCCAAAGTAGGTGAGGAGGTGAGTAGGGAGAGATCGCCGCCCCTGCAGCCTTGATTGAGGACGGGGGGGGGCTTTCCTCGGTCAGTCACCCCTGCTGCCCCCCTCCTCCTCCCCCGGCTCCTCGGTCACTCACCCCTGCTGTCTCCCGTCCCATCCAGGCCGTCTCCCTCCATCCTCCGATCACACACTGGTGGTGCCGCCGCCAGTGATGCAGTTTCCGGGGTCTCCTGCGGCCCCAGACTGGCGCGGAAGTGCCGCCCCGCCCCCCGCTAAATGGCGCCCGGTGCAAAAGGTCCAGCTGCACCCCCTGGATACGCCCCTGCTCTCTCTAGTCGGTGAGAGAGGGTCGGAACAGTCAGAGAAGGAGGAAAGTTGGAAAGAGTGTGGAACGAGGCAGAAGGGCTACCCGGACGGTTTCAAGCTGATACGGAGGGAAGGAGAAGGGGTCTTGAGGAGATCCTGAAAGAGGGCGCCTGATGAGCGGAGTTGAGGCCCTAGAGAGAAAGGGAGAACCCCAGTGTGGAGCGACCATCCTCCAGGGGATTCTCCAGTCCACCAAGGGAACGCTGGGCCTGAGGATCTGGCCAAAGTCCATCTTTGCAGTCAGCAACTGGCTGCTGTGGTCTGTATATCACCACAACACCCTGCCAGATGGAGCGGTCTGCCAGCTTCCTCACCACGGAGGAGAGGACCACCAATACTCCCTACACAGCGCCATTGGGTATAGGCCCATCCTAGGCGGGGAAGAAAGGACACGAGTTCATCAACTAAGGTAAACCACAGGTTCCACCATACCACCTGGGATCCACTTACAGCCACTCATAGAGCTACCTGTTATTGTAACATCTGATGCTGGACTGTGAACTTTGTATGATGCTGCTACAAGTTGACAGTAAAGTAACTTTGCCTGTGTGTGAGTTTCTACATCTACCTGTTCCCTTGCAGGAATGCAGCCTTGGAGGACCAGCTCTGCCTGTAGGGAGCTTTGCCATCTCAGCCGCACTACCGTCTACCTCCGGCGGACTGTAGTGGCACTGGTGACCCATCACCAGGTACTACAGGTGGCGTCACATGACAAACTCTAATCCCCTGTACATACACCCCTTATTGAAGTGTCACCCAGGCCACGGGCTCAGGCGCTGCCACCCGTGATATCCCCGTGAAAACACCCACCGAGCCTGATACCCGAGTATCCCAGTGCCTGGGGCTCGACATATCTTTCTGGCAATCATGAACAGGATCTCGTGCCCGGTATTACCGGGTACTGTGCACCTTGGACATTTGAACCGTGCTTAAAACAAACTTTTTCCACCATTGCTTGCCGCCAAAAATGGGTTCTCGCCATCACTGCAGGAGGACCCAAGATGGCATCGTAGCCATGCACTAAACACCATGTGAAGGCTCGGGGAGGTGCCTCTGCCCTAGAAGAAGGAGGGCCAAGACAGAAGTGCCAAAAAGTGGGGCCGCCCCGATTGCCATCAATCAATCAGGGGGGCGGCCCACAGGAAGTTCTCCGGGAGTGGATGCCAATAAAGAGACAAACCAGAAGATAAGGACAGAACAACCAAGGCTCCTTTGTAACTGGCAGCATGGCGGCCCCCGTTGGAGAGACATTGTGCGCGAGGTCGAGGAGCAGTCCAGAATCGCGCAAGGAGACCCGGCAGGGGCGTCCCTCTTGACACTAGAGGGGGATGCTGACTAGCGGGGGAACGTGTTTGGAGGGCTCCGCTAGGACATGGAAGAAGCCCTTACGTGGGTGTGCTGAAGGTGGAGCGCGGAGAGGGCCTGTGAGCTGAGAACGATGAGGGAAGGCCATGAAGCGCGAGAGGCAGCGGTAGTAGTGCAGGCAGTTGTGGAGTACTGTGCCTCGTTATCACCCGTACCACCACCTGTCCAGACCCGGACACGGGGGTCCAGACTGAAACCCCGGTAACACCACTATCCCGAACAAGCAGCTACCTCCAGCTGGAGGCAGCGCAACAGTCCCCTACCGGATCAGATATCGTCATTGAAGCTGAGGAGGATGAGACTGACTTCAAGGAACCAGAGGACGTAGAAGGAGCCTCGGAAGGGAGCACCCCAGAAGCTGCGTGGTGGACTGCATGGCAGTGGCAGCAGCGAGGCACCCTACCGTCATGAGCTCAGTGGAGACGAGAGTGTCATCCGGAGTCCCAATCGGCAACTCACCACCTCCTCAGTACCAGACGTCTCAGTCACCTTTAAATCAAAGAGACCAAGTTGCAAGACAGCGACATCGAGAGGAACGGTTCCAGAAAGAGCAAGCTACACGGCAATTTGAGACGAGGCAAGAACACAGCCCCCACTTCCATTGGAGTTGCGCCGACAGGGAACCGCAGTGTCCGTTTACCATGAAGTAGGATGGGGATTCCTCAGAGAACTCAGACTTCTAGACGATATCTTTTTTGCACGACGTGACGTAGAGTCGTACCTGCGGCGAGGGTACCCAGATCGAGACTTATACCAAGTTGAGCAGGTTACCTTTGAACGCTAACCAGACCCTTAGGCTGGTTTGCCATTAGAATTTCTCACCAGCAATAGACTCCCGCAGAAGAGACATTGCATTGTATATAGCCCCTTACTCAGAAACCATGCCACTTTATTTTTGCCTTTCTTTTTGCAATCCCAAAATAATGAGTGTGCCCCTGTGATTTGTTTTTTGATTTGAAGATACAGAGACTTTATTTTGAACTAAGATGATGTGTGCTGTATAAGCAGCGGCCCAGCGGTGATAATTCACACTGGACTGTGCTGGACAATACATTACCGCTGGGCCCACGTAGTTAGTACCGGTCCCCGTTGGGCCAAGTTAGATAATGTTTACCTGCAGATAGTAAGAACTGGAGAGTAAGAACTTTGCCAACAGGTGACCCAAGGACCGTGGGGTCTATTATACTAACTACTGCAATGTGTGTTTATGTGTAAGGTTAAAGAAATGTGCCTCCTAGCAATAGGAAGAAATCCAGGAATGTTTGATTGTATATAGTTTACTCGTTGATGTTGAATATAAAAAGAAAATGCTTTTCACTTCCCGGTTAACAGGTACCGATACTCGCGGACAAGTATATTCCATCAGGGGGTATGTGGCGCCCCACGTAGTCAGGCGTCACAGAGGGGTACTGCACCTGTAAAAGAGGTGTAATTGCCCCCAGCTGCAAGTGGACCCTAGGTTGGTGGGTGGGACCCATTCATGCACTCCCACATTAGCTGAGCGGGGGAGGTTATCCCGGAGGGGATATATGCATCTCTAGGGGATAAAGGAGGTCTTCAGCAGAATGGCCAGCTAGGAGAAAGAGTAGTATCACTCGAGTCGGTGAGAGAGGGTCGGAACAGTCGGAGAAGGAGGAAAGTTGGAAAGAGTGTGGAACGAGGCGGAAGGGCTACCCGGACAGTTTCAAGCTGATCCGGAGGGAAGGAGAAGGGGTCTTGAGGAGATTCTGAAAGAGGGCGCCCGATGAGTGGAGTTGAGGCCCTAGAGAGAAAGGGAGAACCCCAGAGTGGAGCGACCATACTCCAGGAGATTCTCCAGTCCACTACAGGAACGCCGGGCCCGAGGATCCGGCCAAAGTCCATCTTTGCAGTCGGCAACTGGCCGCTGTGGTCCGTATATCGCCACAGCATGGTCTGCCTGCTTCCTCACCACGAGGGAGAGGACCCCCAATACTACCTACACAGAGCCATTGGGTATAGGCCCATCCTAGGCGGGGAAGAAAGGACATGAGTTCGTCAACTAAGGTACACCACGGTTCCACCATACCACCTGGGATCCACTTGCAGCCACCTGTAGAGCTACCTGTTATTGTAACATCTGATGCTGGACTGTGAACTTTGTATGATGCTGCTGCAAGTTGACAGTAAAGTACTCGGGAGAAAGTGACTTTGCCTGTGTGTGAGTTTCTACATCTACCTGTTCCCTTGCAGGAACGCAGCCCCGGAGGACCAGCTCCGCCTGTAGGGAGCTTTGCCATCTCAGCCACACTACCATCTACCTCCGGCGCTATGGTGGTGCTGGTGAGCCATCACCAGGTACTACAGGTGGCGTCACATGACAAACTTTTATCCCTGTAAATATTCCCCCTTTTTGAAGTGTCACCCAGGCCACAGGCTCAGGTGCTGCCACCCGTGACATCCCAAGCATTCCACCTGAGCCTGATACCCAAGTACCCCAGGGCCTGGGGCTCGACAGAAAGAAGGAAAGTACTGGCTGATTAAAGCCAAAAGGTTTTCTTAGCAGAACTTTTTCTGCTATTGTCCCCATAAACAATGAGAGTCTATTGCTAACTAATCATCTCCAGACCTCCAGGAAGTAGACCAAAGATTGCATACTGTGACTTGTATGCTGCTGCACCGGGCACAGCCTGCCACCTTCCCTGTTCCTTGCATGCTGCTGCACCAGGCACAGCCTGCTGCCTGTCTTGTGCCTTGCATGCTGCTGTGCCGGACACAGCCTGCCGCCTCTCCTGTGCCTTGCATGCTGTTGTACCGGGCACAGCCTGCCACCTCTCTTTATAAAGAGCTGAGTAAATTTTTACTTTTTGTAGAAATCTGTTTTGTTGTTGTAAAGAAATCCACAGTTAACATTGGATGCTAATGACATGTATGTGCAGTGGGTATGGACATAGCACTTGCAGGTCTCTGTCTTCTGTGCTTTTTCCCTGCCTGCTGATTGCCTCCTGCCTCTGACAGACAGGTCACTAACCTAGAGGTAGGAAGCAGTCAGCAGAAATGGTGGGAGAATCAGAAGAACTGTAAGTGCAATGTCCGCCCACTGCACTTACAACACATTACTACTAAGATTTCAACAATGGATTTCTCTAAAACAGCAAAAGAGATTTCTACAAGAAAGCTAAGAATTGAACATCACTAAACCACCTTCATATACATGCACTTAGTTTAGGGTATAAAATCCTAATGGCAAGTTCTCTTTAATGATTCCCTATGGCTACAAGACACTTCACTAAAAAAAAAAAAAGTATAGATACCAGTGGCGTAGCTAGCCTGCTTCGGGCCCCGGGGCGAGATCACCACCCGGGCCCCCATGTGAGGACCGGGGTGGGGGAAGGGTGCTGGTGGAGAGATGTGAGGACTGGGGTTGGGGGGGGTCAGGGGGGTGCTGGTGGAGAGATGTGAGGACCAGGGGGGGGAGGTGCTGACACTCACCGTGGCCGCCGTGCGTCTGCTGTAGGAGGGGAGGAGGGGCGGGCAGAGCTGCAGAACAGGAGATCCCGTCCTCCCTCCTCTCCGGCCGCGCGGCGGCTGGCTACCAGCACGGGGCCCCCCAGGGGGTGCGCTGCCCCCCCAGGGAGTGCGTGGCCCCCCCAGGGGGCGGGCAATGGGCCCCTCAAGCAGGGGGGACCCGGGGCGATTGCCCCCCTGCCCCCCGCTAGCTACGCTACTGATAGATACACTTGATCAACTAAGTCTCTGAAAAACTTTAAAAACTAATTGAGGATAAAAAAAATCTATAGGTATAACTTAAAGGGCAAAAAGTCCATTTAATACAAATAAATACAATGGTGAAACAGGTCCTGTCGTGACCCTTTTGACTAATTGGTACTCCAAGGGATTAGCAGCGTGACTTACCCTAAAATGACAACCATTCTGAGACATTCCCGGATCTGTTCTTTCCTCAACCTCAACACTGCAAAACACTTATCCATGCCCTCATCATCTTCCGCCTTGATTATTGTAACCTCCTACTCACCAGCCTCCTCTCTAGCACTCTTGCACCTCTCCAATCTATCCTAAACTCTGCTGCCTGACTAATCCACCTGTCTCCCTGCTATTCCCCAAGCTCTCCTCTTCGCCAAGCCCTTCACTGGCTCCCCATTTCTCACTAATTATGACCTACAAATTCATTCATAATCTATCTCCCCCATGCATCTGTGACATGGTCTCCCGATACCAACCCTCATGCAACCTGTGCTCCACTCATAATCTCCTCCTCTGCTCCCCCCTTATCTCTTCTTCCCACAACAGCATACAAGACTTCTCCTGTGCATCCGCTATAGTCTGGAACTCTCTGCCCCAACATACAGACTCTCGCCGACTCTGGAAGCCTTTAAAAGAAACCTGAAGACTCACCTCTTCCGACAAACCTACAACCTCCTGTGAGCCTCGGTCCACGAAACCACCACACAACCAACTCTACCCTCTCCTAATGTATAATCACGCGGTCCCTTGTAAATTGTGAGCCCTCGCTGAAAGCGTCCTCTCCACCTCTGTAGCTGTATGCCATTTGTTGTCCATGTACCTTGTACTTGTCTTTGTATACCCTTCCATATCTAAAGCGCCATCGAATAAATGGCGCTATGATAATAAATAATAATAACTCCAGAGTAGACTTAGATTTAACATATGCAAAACTTAGATACAAGCCTAAGATCAGGCTTGATACTTTTAAAAACAGATGCGAGGATACAACGGCACAGAAGATGGCAATGCAGTGGAAACTTAAACCACAGATAATTTATTTTCTTAACTAGGGTATGTTAATCAGGAATGTATCAAATTGTAGGAATGTGATAAAGTATATTTTACACTATTAATATATCGATTCTGGATATGAAGGTTCTATAACAATTCGAGCAATACACTTTTATTTGGCAAGTAAATAAACAGCTACCATTTACAATGGTATCTGATATCTCAGTTTATGGTACATCAGAGTCAGTTGGAGGGGAAAGGCTCCAACAAGGATCTCTTACTGATGAGGTCTTTCAGCGAAGTGTTACTACGGCCATTTATGCCTCCTGAAGCAACGCCCAGTCCCTCTTCACCATAATGTACACCTCAGGGCACACTCACACAATTGTCCGCTTTCTCCTATGTTGGTCTCATAGTTATCCGGGTTCTGTTTATCTGCTGTATTCATCTGTTCAGCCATTCGTCTCTATTCCTCTGGTCAGATGATCCTCTCAATTTCCCTGGGCAGACAATCCTCTCTATTCCTCTGGTCAGCCAGTACTCTCAATTCCTCTGGCCATAACATCCTCTCTATTTCTGGTTAGCCAGTCCTCTCGATTCCCCTGGTCAGATAATACTTATGGTTTCTCTATGCAGACTTCTCTTCTTATCACTCCATTTTATTCAAGGCTGAGGCCCCACTTCATTGGTTTGTCTCATGCTGATAACTGCAGCTATAAGTTAGTTCAGATGGTTCCATACATCTGTCCTGATAAAGGGTCAGCCGTCAACTTCTTCCCTTCTCTGCACTCCTGACTCTTATATAATTCCTAACTGTGACACAGCTATCACTTGACCTGGTGTCTCCTGCTATCTCTTCTTTTCTGGAAACACATGCTTTACATTACAGTTCCTGCTGATATAATTTTTTCCCTTACTTAAAGTCTTTGTCCAGTAGATGGCAGTGTTCATTTGCAGTTGCTCTTCTATGTATTTAGCTTTGGGAATTTCCATTTCTCTATCTCCTTTCAAATTTTCAAGCATGTGCCAGTAACATTTATAAAATCGTTTTACAATTCCTACTTTTCTTTAATACATTGTTTAAGCTCATAAGCTAACTTGTTTTTAACACCATTTTACTTTTTTTTTTATTTTGCACTGTTATTGTAAGTTGTGTTTTACACACTGGGGTTTTTCCCCTATAATACAACCTTACTAAAAAATAAATAGTTATTAATGAAACCTTGTGTTTGTTTCACCTTATTTAAAATAACCTCTTACCCTAAATGCAGCTCGATACATACAGCAGGCGACTGGCAGAATAATCCACAGCCATAAGTATGGCACCTAATTATGGTTTATTTATAATGGAGATTTTCGTTCATGTTGTTTGCACATCTGGTGTTGTGGAATACAATGTACAGCTAGGAGATTGTTTACCAGGATAGAAATAGCTATGAATGCCCCGTGCCTTATGTCTCCCCGCAGAACGTTATTATATTTCATTTCTTACTTTTTGGAATACTGGTGGATTTGGAAGTGGAGGCCCAAAAGATGGAACATCTTCTCGTGCAGTCACTGAGACCTGAATGAGAGCAAAAGACAAAAATCATCATGAACAATACTTATAACATAGTTATACTTCTGGGTTGTTAGAGTATGTTCTATGGGGCCAATTTATCAAGCAGCTTTAGCCAGAATTCAAGAGTAAAACTGCTTGAAATGTAGCAAGGGCTGCAAAACTTTTACATTTTTATGCCACTTACAGCTAGCTCCACCATTCTTTTGGAAAGTTTTACTAGCTTTAGCCATTGAACTAAAGCTAAAACTATGTAACATATAAAAACTTTTAGCTCACAACAGTAAAGATATCTTTTGAATGGGTCAACTCTGCAACCAGTAAACCCATTCGTAATGTTTCCAGTAAAATGACTACATTGTATAAGTCCTAGCTATCTCCATAATATGATTATTGCATTAAACTTACGATTTATAATATTACACTTCAGAACCCAAAGCGTTCCGTTATGGTGGACAGACTAGAGAACCCAGATTTCTGTTATACACACATTTGAGGACACCTCTGACTCCTATTTGGAGCCAGAAAGAAAATCAGCTTTTTCATAGTTATGCCACACTTCAGTTCAGTGTCGCCACCTCAGCGTTTGGTCTGGAGATCCTGTAGACATCTCATAAGTATCTATGGCTGCTTTCACACTGGCAATTTTGGAATCCATGGGCATAAAGAAAACCAAGTAGACTCATGGATCCTCATGCAACAGGCAAATTGGATGCTGCAAGGAGCATCCATTTGTGTTCTTCTCATGGATCTGCAGGATCCATGATGACAGGCCCCCCTCGGGGCGTATCATTAACAACTGCATCCTGCGCATGTCCTGCCCATGAGCAGATCATGCATCATAGCAGAATGAATCTGCCGGGATCCATGCTGTCCGTGGCTTTCAATGCCCATAGGCACTTGTTCTGATTTTTCCCATGGTGCCGTGGATCCGTGGCATCATGTTACTTTTCATGGAGACCAAAAATGTATCAAACAAAACAATATCTGATGCACAGAAGAGTGTCAGACTTCAAATCATGATTTATTTACTTCTGTTAAAATGTTAGAACTTTATTAATGCACTTATGCAATGATACATACAAAAACATATAAAAGCTGAGTGCACAGAGAAAGTGTAAGGAAGGAAGGATCTGGCCTTAGCTCTATTGCCTCCCTCCTTACCCTACCTGCCAGCGGGGGTCGGCACCCTAGAATCGATATGGTGCCCCCACTCGTCGGTGGCTTGTCATATGCTCTCCCTAAACTCTCCCTTTTAGAGGGTTAAAGTGGTGCACCCCACCTAAAGACCCTCAAAGGTGGTGTCTAATGGGAAGCACACTCACAACCTGTGCCTCAGTGTTTAAAAGGACTTAGACCACATCACAAGTACACATATGACATGCTTACTAGATATAAATGCATAGTCTACTGTCCCCTGTTTCCAGTCAGCCACCTCCTCATACTAGTATCGATATGGTGGACAGACCTGTACTGGTAAAGTTCAGGAAATTCACAGTAAAAATGGTACTTAGCTCAGATTGGTGCTATAAGTCTCTCCCCGCGCGCCTCGACGCGTTTCTCATCATCAGGAGGCTTGATAGGATGTTTCTATGGCTGCGGTCATTGCCCGTGCAAAAGAAAGCAGATGTGTTGAGGGGAGCCACCATGTTATCAGATGCTCCCTTTTATCCGGACTGGTGCCTCCAGTCCCTCCCCCCTCCCACCTGTCACTTCCTGTTTGACAATCTGCACTGTTTACCTTACAGCATTGCTCCTATTGGGAACAAGAGCAAAGCACGCTGTAAGCGATACTATGTCAGATGTCCCCTGTATCTACATCGGCCACCGGGTGCAAGTTTCTGACCTTTTGGCCCGGTGAACCGCACGCCGGCCTTTCCAACATGGCCGCTGACACGCACACGTCATAATAAGCGACGCGCGCGGACTATGCGCATGCGCGGTCGCAGCGGCATGGCTCAAGCCGTGTAATGCTGACCGCGCATGCGCGGTATCGATCTTTCGCTCGGCTGTTGCTAAGAGACAAAAGGCAAAGCGCGCTGGCCATCTCTAGCAGTGTTATTCATCAGGTCAAACATCATATGTGGCCAAATAGAAGAACAGGGGCACTATTCAAGACAAGTAAACAGATTCACAGGACCTGATAACAAAGAGGCCCTGTTATGGTCTGGCCCAGAGGGGAGCTTCTCGGAATTTGTCAGGTGCCTGAATATAAACAATATCGGTTTACATTTTACATCTGAGAGCAGCGTATCTGAACTTCCCTTTCTCGACGTATTTATACGGAAGGAGAAAGATGGGTATTTGTCCTCTAGAACATATCGTAAACCAACATCTACGAATAGCTTGCTCAGATGGGAGAGTGCACATCCAGTACCCTTGAAAAGGGGTATACCTAAGGGACAATACCTTAGAATAAAACGCAATTGCTCAGGGGTGTCCGATTTTAAAATTCAGGCCGATGATCTAACTAGACGCTTTGTACAACGCGGGTACCCCCGTTCTGTGCTACAGGCAGCACGTTCGCACGCGGAAAAACAGGATCGTGAAACTTTACTGCTGGGGTGTGGTAGGCGCCAAAAGGAAAACTCGAAGATTACTAGGTTGATTGGGACCTTTGACTGTCAGAACACAAAGATCATGTCAGTGTTGCGTCGTTACTGGGACGTCCTGGTTTCGGATCCCGATTTGAGGGATTGTGTCCCCCCATCACCAAGCGTCACATACAGAAGAGGGCGATCGCTTCGAGACAGATTAGTGCACAGCCACTACAAACCACCAGCCAGTGATTTAAACTGGCTTGGAAGGAGACCGATTGGGTTCTATAGGTGTGGTGACTGTTCTTTTTGCGGGTACATGGCACCCTGTAAATCTGTAACAAGCATGGCCAATGGGAGAACATTCTTTCTACGTGATTTTGCAAACTGCAAAACGTCAGGGGTTGTGTATGTGGCTACATGTTCATGCAGACTGGACTACGTTGGAAAGACCATCAGAGAATTTAGACGCAGGGTGGGTGATCATCTGGGTGACATAAGGAAGTCCAGGGACACCCCTTTAGCACGACACATGAGCATGATACATGGTGGTGACCTTAAACAACTGTCATTCAAAATTTTGGAGGTGGTCAATGTGGGCCCAAGAGGAGGAAACCATGATCAAAGGATTCTGCGTAGAGAAACCGAATGGATCTTTAGAATGGGATCCCTAGCCCCGGGGGGATTAATGAACAGATGTCGTTCGCTTGTTTCCTGTAGATTAGAGCAGACTTGGTACCTGAAATTTACTGGCGTTATGCTCATATTTTGTGGGTGGTATTATCGTATTATTTATCCGGTGTTGTTTAACTAGTCCTTAGCATTTCTCTCCCTCCCGGTCTTCCGGTGATCATATGGGCACCAATTTGGGCCTCTTTGTTATCAGGTCCTGTGAATCTGTTTACTTGTCTTGAATAGTGCCCCTGTTCTTCTATTTGGCCACATATGATGTTTGACCTGATGAATAACACTGCTAGAGATGGCCAGCGCGCTTTGCCTTTTGTCTCTTAGCAACAGCCGAGCGAAAGATCGATACCGCGCATGCGCGGTCAGCATTACACGGCTTGAGCCATGCCGCTGCGACCGCGCATGCGCATAGTCCGCGCGCGTCGCTTATTATGACGTGTGCGTGTCAGCGGCCATGTTGGAAAGGCCGGCGTGCGGTTCACCGGGCCAAAAGGTCAGAAACTTGCACCCGGTGGCCGATGTAGATACAGGGGACATCTGACATAGTATCGCTTACAGCGTGCTTTGCTCTTGTTCCCAATAGGAGCAATGCTGTAAGGTAAACAGTGCAGATTGTCAAACAGGAAGTGACAGGTGGGAGGGGGGAGGGACTGGAGGCACCAGTCCGGATAAAAGGGAGCATCTGATAACATGGTGGCTCCCCTCAACACATCTGCTTTCTTTTGCACGGGCAATGACCGCAGCCATAGAAACATCCTATCAAGCCTCCTGATGATGAGAAACGCGTCGAGGCGCGCGGGGAGAGACTTATAGCACCAATCTGAGCTAAGTACCATTTTTACTGTGAATTTCCTGAACTTTACCAGTACAGGTCTGTCCACCATATCGATACTAGTATGAGGAGGTGGCTGACTGGAAACAGGGGACAGTAGACTATGCATTTATATCTAGTAAGCATGTCATATGTGTACTTGTGATGTGGTCTAAGTCCTTTTAAACACTGAGGCACAGGTTGTGAGTGTGCTTCCCATTAGACACCACCTTTGAGGGTCTTTAGGTGGGGTGCACCACTTTAACCCTCTAAAAGGGAGAGTTTAGGGAGAGCATATGACAAGCCACCGACGAGTGGGGGCACCATATCGATTCTAGGGTGCCGACCCCGCTGGCAGGTAGGGTAAGGAGGGAGGCAATAGAGCTAAGGCCAGATCCTTCCTTCCTTACACTTTCTCTGTGCACTCAGCTTTTATATGTTTTTGTATGTATCATTGCATAAGTGCATTAATAAAGTTCTAACATTTTAACAGAAGTAAATAAATCATGATTCAAAAATGTATCAAGATGGATTTTTGGTCTTTGAGAAAACTATGTTTTGCCGCAGATCCACAAAAGGATGACACCAGGATGCTCACGGAAGTGTTTTCCGTCCCCATTGAAAGACAATGGGGCCGAAAACTGATCTGATTGGGTAGCATGGTGGCTCAAGTGGTTAGCACTGCAGCCTTTGCAGCACTGGGGTCTTGAGGTCCTGGGTTCAATTCCCACTAAGGACAACATCTTCAAGGAGTTTGTATGTTCTCCCCGTGTTTGTGTGGGTTTCCACCGGGCACTCTGGTTTCCTCCTACATTGTAAAGACATACTGATAGGATGTTTAGATTGTGAGCTCCAAGAGTAAAGTGCTATGGAATTAATAGCGCTATATAAATGAATAAATATTATATATATTATTACTATCTGTGGGCATCCTGTTTGTCATGAATGCACACTGATGCAGTGTGAAAGCAGCCTAAGGTGAGAAACCTGAAAACCAAAACTTATCAGGACACCTGAGCAGGAAAACATAAGTAGGAATATGTGACTGGCAAATGCTGTCATGTCTTATTTTTTGGAAACCACTTCCCTTTATTTGCTAAAAAAATATATCCAGAAGAAAACAATGCATGCCAAGACAGGAATGCATTAATATATTTGTTTGTGTAGCATGTGTTTTCATGCACGGACAGCTGGTATTTTAGTTTTTTCTGATCCTTTAAATGATCAGGTCAATAAAATTAAGTCTGGCATATGCTTTTCCAATTTGTAGACCATTACGCTGTGCCCGCTCCATTATACTCATAAAGCAACAATCCCCACTAATAAACCCGATTTTGTAATGCGCCTGTGTGCGTTTCTGCCTAGCAACCCTCCTAATGGGGGAAGCTCCTGTCTTCAAATAATATTTGCACTAGAATATTGTCTGGCTAAAGCCAGCTGCTTCTTGGAAACAATTAACAGTTCTACCCCAGCCAATCTGTTCTTCCAAGGACGCCTCACCAAGCAGCACATTCTGTAACTCTTCATATAAACTGGCAATTTATTGTAACAATGCCGCCCTAGAAATACGATTGTGGAGATCTAAGCCGCTTCCTCTTGTGAGCTCGGGTTTATTGTTTTATTGCTGTAAACCTTATGTGCCACCCACTCCTCCTGTCAGTGCTTGGCCCGTATTTCCTCTCAATTGCCATATGTAGAAAAAGAAAATGTACGCTGATAAGCAACGCTGTTTTTCCAGGTTTGATGTAACATCCATTTATGAACAGGCGATGGACAAAACAGATGATTTTGACTTGTTAATTCCAGTAATACATTTATCTGATGTAATGAGTGGATTGTCTGCCTTCAAAATGTCAACCTCTTCCAGTGACTGATAAGTAAATGTTATGTCCCTTAACCCTTTCATCAGATGTCTCATCCTATACAACCACATAGAAACTCATGTAAATATTATATCCCTTAACGGGGTTGTGCCACGAACAATTGTACATTTTAATTAGTAGATCTTAGGATAAAAATAAGTTTCATACTTAGATGTGTTACTAGCCTGAGATATTCTTATGAATGTTCCCCTGTGTCTTGTATGTGTCTGACCATACAAGAACATGTTGGATATACCACAGCTCCTGGGCAGGGGATGAAGTGACAGAGTATACAGACATTACAGCCAGGCGTCACCGCTGATTCTTCATATGATGTAAAACAAGTTTTTAAACAGTCAATGAAATGTTTCTCATTACAGAAAGAATCAGCTGCAATCTTCAGCTGTAATGTCTGAATATTCTCTTTTACTTTCTCTGCAACCCAAGAGCTGTGGTATATCCAACCTGTTTCTGTATGATCAGACACATATATAACAAAAGGGCACATTTATAAGAATATCTGTGATACAGAGCTCATTTTGCTTCACAGGGAGGATGGCAGTGAGGATCCCATCAGAGACAGCGCTGGCGTGGGGAAGGAGGTGAGCACACACAAAGCAGCACAGTGCACTCAGGAGTCATCTCCTTCACATAGCTGTGGATTCAGCAAAGTGTTTCAGACAGAAGGAGATGTCTGCTTAGTGCAATTCAAAGTATACATTGGTGAATGGGGGTGGGTGGTCATATTGGAGATTGGGGGAAGAAGTGGGCTTGTAGGAGTCTGGAGAAGGCTTGTTGGAGTCAGGGGCGGGCTTGTAGGAGTCTGGGTGTAAAAAAAAAAAGTAGTGATGTTACAACCAGGCTCCAAAACTAGAGATGGGCGAGTCCTAAAAGACTCGGAATCGCAAGACCCCAACGAGTCCGAGTCAAGGACTCGGGACTCGTTGCGAGTCCAGCGAGTCCAATGTTAATGAATAGGGAACCGAGTAATAGCGAATAATGACATTTACAACTCGCTGATGTGTCTCTGAAAGTGTGCGAGTCCAAACACACCGCACACTACACTCCCTAAAAAAATTGGTTTTAAGTGCGCACAGCCACCGAGATGTGGTTTGGTGTTGCTGTATGCGTCACTTGCTGGCGGGGTAAGTGTGCGCGCTCACACTTGGCAGTGAAGCCGCACACTACACTCCCTAAGGGCCCTTTCACATCAGCGTTTTTTTGAAATCGTGGCAGATGCGGTGAAAAAACCGCATCTGCCGCGATTACCGCATACCGGCTGCACTTGTGGCGCGGTTGCGGTTTTTGCCATGCAAAGTATATGCGGACTTGCGGCAGGTGCGGCAAGTGCGGTTTTGCACTTGCGGCAGGTGCGGCCGCGAAAAAAACCGCGGCTGACCGCGGTTTTTTTCGCGGCCGCACCTGCCGCAAGTGCAAAACCGCACTTGCCGCACCTGCCGCAAGTCCGCATATACTTTGCATGGCAAAAACCGCAACAGCGCCGCTAGTGCAGCCGGTATGCGGTAATCGCGGCAGATGCGGTTTTTTCACCGCATCTGCCGCGATTTCAAAAAAACGCTGATGTGAAAGGGCCCTAAGGTGGTGTACGTGCTATTTAAAGGTAGGAGAGCAGCAACGCACTGGTCTGCCACAGAAAAAATAACGCTCTATGGCTTATTAGGAACAAAAATCGATCTGGTGCAAAAACAAAAAGGAAACAGCACCTCAGCTAAGCCTCTGACTGCAGCTGTTAGCAAAGCTGAGTGAGTAAGCTAAGCTATGAGGTCCGTCCTGTGTGCACTGTAAGGCTTCTCCTTCCTTCCCTCCCTGCCTGCCTGCCTGCCTACACAGCACTACTCTGTCCTCCTCCTAGCTCTCAGAAGAGCTTTTTGGGTTAATATAAGGAATCTTCCCTACACTGACAATCCCTGATCTGCTCCAGCATATATCTCTCTCTCCCTATACTAGGTCAGATCGTCTCAGGAATGTGGCCAAAATGGCGGGGACAAGCCTTATATACTGCCTTGCCTGTCATACATGACATAGGCATCACGATGGACAGCAGCCAATCATAGTCCTGACACAACCAACTTTGCTATGCCATTACTGACTATGATTGGCTATCTTCACAAGTTTTCTGACCTAACACGCACGCTGTGCTGACTCGGAAAATAATCATATTCTGTATTCGAGAGTCCGACTCCCGAATACAGTATACAGGACTCGGAATCGTAGACTCGTAGGGCTCGGAATCGTAGACTCGCTCAGACTCGCTGCTGACAGCGGGTATCTGTGAAGAGTCAAGCTTATTGCCATTGAATTCCATTGGACTCGTCACTGTGCGAGTCCAAGCTGGGAGATTCGCCGAGTAACGAGTCCTGCGAGTACCTTCAGAATCGCCGAGTCCCGAGTCCTAGCGAGTAGACTCGCCCATCCCTATCCAAAACAAACACACCTCTGATCGGGGCTGAGCTGCTCCTCCACACACAGAATAGTGATATCTAGGTAACGATGCAAAATGCTGACAGGGTTTAAATTAAAAACTGTCAGCATTTTGCAGCCTAGATATACACAGATTTTATATAAAGCCCAGTGAACCCCTTTAACCCATAAAACCACATGGACAGTCATATAAATTGTCAGGATATACCCAATTCAAACATATAACATACTCTCCTCAACACCTCAACACGAAGAAGTAAAAGTCTTGGAATTATGGAAATCACATTATTGATAAAAGTATTTATGATATGTAATTATTGAAAAAAAATAAAAAAAATAAATTTTCAAAACATTTCGATTTACTCAGCATCGAATATGAGCACCACTAGCAGGAATTCCTGCACTTTACATGCCTTGCCTCCCATCTGGAACATCATTGCTCAGCAATTGCAAAGGTAGCTGCCAGCAGCAGATCTTGATAATTGCCGCTGCTCAAGTGCATTCATCTTTGTAGAACATTCCTCAAGCAACCATTAATAACCGTGTTGTATTTTTGTACATGCCACTCAAATATGATGCTGAATAAATTAAAATTTTGTTTTAAAAATTTGCTTCGATCTTTCATCCTTTGTATATCAATAATATGTTTATCGATCCTGTGCCTGCCATAATTCCACAACTTTTCCTTCTTAGTGTTTTCATTCCAGTGTTGAGGAATATATGATAACCATATTAAATCTTAATGTATAGCTTGTGCTCACTGTCATGTGTACTCATATTAGTAATACAATAAGAAAACAAGGCTGGGGGAAATAGAAGAAAAGATTGAAAAATCTTGTATGGTCAATGTACTGTAGTCAAAGAAAAATGAAGTCCAATGCTTCTCATTCCTCTTTCCCTCTTCATATCCTGTTCAGCAGTATTAAAACCTACAAAAAATCCATGTGTGCGATAAAGCCATAGGCTGAACTCCTGGTGTCATCTCCACTAATATTACTACTTGTTAGACACTGAGCTAGAGGGTGCCGGCATTCCCTTTTTTCTTACATTTTGGTATAGGAATAAAGACAATCTGTGCACAACTGCCTACCGTTCTCCTCTAGTAAGTCACCATTTGGATACCTTTTATATTATTTTTTAGTCAATTCTCAATGTCAACAGGCAGTGGAATTCACTCTACCAGTTCACTTGCTGCTCTCATTATCTAGAAGAGGTCTCCTTGTTGTGGTAGATGGGCTCACACAATTTGATCTAATGTCAAGTATATGCTTTGTATCCCAGCATGCTCGGTGTATGGTTATATTTGATTGTAGATTAGTGATCTGCACCTGTACATATATTCCATTTTGCTAGGAGCTGTGTGCTAATTTAGATTTTT